>OW052037.1:50890794-52093799 GCA_932526305.1 Epicampocera succincta | reverse complement strand
TACCCTATAGTGTACAGTAGTGTACCCTATAGTGTACAGTAGTGTACCCTATAGTGTACAGTAGTGTACACTATAGTGTACCCTATACTGTACAGTAGTGTACACTATAGTGTACCCTATAGTGTACAGTAGTGTACCCTATAGTGTACAGTAGTGTACCCTATAGTGTACAGTAGTGTACCCTATAGTGTACAGTAGTGTACCCTATAGTGTACAGTAGTGTACCCTATAGTGTACAGTAGTGTACCCTATAGTGTACAGTAGTGTACACTATAGTGTACCCTATACTGTACAGTAGTGTACACTATAGTGTACCCTATACTGTACAGTAGTGTACACTATAGTGTACCCTATAGTGTACAGTAGTGTACCCTATAGTGTACAGTAGTGTACCCTATAGTGTACAGTAGTGTACACTATAGTGTACCCTATACTGTACAGTAGTGTACACTATAGTGTACCCTATAGTGTACAGTAGTGTACACTATACTGTACAGTAGTGTACACTATAGTGTACCCTATACTGTACAGTAGTGTACACTATAGTGTACCCTATAGTGTACAGTAGTGTACCCTATAGTGTACAGTAGTGTACCCTATAGTGTACAGTAGTGTACCCTATAGTGTACAGTAGTGTACACTATAGTGTACCCTATACTGTACAGTAGTGTACACTATAGTGTACCCTATAGTGTACAGTAGTGTACACTATAGTGTACCCTATAGTGTACAGTAGTGTACCCTATAGTGTACAGTAGTGTACCCTATAGTGTACAGTAGTGTACCCTATAGTGTACAGTAGTGTACACTATAGTGTACCCTATACTGTACAGTAGTGTACACTATAGTGTACCCTATAGTGTACAGTAGTGTACCCTATAGTGTACAGTAGTGTACCCTATAGTGTACAGTAGTGTACCCTATAGTGTACAGTAGTGTACACTATAGTGTACCCTATACTGTACAGTAGTGTACACTATAGTGTACCCTATAGTGTACAGTAGTGTACCCTATAGTGTACAGTAGTGTACCCTATACTGTACAGTAGTGTACACTATAGTGTACCCTATAGTGTACAGTAGTGTACCCTATAGTGTACAGTAGTGTACCCTATAGTGTACAGTAGTGTACCCTATAGTGTACAGTAGTGTACACTATAGTGTACCCTATACTGTACAGTAGTGTACACTATAGTGTACCCTATAGTGTACAGTAGTGTACCCTATAGTGTACAGTAGTGTACACTATAGTGTACCCTATACTGTACAGTAGTGTACCCTATAGTGTACAGTAGTGTACCCTATAGTGTATAGTAGTGTACCCTATAGTGTACAGTAGTGTACCCTATAGTGTACAGTAGTGTACAGTAGTGTACCCTATAGTGTACAGTACTGTACCCTATAGTGTACAGTAGTGTACCCTATAGTGTACAGTAGTGTACCCTATAGTGTACAGTAGTGTACCCTATAGTGTACAGTAGTGTACACTATAGTGTACCCTATACTGTACAGTAGTGTACACTATAGTGTACCCTATAGTGTACAGTAGTGTACCCTATAGTGTACAGTAGTGTACCCTATAGTGTACAGTAGTGTACCCTATAGTGTACAGTAGTGTACCCTATAGTGTACAGTAGTGTACCCTATAGTGTACAGTAGTGTACCCTATAGTGTACAGTAGTGTACACTATAGTGTACCCTATACTGTACAGTAGTGTACACTATAGTGTACCCTATAGTGTACAGTAGTGTACCCTATAGTGTACAGTAGTGTACCCTATAGTGTACAGTAGTGTACACTATAGTGTACCCTATACTGTACAGTAGTGTACACTATAGTGTACCCTATAGTGTACAGTAGTGTACACTATACTGTACAGTAGTGTACACTATAGTGTACCCTATACTGTACAGTAGTGTACACTATAGTGTACCCTATAGTGTACAGTAGTGTACCCTATAGTGTACAGTAGTGTACCCTATAGTGTACAGTAGTGTACCCTATAGTGTACAGTAGTGTACACTATAGTGTACCCTATACTGTACAGTAGTGTACACTATAGTGTACCCTATAGTGTACAGTAGTGTACACTATAGTGTACCCTATAGTGTACAGTAGTGTACCCTATAGTGTACAGTAGTGTACCCTATAGTGTACAGTAGTGTACCCTATAGTGTACAGTAGTGTACACTATAGTGTACCCTATACTGTACAGTAGTGTACACTATAGTGTACCCTATAGTGTACAGTAGTGTACCCTATAGTGTACAGTAGTGTACCCTATAGTGTACAGTAGTGTACACTATAGTGTACCCTATACTGTACAGTAGTGTACACTATAGTGTACCCTATAGTGTACAGTAGTGTACACTATAGTGTACCCTATACTGTACAGTAGTGTACACTATAGTGTACCCTATAGTGTACAGTAGTGTACCCTATAGTGTACAGTAGTGTACCCTATACTGTACAGTAGTGTACACTATAGTGTACCCTATAGTGTACAGTAGTGTACCCTATAGTGTACAGTAGTGTACCCTATAGTGTACAGTAGTGTACCCTATAGTGTACAGTAGTGTACACTATAGTGTACCCTATACTGTACAGTAGTGTACACTATAGTGTACCCTATAGTGTACAGTAGTGTACCCTATAGTGTACAGTAGTGTACCCTATAGTGTACAGTAGTGTACCCTATAGTGTACAGTAGTGTACCCTATAGTGTACAGTAGTGTACACTATAGTGTACCCTATACTGTACAGTAGTGTACACTATAGTGTACCCTATAGTGTACACTATAGTGTACCCTATAGTGTACACTATAGTGTACCCTATAGTGTACAGTAGTGTACCCTATAGTGTACAGTAGTGTACCCTATAGTGTACAGTAGTGTACCCTATAGTGTACAGTAGTGTACCCTATAGTGTACAGTAGTGTACCCTATAGTGTACAGTAGTGTACCCTATAGTGTACAGTAGTGTACCCTATAGTGTACAGTAGTGTACCCTATAGTGTACAGTAGTGTACCCTATAGTGTACAGTAGTGTACACTATAGTGTACCCTATACTGTACAGTAGTGTACACTATAGTGTACCCTATAGTGTACCCTATAGTGTACAGTAGTGTACCCTATAGTGTACAGTAGTGTACCCTATAGTGTACAGTAGTGTACCCTATAGTGTACAGTAGTGTACCCTATAGTGTACAGTAGTGTACACTATAGTGTACCCTATACTGTACAGTAGTGTACACTATAGTGTACCCTATAGTATACAGTAGTGTACACTATAGTGTACCCTATACTGTACAGTAGTGTACACTATAGTGTACCCTATAGTGTACAGTAGTGTACCCTATAGTGTACAGTAGTGTACCCTATAGTGTACAGTAGTGTACCCTATACTGTACAGTAGTGTACACTATAGTGTACCCTATAGTGTACAGTAGTGTACCCTATAGTGTACAGTAGTGTACCCTATAGTGTACAGTAGTGTACCCTATAGTGTACAGTAGTGTACACTATAGTGTACCCTATACTGTACAGTAGTGTACACTATAGTGTACCCTATAGTGTACAGTAGTGTACCCTATAGTGTACAGTAGTGTACCCTATACTGTACAGTAGTGTACAGTAGTGTACCCTATAGTGTACAGTAGTGTACCCTATAGTATACAGTAGTGTACCCTATAGTGTACAGTAGTGTACCCTATAGTGTACAGTAGTGTACCCTATACTGTACAGTAGTGTACACTATACTGTACACTATAGTGTACAGTAGTGTACCCTATAGTGTACAGTAGTGTACCCTATAGTGTAGAGTAGTGTACAGTAGTGTACCCTATACTGTACAGTAGTGTACCCTATACTGTACAGTAGTGTACACTATAGTGTATTCTATAGTGTACAGTAGTGTACCCTATAGTGTACAGTAGTGTACCCTATAGTGTACAGTAGTGTACCCTATAGTGTACAGTAGTGTAGCCTATAGTGTACAGTAGTGTACACTATAGTGTACCCTATACTGTACAGTAGTGTACACTATAGTGTACCCTATAGTGTACAGTAGTGTACCCTATAGTGTACAGTAGTGTACCCTATAGTGTACAGTAGTGTACCCTATAGTGTACAGTAGTGTACCCTATAGTGTACAGTAGTGTACCCTATAGTGTACAGTAGTGTACACTATAGTGTACCCTATACTGTACAGTAGTGTACACTATAGTGTACCCTATAGTGTACAGTAGTGTACCCTATAGTGTACAGTAGTGTACCCTATAGTGTACAGTAGTGTACCCTATAGTGTACAGTAGTGTACCCTATACTGTACAGTAGTGTACACTATAGTGTACCCTATAGTGTACAGTAGTGTACCCTATAGTGTACAGTAGTGTACCCTATAGTGTACAGTAGTGTACCCTATAGTGTACAGTAGTGTACACTATAGTGTACCCTATACTGTACAGTAGTGTACACTATAGTGTACCCTATAGTGTACAGTAGTGTACCCTATAGTGTACAGTAGTGTACACTATAGTGTACCCTATACTGTACAGTAGTGTACCCTATAGTGTACAGTAGTGTACCCTATAGTGTATAGTAGTGTACCCTATAGTGTACAGTAGTGTACCCTATAGTGTACAGTAGTGTACAGTAGTGTACCCTATAGTGTACAGTACTGTACCCTATAGTGTACAGTAGTGTACCCTATAGTGTACAGTAGTGTACCCTATAGTGTACAGTAGTGTACCCTATAGTGTACAGTAGTGTACACTATAGTGTACCCTATACTGTACAGTAGTGTACACTATAGTGTACCCTATAGTGTACAGTAGTGTACCCTATAGTGTACAGTAGTGTACCCTATAGTGTACAGTAGTGTACCCTATAGTGTACAGTAGTGTACCCTATAGTGTACAGTAGTGTACCCTATAGTGTACAGTAGTGTACACTATAGTGTACCCTATACTGTACAGTAGTGTACACTATAGTGTACCCTATAGTGTACAGTAGTGTACCCTATAGTGTACAGTAGTGTACCCTATAGTGTACAGTAGTGTACACTATAGTGTACCCTATACTGTACAGTAGTGTACACTATAGTGTACCCTATAGTGTACAGTAGTGTACCCTATAGTGTACAGTAGTGTACCCTATAGTGTACAGTAGTGTACCCTATAGTGTACAGTAGTGTACCCTATAGTGTACAGTAGTGTACACTATAGTGTACCCTATACTGTACAGTAGTGTACACTATAGTGTACCCTATAGTGTACAGTAGTGTACCCTATAGTGTACAGTAGTGTACCCTATAGTGTACAGTAGTGTACCCTATAGTGTACAGTAGTGTACCCTATAGTGTACAGTAGTGTACCCTATAGTGTACAGTAGTGTACCCTATAGTGTACAGTAGTGTACACTATAGTGTACCCTATACTGTACAGTAGTGTACACTATAGTGTACCCTATAGTATACAGTAGTGTACACTATAGTGTACACTATAGTGTACCCTATAGTGTACAGTAGTGTACCCTATAGTGTACAGTAGTGTACCCTATAGTGTACAGTAGTGTACCCTATAGTGTACAGTAGTGTACCCTATAGTGTACAGTAGTGTACCCTATAGTGTACAGTAGTGTACCCTATAGTGTACAGTAGTGTACCCTATAGTGTACAGTAGTGTACACTATAGTGTACCCTATACTGTACAGTAGTGTACACTATAGTGTACCCTATACTGTACAGTAGTGTACACTATAGTGTACCCTATAGTGTACAGTAGTGTACCCTATAGTGTACAGTAGTGTACCCTATAGTGTACAGTAGTGTACCCTATAGTGTACAGTAGTGTACCCTATAGTGTACAGTAGTGTACACTATAGTGTACCCTATACTGTACAGTAGTGTACACTATAGTGTACCCTATAGTGTACAGTAGTGTACACTATACTGTACAGTAGTGTACACTATAGTGTACCCTATACTGTACAGTAGTGTATACTATAGTGTACCCTATAGTGTACAGTAGTGTACCCTATAGTGTACAGTAGTGTACCCTATAGTGTACAGTAGTGTACCCTATAGTGTACAGTAGTGTACACTATAGTGTACCCTATACTGTACAGTAGTGTACACTATAGTGTACCCTATAGTGTACAGTAGTGTACACTATAGTGTACCCTATAGTGTACAGTAGTGTACCCTATAGTGTACAGTAGTGTACCCTATAGTGTACAGTAGTGTACCCTATAGTGTACAGTAGTGTACACTATAGTGTACCCTATACTGTACAGTAGTGTACACTATAGTGTACCCTATAGTGTACAGTAGTGTACCCTATAGTGTACAGTAGTGTACCCTATAGTGTACAGTAGTGTACACTATAGTGTACCCTATACTGTACAGTAGTGTACACTATAGTGTACCCTATAGTGTACAGTAGTGTACCCTATAGTGTACAGTAGTGTACCCTATACTGTACAGTAGTGTACACTATAGTGTACCCTATAGTGTACAGTAGTGTACCCTATAGTGTACAGTAGTGTACCCTATAGTGTACAGTAGTGTACCCTATAGTGTACAGTAGTGTACACTATAGTGTACCCTATACTGTACAGTAGTGTACACTATAGTGTACCCTATAGTGTACAGTAGTGTACCCTATAGTGTACAGTAGTGTACCCTATAGTGTACAGTAGTGTACCCTATAGTGTACAGTAGTGTACCCTATAGTGTACAGTAGTGTACACTATAGTGTACCCTATACTGTACAGTAGTGTACACTATAGTGTACCCTATAGTGTACACTATAGTGTACCCTATAGTGTACAGTAGTGTACCCTATAGTGTACAGTAGTGTACCCTATAGTGTACAGTAGTGTACCCTATAGTGTACAGTAGTGTACCCTATAGTGTACAGTAGTGTACCCTATAGTGTACAGTAGTGTACACTATAGTGTACCCTATACTGTACAGTAGTGTACACTATAGTGTACCCTATAGTGTACAGTAGTGTACCCTATAGTGTACAGTAGTGTACCCTATAGTGTACAGTAGTGTACCCTATAGTGTACAGTAGTGTACCCTATAGTGTACAGTAGTGTACACTATAGTGTACCCTATACTGTACAGTAGTGTACACTATAGTGTACCCTATAGTATACAGTAGTGTACACTATAGTGTACCCTATACTGTACAGTAGTGTACACTATAGTGTACCCTATAGTGTACAGTAGTGTACCCTATAGTGTACAGTAGTGTACCCTATAGTGTACAGTAGTGTACCCTATACTGTACAGTAGTGTACACTATAGTGTACCCTATAGTGTACAGTAGTGTACCCTATAGTGTACAGTAGTGTACCCTATAGTGTACAGTAGTGTACCCTATAGTGTACAGTAGTGTACACTATAGTGTACCCTATACTGTACAGTAGTGTACACTATAGTGTACCCTATAGTGTACAGTAGTGTACCCTATAGTGTACAGTAGTGTACCCTATACTGTACAGTAGTGTACAGTAGTGTACCCTATAGTGTACAGTAGTGTACCCTATAGTATACAGTAGTGTACCCTATAGTGTACAGTAGTGTACCCTATAGTGTACAGTAGTGTACCCTATACTGTACAGTAGTGTACACTATACTGTACACTATAGTGTACAGTAGTGTACCCTATAGTGTACAGTAGTGTACCCTATAGTGTAGAGTAGTGTACAGTAGTGTACCCTATACTGTACAGTAGTGTACCCTATACTGTACAGTAGTGTACACTATAGTGTATTCTATAGTGTACAGTAGTGTACCCTATAGTGTACAGTAGTGTACCCTATAGTGTACAGTAGTGTACCCTATAGTGTACAGTAGTGTAGCCTATAGTGTACAGTAGTGTACACTATAGTGTACCCTATACTGTACAGTAGTGTACACTATAGTGTACCCTATAGTGTACAGTAGTGTACCCTATAGTGTACAGTAGTGTACCCTATAGTGTACAGTAGTGTACCCTATAGTGTACAGTAGTGTACCCTATAGTGTACAGTAGTGTACCCTATAGTGTACAGTAGTGTACACTATAGTGTACCCTATACTGTACAGTAGTGTACACTATAGTGTACCCTATAGTGTACAGTAGTGTACCCTATAGTGTACAGTAGTGTACCCTATAGTGTACAGTAGTGTACCCTATACTGTACAGTAGTGTACACTATAGTGTACCGTATAGTGTACAGTAGTGTACCCTATAGTGTACAGTAGTGTACCCTATAGTGTACAGTAGTGTACACTATAGTGTACCCTATACTGTACAGTAGTGTACACTATAGTGTACCCTATAGTGTACAGTAGTGTACCCTATAGTGTACAGTAGTGTACCCTATAGTGTACAGTAGTGTACACTATAGTGTACCCTATAGTGTACAGTAGTGTACCCTATAGTGTACAGTAGTGTACCCTATAGTGTACAGTAGTGTACACTATAGTGTACCCTATACTGTAACGTAGTGTACACTATAGTGTACCCTATAGTGTACAGTAGTGTACCCTATAGTGTACAGTAGTGTACCCTATAGTGTACAGTAGTGTACACTATAGTATACCCTATACTGTACAGTAGTGTACACTATAGTGTACCCTATAGTGTACAGTAGTGTACCCTATAGTGTACAGTAGTGTACCCTATAGTGTACAGTAGTGTACCCTATAGTGTACAGTAGTGTACCCTATAGTGTACAGTAGTGTACACTATAGTGTACCCTATAGTGTACAGTAGTGTACCCTATAGTGTACAGTAGTGTACCCTATAGTGTACAGTAGTGTACCCTATAGTGTACAGTAGTGTACCCTATAGTGTACAGTAGTGTACCCTATACTGTACAGTAGTGTACACTATAGTGTACCCTATAGTGTACAGTAGTGTACCCTATAGTGTACAGTAGTGTACCCTATAGTGTACAGTAGTGTACCCTATAGTGTACAGTAGTGTACCCTATACTGTACAGTAGTGTACACTATAGTGTACCGTATAGTGTACAGTAGTGTACCCTATAGTGTACAGTAGTGTACCCTATAGTGTACAGTAGTGTACCCTATAGTGTACAGTAGTGTACCCTATAGTGTACAGTAGTGTACCCTATAGTGTACAGTAGTGTACCCTAAACTGTACAGTAGTGTACACTATAGTGTACCCTATAGTGTACAGTAGTGTACCCTATAGTGTACAGTAGTGTACCCTATACTGTACAGTAGTGTACACTATAGTGTACCGTATAGTGTACAGTAGTGTACCCTATACTGTACAGTAGTGTACACTATAGTGTACCCTATAGTGTACAGTAGTGTACAGTAGTGTACCCTATAGTGTACAGTAGTGTACCCTATAGTGTACAGTAGTGTACCCTATAGTGTACAGTAGTGTACCCTATAGTGTACAGTAGTGTACCCTATACTGTACAGTAGTGTACACTATAGTGTACCCTATAGTGTACAGTAGTGTACAGTAGTGTACCCTATAGTGTACAGTAGTGTACCCTATACTGTACAGTAGTTTACACTATAGTGTACCGTATAGTGTACAGTAGTGTACCCTATAGTGTACAGTAGTGTACCCTATACTGTACAGTAGTGTACACTATAGTGTACCCTATAGTGTACCGTATAGTGTACAGTAGTGTACCCTATAGTGTACAGTAGTGTACCCTATACTGTACAGTAGTGTACACTATAGTGTACCCTATAGTGTACAGTAGTGTACCCTATAGTGTACAGTAGTGTACCCTATAGTGTACAGTAGTGTACCCTATAGTGTACAGTAGTGTACACTATAGTGTACCCTATAGTGTACAGTAGTGTACCCTATACTGTACAGTAGTGTACACTATAGTGTACCGTATAGTGTACAGTAGTGTACCCTATAGTGTACAGTAGTGTACCCTATAGTGTACAGTAGTGTACCCTATAGTGTACAGTAGTGTACCCTATAGTGTACAGTAGTGTACCCTATACTGTACAGTAGTGTACACTATAGTGTACCCTATAGTGTACAGTAGTGTACCCTATAGTGTACAGTAGTGTACCCTATAGTGTACAGTAGTGTACCCTATACTGTACAGTAGTGTACACTATAGTGTACCGTATAGTGTACAGTAGTGTACCCTATAGTGTACAGTAGTGTACCCTATAGTGTACAGTAGTGTACCCTATAGTGTACAGTAGTGTACCCTATACTGTACAGTAGTGTACACTATAGTGTACCCTATAGTGTACAGTAGTGTACAGTAGTGTACCCTATAGTGTACAGTAGTGTACCCTATAGTGTACAGTAGTGTACACTATAGTGTACCCTATACTGTACAGTAGTGTACACTATAGTGTACCCTATAGTGTACAGTAGTGTACCCTATAGTGTACAGTAGTGTACCCTATAGTGTACAGTAGTGTACCCTATAGTGTACAGTAGTGTACCCTATAGTGTACAGTAGTGTACACTATAGTGTACCCTATACTGTACAGTAGTGTACACTATAGTGTACCCTATAGTGTACAGTAGTGTACCCTATAGTGTACAGTAGTGTACCCTATAGTGTACAGTAGTGTACACTATTGTGTACCCTATACTGTACAGTAGTGTACACTATAGTGTACCCTATAGTGTACAGTAGTGTACCCTATAGTGTACAGTAGTGTACCCTATAGTGTACAGTAGTGTACACTATAGTGTACCCTATACTGTACAGTAGTGTACACTATAGTGTACCCTATAGTGTACAGTAGTGTACCCTATAGTGTACAGTAGTGTACACTATAGTGTACCCTATACTGTACAGTAGTGTACACTATAGTGTACCCTATAGTGTACAGTAGTGTACCCTATAGTGTACAGTAGTGTACCCTATAGTGTACAGTAGTGTACACTATAGTGTACCCTATACTGTACAGTAGTGTACCCTATAGTGTACAGTAGTGTACCCTATAGTGTACAGTAGTGTACACTATAGTGTACCCTATACTGTACAGTAGTGTACACTATAGTGTACCCTATAGTGTACAGTAGTGTACCCTATAGTGTACAGTAGTGTACCCTATAGTGTACAGTAGTGTACACTATAGTGTACCCTATACTGTACAGTAGTGTACCCTATAGTGTACAGTAGTGTACCCTATAGTGTACAGTAGTGTACACTATAGTGTACCCTATACTGTACAGTAGTGTACCCTATAGTGTACAGTAGTGTACCCTATAGTGTACAGTAGTGTACACTATAGTGTACCCTATACTGTACAGTAGTGTACACTATAGTGTACCCTATAGTGTACAGTAGTGTACCCTATAGTGTACAGTAGTGTACCCTATAGTGTACAGTAGTGTACACTATAGTGTACCCTATACTGTACAGTAGTGTACCCTATAGTGTACAGTAGTGTACCCTATAGTGTACAGTAGTGTACACTATAGTGTACCCTATAGTGTACAGTAGTGTACACTATAGTGTACAGTAGTGTACCCTATACTGTACAGTAGTGTACACTATAGTGTACCCTATACTGTACAGTAGTGTACACTATAGTGTACCCTATAGTGTACAGTAGTGTACCCTATAGTGTACAGTAGTGTACCCTATAGTGTACAGTAGTGTACACTATAGTGTACCCTATACTGTACAGTAGTGTACCCTATAGTGTACAGTAGTGTACCCTATAGTGTACAGTAGTGTACACTATAGTGTACCCTATACTGTACAGTAGTGTACACTATAGTGTACCCTATAGTGTACAGTAGTGTACCCTATAGTGTACAGTAGTGTACACTATAGTGTACCCTATAGTGTACAGTAGTGTACCCTATAGTGTACAGTAGTGTACCCTATAGTGTACAGTAGTGTACACTATAGTGTACCCTATACTGTACAGTAGTGTACACTATAGTGTACAGTAGTGTACCCTATACTGTACAGTAGTGTACACTATAGTGTACCGTATAGTGTACAGTAGTGTACCCTATAGTGTACAGTAGTGTACCCTATAGTGTACAGTAGTGTACCCTATACTGTACAGTAGTGTACACTATAGTGTACCCTATAGTGTACAGTAGTGTACAGTAGTGTACCCTATAGTGTACAGTAGTGTACCCTATAGTGTACAGTAGTGTACCCTATAGTGTACAGTAGTGTACCCTATAGTGTACAGTAGTGTACACTATAGTGTACCCTATACTGTACAGTAGTGTACACTATAGTGTACCCTATAGTGTACAGTAGTGTACCCTATAGTGTACAGTAGTGTACCCTATAGTGTACAGTAGTGTACACTATAGTGTACCCTATACTGTACAGTAGTGTACACTATAGTGTACCCTATAGTGTACAGTAGTGTACCCTATAGTGTACAGTAGTGTACCCTATAGTGTACAGTAGTGTACCCTATAGTGTACAGTAGTGTACACTATAGTGTACCCTATACTGTACAGTAGTGTACACTATAGTGTACCCTATAGTGTACAGTAGTGTACCCTATAGTGTACAGTAGTGTACCCTATAGTGTACAGTAGTGTACCCTATACTGTACAGTAGTGTACACTATAGTGTACCCTATAGTGTACAGTAGTGTACCCTATAGTGTACAGTAGTGTACCCTATAGTGTATAGTAGTGTACCCTATAGTGTACAGTAGTGTACCCTATAGTGTACAGTAGTGTACAGTAGTGTACCCTATACTGTACAGTAGTGTACACTATAGTGTACCCTATAGTGTACAGTAGTGTACCCTATAGTGTACAGTAGTGTACCCTATAGTGTACAGTAGTGTACCCTATACTGTACAGTAGTGTACACTATAGTGTACCCTATAGTGTACAGTAGTGTACCCTATAGTGTACAGTAGTGTACCCTATAGTGTGTAGTAGTGTACCCTATACTGTACAGTAGTGTACACTATAGTGTACCCTATAGTGTACAGTAGTGTACCCTATAGTGTACAGTAGTGTACCCTATAGTGTATAGTAGTGTACCCTATAGTGTACAGTAGTGTACCCTATAGTGTACAGTAGTGTACAGTAGTGTACCCTATACTGTACAGTAGTGTACACTATAGTGTACCCTATAGTGTATAGTAGTGTACCCTATACTGTACAGTAGTGTACACTATAGTGTACCCTATAGTGTACAGTAGTGTACCCTATAGTGTACAGTAGTGTACCCTATAGTGTACAGTAGTGTACGCTATAGTGTACAGTAGTGTACACTATAGTGTACCCTATACTGTACAGTAGTGTACACTATAGTGTACAGTAGTGTACCCTATACTGTACAGTAGTGTACACTATAGTGTACCGTATAGTGTACAGTAGTGTACCCTATAGTGTACAGTAGTGTACCCTATACTGTACAGTAGTGTACACTATAGTGTACCCTATAGTGTACAGTAGTGTACAGTAGTGTACCCTATAGTGTACAGTAGTGTACCCTATAGTGTACAGTAGTGTACCCTATAGTGTACAGTAGTGTACACTATAGTGTACCCTATACTGTACAGTAGTGTACACTATAGTGTACAGTAGTGTACCCTATACTGTACAGTAGTGTACACTATAGTGTACAGTAGTGTACCCTATACTGTACAGTAGTGTACACTATAGTGTACCCTATAGTGTACAGTAGTGTACAGTAGTGTACCCTATAGTGTACAGTAGTGTACCCTATAGTGTACAGTAGTGTACCCTATACTGTACAGTAGTGTACACTATAGTGTACCGCATAGTGTACAGTAGTGTACCCTATAGTGTACAGTAGTGTACCGCATAGTGTACAGTAGTGTACCCTATAGTGTACAGTAGTGTACCCTATAGTGTACAGTAGTGTACCCTATACTGTACAGTAGTGTACACTATAGTGTACCCTATAGTGTACAGTAGTGTACAGTAGTGTACCCTATAGTGTACAGTAGTGTACCCTATAGTGTACAGTAGTGTACCCTATAGTGTACAGTAGTGTACACTATAGTGTACCCTATACTGTACAGTAGTGTACACTATAGTGTACCCTATAGTGTACAGTAGTGTACCCTATAGTGTACAGTAGTGTACCCTATAGTGTACAGTAGTGTACCCTATAGTGTACAGTAGTGTACACTATAGTGTACCCTATACTGTACAGTAGTGTACACTATAGTGTACCCTATAGTGTACAGTAGTGTACCCTATAGTGTACAGTAGTGTACACTATAGTGTACCCTATAGTGTACAGTAGTGTACACTATAGTGTACCCTATACTGTACAGTAGTGTACACTATAGTGTACAGTAGTGTACCCTATACTGTACAGTAGTGTACACTATAGTGTACCCTATACTGTACAGTAGTGTACACTATAGTGTACCCTATAGTGTACAGTAGTGTACCCTATAGTGTACAGTAGTGTACCCTATAGTGTACAGTAGTGTACACTATAGTGTACCCTATACTGTACAGTAGTGTACCCTATAGTGTACAGTAGTGTACACTATAGTGTACCCTATAGTGTACAGTAGTGTACCCTATAGTGTACAGTAGTGTACCCTATAGTGTACAGTAGTGTACCCTATAGTGTACAGTAGTGTACACTATAGTGTACCCTATACTGTACAGTAGTGTACACTATAGTGTACCCTATACTGTACAGTAGTGTACCCTATAGTGTACAGTAGTGTACACTATAGTGTACCCTATAGTGTACAGTAGTGTACCCTATAGTGTACAGTAGTGTACCCTATAGTGTACAGTAGTGTACCCTATAGTGTACAGTAGTGTACACTATAGTGTACCCTATACTGTACAGTAGTGTACACTATAGTGTACCCTATAGTGTACAGTAGTGTACCCTATAGTGTACAGTAGTGTACCCTATAGTGTACAGTAGTGTACACTATAGTGTACCCTATACTGTACAGTAGTGTACACTATAGTGTACAGTAGTGTACCCTATACTGTACAGTAGTGTACACTATAGTGTACCGTATAGTGTACAGTAGTGTACCCTATAGTGTACAGTAGTGTACCCTATAGTGTACAGTAGTGTACCCTATACTGTACAGTAGTGTACCCTATAGTGTACAGTAGTGTACCCTATAGTGTATAGTAGTGTACCCTATAGTGTACAGTAGTGTACCCTATAGTGTACAGTAGTGTACAGTAGTGTACCCTATAGTGTACAGTAGTGTACCCTATAGTGTACAGTAGTGTACCCTATAGTGTACAGTAGTGTACACTATAGTGTACCCTATACTGTACAGTAGTGTACACTATAGTGTACAGTAGTGTACCCTATACTGTACAGTAGTGTACACTATAGTGTACCGTATAGTGTACAGTAGTGTACCCTATAGTGTACAGTAGTGTACCCTATAGTGTACAGTAGTGTACCCTATACTGTACAGTAGTGTACACTATAGTGTACCCTATAGTGTACAGTAGTGTACAGTAGTGTACCCTATAGTGTACAGTAGTGTACCCTATAGTGTACAGTAGTGTACCCTATAGTGTACAGTAGTGTACACTATAGTGTACCCTATACTGTACAGTAGTGTACACTATAGTGTACCCTATAGTGTACAGTAGTGTACCCTATAGTGTACAGTAGTGTACCCTATAGTGTACAGTAGTGTACACTATAGTGTACCCTATACTGTACAGTAGTGTACACTATAGTGTACCCTATAGTGTACAGTAGTGTACCCTATAGTGTACAGTAGTGTACCCTATAGTGTACAGTAGTGTACCCTATAGTGTACAGTAGTGTACACTATAGTGTACCCTATACTGTACAGTAGTGTACACTATAGTGTACCCTATAGTGTACAGTAGTGTACCCTATAGTGTACAGTAGTGTACCCTATAGTGTACAGTAGTGTACCCTATACTGTACAGTAGTGTACACTATAGTGTACCCTATAGTGTACAGTAGTGTACCCTATAGTGTACAGTAGTGTACCCTATAGTGTATAGTAGTGTACCCTATAGTGTACAGTAGTGTACCCTATAGTGTACAGTAGTGTACACTATAGTGTACCTTATACTGTACAGTAGTGTACACTATAGTGTACCCTATAGTGTACAGTAGTGTACCCTATAGTGTACAGTAGTGTACCCTATAGTGTACAGTAGTGTACACTATAGTGTACCCTATACTGTACAGTAGTGTACCCTATAGTGTACAGTAGTGTACCCTATAGTGTACAGTAGTGTACACTATAGTGTACCCTATACTGTACAGTAGTGTACCCTATAGTGTACAGTAGTGTACCCTATAGTGTACAGTAGTGTACACTATAGTGTACCCTATACTGTACAGTAGTGTACACTATAGTGTACCCTATAGTGTACAGTAGTGTACCCTATAGTGTACAGTAGTGTACCCTATAGTGTACAGTAGTGTACACTATAGTGTACCCTATACTGTACAGTAGTGTACACTAAAGTGTACCCTAGACTGTACAGTAGTGTACCCTATACTGTACAGTAGTGTACCCTATACTGTACAGTAGTGTACACTATAGTGTACCCTATAGTGTACAGTAGTGTACCCTATAGTGTACAGTAGTGTACCCTATACTGTACAGTAGTGTACCCTATAGTGTACAGTAGTGTACACTATAGTGTACCCTATAGTGTACAGTAGTGTACCCTATACTGTACAGTAGTGTACACTATAGTGTACCCTATAGTGTACAGTAGTGTACACTATAGTGTACCCTATAGTGTACAGTAGTGTACCCAATAGTGTAGAGTAGTGTACCCTATAGTGTACAGTAGTGTACAGTAGTGTACCCTATACTGTACAGTAGTGTACACTATACTGTACAGTAGTGTACACTATAGTGTACCCTATAGGGTACAGTAGTGTACCCTATACTGTACAGTAGTGTACCCTATAGTGTACAGTAGTGTACTCTATACTGTACAGTAGTGTATACTATAGTGTACCCTATAGTGTACAGTAGTGTACCCTATACTGTACAGTAGTTTACACTACAGTGTACCCTATAGTGTACAGTAGTGTACCCTATAGTGTACAGTAGTGTACAGTAGTGTACCCTATACTGTACAGTAGTGTACACTATACTGTACAGTAGTGTACACTATAGTGTACCCTATAGGGTACAGTAGTGTACCCTATACTGTACAATAGTGTACCCTATAGTGTACAGTAGTGTACTCTATACTGTACAGTAGTGTATACTATAGTGTACCCTATAGGGTACAGTAGTGTACCCTATACTGTACAGTAGTGTACCCTATAGTGTACAGTAGTGTACAGTAGTGTACCCTATAGTGTACAGTAGTGTACCCTACAGTGTACAGTAGTGTACCCTATAGTGTACAGTAGTGTACAGTAGTGTACCCTATAGTGTACAGTAGTGTACCCTATAGTATACAGTAGTGTACCCTATAGTGTACAGTAGTGTACCCTATACTGTACAGTAGTGTACACTATACTGTACACTATAGTGTACAGTAGTGTACCCTATAGTGTACAGTAGTGTACCCTATAGTGTAGAGTAGTGTACAGTAGTGTACCCTATAGTGTACAGTAGTGTACCCTATAGTGTACAGTAGTGTACCCTATACTGTACAGTAGTGTACACTATAGTGTACCCTATAGTGTACAGTAGTGTACCCTATAGTGTACAGTAGTGTACCCTATACTGTACAGTAGTGTACACTATAGTGTACCCTATAGTGTACAGTAGTGTACCCTATAGTGTACAGTAGTGTACCCTATAGTGTACAGTAGTGTACCCTATAGTGTACAGTAGTGTACCCTATAGTGTACAGTAGTGTACCCTATAGTGTACAGTAGTGTACACTATAGTGTACCCTATACTGTACAGTAGTGTACACTATAGTGTACCCTATAGTGTACAGTAGTGTACCCTATAGTGTACCCTATAGTGTACAGTAGTGTACCCTATAGTGTACAGTAGTGTACCCTATACTGTACAGTAGTGTACACTATAGTGTACCCTATAGTGTACAGTAGTGTACCCTATAGTGTACAGTAGTGTACCCTATAGTGTACAGTAGTGTACACTATAGTGTACCCTATACTGTACAGTAGTGTACACTATAGTGTACCCTATAGTGTACAGTAGTGTACCCTATAGTGTACAGTAGTGTACCCTATACTGTACAGTAGTGTACACTATAGTGTACCCTATAGTGTACAGTAGTGTACCCTATAGTGTACAGTAGTGTACCCTATAGTGTACAGTAGTGTACCCTATAGTGTACAGTAGTGTACACTATAGTGTACCCTATACTGTACAGTAGTGTACACTATAGTGTACCCTATACTGTACAGTAGTGTACACTATAGTGTACCCTATAGTGTACAGTAGTGTACCCTATAGTGTACAGTAGTGTACCCTATAGTGTACAGTAGTGTACAGTAGTGTACCCTATACTGTACAGTAGTGTACACTATACTGTACAGTAGTGTACACTATAGTGTACCCTATAGGGTACAGTAGTGTACCCTATACTGTACAGTAGTGTACCCTATAGTGTACAGTAGTGTACTCTATACTGTACAGTAGTGTATACTATAGTGTACCCTATAGTGTACAGTAGTGTACCCTATACTGTACAGTAGTTTACACTACAGTGTACCCTATAGTGTACAGTAGTGTACCCTATAGTGTACAGTAGTGTACCCTATAGTGTACAGTAGTGTACAGTAGTGTACCCTATACTGTACAGTAGTGTACACTATACTGTACAGTAGTGTACACTATAGTGTACCCTATAGGGTACAGTAGTGTACCCTATACTGTACAGTAGTGTACCCTATAGTGTACAGTAGTGTACTCTATACTGTACAGTAGTGTATACTATAGTGTACCCTATAGGGTACAGTAGTGTACCCTATACTGTACAGTAGTGTACCCTATAGTGTACAGTAGTGTACCCTATAGTGTACAGTAGTGTACCCTATAGTGTACAGTAGTGTACACTATAGTGTACCCTATAGTGTACAGTAGTGTACAGTAGTGTAGCCTATAGTGTACAGTAGTGTACCCTACAGTGTACAGTAGTGTACAGTAGTGTACCCTATAGTGTACAGTAGTGTACAGTAGTGTACCCTATAGTGTACAGTAGTGTACCCTATAGTATACAGTAGTGTACCCTATAGTGTACAGTAGTGTACCCTATAGTGTACAGTAGTGTACCCTATACTGTACAGTATAGTGTACAGTAGTGTACCCTATAGTGTACAGTAGTGTACCCTATAGTGTAGAGTAGTGTACAGTAGTGTACCCTATAGTGTACAGTAGTGTACCCTATAGTGTACAGTAGTGTACCCTATACTGTACAGTAGTGTACACTATAGTGTACCCTATAGTGTACAGTAGTGTACCCTATAGTGTACAGTAGTGTACCCTATAGTGTACAGTAGTGTACCCTATACTGTACAGTAGTGTACACTATAGTGTACCCTATAGTGTACAGTAGAGTACCCTATAGTGTACAGTAGTGTACCCTATAGTGTACAGTAGTGTACCCTATAGTGTACAGTAGTGTACCCTATAGTGTACAGTAGTGTACACTATAGTGTACCCTATACTGTACAGTAGTGTACACTATAGTGTACCCTATAGTGTACAGTAGTGTACCCTATAGTGTATAGTAGTGTACCCTATAGTGTACAGTAGTGTACCCTATAGTGTACAGTAGTGTACAGTAGTGTACCCTATACTGTACAGTAGTTTACACTATAGTGTACCCTATAGTGTATAGTAGTGTACCCTATACTGTACAGTAGTGTACACTATAGTGTACCCTATAGTGTACAGTAGTGTACCCTATAGTGTACAGTAGTGTACCCTATAGTGTACAGTAGTGTACCCTATAGTGTACAGTAGTGTACGCTATAGTGTACAGTAGTGTACACTATAGTGTACCCTATACTGTACAGTAGTGTACACTATAGTGTACAGTAGTGTACCCTATACTGTACAGTAGTGTACACTATAGTGTACCGTATAGTGTACAGTAGTGTATCCTATAGTGTACAGTAGTGTACCCTATACTGTACAGTAGTGTACACTATAGTGTACCCTATAGTGTACAGTAGTGTACCCTATAGTGTACAGTAGTGTACCCTATAGTGTACAGTAGTGTACCCTATAGTGTACAGTAGTGTACACTATAGTGTACCCTATACTGTACAGTAGTGTACACTATAGTGTACAGTAGTGTACCCTATACTGTACAGTAGTGTACACTATAGTGTACCGCATAGTGTACAGTAGTGTACCCTATAGTGTACAGTAGTGTACCCTATAGTGTACAGTAGTGTACCCTATACTGTACAGTAGTGTACACTATAGTGTACCCTATAGTGTACAGTAGTGTACAGTAGTGTACCCTATAGTGTACAGTAGTGTACCCTATAGTGTACAGTAGTGTACCCTATAGTGTACAGTAGTGTACACTATAGTGTACCCTATACTGTACAGTAGTGTACACTATAGTGTACCCTATACTGTACAGTAGTGTACACTATAGTGTACCCTATAGTGTACAGTAGTGTACCCTATAGTGTACAGTAGTGTACCCTATAGTGTACAGTAGTGTACCCTATAGTGTACAGTAGTGTACCCTATAGTGTACAGTAGTGTACCCTATAGTGTACAGTAGTGTACACTATAGTGTACCCTATACTGTACAGTAGTGTACACTATAGTGTACCCTATAGTGTACAGTAGTGTACCCTATAGTGTACAGTAGTGTACACTATAGTGTACCCTATACTGTACAGTAGTGTACACTATAGTGTACAGTAGTGTACCCTATACTGTACAGTAGTGTACACTATAGTGTACCCTATACTGTACAGTAGTGTACACTATAGTGTACCCTATAGTGTACAGTAGTGTACCCTATAGTGTACAGTAGTGTACCCTATAGTGTACAGTAGTGTACACTATAGTGTACCCTATACTGTACAGTAGTGTACCCTATAGTGTACAGTAGTGTACACTATAGTGTACCCTATAGTGTACAGTAGTGTACCCTATAGTGTACAGTAGTGTACCCTATAGTGTACAGTAGTGTACCCTATAGTGTACAGTAGTGTACACTATAGTGTACCCTATACTGTACAGTAGTGTACACTATAGTGTACCCTATAGTGTACAGTAGTGTACCCTATAGTGTACAGTAGTGTACCCTATAGTGTACAGTAGTGTACACTATAGTGTACCCTATACTGTACAGTAGTGTACACTATAGTGTACAGTAGTGTACCCTATACTGTACAGTAGTGTACACTATAGTGTACCGTATAGTGTAGAGTAGTGTACCCTATAGTGTACAGTAGTGTACCCTATAGTGTACAGTAGTGTACCCTATACTGTACAGTAGTGTACACTATAGTGTACCCTATAGTGTACAGTAGTGTACAGTAGTGTACCCTATAGTGTACAGTAGTGTACCCTATAGTGTACAGTAGTGTACACTATAGTGTACCCTATACTGTACAGTAGTGTACACTATAGTGTACCCTATAGTGTACAGTAGTGTACCCTATAGTGTACAGTAGTGTACCCTATAGTGTACAGTAGTGTACACTATAGTGTACCCTATACTGTACAGTAGTGTACACTATAGTGTACCCTATAGTGTACAGTAGTGTACCCTATAGTGTACAGTAGTGTACCCTATAGTGTACAGTAGTGTACACTATAGTGTACCCTATACTGTACAGTAGTGTACACTATAGTGTACCCTATAGTGTACAGTAGTGTACCCTATAGTGTACAGTAGTGTACCCTATAGTGTACAGTAGTGTACCCTATAGTGTACAGTAGTGTACACTATAGTGTACCCTATACTGTACAGTAGTGTACACTATAGTGTACCCTATAGTGTACAGTAGTGTACCCTATAGTGTACAGTAGTGTACCCTATAGTGTACAGTAGTGTACCCTATACTGTACAGTAGTGTACACTATAGTGTACCCTATAGTGTACAGTAGTGTACCCTATAGTGTACAGTAGTGTACCCTATAGTGTATAGTAGTGTACCCTATAGTGTACAGTAGTGTACCCTATAGTGTACAGTAGTGTACAGTAGTGTACCCTATAGTGTACAGTAGTGTACCCTATAGTGTACAGTAGTGTACCCTATAGTGTACAGTAGTGTACACTATAGTGTACCCTATACTGTACAGTAGTGTACACTATAGTGTACAGTAGTGTACCCTATACTGTACAGTAGTGTACACTATAGTGTACCGTATAGTGTACAGTAGTGTACCCTATAGTGTACAGTAGTGTACCCTATAGTGTACAGTAGTGTACCCTATACTGTACAGTAGTGTACACTATAGTGTACCCTATAGTGTACAGTAGTGTACAGTAGTGTACCCTATAGTGTACAGTAGTGTACCCTATAGTGTACAGTAGTGTACCCTATAGTGTACAGTAGTGTACACTATAGTGTACCCTATACTGTACAGTAGTGTACACTATAGTGTACCCTATAGTGTACAGTAGTGTACCCTATAGTGTACAGTAGTGTACCCTATAGTGTACAGTAGTGTACACTATAGTGTACCCTATACTGTACAGTAGTGTACACTATAGTGTACCCTATAGTGTACAGTAGTGTACCCTATAGTGTACAGTAGTGTACCCTATAGTGTACAGTAGTGTACCCTATAGTGTACAGTAGTGTACACTATAGTGTACCCTATACTGTACAGTAGTGTACACTATAGTGTACCCTATAGTGTACAGTAGTGTACCCTATAGTGTACAGTAGTGTACCCTATAGTGTACAGTAGTGTACCCTATACTGTACAGTAGTGTACACTATAGTGTACCCTATAGTGTACAGTAGTGTACCCTATAGTGTACAGTAGTGTACCCTATAGTGTATAGTAGTGTACCCTATAGTGTACAGTAGTGTACCCTATAGTGTACAGTAGTGTACAGTAGTGTACCCTATAGTGTACAGTAGTGTACCTTATACTGTACAGTAGTGTACACTATAGTGTACCCTATACTGTACAGTAGTGTACACTATAGTGTACCCTATAGTGTACAGTAGTGTACCCTATAGTGTACAGTAGTGTACCCTATAGTGTACAGTAGTGTACCCTATAGTGTACAGTAGTGTACACTATTGTGTACCCTATACTGTACAGTAGTGTACACTATAGTGTACCCTATAGTGTACAGTAGTGTACCCTATAGTGTACAGTAGTGTACCCTATACTGTACAGTAGTGTACACTATAGTGTACCCTATAGTGTACAGTAGTGTACCCTATAGTGTACAGTAGTGTACCCTATAGTGTACAGTAGTGTACCCTATAGTGTACAGTAGTGTACACTATAGTGTACCCTATACTGTACAGTAGTGTACACTATAGTGTACCCTATAGTGTACAGTAGTGTACCCTATAGTGTACAGTAGTGTACCCTATAGTGTACAGTAGTGTACCCTATAGTGTACAGTAGTGTACCCTTAAGTGTACAGTAGTGTACACTATAGTGTACCCTATACTGTACAGTAGTGTACACTAAAGTGTACCCTAGACTGTACAGTAGTGTACCCTATACTGTACAGTAGTGTACCCTATACTGTACAGTAGTGTACACTATAGTGTACCCTATAGTGTACAGTAGTGTACCCTATAGTGTACAGTAGTGTACCCTATAGTGTACAGTAGTGTACCCTATACTGTACAGTAGTGTACCCTATAGTGTACAGTAGTGTACACTATAGTGTACCCTATAGTGTACAGTAGTGTACCCTATACTGTACAGTAGTGTACACTATAGTGTACCCTATAGTGTACAGTAGTGTACACTATAGTGTACCCTATAGTGTACAGTAGTGTACCCAATAGTGTAGAGTAGTGTACCCTATAGTGTACAGTAGTGTACAGTAGTGTACCCTATACTGTACAGTAGTGTACACTATACTGTACAGTAGTGTACACTATAGTGTACCCTATAGGGTACAGTAGTGTACCCTATACTGTACAGTAGTGTACCCTATAGTGTACAGTAGTGTACTCTATACTGTACAGTAGTGTATACTATAGTGTACCCTATAGTGTACAGTAGTGTACCCTATACTGTACAGTAGTTTACACTACAGTGTACCCTATAGTGTACAGTAGTGTACCCTATAGTGTACAGTAGTGTACAGTAGTGTACCCTATACTGTACAGTAGTGTACACTATACTGTACAGTAGTGTACACTATAGTGTACCCTATAGGGTACAGTAGTGTACCCTATACTGTACAGTAGTGTACCCTATAGTGTACAGTAGTGTACTCTATACTGTACAGTAGTGTATACTATAGTGTACCCTATAGGGTACAGTAGTGTACCCTATACTGTACAGTAGTGTACCCTATAGTGTACAGTAGTGTACAGTAGTGTACCCTATAGTGTACAGTAGTGTACCCTATAGTATACAGTAGTGTACCCTATAGTGTACAGTAGTGTACCCTATAGTGTACAGTAGTGTACCCTATACTGTACAGTAGTGTACACTATACTGTACACTATAGTGTACAGTAGTGTACCCTATAGTGTACAGTAGTGTACCCTATAGTGTAGAGTAGTGTACAGTAGTGTACCCTATAGTGTACAGTAGTGTACCCTATAGTGTACAGTAGTGTACCCTATACTGTACAGTAGTGTACACTATAGTGTACCCTATAGTGTACAGTAGTGTACCCTATAGTGTACAGAAGTGTACCCTATACTGTACAGTAGTGTACACTATAGTGTACCCTATAGTGTACAGTAGTGTACCCTATAGTGTACAGTAGTGTACCCTATAGTGTACAGTAGTGTACCCTATAGTGTACAGTAGTGTACCCTATAGTGTACAGTAGTGTACACTATAGTGTACCCTATACTGTACAGTAGTGTACACTATAGTGTACCCTATAGTGTACAGTAGTGTACCCTATAGTGTACCCTATAGTGTACAGTAGTGTACCCTATAGTGTACAGTAGTGTACCCTATACTGTACAGTAGTGTACACTATAGTGTACCCTATAGTGTACAGTAGTGTACCCTATAGTGTACAGTAGTGTACCCTATAGTGTACAGTAGTGTACACTATAGTGTACCCTATACTGTACAGTAGTGTACACTATAGTGTACCCTATAGTGTACAGTAGTGTACCCTATAGTGTACAGTAGTGTACCCTATACTGTACAGTAGTGTACACTATAGTGTACCCTATAGTGTACAGTAGTGTACCCTATAGTGTACAGTAGTGTACCCTATAGTGTACAGTAGTGTACACTATAGTGTACCCTATACTGTACAGTAGTGTACACTATAGTGTACCCTATAGTGTACAGTAGTGTACCCTATAGTGTACAGTAGTGTACCCTATAGTGTACAGTAGTGTACAGTAGTGTACCCTATACTGTACAGTAGTGTACACTATACTGTACAGTAGTGTACACTATAGTGTACCCTATAGGGTACAGTAGTGTACCCTATACTGTACAGTAGTGTACCCTATAGTGTACAGTAGTGTACTCTATACTGTACAGTAGTGTATACTATAGTGTACCCTATAGTGTACAGTAGTGTACCCTATACTGTACAGTAGTTTACACTACAGTGTACCCTATAGTGTACAGTAGTGTACCCTATAGTGTACAGTAGTGTACAGTAGTGTACCCTATACTGTACAGTAGTGTACACTATACTGTACAGTAGTGTACACTATAGTGTACCCTATAGGGTACAGTAGTGTACCCTATACTGTACAGTAGTGTACCCTATAGTGTACAGTAGTGTACTCTATACTGTACAGTAGTGTATACTATAGTGTACCCTATAGGGTACAGTAGTGTACCCTATACTGTACAGTAGTGTACCCTATAGTGTACAGTAGTGTACCCTATAGTGTACAGTAGTGTACCCTATAGTGTACAGTAGTGTACACTATAGTGTACCCTATAGTGTACAGTAGTGTACAGTAGTGTAGCCTATAGTGTACAGTAGTGTACCCTACAGTGTACAGTAGTGTACAGTAGTGTACCCTATAGTGTACAGTAGTGTACAGTAGTGTACCCTATAGTGTACAGTAGTGTACCCTATAGTGTACAGTAGTGTACCCTATAGTATACAGTAGTGTACCCTATAGTGTACAGTAGTGTACCCTATAGTGTACAGTAGTGTACCCTATACTGTACAGTAGTGTACACTATACTGTACACTATAGTGTACAGTAGTGTACCCTATAGTGTACAGTAGTGTACCCTATAGTGTAGAGTAGTGTACAGTAGTGTACCCTATAGTGTACAGTAGTGTACCCTATAGTGTACAGTAGTGTACCCTATACTGTACAGTAGTGTACACTATAGTGTACCCTATAGTGTACAGTAGTGTACCCTATAGTGTACAGTAGTGTACCCTATACTGTACAGTAGTGTACACTATAGTGTACCCTATAGTGTACAGTAGTGTACCCTATAGTGTACAGTAGTGTACCCTATAGTGTACAGTAGTGTACCCTATAGTGTACAGTAGTGTACCCTATAGTGTACAGTAGTGTACCCTATAGTGTACAGTAGTGTACACTATAGTGTACCCTATACTGTACAGTAGTGTACACTATAGTGTACCCTATAGTGTACAGTAGTGTACCCTATAGTGTACCCTATAGTGTACAGTAGTGTACCCTATAGTGTACAGTAGTGTACCCTATACTGTACAGTAGTGTACACTATAGTGTACCCTATAGTGTACAGTAGTGTACCCTATAGTGTACAGTAGTGTACCCTATAGTGTACAGTAGTGTACACTATAGTGTACCCTATACTGTACAGTAGTGTACACTATAGTGTACCCTATAGTGTACAGTAGTGTACCCTATAGTGTACAGTAGTGTACCCTATACTGTACAGTAGTGTACACTATAGTGTACCCTATAGTGTACAGTAGTGTACCCTATAGTGTACAGTAGTGTACCCT
This sequence comes from Epicampocera succincta, assembly GCA_932526305.1. Lineage (NCBI taxonomy): Eukaryota > Metazoa > Arthropoda > Insecta > Diptera > Tachinidae > Epicampocera > Epicampocera succincta. The sequence continues at coordinate 52,066,799 of OW052037.1, read as the reverse complement.
ATAGTGTACAGTAGTGTACCCTATAGTGTACAGTAGTGTACACTATAGTGTACCCTATACTGTACAGTAGTGTACACTATAGTGTACCCTATAGTGTACAGTAGTGTACCCTATAGTGTACAGTAGTGTACCCTATAGTGTACAGTAGTGTACACTATAGTGTACCCTATACTGTACAGTAGTGTACACTATAGTGAACCCTATAGTGTACAGTAGTGTACCCTATAGTGTACAGTAGTGTACCCTATAGTGTACAGTAGTGTACACTATAGTGTACCCTATAGTGTACAGTAGTGTACCCTATACTGTACAGTAGTGTACCCTATAGTGTACAGTAGTGTACACTATAGTGTACCCTATACTGTACAGTAGTGTACACTATAGTGTACCCTATAGTGTACAGTAGTGTACCCTATAGTGTACAGTAGTGTACCCTATACTGTACAGTAGTGTACACTATAGTGTACCCTATAGTGTACAGTAGTGTACCCTATAGTGTACAGTAGTGTACCCTATAGTGTACAGTAGTGTACACTATAGTGTACCCTATACTGTACAGTAGTGTACACTATAGTGTACCCTATAGTGTACAGTAGTGTACCCTATAGTGTACAGTAGTGTACCCTATAGTGTACAGTAGTGTACAGTAGTGTACCCTATACTGTACAGTAGTGTACACTATACTGTACAGTAGTGTACACTATAGTGTACCCTATAGGGTACAGTAGTGTACCCTATACTGTACAGTAGTGTACCCTATAGTGTACAGTAGTGTACTCTATACTGTACAGTAGTGTATACTATAGTGTACCCTATAGTGTACAGTAGTGTACCCTATACTGTACAGTAGTTTACACTACAGTGTACCCTATAGTGTACAGTAGTGTACCCTATAGTGTACAGTAGTGTACAGTAGTGTACCCTATACTGTACAGTAGTGTACACTATACTGTACAGTAGTGTACACTATAGTGTACCCTATAGGGTACAGTAGTGTACCCTATACTGTACAGTAGTGTACCCTATAGTGTACAGTAGTGTACTCTATACTGTACAGTAGTGTATACTATAGTGTACCCTATAGGGTACAGTAGTGTACCCTATACTGTACAGTAGTGTACCCTATAGTGTACAGTAGTGTACCCTATAGTGTACAGTAGTGTACACTATAGTGTACCCTATAGTGTACAGTAGTGTACAGTAGTGTAGCCTATAGTGTACAGTAGTGTACCCTACAGTGTACAGTAGTGTACAGTAGTGTACCCTATAGTGTACAGTAGTGTACAGTAGTGTACCCTATAGTGTACAGTAGTGTACCCTATAGTATACAGTAGTGTACCCTATAGTGTACAGTAGTGTACCCTATAGTGTACAGTAGTGTACCCTATACTGTACAGTAGTGTACACTATACTGTACACTATAGTGTACAGTAGTGTACCCTATAGTGTACAGTAGTGTACCCTATAGTGTAGAGTAGTGTACAGTAGTGTACCCTATAGTGTACAGTAGTGTACCCTATAGTGTACAGTAGTGTACCCTATACTGTACAGTAGTGTACACTATAGTGTACCCTATAGTGTACAGTAGTGTACCCTATAGTGTACAGTAGTGTACCCTATACTGTACAGTAGTGTACACTATAGTGTACCCTATAGTGTACAGTAGTGTACCCTATAGTGTACAGTAGTGTACCCTATAGTGTACAGTAGTGTACCCTATAGTGTACAGTAGTGTACCCTATAGTGTACAGTAGTGTACCCTATAGTGTACAGTAGTGTACACTATAGTGTACCCTATAGTGTACAGTAGTGTACCCTATAGTGTACAGTAGTGTACCCTATAGTGTACAGTAGTGTACCCTATAGTGTACAGTAGTGTACCCTATAGTGTAGAGTAGTGTACAGTAGTGTACCCTATAGTGTACAGTAGTGTACCCTATAGTGTACAGTAGTGTACCCTATACTGTACAGTAGTGTACACTATAGTGTACCCTATAGTGTACAGTAGTGTACCCTATAGTGTATAGTAGTGTACCCTATAGTGTACAGTAGTGTACCCTATAGTGTACAGTAGTGTACAGTAGTGTACCCTATACTGTACAGTAGTGTACACTATAGTGTACCCTATAGTGTATAGTAGTGTACCCTATACTGTACAGTAGTGTACCCTATAGTGTACAGTAGTGTACCCTATAGTGTACAGTAGTGTACCCTATAGTGTACAGTAGTGTACCCTATAGTGTACAGTAGTGTACGCTATAGTGTACAGTAGTGTACACTATAGTGTACCCTATACTGTACAGTAGTGTACACTATAGTGTACAGTAGTGTACCCTATACTGTACAGTAGTGTACACTATAGTGTACCGTATAGTGTACAGTAGTGTATCCTATAGTGTACAATAGTGTACCCTATACTGTACAGTAGTGTACACTATAGTGTACCCTATAGTGTACAGTAGTGTACAGTAGTGTACCCTATAGTGTACAGTAGTGTACCCTATAGTGTACAGTAGTGTACCCTATAGTGTACAGTAGTGTACACTATAGTGTACCCTATACTGTACAGTAGTGTACACTATAGTGTACAGTAGTGTACCCTATACTGTACAGTAGTGTACACTATAGTGTACCGCATAGTGTACAGTAGTGTACCCTATAGTGTACAGTAGTGTACCCTATAGTGTACAGTAGTGTACCCTATACTGTACAGTAGTGTACACTATACTGTACACTATAGTGTACAGTAGTGTACCCTATAGTGTACAGTAGTGTACCCTATAGTGTACAGTAGTGTACCCTATAGTGTAGAGTAGTGTACAGTAGTGTACCCTATAGTGTACAGTAGTGTACCCTATAGTGTACAGTAGTGTACCCTATACTGTACAGTAGTGTACACTATAGTGTACCCTATAGTGTACAGTAGTGTACCCTATAGTGTACAGTAGTGTACCCTATACTGTACAGTAGTGTACACTATAGTGTACCCTATAGTGTACAGTAGTGTACCCTATAGTGTACAGTAGTGTACCCTATAGTGTACAGTAGTGTACCCTATAGTGTACAGTAGTGTACCCTATAGTGTACAGTAGTGTACACTATAGTGTACCCTATACTGTACAGTAGTGTACACTATAGTGTACCCTATAGTGTACAGTAGTGTACCCTATAGTGTACCCTATAGTGTACAGTAGTGTACCCTATAGTGTACAGTAGTGTACCCTATACTGTACAGTAGTGTACACTATAGTGTACCCTATAGTGTACAGTAGTGTACCCTATAGTGTACAGTAGTGTACCCTATAGTGTACAGTAGTGTACACTATAGTGTACCCTATACTGTACAGTAGTGTACACTATAGTGTACCCTATAGTGTACAGTAGTGTACCCTATAGTGTACAGTAGTGTACCCTATACTGTACAGTAGTGTACACTATAGTGTACCCTATAGTGTACAGTAGTGTACCCTATAGTGTACAGTAGTGTACCCTATAGTGTACAGTAGTGTACCCTATAGTGTACAGTAGTGTACACTATAGTGTACCCTATACTGTAGAGTAGTGTACACTATAGTGTACCCTATAGTGTACAGTAGTGTACCCTATAGTGTACAGTAGTGTACCCTATAGTGTACAGTAGTGTACCCTATAGTGTACAGTAGTGTACAGTAGTGTACCCTATACTGTACAGTAGTGTACACTATACTGTACAGTAGTGTACACTATAGTGTACCCTATAGGGTACAGTAGTGTACCCTATACTGTACAGTAGTGTACCCTATAGTGTACAGTAGTGTACTCTATACTGTACAGTAGTGTATACTATAGTGTACCCTATAGTGTACAGTAGTGTACCCTATACTGTACAGTAGTTTACACTACAGTGTACCCTATAGTGTACCCTATAGTGTAGAGTAGTGTACAGTAGTGTACCCTATACTGTACAGTAGTGTACACTATAGTGTATTCTATAGTGTACAGTAGTGTACCCTATAGTGTACAGTAGTGTACCCTATAGTGTACAGTAGTGTACCCTATAGTGTACAGTAGTGTACCCTATAGTGTACAGTAGTGTACCCTATAGTGTACAGTAGTGTACCCTATAGTGTACAGTAGTGTACACTATAGTGTACCCTATACTGTACAGTAGTGTACACTATAGTGTACCCTATAGTGTACAGTAGTGTACCCTATAGTGTACAGTAGTGTACCCTATAGTGTACAGTAGTGTACACTATAGTGTACAGTAGTGTACCCTATAGTGTACAGTAGTGTACCCTATAGTGTACAGTAGTGTACACTATAGTGTACCCTATACTGTAACGTAGTGTACACTATAGTGTACCCTATAGTGTACAGTAGTGTACCCTATAGTGTACAGTAGTGTACCCTATAGTGTACAGTAGTGTACACTATAGTATACCCTATACTGTACAGTAGTGTACACTATAGTGTACCCTATAGTGTACAGTAGTGTACCCTATAGTGTACAGTAGTGTACCCTATAGTGTACAGTAGTGTACCCTATAGTGTACAGTAGTGTACCCTATAGTGTACAGTAGTGTACCCTATAGTGTACAGTAGTGTACACTATAGTGTACCCTATAGTGTACAGTAGTGTACAGTAGTGTACCCTATAGTGTACAGTAGTGTACCCTATAGTGTACAGTAGTGTACCCTATAGTGTACAGTAGTGTACCCTATACTGTACAGTAGTGTACACTATAGTGTACCCTATAGTGTACAGTAGTGTACCCTATAGTGTACAGTAGTGTACCCTATAGTGTACAGTAGTGTACCCTATACTGTACAGTAGTGTACACTATAGTGTACCGTATAGTGTACAGTAGTGTACCCTATAGTGTACAGTAGTGTACCCTATAGTGTACAGTAGTGTACCCTATAGTGTACAGTAGTGTACCCTATAGTGTACAGTAGTGTACCCTAAACTGTACAGTAGTGTACACTATAGTGTACCCTATAGTGTACAGTAGTGTACCCTATAGTGTACAGTAGTGTACCCTATACTGTACAGTAGTGTACACTATAGTGTACCGTATAGTGTACAGTAGTGTACCCTATAGTGTACAGTAGTGTACCCTATAGTGTACAGTAGTGTACCCTATACTGTACAGTAGTGTACACTATAGTGTACCCTATAGTGTACAGTAGTGTACCCTATAGTGTACAGTAGTGTACCCTATAGTGTACAGTAGTGTACCCTATAGTGTACAGTAGTGTACCCTATAGTGTACAGTAGTGTACCCTATAGTGTACAGTAGTGTACCCTATAGTGTACAGTAGTGTACCCTATACTGTACAGTAGTGTACACTATAGTGTACCCTATAGTGTACAGTAGTGTACAGTAGTGTACCCTATAGTGTACAGTAGTGTACCCTATAGTGTACAGTAGTGTACCCTATAGTGTACAGTAGTGTACCCTATACTGTACAGTAGTGTACACTATAGTGTACCCTAAAGTGTACCGTATAGTGTACAGTAGTGTACCCTATAGTGTAAAGTAGTGTACCCTATACTGTACAGTAGTGTACCCTATACTGTACAGTAGTGTACACTATAGTGTACCCTAAAGTGTACCGTATAGTGTACAGTAGTGTACCCTATAGTGTAAAGTAGTGTACCCTATACTGTACAGTAGTGTACCCTATAGTGTACAGTAGTGTACCCTATAGTGTACAGTAGTGTACCCTATAGTGTACAGTAGTGTACCCTATAGTGTACAGTAGTGTACACTATAGTGTACCCTATAGTGTACACTACTGTACAGTAGTGTACCCTATAGTGTACAGTAGTGTACCCTATACTGTACAGTAGTGTACACTATAGTGTACCGTATAGTGTACAGTAGTGTACCCTATAGTGTACAGTAGTGTACCCTATAGTGTACAGTAGTGTACCCTATAGTGTACAGTAGTGTACCCTATAGTGTACAGTAGTGTACCCTATACTGTACAGTAGTGTACACTATAGTGTACCCTATAGTGTACAGTAGTGTACAGTAGTGTACCCTATAGTGTACAGTAGTGTACCCTATAGTGTACAGTAGTGTACCCTATAGTGTACAGTAGTGTACCCTATAGTGTACAGTAGTGTACCCTATACTGTACAGTAGTGTACACTATAGTGTACCGTATAGTGTACAGTAGTGTACCCTATAGTGTACAGTAGTGTACCCTATACTGTACAGTAGTGTACACTATAGTGTACCCTAAAGTGTACCGTATAGTGTACAGTAGTGTACCCTATAGTGTAAAGTAGTGTACCCTATACTGTACAGTAGTGTACCCTATAGTGTACAGTAGTGTACCCTATAGTGTACAGTAGTGTACCCTATAGTGTACAGTAGTGTACCCTATAGTGTACAGTAGTGTACACTATAGTGTACCCTATAGTGTACACTACTGTACAGTAGTGTACCCTATAGTGTACAGTAGTGTACCCTATACTGTACAGTAGTGTACACTATAGTGTACCGTATAGTGTACAGTAGTGTACCCTATAGTGTACAGTAGTGTACCCTATAGTGTACAGTAGTGTACCCTATAGTGTACAGTAGTGTACCCTATAGTGTACAGTAGTGTACCCTATACTGTACAGTAGTGTACACTATAGTGTACCCTATAGTGTACAGTAGTGTACCCTATAGTGTACAGTAGTGTACCCTATAGTGTACAGTAGTGTACCCTAGACTGTACAGTAGTGTACACTATAGTGTACCGTATAGTGTACAGTAGTGTACCCTATAGTGTACAGTAGTGTACCCTATAGTGTACAGTAGTGTACCCTATAGTGTACAGTAGTGTACCCTATACTGTACAGTTGTGTACACTATAGTGTACCCTATAGTGTACAGTAGTGTACAGTAGTGTACAGTAGTGTACCCTATAGTGTACAGTAGTGTACCCTATAGTGTACAGTAGTGTACACTATAGTGTACCCTATACTGTACAGTAGTGTACACTATAGTGTACCCTATAGTGTACAGTAGTGTACCCTATAGTGTACAGTAGTGTACCCTATAGTGTACAGTAGTGTACCCTATAGTGTACAGTAGTGTACCCTATAGTGTACAGTAGTGTACACTATAGTGTACCCTATACTGTACAGTAGTGTACACTATAGTGTACCCTATAGTGTACAGTAGTGTACCCTATAGTGTACAGTAGTGTACCCTATAGTGTACAGTAGTGTACACTATTGTGTACCCTATACTGTACAGTAGTGTACACTATAGTGTACCCTATAGTGTACAGTAGTGTACCCTATAGTGTACAGTAGTGTACACTATAGTGTACCCTATACTGTACAGTAGTGTACACTATAGTGTACCCTATAGTGTACAGTAGTGTACCCTATAGTGTACAGTAGTGTACACTATAGTGTACCCTATACTGTACAGTAGTGTACACTATAGTGTACCCTATAGTGTACAGTAGTGTACCCTATAGTGTACAGTAGTGTACCCTAAAGTGTACAGTAGTGTACACTATAGTGCACCCTATACTGTACAGTAGTGTACCCTATAGTGTACAGTAGTGTACACTATAGTGTACCCTATACTGTACAGTAGTGTACACTATAGTGTACCCTATAGTGTACAGTAGTGTACCCTATAGTGTACAGTAGTGTACACTATAGTGTACCCTATACTGTACAGTAGTGTACACTATAGTGTACCCTATAGTGTACAGTAGTGTACCCTATAGTGTACAGTAGTGTACACTATAGTGTACCCTATACTGTACAGTAGTGTACACTATAGTGTACCCTATAGTGTACAGTAGTGTACCCTATAGTGTACAGTAGTGTACCCTAAAGTGTACAGTAGTGTACACTATAGTGTACCCTATACTGTACAGTAGTGTACCCTATAGTGTACAGTAGTGTACCCTATAGTGTACAGTAGTGTACACTATAGTGTACCCTATACTGTACAGTAGTGTACACTATAGTGTACCCTATAGTGTACAGTAGTGTACCCTATAGTGTACAGTAGTGTACACTATAGTGTACCCTATACTGTACAGTAGTGTACCCTATAGTGTACAGTAGTGTACACTATAGTGTACCCTATACTGTACAGTAGTGTACACTATAGTGTACCCTATAGTGTACAGTAGTGTACCCTATAGTGTACAGTAGTGTACCCTATAGTGTACAGTAGTGTACACTATAGTGTACCCTATAGTGTACAGTAGTGTACCCTATAGTGTACAGTAGTGTACAGTAGTGTACCCTATAGTGTACAGTAGTGTACCCTATAGTGTACAGTAGTGTACACTATAGTGTATCCTATACTGTACAGTAGTGTACACTATACTGTACAGTAGTGTACCCTATACTGTACAGTAGTGTACACTATAGTGTACCCTATACTGTACAGTAGTGTACACTATAGTGTACCCTATAGTGTACAGTAGTGTACCCTATAGTGTACAGTAGTGTACCCTATAGTGTACAGTAGTGTACACTATAGTGTACCCTATACTGTACAGTAGTGTACACTATAGTGTACCCTATAGTGTACAGTAGTGTACACTATAGTGTACAGTAGTGTACCCTATAGTGTACAGTAGTGTACACTATAGTGTACCCTATACTGTACAGTAGTGTACCCTATAGTGTACAGTAGTGTACCCTATAGTGTACAGTAGTGTACACTAAAGTGTACCCTATACTGTACAGTAGTGTACACTATAGTGTACCCTATAGTGTACAGTAGTGTACCCTATAGTGTACAGTAGTGTACCCTATAGTGTACAGTAGTGTACCCTATAGTGTACAGTAGTGTACACTATAGTGTACCCTATAGTGTACAGTAGTGTACCCTATAGTGTACAGTAGTGTACCCTATAGTGTACCCTATAGTGTACAGTAGTGTACCCTATAGTGTACAGTAGTGTACACTATAGTGTACCCTATACTGTACAGTAGTGTACACTATAGTGTACAGTAGTGTACCCTATACTGTACAGTAGTGTACTCTATAGTGTACCGTATAGTGTACAGTAGTGTACCCTATAGTGTACAGTAGTGTACCCTATACTGTACAGTAGTGTACACTATAGTGTACCCTATAGTGTACAGTAGTGTACAGTAGTGTACCCTATAGTGTACAGTAGTGTACCCTATAGTGTACAGTAGTGTACACTATAGTGTACCCTATACTGTACAGTAGTGTACACTATAGTGTACCCTATAGTGTACAGTAGTGTACCCTATAGTGTACAGTAGTGTACCCTATAGTGTACAGTAGTGTACCCTATAGTGTACAGTAGTGTACACTATAGTGTACCCTATACTGTACAGTAGTGTACACTATAGTGTACCCTATAGTGTACAGTAGTGTACCCTATAGTGTACAGTAGTGTACCCTATAGTGTACAGTAGTGTACCCTATAGTGTACAGTAGTGTACACCATAGTGTACCCTATACTGTACAGTAGTGTACACTATAGTGTACCCTATAGTGTACAGTAGTGTACCCTATAGTGTACAGTAGTGTACCCTATAGTGTACAGTAGTGTACCCTATACTGTACAGTAGTGTACACTATAGTGTACAGTAGTGTACCCTATAGTGTACAGTAGTGTACAGTAGTGTACCCTATAGTGTACAGTAGTGTACCCTATACTGTACAGTAGTGTACACTATAGTGTACCGTATAGTGTACAGTAGTGTACCCTATAGTGTACAGTAGTGTACCCTATACTGTACAGTAGTGTACACTATAGTGTACCCTATACTGTACAGTAGTGTACACTATAGTGTACCCTATTGTGTAGAGTAGTGTACCCTATAGTGTACAGTAGTGTACCCTATACTGTACAGTAGTGTACACTATAGTGTACCCTATAGTGTACAGTAGTGTACCCTATAGTGTACAGTAGTGTACCCTATAGTGTATAGTAGTGTACCCTATAGTGTACAGTAGTGTACCCTATAGTGTACAGTAGTGTAAAGTAGTGTCCCCTATAGTGTACAGTAGTGTACCCTATACTGTACAGTAGTGTACACTATAGTGTACCGTATAGTGTACAGTAGTGTACCCTATAGTGTACAGTAGTGTACCCTATACTGTACAGTAGTGTACACTATAGTGTACCCTATAGTGTACAGTAGTGTACCCTATAGTGTACAGTAGTGTACCCTATACTGTACAGTAGTGTACACTATAGTGTACCCTATAGTGTACAGTAGTGTACCCTATACTGTACAGTAGTGTACACTATAGTGTACCCTATACTGTACAGTAGTGTACCCTATACTGTACAGTAGTGTACCCTATAGTGTACAGTAGTGTACCCTATACTGTACAGTAGTGTACACTATAGTGTACCCTATAGTGTACAGTAGTGTACACTATAGTGTACCCTATACTGTACAGTAGTGTACACTATAGTGTACAGTAGTGTACCCTATAGTGTACAGTAGTGTACCCTATACTGTACAGTAGTGTACACTATAGTGTACCCTATAGTGTACAGTAGTGTACCCTATAGTGTACAGTAGTGTACCCTATACTGTACAGTAGTGTACACTATAGTGTACCCTATAGTGTACAGTAGTGTACCCTATACTGTACAGTAGTGTACACTATAGTGTACCCTATACTGTACAGTAGTGTACCCTATACTGTACAGTAGTGTACCCTATAGTGTACAGTAGTGTACTCTATACTGTACAGTAGTGTACACTATAGTGTACAGTAGTGTACTCTATACTGTACAGTAGTGTACACTATAGTGTACCCTATACTGTACAGTAGTGTACACTATAGTGTACCCTATAGTGTACAGTAGTGTACACTATAGTGTACCCTATAGTGTACAGTACACTATAGTGTACCCTATAGTGTACAGTACACTATAGTGTACCCTATAGTGTACAGTAGTGTACAGTAGTGTACCCTATAGTGTACCCTATAGTGTACAGTAGTGTACAGTAGTGTACAGTAGTGTACCCTATAGTGTACCCTATAGTGTACAGTAGGGTACAGTAGTGTACCCTATAGTGTACCCTATAGTGTACAGTAGTGTACCCTATAGTGTACAGTAGTGTACCCTATAGTGTACAGTAGTGTACAGTAGTGTACCCTATAGTGTACAGTAGTGTACCCTATAGTGTACAGTAGTGTACAGTAGTGTACAGTAATGTACCCTATAGTGTACAGTAGTGTACCCTATAGTGTACAGTAGTGTACCCTATAGTGTACAGTAGTGTACACTATAGTGTACCCTATAGTGTACAGTAGTGTAGTCTATACTGTACAGTAGTGTACACTATACTGTACACTATAGTGTACAGTAGTATATCCTATACTGTACAGTAATGTACCCTATACTGTACAGTAGTGTACACTATACTGTACACTATAGTGTACAGTAGTGTACCCTATACTGTACAGTAGTGTACCCAATAGTGTACAGTAGTGTACACTATAGTGTACCCTATAGTGTACAGTAGTGTACCCTATAGTATACAGTAGTGTACCCTATAGTGTAAAGTAGTGTACCCTATAGTGTACAGTAGTGTACCCTATAGTGTACAGTAGTGTACAGTAGTGTACAGTAATGTACCCTATAGTGTACAGTAGTGTACCCTATAGTGTACAGTAGTGTACCCTATAGTGTACAGTAGTGTACACTATAGTGTACCCTATACTGTACAGTAGTGTACACTATAGTGTACCCTATAGTGTACAGTAGTGTACCCTATAGTGTACAGTAGTGTACCCTATAGTGTACAGTAGTGTACCCTATACTGTACAGTAGTGTACACTATAGTGTACCCTATAGTGTACAGTAGTGTACCCTATAGTGTACAGTAGTGTACCCTATAGTGTATAGTAGTGTACCCTATAGTGTACAGTAGTGTACCCTATAGTGTACAGTAGTGTACAGTAGTGTACCCTATAGTGTACAGTAGTGTACCCTATACTGTACAGTAGTGTACACTATAGTGTACCGTATAGTGTACAGTAGTGTACCCTATAGTGTACAGTAGTGTACCCTATACTGTACAGTAGTGTACACTATAGTGTACCCTATAGTGTACAGTAGTGTACCCTATAGTGTACAGTAGTGTACCCTATAGTGTACAGTAGTGTACCCTATACTGTACAGTAGTGTACCCTATAGTGTACACTATAGTGTACCCTATAGTGTACAGTAGTGTACCCTATACTGTACAGTAGTGTACCCTATACTGTACAGTAGTGTACACTATAGTGTACCCTATACTGTACAGTAGTGTACCCTATACTGTACAGTAGTGTACCCTATAGTGTACAGTAGTGTACACTATAGTGTACCCTATAGTGTACAGTAGTGTACCCTATACTGTACAGTAGTGTACCCTATAGTGTACAGTAGTGTACCCTATACTGTACAGTAGTGTACCCTATAGTGTACAGTAGTGTACTCTATACTGTACAGTAGTGTACACTATAGTGTACAGTAGTGTACTCTATACTGTACAGTAGTGTACACTATAGTGTACCCTATACTGTACAGTAGTGTACACTATAGTGTACCCTATAGTGTACAGTACACTATAGTGTACCCTATAGTGTACAGTAGTGTACAGTAGTGTACCCTATAGTGTACCCTATAGTGTACAGTAGTGTACAGTAGTGTACCCTATAGTGTACCCTATAGTGTACAGTAGGGTACAGTAGTGTACCCTATAGTGTACCCTATAGTGTACAGTAGTGTACCCTATAGTGTACAGTAGTGTACCCTATAGTGTACAGTAGTGTACCCTATAGTGTACAGTAGTGTACAGTAGTGTACCCTATAGTGTACAGTAGTGTACCCTATAGTGTACAGTAGTGTACCCTATAGTGTACAGTAGTGTACAGTAGTGTACAGTAGTGTACCCTATAGTGTACAGTAGTGTACCCTATAGTGTACAGTAGTGTACCCTATAGTGTACAGTAGTGTACACTATAGTGTACCCTATAGTGTACAGTAGTGTACCCTATACTGTACAGTAGTGTACACTATACTGTACACTATAGTGTACAGTAGTATATCCTATACTGTACAGTAATGTACCCTATACTGTACAGTAGTGTACACTATACTGTACACTATAGTGTACAGTAGTGTACCCTATACTGTACAGTAGTGTACCCAATAGTGTACAGTAGTGTACACTATAGTGTACCCTATAGTGTACAGTAGTGTACCCTATAGTATACAGTAGTGTACCCTATAGTGTAAAGTAGTGTACCCTATAGTGTACAGTAGTGTACCCTATAGTGTACAGTAGTGTACAGTAGTGTACAGTAGTGTACAGTAATGTACCCTATAGTGTACAGTAGTGTACCCTATAGTGTACAGTAGTTTACCCTATACTGTACAGTAGTGTACACTATAGTGTACCCTATAGTGTACAGTAGTGTACCCTATAGTGTACAGTAGTGTACCCTATACTGTACAGTAGTGTACCCTATACTGTACAGTAGTGTTGTACTTGTACATAACAACCACCGTTATTTTAGAAATAAGAATTTTACCTTACTATGAATATTTTTTATTCTGAATACAATTTCAAAGCGTGCGGTTGTTGTTAAAAAATGTCGCGATTGAACGAAAATGAAATTCATGATTTGTAATGTGAATGAAGAAGAAATAGCTAACGATCTGTCGTCAGATGAAGATGATAGTGTGATAACAGATATTAATTCCGTACATAACCAAAGTGAATTAGATTTGAGTGAAAGTGATAGTGATGAAACCAATGATGATAAAATCACAGAGAACTTTATCTCTTAAGAAAAAGAAAAGAAAAATACGTTTGGACAGCCCCGATTCCAAATTTAGATAATGCTGGATGACGTGCAGCTGAAAACATTATGGATACTAAACCTGGATCCACTCTTTACGCAATTACGAGAATTACTTCTATAGAATCATCTTTCGATTTGCTTACGCCCAGGGAGATCGTTAAAATTATAATAGATATGACCAATTTAGAAGGTAAATTATAAACTTACATTGTAATATGTTTTTTAGAATTTAGGCGCTTCATATTTATTTTTGAAATTTAGGAGTTTCTGTATATGGCGAAAACTGGAAGCCGGTTGCCGAGATATCAATGAAGGCGTATTTTGGTATTCTTTTGTTGGCTGGTGTTTATCGTTCGCATGGTGAAGCTTTGGAAAATTTATGGAATGATAGAAACGGAAGACCTATATTCAAAGCAACTATGCCTCTTTACAGATTTCAAAACATAACAAGAGTAATCCGTTTTGATGAAAAAACCGATAGAATTGAAAGACGTGCTCGTGATAAACTTGCTCCAATAAGAAACCTTTGGGACCGTTGAAAATATAATTTAAGGAAACTGTATAATCCTGGTCCATGCGTAACAAGCAATGATTGAGCAATTAGTTACATTTCGAGGAAGATGTCCCTTCAAACAATTTATACTGTCAAAACCCAGCAAATACGGGTTAAAAATTTGGGCTCTTTGCGATTCGGACACAAATCAATGCGGACATGGTCAATGCAGGTGTATTCAGGTAAAGGCAGAAATTGCCAGCCAGAAAAAAATCAAGGACGTCGCGTAGTTTTGGATTTGGTAAAGGATTTGAAAGGCAGAAACGTCACCTGTGATAATTTTTTTACTTCCCATGAACTTGGAATTGAACTTTTACAAAAAAAAAAAACTAACAGTCGTTGGTACCGTTCGAAAAAAACAAAACCTTCCTTCCACCTAAGTTCACCGACCTAAAAGGAAAACCACAACATTACTCGCAATTCCTTTTTGATGTAACCAACAAAACTACAATTGTGTCATACATATGTGCCAAAAAAGAATCGTTCTGTCATTTTATGGAGTACATTACACCATAGCGTTGAAATTGTTTCTGATACCAAAAAACCCGAAATAATCTATTTTTACAACAGAACGAAGTGCGGCGTAGATACACTTGATCAATTAGTCCGAAACTACACAATCCTTATTTTACAACATGTTGGACATTTGCGCATATAACGCTTTTGTTATCTATACTGCCATTGACGCTGAATGGAACAAAAAAAACACTTTCGACGTCGTCTTTTTTTAGAAGAATTAGGTAATGCTCTTGTCCATGACGAAATATCACGTTGTTCCATAATGCCGAGAAGCAGTTTTGCGAAGTCAACTGTACGAAGTTTGCAGAAGAAAGATAAAGTGGTTGAGAAGAGCGCTCTAAATAGGGGCCGATGCTATATATGCCCCCAACGTTCATCCAGTACAAAATATTCAAATAAATGTACTAACTGCAATAATTTTATTTGTAAAGCCATTCAAATGTAATATTTTCATGTGAAAACTGTAAAAATGATACATAATTTAATGTTTCTTATAATAAAATACTATTGGGCAAATTTGACACACTTACACCTTATACGTAATTTTTTTTTTACACAGGATAAGGGTTAACTATTTTCTTTTGCCATTTAACTGGGCAACACAAGAGTTGGTTTAGTTAAGTTCTCTCACAGACACGGTATATTTTTAGGCAACTTTCGGTTTTCTGCAATTCGCTTTCTTTATAAGTGATTTGTATTTTGAAAAAATTCCTGTTTTTCATGCGTTTTCCTTTAAGGGCTGTTGTGGCTTTTGAATTTTTTAAATAAGTGTTTCTATAGATGCCAGTAATGGAAGAAATGTTAATAGAGGTTTCAACTTATATCTTCAAAAAGGATTCAGTTAAAGATTAGATAAAAAAGTTCCTAAAATTAGCAAAAGAAAATAAGAAAACTGAAACATTTTGTATGAGAAATTCAATCCCATATGCAGGGATTCCTGAAACTTGAAAGGAACTTGATAATCTTATATAACAAACATTTGGAAAGGAAATTCGAAATGAAAACTTATTCTAATATTTAGTGTTTCAAAAAGCATAAAAACCAAATTTTTACTTTTTTATCTGCTAAAGAAATTAACAAAGAAAAAAAGTATACGTCTCCTTCGAAGAAACATTGAAATAGATTTTTTTTTATATGCACGAGTATTATTTGTAAAATTTTCGATAAATTTCTATAATTAAATATTTAATTGAAAAAAATGCAGAGGAAGAAAATAAAGGAACTATATTTTAAAATGTGTTTAATGGAAAAAAATTATCTTGGTTTGATTGCAACTAATTTAGGGAGACAAAAATTTTATTTTTGAACAAAATTCGCTTCCTATTCTTGACTGGCTGCCTACTCAAAACAATATAAGAAAATTTTATAAGCAAAAATGATATATGAAACTGCAACGAGGGCTTGAAAGCTTTTCTTAAAATCGTATCGCTTTTTCCTCGTCTCTTTTTCTCATTGTTAATTGATAGTATTCAAAATTTTTGAATAAAATTTCTTGTTTTCACGCCATTATCTCTGTTAAGAACAAGAATAATAATTCTCTGCTGAAGTGTGTGCAACCATTTATACACCCAGAGGTTGTCTTTCTCTACTTTGACTATTTAATATAAGTGTTTCGTGCCGTTTCCTACATCTCCGAGTTCCATAGTCATTCATTCGTTATAATGAATTCACATTTAAGTTCACATACGCTTTCCTTTGCCATTTCACAACGTTGTTGTTAAGGACATACACACCGGCTTGTTGTAGTTCTTGCCTTTTTGCAAACAATAATAACATTTTTTTTTACTTATTGTACGTTTGTGCTAAAGTCAGCTTTTGTGCCTAAAAACAGCTTTATGTGCAGGTGCGAGTTGGTGCACTTAAGTCGGATTTCAATTTCCATAAACGAAACGATAAATAAATTATTTTAGGCAAGTGTGTATGAAAATTATTTGTTTGCTGACATTTATGACTATTTGCTTTAATGTTTTATGTTAACGAAACACACATTAAGACATTTATTAATATTAACTACTTTATTGTTGTTGAAATTTTGAGTTTAAGACAATGCATTATAAATTAATTAAAACTGTGGTAAAATTTGTGTCTGCCCCAATTTAATCTATTTTGTGCCATTCAACGGAATAGTTCATATAAATTGGTGTGAACTTAAAAACTAAGTGCCGGTAACTAAAGCACTGGCAAATTCTGTAAGAAAATGTGCAGTCTTCAGTGATATTTCTCATTTGTGTCATAACTCACTAATTACAATGTTTGTGGGGTTATGTTATTAAGTTTTTCATAGATATGCATGTACTTCTCAGATGCAGGCAAGTGATTGGTGTGATACTATTTAATATATTCTTTAAACAATTAGGTTTTCCGTCCCGGACTCCAAGTGGCTTGTTTGAAAGGTGGTTCTGATATCAGGAATGGAAAATCTAAAATTTAAAAGAAATTGTTAATACAAGTGCGTAGCAAACGATTAATATAGCAACTTTAGCGTAAAAATCAGTAGAGCAATTTTTTTATATGAATAGCTTGACATCATAACCCAACGAACATACTACAGCAGTGCTCATCACTGAATCACATCATTTTAAGTTCCAAAATCAAGTTTTCACATCGTATACAAATTCATATCATTTCCGTTTCATCGGTTTTACCTTTTTCGTTTTCAATACACCGCAACACTTAAACTAAATGTTAGAGAATATAGAAATAAACTTTGCCAACGTACATATGTATATGACATACCCAATTTTTTCCTGCCAAAGCATAGTAGTTTAGAGCGAAGCCAAGCCTGGAAGAAAACTATGTAAATCTTAAAAATCCTTCAGCCATCCAAGCGCCAAAACAGAAACATTTCTGAAATTGTGCAAGCGCTGGCAAAACTTGGGTTTTGAAAGAGTTTCAAAAAAAAGTTTTCAATATTTATAGGAACCAAAAAAAAAAAACTTAATCACCCGCGACCAGTGAATTGTTTTTCTCTTTTTTTTCCCGCTTACCACTTAATATCTTTTTACGGTTTCTGTTTACTATTCAAAGTAGTGTTTTCCCATATCAATTGTAAATCGCAATCCTTTCTATTTCTTGCCAACAAGAACCTGTACCTGCCGGCCCAGCTGCTACTATGCGTTTGCGGACATTTCTCGACACAATGTGTGTGCGTGTGTAGGTCTCTACACAACGTAAATGAATATTAATTTAACACATGCTTTGTTTTTAAAGACAATAAAACCAGGCAACAAAATGAACACAATTAAAGCACATAAAGTTTATGTGCTTCATTCGTCACACATATAGTTGTAGTTGTAGTTGGCCAAACCAATTAAACCACACAAATGTTTATTTCACACCATTTCGCTTTTTGTCCTTTGTTTTCGTTTAAACATGTTTTTGCGTGCTCCTCGGCTTGTGTGTGCATGTGAATGTTCATGCGTGTATGCGTTTACAAAAAAAATGTCAAGTTATTCGGTATAAAATAAAAGACAAGATATTGACATGTGTATAAATGTATGTTGTGCAGACCACAAAAAGGCAGCAAACCCATTCAATTGATAAAGTGGTAATCAAGTGTTTTTCAAACAACATTCAGGTCCTTTTATTGACTGTACAAACAAATACTTTAAATGGCGAATGCAGGCTGTTGTGGCAGCGAAATATTTTCTTCAAACAACATTTTAAAAATTAACAAAAAATGGTTCATAAAATTCAATAGAAATTTCTTACAAATTTAAAAGTTTGTAGTAAAATAACTTGTTTGAAGTCTGTTGTAATGAGATCAGTTTATCACGATATTTATATTTATCTGTTAGTCTAAGGGGCTCAGCGCGTCTTAGCCGTTAATTTGTAGTAAAATAATATAGACTCTTACAATAAAAAGAACCTGTGTCCTTCAAAACCTAATATCGTTGCATTAAAGCATATTCAAACTCCATCTTAGAAAAGAAACACATGAATTTCCACAAGATCTGCTGAACTTTTGCAGGAAGTGTATCTGGGGCTTATATCACATTTAATTTCATAATCAAAAATAACTAAAACTTTTTTAAATATATTTTTTTCTTATATCCAATTTGCAAGATACTTCACTACAACATTTTGTACTTTATTTCTTTCCTGAGCTATTTATGGCTTACGAATAAACAAAGTGACCAAACTTGATTTATTATTTCGTTTTTTGTAGCTGTTTTGTTTTGTGGGCATTAAAAATTTCAACATGATTAGAAAAAAGAAACAGCATTGGAGAGGAAATGCACAAAGACAAATGGTTTTTAACATTTAGCAGAGAGAAAGCGGCCGAAACCAGAGGTAAATCCTGCACTTATTTCTAAGTCAGATGTGGACTTAAAGCAATACATCATTATATGCGAAGAAAAAAAAAATAAGTGACGAACTTGCAAAGCGTTCCACAACTGCATGGTAAAGAAAACCAGACACGTGTTTAGCAAATGGTAAGAATATTTTTCTGGAAATGTTTTCACTATTTCACTTATACTCGCATTTTAACCAGTAGCTTTGATTCTGTAACACAAGACAATTCACATTTAGTGTTAAATTTTCTTTAAATATTTTTTATATAGTTAAACCAAGTGGGCGATCCTTGATGTCTAGTTAGACTTATGCATGGGAAATGTATTAAGAATAATCACCACACGTCTGAGAGAAAATATATTTCTTGTCTGATTTTCCCCCAGCTTATCCATGGAAATCAATCTGAAAAGCAGGACATTGAGTACCAAAAGATACAGGATATTTATGTTATCAAGATCAGGCTGTTAATATCAACTGTTTTTTCTATATAATTTATAGTATGAAAAATAGTAGTATTCCCTTCAGAGATGTTACGAAAAAAAGCAACTTTTCAATTAAACTGATTGAGAATTATATACAAACACTTGCATAAATTTAGTCATCATTTTGTGCAAGAAATTAAACCTAAAAAAAAGTAGTCTTTTGCTTTGCTTTTTTCTAATACCCGAGTAACACAATAATCTCTTTATTTGACACAAAACCCAGTAGAGGACCCCCTTGTGTATGTTCTGCTGGAAAGTTATAAACGAATTTCAAATGTACGAACATGTCAAACTAAACAATATTTGACGACTAATCTTTAAACTTATTGCATATTTCTGCATGTGAATGTGTCTCTCTTGTCTGGAAATTTTTGAATATGTTTTTTAAAAAAGAGTATATTTTTTTTATACATACATACATGTGTAAAAGTACACAGTTAAAATAGACTTGACGAAAGTGTTTGTTTTTCGAAAAAGTACGCAAATTTTATTTTCTTTGTAAATACAACAGATTACTTTTGGTATCAAAAGAATTATTTTGGTTTTGGCCGGTTTTTCAAGTTTTCATTTTATATATAAGTTTGCGCTCAGCTTCAAGATGTGGCTGGTGTTGCTTTATCGTCTAATATCGCAACACTGATTAAGAATTCAAACAGTAAAATAAATATTTGTTTAAAAACTTCCGATAACAATATTTTTCCAGAGAAACAGTTTTCAGATTTGCCATTAAAATAATTTTCGATAAAAATATTTTTATACAATTCTTTTGCCGTTTTATTTTTTTCATTCGATATAAAACTTTCGAAAGTCGTTTATTTTTTTTAAACGAATTTTCCGGTAACAGGATTTTTCATAAAAAAAAATTCTCGATAAAATTTTTTAGTGCAACTTTTTCCCCAAAAAGACGTTTGCAGAAAAGAGGTTTGGCTAATATAATTTTTCTAAAAACAATTTTCAATATATATGTATATGTAGATATATTTCTGTGGAAAAATTTGTGATGACAATTATTTTCTGTACAAAAATTTTTATAACTGAATTATTATAAAGAAAACTATTTGGCTGGTGTTCATTTATCTATTATATTATTTTTCAATATAACACTTTTCCAGAACAATATTTTCCGAGTACAATATTTTTGTAAAGTAAATAAAGAATTGCTTTCCCAAAGAAAAATATTTGGTAGCAGATTTTTTTTGTACAAGCATTTTTTGTTGAAAATATTTTTCTACAGATTAACTTTCGATAATAATATTTTTTGTAAAAAACAACATTTCTACGGCAATTAAATTGGAAAAAGTTTTATTCAACTAAATCTTTTTGTTTGTGTATGAACAACAATCAATTTTATGTGACATCCTCCGTACAAGTCTTATAAATATGTATTTGCAAATAGAAGATTATTGAATAAAAACTGCCAGACAAACCAAAAAATAAAAGGGAAACAGATAACACAGTAATAGAAAAATAGTATAACATAGAGTAATGACATCAGCTTAGCATTATGAAAATTAGAAGAATTTTAAAATCCAGACTGTAGACTAAAGTTTGTTTGGCCATAATCCCCTTTAAACACACACACACTCATGCAGTTCTGCTCAAGGCAATATAAAAAAATAAACGCTTAAAGTCTTTGTTACTTTCTTTTATGTGTATTTTAAAAGTAATTTTTAAATTTAGCTAATTTTTATTTCAATTTCTTTGAGTGAAGAATTTCGTAGTGTAAGACACGAAAACAAAATTCCACACAAAACTCATTTAATGTGATATTCATTGTAAATTTTGTTTATGATTAAGACTTTAATTTGTTTGTTTTCAGGCAATTGATATGGTGCAGACTTCCAGAACACTTCCTTTGACAAGACGGTTGCGTCCGATCATGCAGCTGAAAGTGGCATGCTGCCAACAACATCAGGAAGACTCAGGATGCAAGTTAGAAGCAAAACCAGCTTTAAGTGCCTTTGACTGTTTGTGAAAACAGTATTTTCGTCTTATTATATTTATTTTAAACTATTTTGATCAAGTCTTTGCCGATGAAAATACAAAAGAAGTTTAACTAGAGAAATAAAGCGACCGAACGGCCGAATTCTAAAAGGAATTCACGGCAAATGTTTTCTTTATTAATTATATAAAATGTTGCCATTGGAATATTTTCCTCCTATTTTAATAAAATTATATTTTCTATAATTAATTCCAAAATAATTCTATATGTAACGACATATCTTCGAAAGCGTACAGCAAAAGTGATTGTGGTTTTTTATTGAATAACAGCGTATGTCCAAAAATGAAGAGTTCAGGGGAGGCAAAGGATTCTTGTTGAAGTTGCAGTTTGAATTTTTTTTACAGATCTACGTAGAAAAAAATTATTACAATATTCTAAATAATTTCAAAAAGAAAGTTTCGTAACAATGAAATTTGCAATAAAACAAAAAACTTTGCTTCAATATGAAGTTCATGTCATTTACTTAAAAGTTCAAATCAATTAAATTATTGCAGGAAATTCATGTGTATTTTATGTCCCAGTTGCTTCTAATATAAATTTTTTATATCATCTCTTGTTTGTTTTTGAAACCATAAAATTTTATTAAGCTAAAAGTTAATGTGATTTAAATTTTCTTTGCAGTCGTTGGCAAAATTACGTTTGAGTATTTAATAAAAAACCATGTCTGTGCCAGTTTTCACGTTCCCCCCCTTTTTAATCTACTCTCTATCTCATAATATCTTAAAATAATATTTTGATTTTCTCTTTATCTTTATCATTTTTCCTGTTTTTAACTTTTCTGCAGCATTATTTTCCAAATTAAGTGCACACTCGTTGTGAGAATATGAAACAAATATTTTTCGTCTTCTTTGTGTCTACTTTTCGTAAAATTTATAATATTTTTTTTGTTACTTTGTTAAGAAACTCACTTGAAAAGCAGCTTGAGCTCTCTAGAGTTATTTTATTTTAGGGGTGTTTTAATTAGTGGAATTAAAAAATAAATACAATATAAAAAGTGAAAATATGAGCTTCAAATGTGCGGATTTATTTTAGTAAAAAGTTAATTTTGGTTTCCTGTTTAAAAGGGTTAAGTTTTCGTAATATCCACGATAAGTAATTTTTCTGCAAATCACAATGTGCTTCTATTGTCGGGTACGACCTCGAATATTGTACTTACTGTACTCATATGTCGATGCCAAAGTCCCACAGAAATACATTAGCCAAATGGAGCAGAGGCGTGCAATGTCACTGTATCCAGATCAATAACAAAAAATTAACTTTAATGAAGATGTAAAACATTGTCCTCAGATAATGACAAATATGTGACAGGCCAAATTTTGTACAGGTACTGTTTCACTTAAGGCAGAATTAGTTTCTACCTTCTTTTCTGTTATGACTCAGCTGTTTTGTTTTTGTTAAATGCAAATGTTTATATGTGATTTGTTTCTACCTTTTCGCTTTGTTTTGCTGCGGACAAACCTGTAGCGAAAATAATTCAACGTTAAGTGACAACCAAAAGTTAAAGTGTGTTGTATGTTAAAAAATTTAAAAATTTTGTGTTTATCAAAGATTTTTTTAAAAGTTTTATTAAATTTTGTATCAAGAAATATCAATGGAACATGAAAAACTTTATTTTTAATAAAGTTTATGGCACGGGCCGAACTTCAACAGAAAAACTAATTAAGAAAGAATGAAACAACTCATTGAACTTAAGAAAAAATATTAACAGAAAATTCATAAATCTTAATTTTACTAAACAAAAAGTTTGTTGCACGCTTTCATCCAGCTTAAATGAACTGAAGACTTAAATCATATAAAACTGAACGTTATAGCTAAATAACCAATAGGCATAAACATGGATACCGGGAGCTATACTTGACTAGATGCTTCGACCAGGAAAATCATATAGATCTTCTTGTAAAATTCCAATAGTTGAACTGTAATAAGTACTTGAATAATTAAGAATCTATTCACTAGACAAATTATGTTGGATAATACAGTCTTCAAATTTTTACATTTTTTCCATAAAACCTCATAAAAATATAACGAACGTAATTTTACATTTCCGCGCATGTTCTTTTCTATGAAAATTAGAAAACATTTACAAAAATATGAACATTTAAAAGCTGGGAACACAACTGCTACGAACGGTGAATTTTTTGGTCGCTAATTCGTTTTACTAACCGAAAGATGAATAGATTTATTTCTTATACAGAAACAAGTCCATATAGTAAGAAAAGAAATTTATAAGGAGATTCTTCAAATACATACATTCACCCCCTCATTTTATTTGTTCAAAGATCCCAATTTTGGCAGTGAGTTTTTCTTATTTTTAAATATTGTTTGAATGCTGTTTTACTTTTAATATGGTCACCATATCATTAATATGATTGCCTCAGCCATATTTTTTCATATGGTCAATATATCGACAAACAACATCAATTTTCCTTTAATTGACAACTTTTTAAAAATTTCTAATTTCTATTTTTGTAGAAAATGCCAACAATTGTAATCAGAAGTTTTCACTTATCGTTATTCACACGATGAATTTATACTGCGAATATTTATTGGCGAATTCCGCGCAATGGGCGAAATTCGTCTTTCCTCGCAGTTGTGTTTATAAAATTTAGAAAGAAAAAAAAACAAAGTTTTAAGTCTTTCGAAAACCCTTTGGATGAACTTACTTGAAGAAGTCCTTTTACCATAACACATTCATACACATACAGCGAAGCATACTTCTAGGCTGACATATCCAGTTAACCCTGGAAAAAATACCTTTCCGGCAATTGTATTTCCTTCTTTGGCTTCTAACAATAAAGTGCTGTTTTCACCGTGTTGTTGTTGTTCTTCTTCTTCTTCTTTACGTCTACAACATAAAAGAAATAATTATAATCGTTATTTTAATTGCTTAAGCATATAAATAAGTGGCAGTGTGTGCGTGCGTTTGTATGTGAAGGCGTGTATATGAAACACTGTTTCGTTTTTCGTTGATTTTATATTTTGATGGTGTGAAAAACAACGATTGTGGCAAATGAAAAAAAAGCATAAATTGAAATTACCCTGTAAACTGATATCGTTAAGGTGATTTTCTGCAACATGAATAGGAGTCACTTCAATGGGTTGCAAAATTTCCTTAGTGAATTGAAGTCCAATTTAATAGACAGCTAATTAACTACTACTTTAGTTGTAACATCATTTTAAACTTCAAACAAGATTGTTTTCATGCCAAACTAATTGCTCGTTATTCAGGTTGGAGTGATGAAAACAAGCCCGTACAATTGGAGTTATAAGCAGACACATGTGAGATCTGATATGCCACATACTTGTCCGCGCAAATATTAAAATATCATTGTGCTGGACAAATAAATTTGGTTTCCTTTTTTTTGCCATTTTTGTTCAATTTAGTCTTTCATTGTGAAGCCACAGGTTTTACAATATGAGGTTCTTTCTGCATTAAAGTTTGCCAATTTGTTTAGTGTTTGTAACACTGGCAGCTGTTATTTGGTATAATTTTTCAATGATTCTACGATAATATTTTGCTGCTGACTGAACGAAATGTGTGGGCGTTGCAACAGCAAATTTCATTTGAAATATATGAACAAACAAGAACCTGTTCAAGAGGAAAACATAATTATGGACGGAAAACAAGATACTGGAAGATAATGAGGAAAGCAGAAATTTTTAATTGATATGAAATTGAAATGTATTAAGCAAAATAGAAAATTAGTGTAATTAAATATAATATAATTAAAAGTCCACTGCAAATACAATATAAATGAGGTTTAAGAGTTGTATGAAAATAATGAAGAGAAGTATTTCCATAAAATGCTACTCGTACACACGAAATACAATATGAAAATTTAATAAGCATGAGTTACACTAAGCAACAAGCATTAGAATATAAATGAAATTATGTGAATATATATAAAACAATGTATGTATGTAAAATAATTTAAGTTATACAGTATGAAATTAAATAATTAGTTTTAAACATAATTATTTGTTATAAGTCAAGCAGAAACAAACAATTTTCGTTGATGGACCAAATACGGGATAATTAATTGGTCAGGTTTCTTGGATACGATTATTGCTGAATTCAATGAAATAATTCTATATTCAACCTGATCACATCTTCTGCAATTCCCAAAGTATCGAAAGCAGTTGCGACAATCACAATGACAATATTCCCTCAGAGCAGACTCTATTTGAGGACAAAAGCTTAGGATAGAAAAAATACTTCCAATGTCATCCTAATCAGGACTATAGTAATATATAATACTCTTGGTTTGGGACACAACAACAGAATGTACGTTGGAACTAAAAGCTTGATCCTGAGCCTGCAACTTGGCTGTCCGTGCTCCGTATTTGTTTTGCTTCCACTCCAAAAACATCGTCCATTCGCCACAAACGGAAAGAAAAAACATTATTCTAATAGAAAACTTTTGTTGGAAAAAACTTTTTGGATTATAAATACTTGTTTTTAAACACACATTTACAATTGCAAATACATACATATTTTCCTTTTTCGACTTATTGTTGTTGCGTGTTTTCCGCTGAATTTATATCCATTCATGATAAATTTACAAATATTTACAGTTGTGCGGCTTAAGTATTTTTGTTTAAATTTTGTACATTTCAAGTGATACATGTCGTCATATGATTTGAAAAAAGCTTCAAAAATTGCAAATTTTACATTCCTGCCGCTAAAATAAATAAAAAGATAAAATTCTCAGAGCCCTTAAAGTACAAAAACCATTTTTTTTTATCCGACTTGTCCGAAGTTGTACACAATAAAATATCTGGATATTATTCCTGAAATAATAATTCTTAAATTAAAATTTAAATTAAAATTAAAACCATTTTGATTTCTATAGGTCTTTATATGAGAGTTCTTAGCTTCTGCTGATGAATCTAGTGAGGGCTTTTATGAAATCATTGAACGATATATAGTAGATGTAGTATTTCGTAAAAAAACTGGCTAACTGGTAATTTTTTCTATTCACCCAGTTTAGTCCGCCAAAAAGTTTGCATTTGTTTTGGCATTTAGAATGAAGATAAAATTTGAAGTGCTTTAAAGCAAAAAAGCCATTTAAACTGCTTGTTTTATTGCCACCACAGCGTGTGATAGAGCTTTAGGTGCAAACCGCATTACGCGCATTGCAAAAAACTAATAGTTGGAATTAATTCTAGTGGCCGCACGCTGTGAACACACAGCAGAAATGAACTCCATTACAAGAGTTTGGCATTCGCGGGAGGAAAGTATCTTTAGTGCTGGTGTTGCAAGGTTTGAATAATTTTACAGCATTTGATAGTTGTAGCCCAACAATGAAAAATGTCTGAACATGAATTGATTAATCCCTGAATCAAATTGTCAATGAAATTCAAATGTAAGACTCTAAGGAAATGATAAAAAAGTATTGACAACTACAAAAGGCTGAGAAAACTATAGCACTAGTTTAAAACTTACTTCCTTACGAACAATATAAAATTATCCAAAAGAATTAATTTTTTACAACAGAGATTAATCTTCCCATTTTAATCATCACAATAATATATAAAAACATGCTTGGAAAACATATAGATGGAATTACAAAATATAGTGCTCAAAAACAGAGAGAACAGCATAATTTACATGATGAAAAATATGTCATGTTGCACATATCAAGATTTAACCCAGTTTATCTGCTGACATTAAAACTAATTTAATTACAGCCTGCACAAACGAATATTATATTTTTTCTGTTTAAAAACCTTTTGTGAATACAAAATTATTTCATTTGTATTCAAGAAGCTTTTATACATATTAAATTTCATTTTGTACTATTTATAAAAAACGAAAATTAAACTTTTACATGATGGTATTAAAGGCCAGACAGATTGACACCAGCCCGGCCCGTGCATTGCTTAGCAACCGACAATAATTCATTAACTAAAAGGCTTCAAACAAATGTAACAGCTCAGCCAACACAAATGTAAGTAAATATAATATGATATATGTATGTATTTGTGTGTGTGTGTGTCTGTGTGTGTAAAAGGATGTTGAGAGCATTCAAATTGGATAACCCACATCCGAATGATCGCAATTCTGATGTTGAGAAATTAAATCAATATCGTAAATTTCCAAAGAAAGTGCAGTATCCTACAAAATACGTGACCACATTTTTTTCTAAATGTCCAATGAAGCAGCACTTAAAATAATCAAAACGGTATGTCAAGAAGCAGGACTAATCACTCAAATACGATGTCTGTTGAATGTTGGCTAGCAAAGGATTTCCAGCAATAATCAACAGATTTCTTTGTCTTATGTGACAGTATTTTGAAAAATATAAATAAAAGCTGCGGAATAACACGATTCAATAAAACATATTTGTTGAAACAACAAAACTCATATCACATTTAGTTCGAAACAGAATTCTTTTTAATATTATGCGTTGAATCAGCAAACATTTTCGCATAAAGGCACTTCATAACGTAAATATTTGTATATTATTATTATTAAATTATTGTATCTTTTGCTCCTGTATAAGAAAAACTTGTTTTCAAATATTTTTAATGAAAAACTTTGCTGAAACAGTGAAATTTTTATCCAAATTCTGAGGCCATGAAGCGGGTTCATTGAATCAACAAACACTCGTTTTCCGTAAAATTATTATTAAAAAATATTGTTGATTCGGAAAATAGTTTTGCTTAAATTCAGATAACTTCTGCAACAAACAACTTGTGGGGAACATTTTTTTAAACTTTTCTCTTCAATTAGAAATACATTGTCTTCGTAAAGCAAAAATAAAGAATTTACCTAAATTTAAGAAATTCGCCCCTCAGTGTTGTTGTTTCGGCAAAATTTAATACTATAGAAAAAAATGCTTGATATATTATTCTTTATTGCCAGTTTTGAAAAACAGAAACCTGTAAGAGTTTGGGGCAAAGACACACAAAGTTTTGTATTTCGTACTCACTCAGATCTTGTGTTGCTTTTTATTGTAATATTTGAAAAATACAGATTTCTTTGTGAGGCTTGAATCAATTTTCATGACCTACAAACCGTTCAAGCGATTTATGTTTTTCTGTAATCAACTTACAAACTTTCCATACTTTTCTTTTGTACTAACAAACTAATAAAGCTTAAACCACCCACACACACCCGCCCACAGACACACACACACATAAACATATACACAAACGTTCCTACATGGACATAGAAATGTTTTGATCATTGAACACGCACACCACGCATGAATTACTCGTCTAACAGCTTTCATACACGTATGAGCTGTCGTAGGTCCGGTGCGACTGTGTGGGCCTGATTAGGAATGCAGCCGATGGAATTCCACACACTTGTACACCAAACCCCAGTAATGATGTTTAATTTGAACATTTAAGGAATGTTGGCACAAATAAGTGCGCGAAGGCAGACACATAAAATATGTCATAAATTTGGATTGCTTAAAACATATGTACGAGTATGTGGTCGTAAGTATCCATATGGGGCCAACAGTTGGAAAATTTTGAGTTTGGCCGGTTCTAGGGTATGATTGTCATAAGGTGCCGAGAAAAGTAGTGTGATGGAAATGAGAAGCTGCTTTATAAAAATAAATCGATTCGATTATTTACTATTGGGCAGTTCGTAGTGTTATACAATACAAAACGTATTAAAATAATAATAAAAATATGGAAGCAGCAATTGGAGGATAGATTTTCCACAAACCAACTTATTTCTCTTTTTATTTTTGGTGATCAAAAACTGTTTAATCACTTACAGGCTTGAGCATGGACATGTATATAGTGGCACTGGCTGCCTGTGCGGCCAAAATCCTTGACATACACGTGGACATTCATATACCATATGAAGGACCAAAATTGCAAAAAACATCACAAACTCATTAAATGACATATTAAGTAGAATAATGGCATCACACGACTGCGCCTTGATATGATCACTGGAATGTGATCACTAATGTGTCACATGAATGACCAAAATAGCAATTTCATTCATTTGTGAAAATGTTCACAAACTAAATTGGAAAATGTCACATTATTTTAGGCAGAATACGACTTAATCTTTACTTTGGATATGTTGGCATTGAAAGCCTCTGGCCTGTTGGGCCATTACGGCCAAAGCCTTTCATATGCCCGTGTCCTTTGAACTCACTTCGGATGGCTTCACTTGCATTTTGTTTCCATTTCAAAACTTATGTATTATCTTGTAAGTAACATAAATAAATACATGAGCAGAGAAAGTTTGAAATATAAAAGATAACTTCATCTTTCAAAAATAAAAAACTTGTGCTGAAGCCAAATATTCTACTTCCTTTTCAGGTATTTGTCAGCCGTAATCAGTTTAGAGGTGATGCTTGACAGATGCACGCAGGAAGGCACCCAGCTTGAGTTCAATCAATAGAACCACAACGTCTACGTTTTGCTTCGTGTTACAATTCCATTTCTTGTTTTTATGTATGTTTGTATGTGTCAGCTGAAGTAGACACTCTTTTGATTACTTTTTTGTTCACGTTGTTTCGATTGGATACTTTTTCATATTTTTTGTTTTATCCTTTTTTTTTGAACAAAACCACATCAAGCTGCGCTACTTTAAGAAATTATCTAAATGGTTTATTTTCTTTATGAATGATTGTATTGTGGTTCGGGACAAAGATTTTTCTTTAGTTGGAGTCTCAGCCGCCCGCAGAGTATTAAATTATATAATTTTTTTCAAATAAAAACGTCACGTTCTTTCACGTCTTTCTCTCATTCGCTGCTAATATTCAATATTATGGCCTCTCATTGTAGGGAAAACACATGGCTGCGATAAATTTTCCAACTTTGTTGTGTAACTGCAATTAAATTTATAGCACAATGTTTTGATTATTGTTAAATGTGTAAAGTTTAGTACAGGCCCAGGCATTGATTTTATTTTGAAACCCAGTTAAATCAATGTTAAATACTAAATGGCCAACACAAACACCACGTGGAAACAGTGTCGCTGAGGGGAATTCTGATTATATTGAAAGTACAATAGAATTGTATAACGAAGAAGAAGGAAATTAAAAAATTTAACAATTATTATTCATTTGTTTATAATTGAATATATAAATTTCCTTCTATCTTCAGTGTTTGCTTAAGTGTTCCTAGAAACTGTTAGAGCTAGAAACTTACAACTTTATTGTGATGTATCGCACCGATAAAGTGCCAGATTTTGTGGGAAAGAATCCGATATGAAACCTGTTTGCTTTTCTGAAAAACAAAAACGAAATATGTGAATTAAAATTCTGTCTATGTTTTTAGGTTTTCACGTCTCGTGAGGAGTTGTGTAATGTGTTATTATTAATATTAAATAAATAAATATGTAAATAAATAGGGAAACAAATTAAGAGAGTGCAACAATCTTTTTATACATTAAAATACATCCTTATGTCTAAGTCATAACAAGTGAAATAGTGCGTCAACCTTAAACAATATTGATTTTACAGTTTTAGTGGCTTTTTTGGCGGTATTTATTTTCTAATGGCGATATCAAGATATACAATAGCATTTATCAATGTTCCAGTTGCCGGGAAGTTGTTCATATTAAAGCACATATTCAGAAACTACATAATTTTTGTTGTGAAATGTTGTTTTAATAAAATTTTTGTATAGAATATTTGAATTAAAACACATTTTATATCCTTTAACAAGGACATTGGGTATTCATGATAAATTTACATTGGAAGGCAATAAACTATATCATGTTATTTTAATATGATTTGATATTGAAATATTGTAAAATAATTTGTATTGAACGCACATAAGTTTTTGTGTCTCGGGACTGTTTGGAAAATAAGGCTGCGTTCCAATAAGTCAAACTCATTATAGTGATACGGTTTTACTGCTGCCCTAAAACAAAGTAGGGAACGGTATTGACGGGATTACAATAAAAACCATTTGCTTATTTTTTACGTTTAGAAACAGTGTTACAATCACTTGATGCCTTCACTAGAAAATCAATTTTTCTACTCAGAAAAAAAAGTAAAACTAATGTAAATATATAGTAAAACCAATAAAAATGTATTTGCTTCCTTTTCACCCGTTACTGTTTTATTGGTTCTTAATTTTTCAGCAAAATAATTGCTTGACTGTAATCATAAAATGTGGAGCTTTATCATAACGGCTTAAGTCAAGGCAAGATAAACCAAAATGTTGGCAGATGTTTCAAATGATGATTTCAAAAATACACGAAACAATAATATTCGTAATATAATATATTTCCTTATATTAATATTAATGAAATGTACTAAAATTCGATTTAAGGTGTTATGATAAAATGCTGCAGATGTGTACATGTGCGTTATGTGACATGGTCCATGTTTACACGGCTGCGTTTTGGCATACATGATTTTCTTCAAATCAATCAATCAAAAAGAGAGAGAGGAGTGTTTGTAATCGTTTCCATCATGGTCTCATTATATAGTTAAAAGTTACATATATAGTAATTCGATACCTACTCATGATTATATGAATTGGGTTTCGTTTGTTTCGATGTGTTGTTTTTGTGTCAAAAGCAAAGCAGTCTAAAATAACTGTTTTACCCATCCACTTGCAATCATAACGGTTCGGTTTAACACAAAGAAATCACGACAAATAGATGGCGCTTTAGCACACAAAAAACAAAATTGTTGATAGTAATTTGGATATGTTTGAAACGACTAAAAAGTTAAGCTGGAATGCAAGTTTTTTAAAATGATTGCAACTAGAAATTGTTCCAGCAACATCTGAGAAAGGTAATACGTACTTTGGTATGATGGGGAATTGTAAATTTGGTGTACTTTCTCCAGATGAGCGCTTAAAGTCCTGCTTGCAGACTCTATATTGATTTACCATTCGGGGTTAGAGTTTCCAAGACAGAGGCGTTCAGCGAAAAGATGTTTGAATATGCCAGCAGCAAATTTGTTTAGCTTGTCAATACGTATTTACGCAAAAATGTGTTTAATTCGATTTCGTTTCGAGATATTTATCTAAAATGATAAAAGCGTGTTCAGACACCAATAACTTGGCTCCAGCAAGTCCAGAAATAATACTAGAGGGGAACGGGAGAGTGTTCTGTTTGAAGCAACTAAGCGCCTATTACTCGGATGCTGAAATTGATGTAGTTTTTCAACAGCTTCCAACAGATACTTCCATCTAATTATGTGATTGTGTGCTTCGATCTTTGTAGTAAAGTCCTTTTTTAAGATGAAATGTTCTTAAAGTGTTTGTTCAGTACTGAATTTTTCATATTCATCATATTTCCTAACTATTTGTTGCTGTTTTTTGTTTGTTTTACTGCTGCCAGCTAAACACATATCGAATAGCAATATTTTATAAAGACTTTGATGGGTTCTTACTCTTTAACTCAAACATTCTCTAACTAACTCGAACATGTGCACTAAAGCAAATAAGCATATAAAGTGATTTCTTATCCGTATAGAACTTTGTATTTTATGGCCCCATCGATGTTGTGCATGTAAAACCAAATTCGTTTTCAATATCTGCCGGTTCACATGCGATAGAAACAAGTGTGCAACAGAAGCAAGACACGAAAAGAAAATATTAAACTGTTTGGAAACGTGAACGTTTTATGAAATAATGAATTTTATAGCCGAAAGGCTAAAAGTGGCAAAGCGGCGCACACAAAAAGTGTATGAAGATGAGCAGAAAATGTGAATAAATTTGATGGTGCATTTGGAATATGTAATTTGGCAATATTTTTGGAAATTAATTTAAAATCATACGAATTTCATTGTGACAGAAAAGTTCAATTAAAAGCAACCCGGTTTTTACTTATAACTTCAACTGTGATAGAAGATTTATATTATGATTTTTCATCTTTACAATATTTGAGTTTTTGTTGTTTGTTAAATTTGCAAAAACCGCAATATCTGTTTAAGGCTGGTGATTATTTATTTAGAAAAAAGTCAGTTTACTATCGAAAACAGGACGAAAATGCTTACAGACACACAACTAAAGGGCAATAAGTACATCATGTTGCTTCTATATACATATTGTGAAGCCAACCTCAATATCTTCTCGACTTAAGTTAGTTGCAACAGTGAGTGTTAAGAAAACTGACTTTGAACTGGTATTGATAAAACACTATTTGATATGAAATGATGTTTATAAGTTGAAATGATTTCAACGGAGCAGCAAATATTTTACAAGCATTTCATGTTAAATATACATGATTTTCATTGATATGCTCCTATAACTTAAAAAGTTTTTAATGGTATATAACGGCCGTTTTCATAGCCGGCAATACTCTAAGGTCTAAAAACGTGCTGTCAATGTATTGACAATGCAAATTTGTTCCCCAAAGGGAACAGAACTGTCTGTCTGTCAATTCAGAAAAAATCTTTGCTTGGGGATTGCGTGACAACAAATTTAGCTGCCAATAAAAGTTGTCAGTTCATACAGTTGCTAGATTATGGTCAGACATTTGGTAGACCATTAGAAATATTTCTCACGCAATGGCATCATGCACATCTCCCCATAAAAACTGAGCTTACAATGTTTGGTAATTATCTGACAGTGGCTACCAAGAGTATTCTCACGGTTGTCAGATTTTTTAAAATATTACTTGCAACTTGCACTGGACTGGCAGCACTTTTTTTAACCAAATTTGGCAGGCCACACAGTTCTATGCATACCTTGCGATCAATATTGCAGGATCTGACAACAGTTCAAGAGAAGTAAAAGACGAAAAGAAAAGTGTTTTGCTTTTGGTGTTTGCACAATTCTATAGTATTACATATAAAAAACTCTCTTTGCTATTTTTCCATCCGAATATTTACACATTCTATCATTTGCTTTCAAGCCTGACACGTAAAATGCTTTCGAATTTTATTTTGTTTCTTAGGAGTTTTACTGCTACATCAAATAGAAAAACAGAATATTCCTTTTCTAAATATATGTACGTACATGTGTGAATAGATTTCAATTTATCTTCAGAATGAAGTTCTGTCTAAATAAAAACTATACAATTCATTCATCAAACTTTTCAAACAGTTCAAAGAGTAACGTGGGCGGCAAACAAATGCCCAAACAAATTTTTTATCGTAATGATTTAGATTAAATTGTAATTTAGTCGAACCTTTATTTTATTCATTAAACTGAAAAACAAGCTGCTTTCCAATAATGTTAAAACAACATTGCCGGAATGTTGATAGTCTTTTGTTGCTGTGGGTGGGCCTTTTGATAACGTTCTCGTTTTGTGATTCACAAAAAAGTACATTTGTTTTACCAACAGATTACAGTCGATTATGTTGTTTTTCGGTTGGGGGGATGGGAAAGGAAATAACACACTATTAAACAAAAGAAAAATAATGAACGCAAAACTGAAATAGAAACGTAATAAAGAAACTCGGTTCACTTGAGCATCGAAATACATTTATGCATATAAATGTGTGTCTAATCATGTGTTTGGTTTTGTTGTTGCTGCTAACAAAATAAACACGAACTGTTCAATGTTAGCAAGAAGAATGAAAATATTTATTAACAATCCCTTTGAAAAAGTGAACAACAGCACGTCAGAAGATGAAAAATGGTCATGGTTAATAAATCTTTAAAGAAGAACATTGAACTATCAGAATGCGGTGCCCAACAGTTATTGGTCAATGATTATCATTTGATCTGCTTTTGAGTAGTTGTGTAAGATAAATGTTCATACATAAACATATACGTATATGATGGAGAAGGATATCCCCTCACAAAGTTTTCCTATTCTAGGTCATTAGTAGTTTTAAATAAAAATATAATTTTTGAAATCTCACTTCAGCACTACAAACTTTTGACATGTGTCATTTTATTAAAATACTGTTTGGTTTCCTTTATTCGAAATTGTTTATACTGTTCGCAAGGATAAATTCCTTTTTCTATTTCAAATGGCGAAATATATTGCATTTCCCGCAAGAGCCAACGCTGTAAGAAATGAAAGTTAGTGTTTATAAAGAGCAATTTTTTCTTACTGGTTTTTATACTCGTTCATTATTAAAAAACATATTTTGTAAGATCGCAATTAGAGAGAAACTTGACGAATCTGATGATGACATGGAATTTGCTTTTTTTTTGGCTCTCTTCGACTGTACGATGCAACTAAATTAATAGATGAAATATACACTAAGAGAAAATAAATGCTTTAGTATCCAGAAAAGACGTTTGCAGACAATCACTAATAATAATGCACAGAAACATGGTTGGGCATTTGTCCTTCCCTGTTATATCTAGTATTACAGATTTTCACTACGCTGCACATGTCGGACTTAAAAAGAAAAGAAACATCTAACTTGCAACATTCTAACTTCAGACTAAAAATTATTTTGATTTGGTTCGACAAAAGAAACCTTTGCCTCCCTTTCGGTGATGCTGTTGCCCTTCAACAAAATAACTGTTGTAATAAAGAACTAGATGGTGGCGAACATAAGGAAAGTCTGAATTCCAGCTCTGGTGTTTTGACTTCATGAACTATTTCCGGAATTGTTAGCAGAAGGGATTGCATAGCCCGCATTCTCCAGCCAATGCATTTTTATTATTACTCTCGATTTGACTTGGGAACCGCTGCCTGAATGTAA
Source organism: Epicampocera succincta (assembly GCA_932526305.1). Taxonomy (NCBI): domain Eukaryota; kingdom Metazoa; phylum Arthropoda; class Insecta; order Diptera; family Tachinidae; genus Epicampocera; species Epicampocera succincta. The sequence goes on along the minus strand of OW052037.1, from coordinate 52,030,578 downwards.
GTTTTTATGTATTTTGCAATGTAATAAGGAAATGCTTACAAGCTTTAGGATATGAATGAATATGTCAGTCTCTATACTTCCACATGTCCATAAGTTATGATTATGATGCGGATTGTTTTATATTTAATAAGAAAAATATAAAAACCAATGTCCTGCAAATCATAAACCTTATTATCCTGAGCAACAGAATGCAATTTAATTGGCTCTTTAAGACAGAGTAAAAGTATCCTTTTCAAATACTTAGATTGTAAGGCTGCAGGATACACATCGGGCTCAAAAAGGAAACAGTACATCAGCTGCCTAGAAACAGCCCCATTAATCGTTTTAAAATAAAACACAATCAAAAAGTAATGAATTTCCATCGGCAATTTCCATCATTATTAGAAGGCTTACAATATGGGAATGGAAAATATTTACAATTCGACTGTTAAGAAAATTGAACTTCATCATGTTAAAGAGACAATTTCCTGTTGCTATTTTAAGACCTTGATCCGAAGAAAGTTACAAGTAAAATACAAAATCGATTTATCGTTTCTGAACTGAAACAAGAATTTGTCTGTCTGTTGTAATAAATCAGTTATTATGGGTTTCAAAAATTGTCAAGAATAAAGGGATTATGTATTTTCCACAGGTATCAGTTATTTTTACAACATGTTTTCTTTATCTTGGAAGATCATAATCAGGTTAATTAATATTATTAAAAATATTAATTTATATGAGAGGAAAATGTTATATTATTCACCAGCAGATAATTCTTGTGCTTGTTTTTTTTTTAGTTTTGAGAATAATCCCCTGAGCAGGAATTTAAAAAATACTCTTTTATATTGTTTAATAACGAAACTGCAAAGTTTTTGCTTATTTTTCAGGAGCAGCCAGAGTCTTATGACCTGTGACTGATGGTCAAACATCTACCAACTCATTCATCGAGGCACTTGCGCATAGTTTTAATACCAGGATACTAAATCTCTGCCGCAATGTAACTGTCTAATAACTTAAATAAGAGGATTTAGGGAAAATGTTTTTTGAAAAAACTGTGGGGTTAACAAACCACACTAAAAGCTTGTTCCGTTCTTCGCAAAATCTCTAAAATACTTTTCACATGCTCTCAACAGAACAGAGCAGTGCAACTCCAAAGCCGCAGCACATTTCCAGAAATAAACAATTTCAATTGACAACAAATTTGGATTATAATAGAAGATTCTTCTTAATATTCTTATAATTAACTTATAGACAAAATCATTGGACGAGCCAACGAATCGTATTTAGAAACGCAAGCCCCACAGTAAATCACAGATCAGCATCAAATTTCCATCAATATTAACCGAAACGGACATTAAATTATTGCTCTTAAATTTTGTAAGTCTTTTTATCTCATACACAGAATTTACGCACAACAAGTCACATTAACGGACTGAAAATATTTTTAATAAATTATAATATTTTCATTGGCTTCTTTAGAAAATAGTTAACTAAAAGTTAAGCCTGAGTGTTAAATCAAGTTTATAATCGATTTTAATATTTACGAATTCTTTGCTGAATAACAACCGACCAAGATGACTTTCTAGTTTTGTCATAAAAATTAAATTCATCTAATCTTTCATTTGGGAAGCTTGATTATATTGTATGCCCATTGCAACCATTTGGTCTTAGTTATGACTTTGCACAGACATAATGTTCCGTATGTTTATTTACATGCATGTAACGTCTTCACTTCATGAGCCAGTCTTACCCAGTTGGTTGCGGCTGTGGGGCAGTTGGCAAAATTATTAGGGATTAAAAAAACTTTGATAAAAACGATTTTTTTTTTTTTGACATATAGAAACAGTTTTAAATTACATAGATTCTAGATGATTCTCTTATCATGGTTTCTATATCTTTTAATTTTTTCCCCAAAACGAACACTTTTGTCATGCTTCATCTAGCTCGTAACTGCTGTCCCACGAGCAAGTTGGCTTAGAAGATATGGGTTTGAAAAATAAAATATTATCCTTAAATTCATTGTACGGTAGTCTTGAAATCTAGTATTAAAGAAAAATATATATATAAATATTTAACAATCATATTCTTTTGCTGCAATGAACTGATTAACGCAATTATGTTAATTTCTTCATCACATGTATTTTTTATACCAATAATAATATTGTTAGACATGACCATATTATTTTCACATCTAACCATATTTTTGTTGCTATCAACGACAACATTATATTATCTCCACCAACTATATGAGCCTCATATGCAATCTCTCTGTTATCAAAAGGCCACTATACTATTGTTTCTGCCGACCATGTTAATATGTATAATACAACATACATACAAAATACAATATGTACATACAAACTAATACAACCATATAATCGTTGCATATTAGAGAATTATTCTATTTTCTCAGCCCTATACATACATTAGTTTCATGAACATAGTAGTATTATTGTCAGGGCTAAGCATATTTTTTTTGAAATCCAAATACATGTTTGTGGCTGCGAAATTCCATTTTATTATCACCACAACTATATTAGCCCGCTTATCAATATTATTGTTATAAAAAGCCCTAATATTGTTACTACTGAACATATTACTTTGTGATGAACGGCCTTTGTGCAAAATTTTTTATATAATTTGGCCAACTGGGTATGACCAATTGCACATCATGCAATTTTCTAATTTGCATTTGAACACCTTGTCATGTACAAACAAATGCAGACATGTTCAAATCTTAAAATAAAGTTTATCTGTTTGTGAATACGCTTCACATCATTTAATGCCAAACGATTTTCTTAACATTTGAAATTGAAATTTTAACCATACGAAGGCAGGCGAAAATTTAGCGAAGATGTTGATTTCTCGAACTACTGCCGGTATCCTTGCAGGTGTGGACTACATGGCATGTGGTACTTCTCTTTGCAAGGATATAGCAAACTTTATGCGGTTAAGATGTAAGATTGGTGGGACACTATAAAACTAAAGAATTGAGTGATCAGGCACAACTTTTTAACTCAGTCAAGGAAGTTACATTTACTTTTTCGCCTGCCCTCGCTTTAAAAACAATATACTCGTAACTGATGCTGTAAATTTGAAATATCTGTTTTGCCAACCATCTATCCAACTTTGCAATAATCCACAAGTTTAAACACATACAAGTAAACGAAATTATTTATATATGCGGGCCATCCATCCATCCAAATAACAAACATAAGCAATGATTACATATGCAAACTGAATTTCAATTGTAGGAAATCTGCTGCAACAACAACTTGGTTGTTTGCAGTCGTGTTTAAACGCCAAAGAAGTGAAAATTTTTCATGTAAATAAAAGTTTGTTTTGAAAAGTGTTTCTTTGTTCAAAGTTATAATTCGTAAACTACTGCGTTTGTTGGTGGGGTTCCTTAAACACCTAAAAAATTGTTAAATGAAATGCCTTTTTGGCCAATTTATTTCCTTAAATGTCACATCGTTAATTGATTAATTTAATTTCAAGTGATTTTGAGTTTTAGTTCAAAAAACGAAAACAACTTTGACTCAAAATGTGATAATGGACTTCGATTAAGCAGGTGTGTACCAGTGACCGTAAGTTTAGCTGAGCAGAGTTCTAAATCAAAAGGTGATTTCACACACCGAGAAAAAATTCAATTCATTCTGTTGTAGTCTTTTATGTGATATGAAAACTGGTCTCTTTACGTTTTCGTATCAAATTAACATGAGATTGTAAGAAATTGTTTCGCTCACTTCAAAACAACTTTTGTTTTTACTTACTGTGAACTTTTCCTGTAAAAATGCAAAGCCCCAATGCCGAAATGGCATGCTTTTACTGTTGAAAGGACATGAAATCACATTGAAATTATAGGAAAATCTCAAGCACACCAACACCGTTACGACAAATTTTAATAATTTTGTTTTATAGCGATGCCCTGTTAATTGAACTGTAAAATTAATCATTTTATTTTCAGGTAAAACGATTGATTTAAAAATCTCTTTTTAACTTCTCATTTCATACTTGTTTCCAAGAAAACTGCACAGAATAAATTGTTTTCATAATAAAATTAACCATTATTCAAAATGTTGCTAACTAAATATTTTCACTTTGTTAAAAAAATGTTCTATTTATTTCTCTGCAATTCGTATCTTGAAACAAATTTCCTTTTTGTATTTATTGCTGGTTACGTTTGTTTATTTCTAGTATTAATTTCAATTTTTATCTTGCGGTTTATATTATTATATTTCCTTTGACATTTCCCTTTGCAAAGTGTAAGAAAATATCAAATATTCATTTTATTACGATCATGTCTACAGCATTTCCTTTCAACTATTGTGCCAAGATTATCGAAAGGAGACAAACAAATGCAATTCCGTAGATTAACTGAATTCTTTGGTGAGAAAAATTCAATTCAAATATTTAAGTGGAGTACTTGGCAAGAGGAAAGTATTTTGTTTTTTGTTAATGTTGTTGCAAAAAAAGTTGCACAAAGAAGTAATAATTTTTTTTGTTAAATCATTATGGTTTTGAATAATATGTTATTAGATTTTACTAAATGTTCTTTTTCCCCTCTCTTTTACCTGCTAAATATTACTACATACGTATATCTTTAATATTTATTTACATTCAAGTTAGAGAAACCCTATATCTGAAAATTGTTGCTTCAAAAATGTTATGTGCTCTGCAACAATAGGTATTATTGTTGCAAATAGTGTATTATTGCTTTGAACACAGCCTCTTACTGCACATACGTTGTTTGTTTGCTTTCTAAATTTCGTGCGTTCTCCGAGTGACTAAGTGTCTGCTCGTCACCCTTGGGAAACACGGTATACTTTGGTATATTCCTAGTTTGGGAACTGGTCTTTTTGGGGCATATAGTGGAAGAGCAAAACTCCAAGAAGGGCGGAAACGACTGTAGTCGTGCAGCAACTAATGAAGCCTTCAACAAAGGTTAGTTGCCGGAACAGGGATCAACTTGGCCCTGGTATGCTTTAAAATATTTCACTGAACAGCCTTCGGAGGGCTGAAATGTCTTGATTATGGCTTAGACTTAAAATCACAGGAAGATAATCCTTTGATGGTAGAAGCTGTCATCAGGTGCGTATTGTTAAGGCCTGATGTACTCTAGGTGTGGCTCTCAAGCTAAGGCCTTATATCGTTCGCTTAACGCTTCGCACAGGAAATTGCAGGAAAAAACATTGTTCTGAACTTCCTTACAAATCAATAACATCATTCTTTTCACACTTTGTTGCCTAATATTGAGGTAGCGAAATTTCAAGCTGCAGGAAAAATACTTCTTCCTCTACTTAATAACTGGTGGCTTCATCAAATAACTGCGACCAATATTTTGGTATCAGTTATTATAGTTGCCAGGTAATATGATCCAATGAACTTCAATTTCCCTGTGGTGTGCATTCAAAATGCTTTGTTTTTAAATATTGTATTTGATTGTGGAATTCGATTGTGTTTAAATACATATAAATAAACCGATACATATAAAAGCACGACCGCCTTTGGTGCCCCTGAGTGAGTGTAAACTGCCAAGTGAAACAAAATTCTGCAGAAATAATGCAAACTGATAAAGAACAAGTTGCCTCATAAAAACAGACTGGCTTTATCTGAAGGTTAGGATTATAAGGTAATTTGATTCAATTCCTTTGATAGCTGCCTTCTCATTGGCTGGGCTGGTGCTTTTGCTATGGAAATGTTGTTTCAGACAGACAAGCTGGCGTGGCTGTTTGCAGTTTCTTTCATACTTATTGCTTAATACAGCGCGTCCAGGTGTTAAGGTCGTTTAACTTCTGTCGCTTTAAATGAAGCTAAATTTGGTGAAATATATAAAAATAAAATATTTCAGTGTTAATAATTTAATTAATTAAATTTTAAATAAAATAGAAAAGAGAAAAAAGAAGAAATTTTGTGAAAGTATTCTAATGAATTTAACTGGTTATAAATACAGTTGCGTTTTGAAGTTAATTTCGTATTTCATTTCAGTTTTCTGTACATTTTATTCATTTTCTAAAGCATATTTTTGCTTATTTGTAATTTAAATAGAAAACACACGTACGACCGACAGCAAAAGCTTAAGTTACGTGAGCAAAGTGTGGGGATGACATACGCAGTTGCCAGAAAAAGAAATTCTTTTGCATATTTTACAAATTAACTTTATTTCTAAAAATATCACTTCTTGATTATAGAGGAGAAAAAAGTACCAGCAGATTTATATGGTACTTTAATATTATTTGCAGGTTTACACTATTTTGCCCAATGCAAGGGCATTCATTCACCTTGTGAATATGTGCCTTAACGTAGACGAAAATGCCAACAATCATATATAATAAATACTTCAGAATATTTTCTCCTATTTGCTAATTTATTTATTTTAATATACTTTTTATATATTTCAGTCCGGCTTTAGATGAAATAATTAAGAAAATGCAATGATTTTTTTCTTACAGTTTGTTTATTTGCCACCAATAATTCAATCGGCGTCGTTGATCATCCTCAGGGGTTTTACAAAACAACAAAAATGCCACAAGTTGCCATATTCGTTTTATAAATGTGTATGTATGTGAATACTAAAATCGCATGGAAAGACAAAGTAAGATTTCAAAGTAAAAAACACTTCTGTTGCCTTATCATTTTGCCTGGCACTTGATGGCACCGAAAGCCAGTTGTAAGAAAGATTGTCTGCAAATTAAATGAGTTCTGGTATGCCAGAAAATGTTTTGAATAAGATGTCAACCAAGTGATAAGAATTTCCTTCTTTGTGTTTTCATATTAGGGAAAAGCGTAGACAAAATTCTAGGAAATATTTTTAACAGACTTTCGGGCAAATAAATTTTAATACGTCCATAAGAAAAAGCAGGAAGTTGTTCTAAAAGAAATAAATTTTACAATAAACTCGCAAAATAACAATGATTATATTAATTTAATAAACTAAATGAATAAAATATTTATTGGAAACGGAAAACATTATGAACAAAACACAGCTACAAGAACAAATTCAGAGGTGTGCCTGGCCAGACAAATTTTTCGGTTATACAATTGAAATGGACAAAAGCAACGTGGTGGACATCAGCAAATGCCATTATGTCCGAATCTGATGCTGGACCAGTTCTACTCTGTGAATGTCTTCACCAGACACATAAAGGTGCCAACTTCTTGTGAATATGGCACAAAACCCCCACTCGAAAGTCCGGCCTATCTAATCCCTTTTGTCAGTAACTCAATAGATACAAAAAGGAACACGAGCACCTGAGTTGGTAGCCCGATATTCTCTAGGCGCATCAGGCGTTAACCATTTGCCCTGCGAAACAGAAATCTGTTGATAGACAACAGCACCTCACGGATATTAGGATCAACTGCTCTATACTCGTTGATGTGAATATGGCCAGGCTTAACATGCCACCTGAAGGGCCCCTTGAAAGACATTTAGATATGTGAAAATGGCACCTCAATCCTCCATCGTTAACAGTTGTCGATCTTTTTACACCTTCCAACTTTAGGTTTAAGCCACTGACGGTGGCGTTTCAGTCAAAGAAGAGAATTCAAACATGTCCAGTACCGGATGTGCTGTTCTACCAAACAACTCATCAAGCTACTTGTGATGGCGGCGCACCTTTGAGCCGCAGAAAACCGAATAACCTGCTTCAAAAGTGTGTCGGAGCAAAACTTGGGAAGCCTGTAACAACCCTTTTTCAGCCACTCCCACAGTGAACGATAAAATTTAATTTTGTTATTATTTTAATTTCTCTGCTTTAAAATGATAATCTCTGCAAAAACATAAAATCACTAAAATTCTACTTTGCGTGCGCGAGTTTTTATGCCGCATTATTTATAAAAATATTTTGTTAACAATATGACTTTGTGCGGTTTATATGTTGCGGTTAAAGAAGATTTACATTTGGAAAGTTTTTTTCCCCCAGAAAAACGCGTTTAATTTTTGATTTTTATATCATTTTTAAATAACGGCTATTTAATACGAAAATTAATCGATAAACTTTACACTTTAAATTAAATTTAAGCAAAAACTTTTTTTGGAGTATCTTCCCGTTAATACGCATTGCAAATAAAAAAAATTGCAGCGGCAACAAGAGTCCTTTGACTTGTATTAAATACAATGTTCAGTAATGAGGCAACTAAAAATTGTAACACTTAATCATAAAAAAATAAAAAAAAGATTAAGAAAAGCCGAAGAGAGTTCAAAACTATATAAATAATATTAAAAAATTATTTAAAAAAATGAAATTTTAAAAAATTTGTTTTATTCATATTTATTACAATTAAAATTATAATAAACTAAGAGAAAGAAAAGCACCAGCAGCTAATGGCTATCGGCTGCTTAGGATGGTGAAATTTGAAAACTGTACGAGTATAAAAGTGTTAGAATTTCGTGATTGATCGTAACAAGAACACGATGTTTTTCTATGTTTGGTTGAAGTCCATAACCATTTCAATAGCATGTTGTTCTAAAATATCAGCATCTGCACTATTTGGCGTGTGTTTAGAGTTTCATGATGGTAATCTACAAGTTTTTGTCGAAACACGATTAAATCCATAGAAAATTACTGTTTGGCATGATTTATGAGCTGGCGGAGTCATTGATCCAAAGGCGAGGATGAGGATGTCAAAAATTTAATTTATGCTGTTTTGACTGTGTAACATCAATTAGGTCCACATCCTCAACAAAGCGTTGTTGTGTTGCATTTAAATGGATTTGACTGTTGGGTTATTGAGTGCTTGAATTTATATATGTATTATCATTGTGTGTTCCTTGTTATTGCTTTTTTAAGCTGCATTTTGGCTTTTGGTTTTTCAACAGAGTTTTTGGTAGGAATCGAACCTATGACCTCTGGACTGACGGTCGAATACTCCACCAACTCTGCCATCGAGACACTCACTGTGTGCACTAAACATGTTTGATGGCTGGTTAAATTTATGAAATTGATTTTTATATTTAATATCATATTATCTGTAACTTTTTTTTTTTTAAGTGAAACAATATTTTATTTGTTTGGCAAAGCTTTAAAAAATGCCATCCATTGTAATAGTTGTTGTACTTATAAATTTCGACTTATAAATTTAACAATCCACTCAAAAATTTAAAGCAAATTTTCATTTTCATACGAAGGGAATTATGCGATGCAATTTAATTTAAAATAATAACTTTGTGTATGTAAATAAATAAACAAATAATCGGTTGTTAGCAGAAAAAAATATGCATATATATATACATATATATATATCTTGGGAAATTATATATCTATTGTACTATTGCAGGCCTTATACAGACGTAGAGAAATATTGATACGCCTGCTTTAATTCTGTTGTCACAGGCTCATAAACTCATTCCGATAAAATCAATTTTCAAAATATTCCATTGAAAAGGATTATATGTACAACATAATGTTAATATGACTCTGGCAAATTTAAGCACGACACACTCAAATATCCACAAATGACTCGTATCGATGTACATGTGTTTGTATGTGTGTGTGTATATTTGTGATTGTCTATTACTACTGTTTAGCATCTTTGCACAAACCTAAACTTGGCTACGAGCACAAGCATTGAAATTGAAATAAGCAGAATGTTTGAGTTTATTAGTACAGCTACTTGATATTCAGATCAGAGATGGGATAATGGCGGTGCACGCTTATTTGAAAGACTTGTTGTTAACTAAGAAGAAAACGAGTTGATCAGCTTGAGATCCCTTTTATCTTTTTAAAACAAACTTAACAATATTTATTCGATAACGAACTATCAAAGTGTTTTTGTTAACTAAACTGGATACTTGACAGGACGGAAAGTGCGAAGAAATTAAGAGACTGTCCGCGGATAACGAGCCCTAACGCTTAGCAGTATTTTGACGGATAAATAACTTATCGGGGAAATATTTTTGACTTTTATTTGGAAAAGTTCTTTTAATGCTCACGCTTTAGTAAGTTCGCTTTTAAGCAATTTTGGTCCGTCGTAATATCGGTTAACGTTTACGTTCTCGGTAGCGGGACAGTCCTTTAATTTTTTGAATTCCTTGTCTACTCATCAGTTTAGTTGAGAAAAATTCTTCACCATTTCGCCAGCGAATAAAGATTGTTAAGAAGAATCTTCTTAGTCAAGATATTAAAAGAAAAACTAAAAGAGAGCGTAGCAATTACTCTTAAATTATGCTCACGCGCTTCTTTAACCCCTATTACTGTTTTGCCCATCTCCAATCGCAAGACAACTGGAACACATAAGTCATGAGTTTTTGTCCGAAAATCTGACAAACTGCTTAAAGTAAAATGTTCTACACGATTTTCAAACTTCAAGTTAAAGCTTTTCACAATATCTGATAGAACCGAACACGATGTAGAAATATTAAACTGTGCTCTGCCTTCATAATAGGCATTGATTTCTAATAAAAACCTCAACTCAATGCCCTGCCTGGCTAAGAATTATTTATTTATGTACATTCATGTCCGTATTAAGTTCACATATTTATCATGAGCTCTATTGATGTCTGTGTTTCTAACGAAACTTTTGTGCGTGTGTATGTGTGCGTTTGTTTCGGTAGCACATTTTGAGCTTTTGATAAATTATGTTATTGCTGCAACATTTTGTTGCTAGTTAACCATAATAGTAATGTTAATGTGCAATGACATTGTAAAGTTTGGTACTATTGTTTCAATAACATGCAGACGGTAGGAGCTCGTAAATTAGAGATCGCGCAAGTTCGACTCCTTCCGAAACTAGAATCAACGTTTTGAATACATTCTGTGTTCTTTTAATTTTTCGTTTTCTTTTTACTAGTGCAAAATTGTCTACAAAAGTTGTTCCAATTTGCGAGCATCTACTGTATTTTATTAATTTTTGATATTCCCATTATATGTCCGTACAATAATGCTGTGGTATGCAGAGACATACCAGTTGGATTCGTTTTCTCAAAGTCAATTTTGCAACTATTCTGCTTAATATTTCAAGTTATGACAATAATTTTAAAATTTCATTTATACGACTGCATAAATATATATTAAGGAAATAAAATATAGGAACAATGACAAGATTTATCATACCAGTATTTAATTAAACTAAATAACAAAATATTATTTAAATTTAAAAATTAAAATTATGTTCTGTTCCGAAATGCCTGGCAAATATTTTGATTATTAAACAAGTGTTAGATAATTCTGAAAAGGATTTAAGAATATATTTATAGTTAGAACAAATAATATTCATATTCAACCCCGCCACTCATTAAAGTACTGTATATGTTGTGTGAATGCATGTTCGTGCATGCAAAAAAAATTATTAATATAAAGTTTTACTGGTTTTAGCTTCAAATTATAATAAAATATTAAACAAATAAGTTGTTTTGCTGAAAATAAAGAATAATAGAATAAAGAAAAAAAACTTGGGTGGGTTTCTCTGGAAAACCGCAATAACTAGAATTTAAAAAATTTCGCTCATTCATTTAGTGAATAAGAGAGAACACTTAAATTTTCTAGAAATCCCTAAATTTTTATGCAAATCGACTTTCAAGAAATAGTGTAATTAAAAATAAGAGGAAAAACCTGTTTAAAAATATTCCAGCTGAATTGATGACGATTGAAATTGTGGGTACAGCTGAATACTTGTGGATATTTTAGCCAACAGGTCAAGAATAAAATTTCACTCTTTGCCATTTCAGGAATATGAGATTTCGCAGCATTTGTTTCGGGTTGGCTATTCCGTAGCCAATATACTTCTGCAGACTAAGTGTCATTATTATAATTTTGAATTTTGCTGCTTTTACTGAAACACCTGCTATAGTTAAAAAATCAATTTTTTTTCTAAATTGAAAATAAATTGAGTTCAGCTGTAAAGAAAACGGACGATTAGGAGTAACAATGAGTCTGCACAACCGATAATTGTGTATTTTTCTTGAATACGTGAAACATTTTTAGGAAAATACGAAAATATTTGATAACGTTTTTTCTTCCTGTACCACAACATGTGCCTTTAATTCAAATATGCTGGTGTATTTAATGTATTTTTAATGGCGACTATTTTGCAAATGAACATATTTACATACGCATACATTTAAAACAAAATCCAACTATTCAGCCATTAAAATATCCACATGTTTCTCTAAATATAAGTACTTTATGCGTTTATAAATATGAGTAAATTATTAAAATAGTTGTCGTAAAGTTACTTCTTGTCTTGCCAAAATGTTCAGGTACTTGTATAATAAATAGCAGCAGGCAACTTCATGCAGCTCAAACTCTGTGTTCACAAATCATATTGCGTGTAAAGTTTCAGTTTTCTTTTGCCTTCACACAGAACAAAGCAGTAAATACAATAATAAATGAAATTTACGATAACAAATAATTTAAAATGCCATCAAATGATTTCAAAATGGTGCATATTTAAGCATTTTGTAGCATTCGTAAGCGAGAGTCTTAAATTCACTTCGTCAAGGACTTGTATTTTGTACAAACTTTGAAAATTGTGAAATATAGGGAAATCGGTAAAGGTTTTTGGATTTTTTGGTGAGTTTTGAACTCCTCAGCAGCCAGTAATTAGCACAGATAATTATCTTGAATATTTATTGAAAATACAATCCAATCATCATTTGTTCAGCTGCTCTCAAACAAAAAGAGTTTGATATTAACTAAAACTTAGTTCAGAAGCCGCCGAGAAAAGCTTTTTCTTACAGAATTACAGGTAATTTTCTCACGTAAAAAATATATAAAAAAAAAATAAAATTTGGTCTTGTGCACTGAATAGTATTAAAAAAAACCGATTACAATTGTTATTGAGTAAAGAAAAACTATTGTACTACACGTAATTTTTCCCAGTGTAGATTGCCAGAAATATGTGTTATCTTACGCACAAGCAAGACTTTTCGTTCTCTCACCAACATAAAGGATATTTAATTTTTTTGCTCTTGATTATTATATTTAGAAAAATATCAATAAATTCGAACTAAATTAAACTTTGGCCTGAATAAAGACACTCCTGATATATATTAGATATTTTAGCATTGAAATAAGTGAAGAAAACACATTTTAAGTCTTAGCCAGCACAAAAGTCTTAACCGAAACAAAAGCAAAACTGTAATCATTTTAGGTTTTCTATGTCATTCGTACGAAATATGCATCCCAGAATACTTTAAGTGTAAATTGATTCGAAAACTGCAACTCCAAAAGAAACAATTACAATTGCTCTAGAAATCTTAGTTGGCAAACAGCCAAATTTGTTCAATTTTATTGCACAAGATATTAAAATAACCAAATGAGTTGGCATATAAAAGTTTATGTCGTTGGATTACGAAAGAGATAAAATCTTGCTGGAGCTGCAGCTCGCACTGGTGGGTAATTCAAAACTAAAATGCTCATTCGATACGACAATACGAGCAAGTTCAGATATAAATTTCGTTTAACATTGTGGAATCTGTAAAATTAATTTGCAAAATAAAAGATCAACTGGTCCAATAAAGGTAAAGAAAGTTCAATAAACTTTTGTGTTTTCCAGGTTAAAACTTGTTTAAATGTTTAAGAAGCTGCAGAATTTAAACAATGAACTATCACAGAAATGAAATCTTTAACCTAAAAGGATATGAGAGTGTGGAGAGGAAATTTTAACTTTTGGAAACTTTAGTTGTAAAGAAATAATTGCAAGTTGTTTTTAAATGCTGAGTTATTGTATAGAATTTGAAAAATATTTCAGTTTTTGATTGTACCAATTACCTAAATTGTAAATACAAACAATATATACGTACATTTTATGTATAATATTATGTGACATTTATATAATAATATAATTGAATAAAAATATAACTTTAGTTTAATAATAAAAAATAATATTTGACAGCTGCAAATAATTAACTGTTTACGCTGTAAGACAAGTCTAAAAATTTTCATTTGTTTTGTAACAAACAAATCTAATCAAAATCGCAGCGAGTGTCAATAAGTCGCACGTACCACTAAATTTCCGCTTTACACTACCACATCTCAAGTAAAATGAAAGGTTCGTGTAAAAAATCAGAGTTGGCCACCTCAGTTTTATATAGACGGTGCACGTGCCGGAAAAATGTTCCGCCCTTAAGGTAACTGCTCTATACAACAGAACGATATCAAAAAGCTCAAAATTACAAGAGCTTTTTGGCTTAAATATTGGAATTATAGTTATTCATTTATTTGTTAAATAATATAATTTTAAAAATAAATATAAGGAATAAAAAAGAGTACAAGCTGTAATATATTTCTATATTGTAACCCCTGGCCAAAATGTAGCTGTTATGTATTACTCAGATCGATGAAGAAGCCATCGAACAGTCAACTTCAATTTTTAAAAATTCAACCCTAAACGAATGAAATCTCTTATCGTTTCGAAAAATGATAAAGTATTATGGGATGTCAAACTTCTAGCCGTAATATTTGTCGTTTGTATAACATTTTGCTTTAACACTATCGCAAAATGCTCAGCAAGAAGTACGGATTTAGTTTTACTGTAATTGTTGAATTGTACCATCAAAACTAAATGTACCTTTCCGGTCATATATTACAAAAAGATGCAACATTATTTTTTACCATTATTGGCAGGTTCTGAGAATTAAAGTTTATCAAACGATAAAAAATCTTATGATTTCTAAAAATTACGCATCTAAATACATACAAAAAAGTCATTAATAGCAAATAAACACAAAGTTTTCAAGCATATTTTGATTTCCCGTGCGATATTGGACTCGAAACGCAAACTAATCCTACCGAGTTTTTAGCCGGAAGAAAAACAGCAAAAAATATTCACAGCTCCATCTGACAAAGAAAAATAGAGAAGCACTTATTAGAAATTCGAAGCACATACTGAGGAAAATATGTGTAATCAAATAACAATCGTTGGGATTAACGCAACCGTCTGTCGTAGAAGTATCACCTCTTCAAACGTTTTCTCAATTTATCTTAAGTTGCATTTGCTCCATTCAAAAGTAAACAAACAAAGTAAAAAATAGCACAAATGTTGATAATTATGATAATAACTCAAAAGAGATTTAACACTGACAGCCAAAATGAAAATGTTAATCCCGGCAAAAAAGCTAATGATTGCTGTTTACACAGCGCTTTCAAACGCTCAACCACTTCTACACATCCTGCTGCCAACAAACATAAAACGCACTTCTGAAACTTCACTGAAGCGACCGGGCTATTTAAAATTCTTGACATAAACTGGCCAAGGATCAGGTGTAGTTTGAGATGGAAGCAACACCAAGTTAAAATAAACTACAATATTAAACAAGTCTAATACAGGAACGAAGGAAACTCCCAGCTTTAAAAGCATTTCACTCTCATTCATCCTTTGCTCCAATGAAATGACAAAAACTGTGACAAACGCTGAGAGTTGTAGCAAATCATAACTTCACAATTACAACAGAACTGGTGGCGACAGCGATGATGATTTCAGTGTGAACACCAAAAGGCGAAAATTTTTTATTTGGGGACGGTTTCTGTTTCTGTTTTTCATTTTTATTGCTTTCGACACAAAAAGACAGAAAAGAAATGTAATATTACGGAAATAAATATAAGTAATGACTTTTTTGGTTACTTTGTGAGGAGAACAATGAAATATAAAAAAATGCCGTGGCGTTACAAGGAGATGCAACATAACGGCAGGGGCGTAGCTGGCGTAGAAACTAAACGCTATTTGACTGTAATAATAATGTGTTAAAAGGTTTGCAAACAAAACACACTGTGTGATTTGTATTATAATTATTTTAAATCAATTTTTCGTTTATATTGTATAAATCTAAAAGCTGGAAAAACATTTATTTTTATAAAAAAAGTAAACATTTTATGCGCAGCCGTGCGACATATAGTTTTCAATAAGGCCAACTAGATGGCTGTTATACCCAATACAAAAGCCTGATAATAAAGGAGACATAAAATATGCTCAGAATATATCAGTATATAAGTCTGGTATTGTGGAAATTCTATTTTCTATTTGAAAAGGTTGGCTGGCGGTTTTGCCTTTTCAAGTTGTGTTTTTTCAAAGTTGTGTTTTTCTCATATTTCAAACTCAGATTCCTTAATTTATCAAAATTCACAGAAAACTGGACTAAGAAAACAAAAACTGAATTGGGCAACAATACGAAACCAGTTGAGCTTTTTGCATATTTCAACAACATTTGGAAAAAATTTAACTCAGAAGAAAAAATTCAGTTACAGACTTTTTATGTTAAGGTAACGATATGAGTTTAGTTGACCTATAGTTGGCATATTTTAACGTAAGATCGTTTAATTTATCAACATTTGCAAACAAATAGATTTAGCGGAAAAAACTGAGCCAAAGTCTCTGGTTCAGAATAAGAATAAGTTATAAAACTAATCTGAATTATTTAATTGTTTTGCAATACAGGGATGTCATACGCAGCAGTAATTATCACATATAAATGATTCTGCCCTGATTATTACATTATTATTACAGAAATAGTGTTTTTTCTTAATAGTTTTCAAGAAACTGTAAACTAATCAAATCATAGTTTGAATCGAATCTTAATTAAGCCAATTATAATATAAATACAAATTATGAAGACAAAGAAAAAAAATTAAAAATTTTCAAATTCGCACTCATTAAACGTTACAGTCCCTCAGACGGAGTCCTCCATTTATTTTAATGTTTTTTTTTTTTTTTGTTGCAAATCTTATTTTTCAGAAAACTAGACAGACGACTCTGGCTGGTACACGAGCAAATACATACGCCATTAATCCTTGCGTATATTTTCCAATCTTATTTTATGCGACATTTAAGCCTCGTTGTTAGTTCTGCTCATAACGTGATGAATACTTAAGGATGTAATAAACGTAATCATGGTTGGCATGACAAACAAGTAGAGCAAAAAGTTATTATGCTAAAAATTTTATTATTCGGTTGTCTTCGATTGAAGTGAAAAGGCTGTTCCACTTCCGGTGGCGAAATCTTTCAAAGGTGTTTGTTTGCTAGTTCGAGTGATATTCAGGTCACAGGTTTAATGTAAAATGGCATTAGTGACAACTTATCGCACTTAAGGCACGTAATTTGATATCCAATTGTAAGATTAAATTCCACTGCACACATTTAACAGCCAAAAATTGGGCACTAATAAAGGCACAGTGTAAAAAAATATTAATTACCGCTGGTTGTTCTATATTCTTCTGTTTTTATAGAAAAAATCAACGAAAATTTTGTTCATTGAATGATGGTTTTTTGTAGCTTCAATTGCCGTTTTTGCTGAATATTTGCTGGCAGACCAACTTATTGAGGAAGATCCCAGCATATGAACAACATGTTTATTTTCCTCCTGAATAAAACAAAAAACACTTTTTTTATATATCCCATCAAATAAATCATTGAATTAGTGAAAATTTTCTTTGATGTACGTCACCGAATCAGCAAAGTGCAAACAAGAACAATATTTTTTCTGAGTGTGTCCTTATAAAAAATAACTGGCCAACCAAGTTTTTGTTTTGTTTATAAAACCTGACAAAAACCCTTTGCAAGAAATTGTTTCTAAATTTATTTTTTTATAAATGTTTAAATTATTTGAGACTACAAAATAAGTTTTGTTTGAGGACGACAATAAGAAAATTACTTTGACTTAAGAAAAATAGAATAAAAAACGGTAAACGGGGGTCTATTGCTTGTCTTTGGGGTAAAGTCAGATATTTGGCGCACTCGTATGTAGCGCATAAACTCAGACAATGTCGGAAGGACGATTATGGCACAATTATGTTGCTCATAATATAACGAGATCTGATGGTTTCATTATATTATTATTTTTTTTTTATAATTTTCTAAGAATAATTGCAAGATTTATTGCACCGAGAAAGTAATACGGTAATAACTCAACATGAACAGCTGTTTAAATTCCTGTTGCCATATATTTCATCCTCTTGCAAGTCCAGAAGATAAAAGAAGACAAAATTATGTGTGAATTAACAAATAATAAAAACTTCTAAGTTTCAATTATTTACATGTATATAGAGAACAATAAATCCACTACTCGTTTTTAGTCTTATTTAAATCATTTTACTATTTTAGAATTAAATATTTGATTAGAATTTGCCTATTCTTATATAAAACTAATACTATTAGCAAAAACTATTGAAATGATTTAGTAATTCAATAAATTATTTAAATCATGTCAAACCAAACAAATTAACATAAAAATATAGTTATTTAAATATTTATAAATAATGAGACATGTTCAACATTCTATTGCCTGGTCTTAACACTTGTCAACACATTTCAATTTGCAAAATGTTTAAATTCCCATAAGTAAAAAGCTTTCCACGGCCACATTCCTTCGAAATTATTCATGTGAATGTACGAACGAGTATTTGGATATTTTGTGTGTAATTAAATCCATTTGTAAATTTGGGGTTTTAAGTGTATTTTTGAGGGTTTTGGTTTTTTCTCCCCGTTGGTTTTTTCTTTTTGGTGTTTTTTTTTTTTGACATAACAGTAAAATATAATAAAATTGATTACGCTCATATATTAATTAGTAGAAATGTTTCAACATACAAATGCTTTAATAGAATCGAACAGTAAGTGGCCAAGAGAATCAAGACTGAATCTGTTTTCGTGCAGTGAAAAGGTTTTTAATTTCGGACGATAATGAGTTGTGTTTCGCGTTATAGGACTTTGTTCACACCAGGGCCAGCATTTGCGGAAAACTTGAGGGGGGAAAACCCCCCTAAAATGATTGATAACCATGTCAATTCAACATGTATTTCTGAAAGCTCATCAAAGTCAAATTGAGGTTGCAAATTCTCATTAGTTGGTAATTTGCAAATACAACTACAGATATATTTAATTGAAGCCTAAATACTTTTAGCTTCAGCTTCGTCTTCTGAATTCGGCTCGATTTTGGCAACACTGTGGAGATCAATCAAGAAGATTATACTGCAAATATAAAATTAGGCCGAGTGAAGTGTTTTAAATAGGATTCTTACCATTTAATGTTAATGGTATGTGGTGCTTTGTGATAATAAATTTGAAGAGCAGAGGGGAAAAATCTGAAGTCCCAAACAAGAAATTTATCAATAGTACGAAATTACGAATTTTTGGCAAACAAAGATGTAAAATTTATTCAAATTTCAAAATTCAAAAGTTCGACTGTTATGATGAAACGCTACCGATATTATTGAACTCAGCTAAGTCCTTGTTTCGCCTACGTTGGTTGCGCACACCCTGTCAATAGTTTTATGTGCATGTTTGCCCGCCGCTGGCAAAATTTAGGTTGATAATTTATTCAGCTTAGACAGTGAATAATAGTAAATTTGCGACAAAGCGTGAATGCGAACGAATGAGTCACTGAACAAATGAATTGTGTGTGTGTGTGTGTGTGAGTTGTTATTGTTGCTGCAAACAGCATAATTAAATTGTTGCGGGTGCACAAAATGCATTTGTAATTATAAGTGAAAGCTGCGTGATTGATGTTATTTTGCTGTTTCTAATTTTTGCTCCTCTTCTGACCAGCCACACACACATCCATAGACAAGTAATTAATGCACAAAATGAAAAAATAATTTATCTAATTAAATGCATATGTATGAAATGATTTCTTTTTTTTTTTATTTGCATTTTATATGGTTTTATTTAAATCGCGTGCGTTTGAATAATTTGTAAAAAATATTTCGAAACTGAATGTTTCATTTGAAAGTCACGCTTTTTCACATACAAACACACATGGAAAATAAATGGAGTAAATGAAATGTTTTGGAGCAAATCCGACTTTCAAACAGAGATTTAAGATTTGTTAGCAACTAATTAATCTAATAAATGAATGTGCTCTTTGCTCTAGAATATAAAGATATTGCTGTAGCCCTTTTTCGCTTGCTGTTTGTGTATCGGGATTATCTGCATTTAAGGCTTATAAAAATCTATGCAGACACAAAATTTTTGAAGTGAAGTCCAGTTCTTCAAAGAAATTTATGGAAATTTATCGAAAACTCATGGAATTTCCTTTTCCAGGCTACTTTAATTCCGGTCCAGATATTAAAAATTTCAATTGCAATACAAGTCTCCAGGTGAAGCGATTTTCTGTTATTTAAAAAACTAAAAACTCAAACACCTCCTCAGCTAAGGATTTGTTTTTTGATTTAAGACATAAAAACAAACAAACAAACAGATGTTGTTTTCTTTCCTTTTTGGCTCTTTCCGTTGCTGCTGTTTTTGTTGTGCACTTCCTTTGTCTTCCAATCTAAAAACTGCAATCCCATCGGCTTCGTTGTTACATTTCGCTATGACTTTGTGTATTTGTTCCTCCTGCATTTTTTCCAAATTGTTTATGATTTTTGTAGTTATCCTTCCTCATCTCATAAATACATCCACAATGTTATAAATTATTTTTATGCTAAACAAGGAAGAAGTGGCAACAAAACATGGCGACAAGCACCAAAACGAATGCTTCTTACAGCAAAAGCTTTACCAATAAAAAGGCAGTGCAGATATAATAACTGCCATGACAATCGTAAGACCGTTTTAAACTTCCTCTTCTTTATATGTTGGTGTGTGTGTGTGAGCAACGTTAGTGCTGTAATAGTGGGAGTAGAGGAGGAAGAATTTGCCATTTCAGTGGATGTTTTATTTTAGGACGGCGCTTAAATAAAAAGGTGCATTTCCTGATTATTTTATCACAGCTTTCTCAATGTTAAGAAAGTCCCTAATACAGAACTCGAATCGTATGCGAAAATATTCGTAAGCGTTTTGAAAGTGCTTCAGAAATCTGACTTTGGCTTCGAAAAGCTGAACATTGTTGTAAATTATGTCGTCACGTGACATTGAAAACTTTGTAATAAACTTTTTTCAACCAGAAAATCATAACTTCTTGTTTACAGCTTCACAATTTGTAAATGGCAACACTGCTGTATTTGACAACACAGTTGCCAGTTGTTTTTTTACTTGGTATGGTTTGACGTTTCCTGATAGGATTGACTGACACAAGAGCAACCTTTGCAAATTGTTGCAATTTTAGATCGAAATAATGAAGTTTTTCTTTTATCAAAAGATTGTTCTTCGAATCTCCATTTAAAATGACATTCTCCCATAAATCTCATTTTTAGTTAAATGGGCAGAATTGTCGCATTTGGAGTGAGGATAATTCACAGGCTTTTGTCGAAACATTATTACGTCCACAGAAACTGCTCTTTGTGGTACTTTAAAGGCTGGTGAAGTCCATGTGGCCTCACAGACAGCGAGCGTCATAGTGTTGCTGTTAATGGTGAATGGTGAAAATTGGTGTTCCACGTATGAATACGTATCACACCTTGAGATGTATCTTTTTGGTGTAGACTCACTTTTTCATCGTCTTCTAAAACCAATTAATGAAATTTAATAAATTATCTAGTCACATCATGTGTGGGTTTTGCTCAAGTTCAAGGAGGAGAAACTAACAAAATTTTCAACTCTTCAATTGAATTTATAAGAAGATTGTGT
This sequence comes from Epicampocera succincta, assembly GCA_932526305.1. Classification (NCBI taxonomy): domain Eukaryota; kingdom Metazoa; phylum Arthropoda; class Insecta; order Diptera; family Tachinidae; genus Epicampocera; species Epicampocera succincta. The sequence goes on along the minus strand of OW052037.1, from coordinate 52,009,167 downwards.
CATCGTGCTCTTCAAATCTGTGACTTAAGAAGAATAAGAGAGGTAAAGCTCAAGCTAAAGTATTGAAATTCTTCTGGGGAGACGTTTGAAATGAAATTTCGAAATTGTGGACATGAAAAATGCTTTAAGATTTTACCCATTTATCGAGACTTATTCATATCAAATCTTTTGCCGGAAAGCTTAACTTGAAGTTAAGTTTTGAGGACTCATATCACTCTTGTCTACTACAGAAAATTACAAAAAATAGTCTCTATATTTTGCATTGGGTATCTTTTTCACCAACAAATCTGCTTCTCCGTTTTCCTATTTACACTATTTATCACCTTTAAGGCCACGGCATCGCAAAACAGTGACACAGAGTTTTAAAATGTTTGCAATTCTTCAATATTTAGTCGCGATTTATTTCAGACCGTTCGATCCGATCGTTTTCAAGATCTTTCGTTGTTTGTTTGTTTCCTCGTCCGTAATTTTGCTCACAGGTTGGGCCATAAAACTTATCGCTATATTTTTTGCTCTCTTATCAGTTCTTTGTCATCTTAAAATTTACGTCAGTTTAGACAATTTTAGAGGGCATGTGATAAACTTGTTTATCTTAAAGTTAAAAGATTAATTGTTTGTTTAATTTTTTGTTTAATGTTTTCGCTATTATTTAGTTCATCACTCAAATCAAATATTTAAGATGGTCTCTGTGAATATGCAATTATAACATTCATTTCATTTATAATGTAAACAATTTTTACACCCGTTATACATTCATTTAATTAAATAATATAAATATTTAACGTTTTCCCAAAAAAAAGAAAAAAACAGCTAAAATTGAAATTTTCCATTCATCCTTGTACCGAAAATATTCATTAGGGTGGATTGATGGTCGTTGAAGCCAAAAAAGATTTCTGTATAATTTAGAACGAGGGCAGGAACTCTTCTCTCTCTGGTGGTGAAATTTTTCAATTTCGTATTTGTCGAGTTGTGGTCTCTATGCGCCTAAAATGTTCGATTCTCGCCTATCAATGAAAGGAAAAAGGAGAGCCATCTCAAACAAAACATGCTGTGTAGTTCCAATTAGGTAAAAAAATCGCCTGCGGCCTACAACAGCCGCCCTAATAAAGTGCAGTTGTGTAAGATAAACTACGAAAGTAAATTCGCTCGTTACAAAATTTTATTACAAACTGTTTAATGTGTAAATGTACGAGTATTTTGATGTATGAATGTAAACAATTTGTGTTTTTTCGCTCACGTTGCAGTCGGAGTTCTTTGAGCAAATTATGGTCGCTTTTGTCAGCACTGATGGTTTCGTTGAAAATTTTGAACAAACAAAATGTGAAATTACTTTAATTAACTTCCAAAGACTGTTGAAAAAAGTTAATTTATATGATTTTTTTCAATACATTTTGGCTTTTCTGGGCTGGGTTCGTAATGTGCGTCTGGAGAATATATTTCTCCTGGTGGTACAGTTTTTCTCTTTATCTGGGTTCCTTATCGGCCAACTAAATTCGTCTTTTGGTGTGTTGCTCTACCGAATTTACACTTTTCACACAACAACCACCATAAAGCGGGATTGTGAGAAAAATCTCCGCCCCTGGACGTCATATCCAGTCGTGCTAATATTATCATAACCAATTTTAAAAACTTGATTTGAAGTTTAAAGGATTTGCTTGGGACCGATTCTCAAACTGTTCTGTTTTGCTTGCACTTTTGACTCAAAATTTGTCTGCCGATTTCAACAGACAAAAAAATGATTGTAAAAATTATTTCAATAAACTTTTTGTCCTATGAATTATTTTTTACCATCAATTTTTTGTTTGTTAAATCAATGCACAAAAATGAGTCAAAGCTTAAGGAAATGGTAAAAAATTTATTTGACTTGTGACTCAACTTTTATTTGAAAATAAAATAAAAGCAGAAAAATAATATTTTTTTGATTGAAAAATTGGCCTGTTTTTGTTCATGAACTTTTTGGTAAAATTGTTGTTTGAATACCCAAATTCCTTTAGTGGTCTGTTTTGAGACAATCTATTAACTAATCGAGTGAATATGGAAAATAAAATTTCGTTCTGTGCTACGATTTTCCCACAGCCATTTCTGAGAAATCGTAGTTTTTACTTGTAATGCAATCGGGTTGTTTGGAGGTTTCACTCAAACTTGGACGAAACTTTGATTAATTTAATTTTGTACCGAATTCTTGTTTCATTTTGGCGACACTTATTTAATAAAGTTTTGAAGTTTGTTTAGTTTTGTTGGCTCGGACTTGTTAAGAAATCGGAGCAACTACAGGAAACACTCAAATTATAAAATTTTCGAAAATTTTTATCATAGAGGGGAATATTTAATACGCCCGTTCTATAGGCGCTTGTATCTAATATGAGATGCTCACATTTCATGTTTCTTGTCATCAACGGATAAACCTGTCGCACTGGACTGACACGCCCATTACAAAAGATTAAGGCCATTTCTTACAATACGAATAAGCAGGTACTAAATTACATATTTTGTTATTTTTTGGCCAGAAAATTGAACTGATTAAAATATATTCACATATACATTTGCTTTGGGGTTATTCAACTTTAGTTTGTTTGCCTCAGACTATAGGACCGTGTTGCTTACGGCATCGGGATTCCGCTAAATCATTGAAATCGTACTTGATTAACTCATAATTTCTTTGTTGACATGAACATATTTTAGAGTTAATGCGAATGTGACAGAGTTCAATCGGAACAAGTGGAAAAGTGAAAATTGATCATAATTTCAGATAAAATTACAAAGCAACACAATGTTGTTTAAAAATTAATGAAATTAAATAAGTGCTTGCAATGTGTGTGTGTGTGTGTGTGTGTGTGTGTGTGTATAGAAGCTGAATGTATATAAAACCTTTATTAAAATACTTTGTTTGCTTTACATTAAAAACAAAATTAGAGAACATCTGTCGTCTATAAAGCAGCAGAATAATCATTTAGATTATTTCAGTTGCCAAAGAGCAGTGTGTGACACAACAACTACTCTTGTGTGTGTGTGTGTTTTTTTTTAATAAATAGATTTGCCATCTACTATAATAAAATTTATTCAAATTTAATTCTTTGCGCTTCAAAAGAAAAAACAAATTGACTTTAAGTGATTATCGAGCAGCTTGAGTTCATAAGAGCACCACAAATTTCTTGCTAAAATGTTGAAATACTGGCGGTAAGCACCGACCAACAGGTTATGGGAAATAATTTGTTGTGTTTAGAATTGAATATCTTGTTTTAGGCTCAAAGTGACGTTTTCCAAGTGTTGGCACTGCCACAGTGGTCATCGCTCATATACTGAGAAATAAAAAAAAAAATGTTTAAGGACCCAAAAACTGTTGGCAATGAAAACGTGAAATAATGGCCAAAGTTTAAATTGTTCAATATGTTACGAAGTGCAACACTTTGAAACGAAAAGTTTCGTGTGACACATGTTATCGACAGTGGACACAGCCCAAGGGAAAATATAGACAGTGAAAAGAAATTACTTTTAAATATATTTATGCAGTCTGCTGACTAAAATGTGAATATTTTTTCTTTTTATAAAAAAAGCAATCACTAGTGAGCATCGTTATCGAATTGAAACACTGTGCAACACAGCAAACAGGGAGGGAAAATGGTAAAATTTTACCAACTTGAGAACTCTTTTGATCAACAAATTTGATATTAAACAAATATAAACACATCATATAGATGTCTACCAAAAAGCGGATCTTTGTCGGTAATCACATCACATCAAAAAATTTCAGTATTGGGACTGCCACCGATTTGATTGACCGATCTGTATGGACGTCATACTAGTCGCAAGTTCTAGTCGCATTTTCGAGAAAAAATTAATGCTTTAATCGTGCCTGCAGGCCATATAGCGCAGCATATAGCGACAAGCTTAACATTAAAAGAAAATCCATAATTGCTGACACTTTATGATGTAACGCGCCTCCAGTCCACACGGCGCACAAAATCTCTAATTACTTAGATTTTATGATGGAACCAACTAAAAACGATTTTTCGAGAAGAACTAAACCGATTTCTGTGGAATAAGTTACTAATTTTTTCCAGCCTCGAATATGTCATCAATTTTATAGTCGATTTTGTTTGGTTCAGCATCTGGACTGCTCAAAGCAAAGGCAGCATTTTAAGGTTAAAGAATACTTACAACATATTTGCAACCTTAGACGCTTATACCACTATGTCGAACGTAAGCATTCGCTTAAAGCGTTGAACAACAGAAAGCTGATTAAAGGCTAAGTGGCAGATCTAATCGCCACCTGTCGCATATTATTAATGTGAGCGGGAGAACAACTTGACAAAAAAATTGTCACCAAATGAGTGTTCCCCCCCCCCCCCCCCCCCTAAATTTCGAGCGTACTTTTACGTTCAATATGTGCGGCTAAAATTAATAAATGCGGCTAAAAATAATAAATTAATAAATGTTTTTATATTTTTCTGTTGCAGCACTTTAATTGTTCCTGTTATCGGCTTCTTCCATTTGATTAATTGTCAAATTCCGTTCCCGGGTACCTGTCCTGAAGTTAAAATTGTGGAAACTTTCGACTTAGACAGGGTAAGACGCAAAGCGGCATTTTGAGAGTGGAAAACTTAAATATCTTATTCTCTTAAACACATTTCAGTACATGGGGACTTGGTATGAACATTCAAAATATCCTTTTATCTTTGAGCTGGGACAGAAGTGCCAACAGGCAGTTTACAAAAACGAAGGAAATGACACGGTGTCGGTGGTCAATACAGGCGTTTATGTCATGTAAGTAACGAAATGGAGAATAATGTACTATAAAATAAAGTTAATAAATTACAAAATATATCTATTATCGATTATGCAGAATCAACAAACCGAATAGTGCTAGAGGTATTGCCAAAGTTATTGCTCCTGGCCAACTGGCGGTGGCATTTAGAAGCCGTAAGTTTTATTTTTTTTTTCTTTTTGTATGGAAACCCTAAATGTGAACTTTTTATGATTGTTTTCAATATTCAGAAAATCCTGAAACCCCCAATTACTTGATATTGGGAACAGATTACGACAACTGGGTTGTTGTTTACAGCTGCAGAAATGTAACTTCATTTAGTCATGCCAGTAAGTAATAAATTTTGTCATAAAATCATATTTTACACAAAGTCTACAATTTATGGCGAGTGCTTTTGTGTGCGAATGAATTAAGTTTTGTTATCATTTATTCGATTTGATTTAATTTCATTTCTCAGCCTCAATTCAATTGCAATAAATTATAATGATTTAAAGTAATTAATTATATCAACCATAATAAAAAACAATTAGAATTTGTTTTTATGTCCGCCAGGCAATCGTATGTTTGTATAATTTCTGCAAGTGATTGTGCCATTCCATTTAAAACATTTATTTTTTGTCTCGATTAAGAGGAGCGTATTAAATCTGTAATTGTTTTCCAGCTTAATATAATTAATTAGTGAACAATGGACAGTGGTGTCAAGGGAATGAATTAAAGGAACGTAACAGCCAGTTCTGGTTCCTTTAACTTTTTTCAAGGACTTATAATATTCCTTTTAATCTGAAACGAAATTTTAGTCAAGTTAAAAAAAAACGTGTGCAATAAGTTCGGTGTTTGTGGACCAACATTGTAATAAGCACAAGGTTTAAAATATAGTGGTTCGCAGATTAATATCCATATGAAGAGAAGATTGTTAACCTGGAGCCACATGCGATTGTTCTCAGAGCATTGAAGAGAGCAAAAAATAGTAAAATAATTTATTTTGGTTTGATCTTTTATACAAGAAGGTTGTACTCGTATATATTTCACTTGCGGCGTACGAGCAGTGTGACCATATACAAAATTTAGAAATGGTTAGTGAAGAAGATTAAATTTTTTGTGAATTATAATTACTTGCTTTTTCGCATCGTATTCATTTAGTAGTACATCACAGCGCGCATATATAAAACATTTCTTAATATTATTTTATAATTTTCAGTCCGGCTTTAAAAATTCCTTTAAAATTACTGGTTTCAGTTGGAGTAAATTAAGCCAAGCCAGTTAAAATATTTCAATATGGCTACACTGCTGCCGCAATAGAGTCTTAAGTGCGCTTAGAAATGAACAACCTTCACCAGCATGACATCAGAACACGTGCGGTGGCGTGTGGGGTTCCACGATCTGGAGTATGTTTTTGGGTAGAAATCTTACGCTTAACAACTTCAGGGCATGGCAAATGTTAAAGCTGAACTACGCTCGTTGTAAAAGCCATTTCTATCAGCTGTTTTTTTTTTCATCTATTTATTTGCCCATTGAAAGACAGACTTGGCCTCCTCTTTCGTACAATATTGTATATTTCTTAAACTAATCAATAACAATCCTCTCCATACTTGCCTTAATTTAATTTATTTTTTGATGACTGCTTGCCAAGAAAGAGTTCCAAGTTAAACAAGTTTTCGCCACAAGCGAGTCCAAATATTTTTTAGGTAAATTTGTTTACTTAATTATCTATTAGTTTATAAATGGCGAAATAACTTTACAAGCTGTAACTGCACAGAGTGCGTGCAGCACTGAAGATCACATGTCCCGGATAGCAGTAATTGTTGCGGGGACTAACTAAATACGACAGACGTACAAGACTATAGTTCGCTGAGGCAAATCACTCAGCCAGTGGTAGTGGGACGCAAAACCTTTGCAAGTCCGAACAACACCTGACCGATGTTAAAATTTCCTCAAGTACTCCGATCGCTGCCACTGTGCCTGCACTGTATTTCAAACAACAGTCTTGTCACGAAGTTTATACAACCGTTTGTTTAAATGCACACAAAATTGATAATTTATTTTAATGCGATGCTTTAATAACAAATTGAATTATTGAAATGTTCGTATAATATATATTTCCATTATATTTTTACTTACAGAAATACTTTGGATATTGACTCGTGAACGTCAGCCAATTGAAGAAGCTGTCGCTGCTGCCAAACAAATCATTAAGGATAACAGTTTATCGGAGACATTTTTGATTAAGTCAACACAGACAGATTGTCCCGATATAAATGACAGCCCAGATGGTGACCAGCAGGCGGAGGCATCCTGGTCTACTACGGTCGCTGATCAGTCGTCACTCGACTTTTCAGCCACATCCACTGAGCGCGTCATCGAAACTGCATGAGATTTGCTGCGGCGTCTTTTTAGGCGCATCGTAGATTTTATTATGAGTTCTTTTCGTTTTATGAGCGCCAATTTTTATAGCTTGTAAAGCTTGCGATTATAACCTTTGGATTCATTTCCTTCTGTTTTTTTTTTTTTTTAATTAAGAGTATATTTAGCCATTGCTGGTGGCGGGGTGCTTGCAGCGCCTTTAACAGCAAATAATTTTATCTATCTAATTGTATAAATTGCAAAACTTTTTATTTAATTATTAAAGTTTCCAATTAAAATTAAAAAAATTCGTTGTAAAATTGCTAAGATTGAAATGAATAAAAGGAAATTTCAATCAATAAAAATAGTCAATGCCACACTGAAAGAAAAAGCAATTCCAAACATTGCTTTGGATATAATACTTTGTTTGCTATAATAATACGTTCAGGTGTCAAACAAACTTTTGTTCATTACAAATTTATGTATATTTGCCTTACGGGACATATTGTTCAGCTGTCACCTAAAAACAGCTGTTAGTTTTTAACAGACAAAAACTGCGAGTGAGACACAAAGTTAATGTCCTTCGCAATACATGTTGACTGCGGTAAACTACGATAAAATATATCGGTCAGTCCATTTGAATAGTCGGCCTTATGTTGGACAAACAGTGGACAATCGAACCATATTCGTAGTCAGAGTTTGTGCTTCTGTAAAGTACCAAACATGATATATAACAATATGTATTGCTAAACTTTTGATACACTTTATAATGGTCCTTATCGTGGTTAATATTAGTCATGAATTCGTTCGGTGTTGAATTCGGCTGCTGCACTGAATTCGTTGTCGCCGTGTGACTTTAAGCGTGAAGAAGTTTTTTTTTCTATGATAATTAACTAATAAAATCCTGGTGCTGTTCTCATATATGAACTCACAAAAATAAGAGCATTATTGTGTATTTTGCCGTCCCTCTTTTCTCATTTCATGCAAATTTCCATTTGTTTGTACTTTCCGAAATGACATTAAGTGATTGATTACTGCAAATATTGGAAATGTGTGTGTGTGTGTGTGTAAATTAAATACCACATTGCAAGTATGTGGTAAACAGTGTGTCCTTCCAATAATAGGTGTAGTGAATTTTTTTTGCTCTTTCGAAGTACAATAAAATTTACATGTAATTGACACAAAAGTAACTCACACACGAACTAAAATTAGAATTTTACTAAAAAATTCATACAGACAAAAAATTGTGCTAAAATCTATTAAAATCATGTTGTAGAATTAAAGGAAAAAATACTACTAATGCTATTAATTATTTCCAGCAGTGACAATAATATGGTTCACTGTGAGAACGTTGAATTCGGCCATGTGGCTGGTTACATGATGATGATAAACACTGTTCGACCGAATATAGTGCAACAATGCAAATACAGTGTGATGATGCCAACGGCTGTTTGTGAAAGAAATATGGTTACTTCGTAATATTAATATTAGTATAGTATACTATTAGTAAAATAGTAATATTTCCTTGAAGTTCAAAATAACTGCAACCACCTAAAACCAATGCCCAGTCTGCAATAATATATTCATAAGCTGCTCTTAGAATATTATTACCGCAACCATATATTGTATTTTTTTTTTTTATTATGTAATTTCTTTTTAATTCTGTAACATTTCATTCATTTTACTTTATTGCTGATTCGTGGATTTTATTCATACACTATAACCTATTTTATTCCCTTTTTAGAACGTTGATACACTGTAAAAAAAATCACATTTAGTGATCTGAGGCATGAGTAATCTTTTGCTCCACAACACCAATTAAACTTTTCCTAATGACTTTTCATTCTTTGTTAATTTATTGTTACATTTTTGTCCTACTAAAATTTCATTAGGACACGTCTCTTTCAGTGGTGGCCGCCATTAACCATTGACATTAATTGAGACTTTCGAATTTACGATACAGTGAATGCCAGGCGTAATTTCAGTGCCTGCAAGTGAAACGTATGTGCCGTTGGGTGGGGTTGGGCTCATTGAATGGGTATTAAATGAAATCTATGAAATTAAGAAGGTAGATTTGAGTACAGAAATACATTATCGAGTGGGACTCCTCGTAATGGCAAAGCATTTGTAAGTGGTTGGCTTTTGATTTTGCAGATGCATCATAAGAAAACAATGGAAGAAACCTTCTCCACTTTATGCGGCTAAGCCCCATTTTTACGCATTTACTGTGCATTATTTAAAAGTCACAAGGCAATCACAATAAAGAGCACGACAAGAGCAGAGAGGGTGGAATTCCAGTGTGTGTTTCTCAATTACGATTTACTTAGAAACTTGATATTTGTGTTTTCATGTCTTGAAAGTTTACAGTGAACCTGCTAAAAAGAAGTTTTACCTTTTTCTGCCAATTTCGTAATTTACTGTAAATATATATAGTGGTTATCGCTAATCTGTTTTGTTTCTTGCGTACAAAACTGCAACGAATCCAACGCGGGTGTATCACGAATTCTATTAAATTCGGAGATTGCAACAAGATTTTCATTGATAATATCATTTGTAAATATATTGGCCCATAGCCGCAGTATCCCAGAGCCTTCTGGATTTTAGTTGCTTCAGTACAACCGACTAGAAAAAAGATAATTTTTATTACCAGTTTTGAGTTCAATTCAATTGCAACTTCTATCCTCAGACATACATTTTTATTTGCGCCAGAACTCCATATTTCAGTTTATCTTGTTCACATTCAAACTCTAAGCGCTTTCCCAGTGCAGTAAGACTTTTTCCATCAAATGGTGTAGAGCCCTTTAAAAAGTTAAAACAGTTTTTCTTAAATAGAAGTGAATTAAAATAAACCCAGTAGGGGGTTCGCGTCTACACACTCTTATCAAGGTTGCCAACCTATTCAACGCTTGTCGTTTTTTTAATATTGTCGTGTAGCTAAAAACAAATACATTTCAATAAAAAATATATAAATATGTTTACTAATTTAATTTCGATTTCTTTCAGCCGCTTTGATTGCCACTGTAATTATTTGCAGTCAGACAGACACCGACTTAAAACATTGATGCTTTTAACAGCAGAAATAAATAAAAGCAAATGAAAGGGACGCCGCAACGGCAAAGTGTGAAGTTAGTTTTTGGTGCATGTCCCGCGGGAACGGCCACTGGTTGAATTGTTTTGTTAAACCAATAAAATATTGTAAAAACAAAAACACAAATAAATATATTAAAAAAAAAAATAGATGATTTTTAAAGCAAAGTTTCGATTTCAGTGGTCGATTGGTAAACAGAAAGTCGCTCAGGCAGTGGTTGAGAATTTGTAACCAGAAGAAAGCCACCAACTTCGTTAACAATGTTGCAGAAAACATGTGTGCATGATGTAAATACGTACCACTCATACATATTTGATTAAGTCTAGGGGCGGGGGTTGACTTGCCGAAGCAAAATAAATAAGAAAACTTGTGGGGAGTATTAAAAATAAAAAGTCAATCAGAATTCCCCACACAATCACAACAAGCATTAATATTTAAAAAGGTCGTTCAGAGAAACACCCTCCACTCGCCGGCAGACACAGATAAAGTTTTTCCACTAAAAAGTAACATCCTTTTGATTTGTACACAGAGCACATAAGTTTTAGCCATCCATATACAAATACATAATCAAAAAATATAAAAAAGGAAAATCATATGTTGGCAGAAGCTCGAGCTCGGTAATACAATACATACATTCATATGAACTGATAGTTTTCTAATGTCATACATTCACTAGCCAAATAAAGCCAATAAAAAGAAATTTATAGAAAAAACATATGTGTGTGGTGCAGTATGACACCCCACCTTCGTCTGAGGCAATCAGGATCAAGTGTTTTCTGTACTTCCGTTCTGTTTTTAGGGGGTGAAAAATCAACAAAATCCAATCTGATTTCTTTGAGCCCAAGAGTTTTATTAGATGTTCACACTTGTCTTTATTGGCTTAGATGCATTTTTTATTTATGACAAACAAATTTCAACAAACAGCCAAAACAAACAAATGTTTAAGACGAATTCAAAAGCGATACGTTTTTGGCTCTGCTGGGAAAACCTTTATGTGCTCGTTGGTAGATTTGAATAAATTCTCCAAAACAGCTCAAAAGTATAATTTTTGCATTCGGAGTGTGATTTACAGAACACCAGAAAATCGCACGTGTGATTTTTAGAACATATTTATAAAAAATGTTATTCTTTTGTAGTGCTGAAGAATATTAGAGAGCTTTTGTGTGCTACTCTGCCCCAACCGGTGGCTTGGGAGGCACACAAACTTTGTTGGCAATTATATCCTGCCAAAATTCAAAGCTCTGATGTTCGTTTAACTTCAGTCATTTGCCTGCAATCTTGGAGGGTTTTTGGTCTGATATTATACCATTTCTATACATTAAAACTAATCCTGTTGCTTCGTGAACAAAAACTGCTGAACGTAGTTGCACGACATGGTAAGATATTGACATTGGCCGTATGCCACGAAATCCTGACATTCGCTCTGTTGCTGCCTTTTTTCTGCCACAGCGGCTGGCAAAGTTCAATGCATTTGGCCATTTCACAGTTAGACATTTGCTCTGAGATGTCAAGTACATGGATGAATACAATTCAACTTTACAAGTGCACAAGTTCAATGTTTCATTTATTGTTGCTTGATGCTTGTTGCAATATTTTGTAATGGATGTTTGTTCAGAATATAAGTTTTGTTATTCTTTGTGGGAGTTTAATGAGTAAAATGGCTGCCTGTCAATTTTAATGGTTCAAAATGCTTGTTTCTGTAGATGTTGCGATCTTTCAAAACACTTCAAACGTGCTGAAATTTAAAACTTGGAATGAAATTAAATTTCGTATGTCTTGAGACCGGCTTTTGAATAGGCTTTAACATAGTGAACATATGAAGTGTCCTTTTTCTGTCTAGGGAACGAACTCACTTCCCCCCAAAAAATTATCGTTGCTGTCAGAATTCTTTAGAAAAAATGTCCACTGATATCATGATCAGATTGATGTAGAATTATGTTTTATTGTTGAATGTAATCATTTAATGAAAATCAGGATCAAGGATGCCGCGTCCATGTATCCCAATCTTAATTAGACACAAATACAACTCTTCGGTAAACAGTGTTACAAATATTTCTGAACGAATAATAAACTGAACCAGCACAATTTTTCTCTGAAACAATCTTCATTAATTGAATCTGTTTTGTTGAAAAAATTAATCATTTTGTTGTTATTCTTGGACACAGAAAACATTTTTGTGACAATTTTTTCTGTACCAAATGAAGCGAAAAGAGAAAAACAGAAGAATTTTCAACTGATGCCGCCAGAAGAGGCAGATGGTTTTATTTCTTAAAATAGTTTTGGCTTGAAACTTTACACAAATATTTTGGTTTGTGGAAAATGTTGCTTGACTAAAATATATTGATAGATGTTTCTTAACTGTTACCTTCAGCGCCTTTATGTTAATTTGCTTACAAAATTATCAACATCTTCTGGCAGCGCATAATGGAATTATAGCCCATTTACATTGTTGTTGTTTAAGTTCTTGCATCCCTTCAAAGGCGAACAAGATGTTTAGGACACGAAAATTACACAGCCCGCTAAGAGCAAAAATTTGTCACAAAATTGTTGCCATAAATTAGACCAAGTTGATGATTTGCCTCTACCGAGAGTACAATAACATATTGCAGGAAGTTTATGCACAAACAAATTTTAAGCCTTGGGATGCATGTGAGGCTCATCCAAGTAAGAACTTTTACAAAATTTTGCCAAGTTCTGTAATTGATTAAGAAGTTGAAGCTGAATTGCTGAAGTACTTGCAAACTCTGAAATGCCAGAGGGACAGAACTTGCCGACTATTTTCCTTTCCAAAATATAAATAAATATAAACAACCCAAAAGTGATGGCTGCAAAACAGACCGGAAATCTTAAGGTGGCTGATGTTATTGGCATTTGAGCCATCGCTTGTTTGGCTTTGCATTATTCTAATTACTCGCTGGAGAAAAGTAAAAGCAAACAACTGGCCCCCAAGAGAGAGTATTAGGTGTAGGGTTTCAGAAAATATTAATTTCAAATAGAATTTGTTGGCCAACAATTGCAGTAATGAGAAGAATACTTGTTTTGTGGAGGACTGCTTTTATGTATTTTTCTTGTTTAGAGCAAAAAATATCACATTAAATTCAAATACAAGTTCATATATATCCAATGAACTCTGAATTAGTTTAAGAGTGTTTTGCGAAATGTAAGTTTCCAATCTCTTCAACGAAGTGTTACAAAATGTATGACACGTCAGTGCAAAAGCCTGTAAAAGTTTGTGCAGAACGGACGCAGATATATGAGTATATAAAGAATTTGTTTGTTTTTACAGATAAAACGAATTTAAAAAAAATCATTTTAAGTTGAAAGTCCATAAGACGCATCTGTCAGTTTAATTATATTTCACTGCGGTGAGGCCACCTGGGTAACTTCCACGCCTTGTACAGCCTTCAGGCAAATGCATAAACTTATTCATATTTTGAAACTAATTTTTTCTATCTCATGTTTTAATTATAGCACAACAACTGAAACAAGTTTTATATGCCAAATGCTGAACTTGAAAAGAATAAAAATATGCAAATTAGTTTCAATTGTTTTATTTATTAATAAACAAAGAATTTTAAGTGAATTTTAACATGAATTTTATTTAAATATAGAAATTAAAATACTTTTAATAGCAAAACTCTCAAATGATTCACCAGATGTAAGCAAATGCTTGTTTTTTAAGTGCCGCTCGTTGTCATTAATGCTCAGATAAAACGCAAAAGCAGCTTAAGTCGATTTAAGCTTAAGCTGACTTTAAGTTCGTGCAATTCTCAGAAATACAAGGAAACACTTTTGGACGTTTATAATTATTATTTTCTTGCACGTATCAATCAATTGTGCTTTTTATCAAAAACACGCACGTTATAAAATCTTACAGATTCCATCAATCCATTTGTTTTATGTTTTATGTTTTATGCGGAAACGTTTTAACTTTCTGACAAAAATATTTTACAGATGCTAAACAAGATATTATTTCGGAAATCAAATGAATTCCTTCTACCTAGAGAAAAACTTTTTTTATTAAACTTTCAATAAACTAATACGCGGAACCAAAGAAATGTTTATCTGAATGCTGCAAATTAATGGCACTGCAATGAAGAATTACTACAAAGAAATTTGCTCTACGCAGCATATTTTTCTTCCACGTTCACTGTTATATGGAGCAAACATAAGAAAAGCAAAAGCACTATATTGGAGGAAAAGTTAAGTAATAACAATAAATTAGTTCGTTGATATCCAAAAACAAAAACGTAAGTAAGTGCATTATTGCGAGAGCTACCCAACAAGTATACCGTAAATGAGACAAGACTGTGCATGCTGTTGTTTACGTTGTAGTCAAAAATTATTTCTGAGTGCTTGCTTTCCTGTGTTCCATTTCAAGTCCTGCTATCGTCCTGGATGGGTAAGAACTTATGAAAAAAAATGATAATCATCTGCTGTATGTGAAAGCGCTCTGAACGCTGGCAAATACGTGTATTATTTTGCTTAGCGAATGCAGTGGACGGCAATGTCTTGGTTGAAAGATGAAATTTTTAAATCAAAAGCTTCGGAAAGATGATAAAGTTTTTCCATTTTGAAGGAAGCAAATGAAACTCTGCATTTATTTTCACAATTAAATGTAAAGCCTAAAAATCTGACTTATGCTGGTATTTCTTAGGAACACAGAATTAATTACAATCAAACAACATCATTACGAACTTTTAACAACCATCCATTAAATTTAGGAAAATCGCTTAAACTTAAATTGTCTAATTTGTCTGGTGCTGGTTAATAAAAATATATAAATGCAGCAAAACACAATGGGGCAGTAATTCGAATAGAAATCGTTCAGGTATATAGACACACAACATCTGGCTCTAGAATGAAAAGTTCATGGTTGAGAAAAACACAACAAAGCAAAATATTTTAAGCCAAACTGACGCTGGACATGAGTCAAACCAATCTGTGGCCGTTTATTAGGTTTATTTTGATGGTATTGAATTAAACCTTTCAGCTTGATAAAAATTGTGCTCTCAATCGAACTGCTGAAAGAAAATTCATAAAAAATGCAATAAATGTAAAAAAAGGCTTAAGAGAATAATTTATGCGAACTCGTAATTTCTGGTTCATGTGGCAAACAAGTTGGGATGTTTTTCATTGGCTTTTGCTTGCTAAGCGGCACATTTTTAGTAGAGATCGGGTAGCGCAGCTGAATGCCAAGTAGAGCAAAATGTTGAAGGTATTTTTTTTTTTTTGTAAATCATAAATTCGATAAAAGATTTCTGTTTCATCAGATGCACATGAATGAAGAACTTTAAGATTTCTACAATGAATCGTTCTAACGAAGTCGAACGTTAACGTTCGCCAACAGTTCGGACAATAAGCAGCCGATTAAGAGCAAACCAAGTGTTGCAGTTTACTAATGTGAGCGATAAATGTGCTCTGAAGACAAACTTCCCAACGTTAATGTTCGATATCGTGGGACAGACCCAATTCTTCATTTGTTTCAACAAATTAAAAATGTGTATTTAAAACTTCATATTTCAAAATCTTGCCCTTTTCCTGCACAAAACACCAGTGCATTTTGCTTTGCGAGAGCCTTTAGCCACAATCATGGCTGCAGCCTCGGTACCACAAACCGCTACATTTCAGCAATACATTTTGATGAAGGCCTAATCTGGCTTTTGTTCTTTATTACCAGAATAAAAGTAAATACTAAATTAAAGTCTTTGTTCAATTCAATTACAAGCTTAACTAAATCAATTAAACATTTAATCATTATAATTACGAATTAAGCAATTTGTTAGTTTAAAATGATTATTTATTTTCTTATATATAATTTTTACTAATTAAAAAAGTTAAACAATAAATCAAACGCTGTATTTTTCAATTTCCATTTCTTGCTACAACAAACGGGCAAACAGACGGTAAAACGCGTACTTTGGTAAACCTCATCAGCTTTTGCCAGCGAACTCAACTAGACATATAGTTTATTATGAAGCAATTATGGAATAACAAGTTGAACGTAAAAGAAAATGTTACCCTTGAAATGAGCAAATAATTCCCAGGTTGTTACTTGCAATTAGTGTTGCATTAACAGTGTGATATTACAAGTGACATCTATCGTTCAGTTTGAAAGGGTGCCATGCACGTGCCTGCACACGCACAGCCACTCGCACACCAGTATTGCCATAAATAGTAATTTACCATTATAAAGTTAAAAAGGTAACACACAATAATTACAAACGCGTTTAAGTTTAAAACAAGAAACGATAATTGTATTTAAGCATTTGCTACCTGACATTGTTGCTGTTGTATGCAACACATGGATGACATAGAAGTGCAGTGCTCGTAGAACAGCAATTGCCAACATTCAGACAAATGTGGATGGAATGGAATGTAGTTTTATTGCAATTATTTTTAGTGCCAGGTGAGAACAAATGCGCAAATAACAACATTACATTAAGCAGTGGCTGGTGTAGAAGCAGCTGTGCGCAAACCCAGTCAACAAAGAGCTCTGAAAATAGCCGTACCAGATACCGTAATATAGTGGGTTGCGCATTTGAGTAGTTTTATGCAGCTCGAAGCAATTGGATGTACATATTTCACAGCGGCCAGATCTCTTAATGATTGCTGAGTCAGAGGGCTGTTAATGTCACTTCTTGAATTGTCTGGGTTGTCTTATTTTACACAATTTATCTATTTATTCACTTATAGTTTGGGCTTTTGAAGGTTTCTGTGATCTTATTTGATTCGTTTTACAGTTTGTTTTTGCCTTTTACTTTGCTGCAATAATATAATTAGATGTTAAAATTCGTTCACAACCTCAAGTCTTTGCTGGCATTTGAGAATTTATTTTATAAATATAGAACAGAAAAAGTGTGCGCCCTATAAGTTGAGTATAGATCAGCTGAGTCTGTGGCAGGCCAATTTCCAACAAATATTAGCCGTGTCACAACACTGGTAATATGATGTCCTGATGTCCATGCGTTGCAACCATGATTACCGAAACGAATATCCGCTTTATTTGTGGCATTTTTATTCTGTTTTTATTTGGAGTAATTAATTTTGGTTTTGAATAGAGGACTTAAAATAAAAGAATTTTTACTTAGAGCTCTTTCCAAGGGAACGCAGTTACCCAAAAATAATGCACAATTTCAACATGACTGTATGTTATTTTAACATTAAAATACTATAGATCAACATCACTTACAGGACTTACATACATACATATGTATGTATGTTGGTGTATGTTGTTTTATATTTTATTATAGGGACCGCTTTTAGAGATATCAAATCGTTTTGCTGGCGTGGCAGCCACAAAAGAGAAACAACGATGTTCGTATGTGCATGTGTGCTGTTAGAGAGAACTGCAAGCTGAAGATGTTGAAATGAAAAATTATAAGAACGTGCAACTAGACAAGTTGAAGGAAACTTGGCTTTATGTCAGTGAGAAAAAGTTAATGCAATTTCACATATAAAATACTTGAAGCGGCGTCGTATGTTGATATGGGCACCTTTTTTTCACTTCAATTTATTAATTTTTTTTGTTTTTAACATTTTAATTTGTTTTTTGGGGAAAGAAAAACTCAATTATGAAAATATTTGAAGTGTTGACTTTGAAGCCCACTGTATTTGTGGCCAGCACACATACAAAACCGACTTCTACAAATATTTTACAATATATGTATGTATGTATGGACGTGTGTGTTGTGCATACGAAGGTACACATTTACACAATCACAACGTGCAACTGGAGCTGAGAACAAAAACGTTGAAAAGTAATTATAAAGTTAAATAAATACACATACATGCGAGTATTTACCTAAACGAGAAAAAGAAAATCAATTACAACAAACCATTTTATATAGTTATTATCTAAGAGTAAAAATGTTCCTGCAAAAATGAAGGCACTGCGATTTTATGTTCATAAAATATATTCAGATTGATTTTACTCGGGTTGTAGTTTCCCATTGAAATGTCAATAAACCTGTATTCGAATGTGTGTATGTGTAACAGGATGTACGATGCACTCATGAAAAAATATTTCATTTCAAGTATTCACTTGGCAAGCAATTCACTTTCACAGACGAGGAGCTCTTAATCTCTGCAATTAAGTTAACAACATTGTTCGCTGCTGTTATTTTAAGTTGTTATCCGTTCCTTGTTTAGAACATGTTGTTTCCTAAAATACTTTTTTGCACTGAGCCTGAAAGAATTAATACTGAAAATTTGTTAGTTATCGATGACTGGCTATTTTTCAAAAATTTTGTATATCTGTCTATAGCAACGCTTTAGTAAGACTGTGTATGCCGGAGTATTAAAAAGCTTTCCCAAAAAAATATAACACAAAAATAATGGTTATCAGATGTGTACAGCAAATAGGAAAGATTTAATGAATTTATGTCACATGCAAATGATTAACAAGGGCGTAGTTCACCTGCAAAAAAACTACACAGAAGAGTTTAGAAAATCCATTAAATTTTTTTATTATTAAAATTTTTTCCAAATAAGACTGAGATGGATGCTGGATTTTGTTTTTATCCCCCTAAACAACAACAGACTATAGATCATAGGGGACGAAAGATATTTCAGATAAAAGAATCCATCATATTAATGTTATTAACAAACTATAGGAAATGAAATTAACTATAGTATGGTTACAGTCAAGAATCTGTCCATATTGCCGCATGCCATTGTAACCGGGTTAATTTTCTGTTAAACTTTAATTGAACAGAGCATCTTTAATCCCGCTGTCACTTCGTCCAGAAAACACCATTTGAGTGAGAAAAATGCGTTTTCATATATTAGTGAAAATTTTCCTACACTTATTTTGAGTAATTGGTTTATTATTATCTTAATTTGGCATATAGGAGCCCATTTGGTTACTTTGGCCAAAATCTCTCACAGGGCATGTGGATGACTAAAATTGCGTTTTGTGAAAAAAACAGTCTTTTTAAAGTCTTGCTGTCAAATTTTCTGTTTTATAATGATTTTAAGGTACAAACCAGAAAATATTAAGTATCTTTTGAAACAAGAAAATGTTTGAATTGTTGTTGAATGTTTGAATTTCTTTCACCAAACTTGCAACAAGAGGCAACCAAGATAGTAAAGAGAATGTCACATCGTCTGCCAAGAGATGGGAACAACTCTGAAAGCTCTCATACATAAACTTTTTGTCCAACTGCTGGGAGTAGGAAATCAGAAAGTCGATTCTTCCAAATTCAGGATATAAGAAACTATGCCTTAGTCTAATGAACATATTTATGCCTCTACATACATACATACATATGTAAATGTGTATGTATGTTTGTATATAGTATTTATCTCAAACCATAAATATGTTCACTACACTACTTTTTCTCACTTATGTATGTATGTCACTAGACATTTAATAAATATTGTACCACTTAGCAAAAACGAACCTAATGACGAACATTAATTATATTTCTTGCACCACTTCTGCTGCTGCCAGCCTACTTTGATGTATGAATGTAATTATGTACATACATACATACATACACATCTTTGTATGTATGTATCCATGTATGTATGAACACATTTTGTAAAGTTAGTTTTAGGTGTTTCTTGCAGAATGTGGACAGTCTGCATGTGTGATATTGTTTGTGTTGTAATATGCGTAGTGCTTATAATTACACCTATTAACGGTAAATAGCTGTAAACAAACATTCACACAAGTGTTGAAATGCTCTCATACAAGAGTGTCTTTGTATGAGTTTGGCCCGCATTGTTCCGTTCCGGCCATCAGCATTTATTTAAGTTCAAGCTGATAAATGTTTGGTTATTAATCCATAATGGGGAATGTTTTGTTTTCGCTTGTTCGGTTGATTGGTGGGCACGAGCGTTGTTCCCATATTTTGTATGAATGTGTCAAATTCTTGAACACACACACACATACATATACATATATAAATACATATGTAAATGCAGTTGTAGAAAAAGAAAATTTAAGACTTGTGACTATAAGAATAAGACAATAAAATTGAAAATTTTTTTCTTTGAGAACGGTTTTATATTTCACTCGGAACTCTGCAGATTGAAGAAAAAACATATATCTTGCTGATGTTATTTTGTATCGCCTTAACACGAAACCTAATTATAAACTTTTATTGTGACGCTACTGCAATATTTGGCTTTATAGTGCTGCTATTGAGGCGGATTTAATTGTCAGTCGAAAGGTCATGCAGTGAGTTCGCAGGTTTGATTGCTTGATTTCCAACGATAATTTTCCACTTTCGTCAGTATTTTGAAGCCACAAACCTGATTTAAAAGCAATTTCTGAACTTTACATGGCCAAGACTGTCTATAGCTCGCATTCAAGATTTTTGCCATTAACCCGATTAGTTGGTTTATTTATAATCAGTTGGCCGCTTTTGACATCATGGGACAGGCTTTAAATTTAAAATATTTTTTTACTCCTGTCTTATCAACAACTAAAAAAGATTACAATTAAGTCAGATTTTTGCATAAAATTTGTTATTTTTTTAAACTTCACTGTCACTTAGTTCTTAATACATCCTAATAATTTAATAATATGAAGCTTCGCAGTAAGTAAACTTGAACACAGTTACTCCCAAATCCAAAAATAACATGATTTCAATATGTAATCATGTTAAATGAACAGGCAATATATTGCATACATATAGTTAATGATTTCAGAATAGAAAGTTAAGGCGCTGGTGTGCATTACTCTGTTCCCGTGGCATGACTGACAGCTTATTCGTAAACTTAAATTGTCCATTGGAACTAGATGCTAAAAACAGTTGCTTTTCAAAAATGTACAATCAACATTTTTGAAAGTCAGTGCGTAAACAACAGCCAACTAATAAAACTTTCCATTCACTTTATTTTCGCAATATAAAACATGCAAAATATCTTAGTAAACGAATATACATATGAACTTATTATTAATGTTTTTATGAAAAGAAATACTGAATTTAAGTTGTCATTTAAGTGCTTGTGAGCCGTCTGCTGAGCCAAGCCGTAACTGTGTACAGGGAAATGGAAAACTTTAAAAGAAAATATTGCAAAAAAGCGGTAAGAGCAGAAACAAAGATTGAATCCCAGCACAGACACATGCAGTGAAAGCTCCACAACCCCGGTCTTGCTAAAACAAACTTAGTCGCTCTGATATGCAAAAATTGTCTGTCTGTGTGTGTGTGTGAAGGTGTATGTATGGAAGTACGCGTAGGTGTGTGTTAATGTGAGTATCTCGGCTTTTAGTGCTTTGCGACTTTTAAAACTCAGAATTCCCTGCGGTGTTGGCGTCTTCCTGTAATTAAATTAAGAAATCAGCAAAAAAAAAAACAAACTTTTCATTAATATATTTCCATACTGGGGGTTCGTTTGTCGGGGTGTTACACACATTTCGCTCTTTAGCAGCAACATTGTCACAATTCGAGATAAACTGACATCTAAGCAAAGTAACGCATTTGAAGTTTTAAGCTTCCATTGACTTCGACGGCAAGAAGCCGCCAGACTTCCTGCTGAACAGCTTAACTCGCAATATAATTAAATCATTTTTAGCACAAGTTATGCAGAATAATTTGCCACTAACAATTTGGCAGTCATAGTTTTTGAGTTAAGACAGTTTTGCACAAATTGAATATAGTATGAAAATATAAAAAAAACCTGTTTTAATACAAAAATATGAAACAAAATTTTTCAAATGAGTTTTTGCAATTCTATTGTTCGAGTTGAAATTTTTTGTTTGCTATTGTTTAATTTTCAACTCTATTTTCATTCGCTTCTAAAATATTTCCCTTTCTATTTACTTTTCATATCTTTTTATTTAAAGTGATGCTTTTGAGCATTTCCTATGGCGTTCGTTAAAAGCTCAGACTGGCAGTAAGAGCAACGTGACATTTACAAGCCGTGCGGGGACAGGATAAAATTTATATAAAACGAACGTCAAAAGAATCCCTTTTGTTTTGAAAAAAAATATACTTAATTGTATAAAACTTTTATGAAATAAGTACATAAATAGATATGTTTTGTAAACTTTTAAAGCATTCTGTACTTTTATAAATAAAGAAAATAAGTCTTTAAAATTTTTTAATTCAATCTGGGCTGTAGGTAAATATTCAATCAATAAATTTTTTTCTTAATATAAATTGCAGGAACTATTAAGGCTTTTATTCAGGCTTCTTTAGCACGAGTACAATTTGAAAATTCCATAAATTTCAGCCTTAAATAAAATTCTTTCTCAACACAGGCTCCTTTAGTCCAGCGCCTATTTATTTAACCTATTTAATTTATTTAATGAAATTTATCAAAACATCCAAAACGAACTTCGCTAATAAAAGTTTTACCTCTGATCCAAAAGTTTTACCCAATGGATATTTCTTCTCATTTAGGAAATACGTGCCAGGGGCGTCTAACTAATTGGTTGCCAGCTTGTAGGTTGTCCTCAAGGGCAATATCTTTTCTTTGCTCGACAAGGCCGTTTTTGCTTTCAACTGATTCTGCATCTGCCCAAATGCTACGAGAAATATTATCCGATAATTGCTACATTTTTATTTGTATGGGTGACGGATCCATGTTTGTGAATCTAATAAAACTCACACTTATCTTATAGTGGAATCAAGTACGATTTATGTCAGGTTATTGCCAAAAACTCCAGTGAATTCGTGTGGCCAGAATGCATTTACTGCCGAATGTGTGTGAACAATTGTGTTGCCCATCGCGCCCATAACTTTTAAATATCCAAATATTCATATAAAATGTGATCTAATGGCTCGGCTGAGAAGTTTGATATAATTTTTCATTTCATGGATTTTCTGACCTGAACGTTGCGCTGTATTTGAGCTGGTATGAGGAAAAAGACGCCCAGCAAACTGTTTTTGAGCCATAAAAAACAGTGGTTCAGATTCTTTGACTTCAATGAGACCTTTTTTAAGGAAAAACTTTATTTTCTAAAATTGAATGCACTAGTAAATGGCTTAATCTACTCGACAGAGTATTAAATAACCCTTCACGATACTGCTCCAGATCTATAGCAAATCAAAGCATTATCAGACTGCCTTCGTTGATGGAGTCAGGATTTTTTTTTTGTTCAATTCTCTGCACAAAATGTTGAAGTAAATGTAAAGTAAAGACATTTTAAAAGCTGTGATATATCGAAAACGTAAGACAAATGTAAGAAAGATTGCAGTGAATGATATTGACAACTACAAACGTCAGTTCCAAACGAAGCAGAAAACGCGTGGTTTCATTAATATCTGTGTTATTGACACTTCCATCAGTTACATAAAGAATATTAAGGGAAATGTGTGTTGTTGTTGGCACCATCCTTGCATATACTCGGAAACTGTGTTTCTGTCAATAGAACATTTTAAAACTCAAAGGAATATATGGATGTATGTAAGTGGAATGCGAACAAAGAAAACATCCATTCAGGTGCAAGAAAACTTTTCATTTATTTTGGCAGCAACACGAATTTTTGTTTCCGCGTTCTGATTTTGAGGAAATTTCCTGGAAGCTGGCTCGGGGCAAGCGCCGTCCTTGCCTCAAGATTGTGGCTAATGAAAATA
The DNA here is from genome assembly GCA_932526305.1 of Epicampocera succincta. NCBI lineage: Eukaryota > Metazoa > Arthropoda > Insecta > Diptera > Tachinidae > Epicampocera > Epicampocera succincta. The sequence continues at coordinate 51,985,442 of OW052037.1, read as the reverse complement.
TATTATGAAAACCTCAATACACAAGTAGATTTTGTGTTAGCGCAGGCTGCAAAAAAGCAATTGCGGGACGTGCTTGACCTTTCTTATATATTTAAGTCATTTGGGCGCCTGTTTAAGTTTTGCCAAATCGTTGTGCTTCTTCATTCCATACAACAGTTCACCAGCGCTGACTAACTATTTGAAAAACAAAGTATATTCGATTTGGGTGTAATTTGAATGTTATAAAACTTAAGAGTTTGATTCAATTTATTGCATTTATAATTCAGTAAATTGTAAGGCCCAAAGCAGTCTGCCACGAATTTTTCCATAAACTTACATAAATGTATGTGTGATAAATAAAGAGAAAATAAAATAAACTTTAATAAACTTTTTGGCAGTCCAGCCAAAGCATCTTCATCTACCCAGTATATCATTATTACACACCAAAAGATGCAAATTATTTCGCCTGTTCATTTTTAATTACAACGCAGGATACTACAAGCCGTATTTTCAAAGTGCCTATTTTAGTCTTAAAAAAAAGTTAATTATATTCCAACTTTTCAGTTTTTATCTCCAACATGTACAAGAAAATAACTCTTCCTTTTTGCTGTCCATTGTCTGTCCAAATGCCAAATTCGAAACTAATTCTCCATGGAATACGTGAATGATACGCCCAACTTTTTTATTCGATTTTATTTTTTTTGTTTGTTTTTCTATTGTTGTTGTTGTAGTCGTTGTTAGAAAAGAGAATATTTGTAAAATACTGGTAACCTACATCGATAAGAGGTCACGTGTTTTAAATTACAATATTTGACACGAAATTGGCAGGAGACATTTGAGTTGAGGTAAACAAAAGTGCGGAGGAAAACAAAAGGAATAAAACATTGGCCATCGAAGTATTGGCTCTTTCACAAACACGAATACCCAACTCTGAGCTTGTTCGAATTTATTAGTTTTAACATCAAATAACATTTGACATTTGCAGTGACACGAATTTCAAATAAACCAAACAACAATTACAGCCAGCGCACACCAAAAGTTCGTAGAGTAGAGGATTAATCTATTAAAAAAATTGTAAACTTTTCATTTTATTTATTATACATTTGAAAGGTGATTAATTAGAAACAGACTTCGAAAGGGCGTTTTTGTGTTTGTTTTTTTTTTTACTTTTCAATTTAAACAAGTTGTTTTCTACCCAATTTTTTGCAACAAATCTGACAAAACACACACACACACACACAAACTTACAGCTACAGTTGCAGTAAATAGGGCAGGTTTGAGAACTCGCCCGTCTTCCACAAAACTTGAATGCAGTTCATTTAGTGCTCAATCAATTCTGTGACTTTTACGTTCAAATCGAATATTATTACAATAATAAATAAAATACCCAATTCAAAGACTCGAATGGCCAGAAAAGATACAATAAAAAAAATTACTGCGAAGCCAATACAAATTGATTCGGACAAAAACAAAAGATGAACCACAAACTAAAGAATTGGCCACGTAACTCCTGCTGTTGTTCTCGCTATACAACAACAAGTACAACAAAGTCCTAAAACATGTAAAAGGCTCTTAAATTGGAAAATTCTGCGTGGAAAATCCTATTTCGAGCAGATGGCGTTTGACACATCAGGGACTCAGATCTTCAAAATGTTATTCCTATCTATATATTTTTCGACTGTTGAAGAGGTTGGATCCGCTGGGGAGCAACTTCAGCATTGTTGTATTCCAAGCTGTACGTAGAGCGGAAAGATTTTGTCGATTGACACGGCAAAAAAAACTCCGGGAGGTTCATGTATGAATTCGATTATGAAACGTTCTGGCTGTGCTTTAGGCCTAAAAATGCGGAATGGGCTTTGATAGATACTGATAATAATGGCCTATTTTCGGTGATTCAAACGCTTCTCAAGTGCTGTTTTCGTGCTCGCTTCGTAAGAAACTGCATGATAAGGATCCGATGTTAAGATCCGATGTTTTGTTGGGATTTTGGGGTACCGATGTAGGTACCTGTCAAGGCTTAGGGATTAGATAGCTCCAGCTCTCGAAGAAGGTGCTAATGATATGTTGCACTTTTTTTTGCCAACTGTGTGCAAAATTCCCCAAGTGGATTTGGTCCGCTATCAGATTAGGCCATAATTACAGGTGCTGAAGGAAATGAATTTCACAATCTAACCAACAAGAGGCACGGAAACGTAAATGCGCCATCGCCTAATTGAAATGGGCACTAATTTTCATAATAATAATATCTTCATCAATCAAATTTGCCGAACTTGTTACGATATTGATTCGCGTGAATTCCAGGAGCGAAAATGCAATATTTTTAAAGTGTTCGAATTTTTTTATTTCATTTTCTTGCTGTACTTGAAATAATTAAATATTCGTTTTAGGACAATCATGCAGGCGTCCGTAAATGATTTTCCTAAGTCCTTAAAGGGTTGGTAATAAGTCGGGAATATTTTTGCACTGAAGTGTTGAATTAAATTGTGCAGAAATGAATTGAAATGGATTTGTTATTTATTTTTATTTCACTGAACTTTGCGCCCAAGAACATGTTGCCCGAACGTATAATTGAATAATTAGTTGTATTTCTGTTGCTGCTGGGGAATTCCTTGCATATTTTATATGCACCAATTTCGTTTAGGGTTTTGAAAATTAAGTTTAAAATATATGCTATTGTATATATTCTTTTTCGTTTTCTAATACCAACTCTCTGTTGTGCTGCTTCTCTCAATGCCCTTTTTTACATTTCTTGTTTTTTACTTAAACCAAATGTTGGCCAAATTGCTATAGTAATATAAATACCTGATGTCTTTTATAGTCGCCTTTTCCTCATCCTCTTTTGGCAACGCCAACTGTAGCCCTGGCTTATTTTATAACGCCAAATAAATCTGTAAACCATGAAAGCAGAGCATTGAATTTCCAACGGTAACAGAGAAAGTTTTTTTCTTGGTTTTTTTTTTTTGGTTTTTGTTTCTAAAACAATTTTTAGGAAAGTTGTTTCATTTTATGTAAAAAAGTTTATTCTCTACTTTCTCGTTTTTAGCCAGGGAATTTGTTAATTAAAATTTCTGCTATTTCTTGTATTAAATAGCTGAGAGCCAAAAATATTTCATTTTTTACCTCTGAATTAGTTAGATGAATGAGAGGCCAGTAAATTGAGCTGAATGATTTGGTAACCAACAAATTAATAGCACAAATTAACAACAACATTTTTAATGAATTTATTTCATTTTACGAAATAATAAACTTTTAAAAGATGTTTGAATTAGTATCTGCGTAAACTGGAAAATTTTCAGTTCTAAACTAAAATTGTTGAATATTTGTATAGTTCTGACAAGGAAATGTATTGCATGTCCAATACAACTCAGGTTTTGATTTCTGTAAGGCGAGTGCCTGTCTTGTGGAAACTTCAGGTACAAAACTTTTTCATCTCTTACATCAGCCATGTGTGCAATGAGCTTTTTTGCTGCTTCCTATGCTGCTTCCTATGCTGCACTTGCGAACATAATGGGTAATGGCAGTGTTGTCATATATGGCTTTTTTAAATGCAGAGACAGCACAGTGATGCCTTTTCCAGCAGGCCCAACAGTTTAATTCAACATTCTGAACTTTTTAACCTGTTAATGAAAAAACACAATTCTTAATTTGGTAATAAGATCGAATCTCAGAATGCAGGGGACCAATTTATTGTCAAATATGTAAGACTTTACATAGAAATAACTTCCGTAAGTGTCACAGACTTAAAACTCGTATTTTATATAAAAAAAATTGTACCTTTAGTTCGTAGATTGAAGATTTTCGCAAACATAATATTGCAATTGAAAACAATTTGGCGGCTCATACACGTAAAAAAAATAGTATTTTTTTCTTTACCTAAGCAAAAGTTGTTGGTTTCTGAAAGTGTACGATGAAAATTACATTTTAGCAGGAAGCAGACTTAGGAAGAACTTTCGCTGAATGAATAGACATTTTTTTAAGAAAAAAATATTGAGGTACTGATTCGCTTAAAAAAAAAATGGGGTTTAGTTGTGACAGTTCTTTTTCTATGTACCAGGTTTTTGTGTCTGGGGCCAGATTTTTGCCCCTTGTATCAGATTCCAGTGGAACCACAATTTTCCCTCTGCCAAGAATGTGGAAGTTCGGGACTTCCTCCCATAGACTACAATACTTTCCATTATTTATTTTTTCCATTTTATATACGAGTTTTCTTTGCCAATTTTTTTTTTATTTATTTCCAAGTTGGTGGCTTAAGTTTTCCTTTGATAGTTTGTCCGTACAAACCAGTTATAACCTGGTACTGAATTAAAAGAATTAAGCAAACAAAATTCTACGTGTCCAAGCCCCAAAATGGCGAAACATTTTCTTAACTGTGACTGAGATAGAGCGAATAGTGAATTTAATTGTGTTTGTGAACACAATATAAGACAACCATTTAGCAAAACGTTTGTGTACAAAAGCTGATTCGAAGCTTGAAGCATCGAATTTATTCATCGCTCCAATTTTTTGCCGCAAACGTTTCAATTGAAATGATTTCATATCGACCAGTCTTATGTAGTTTGAAGTTTTTAGCAACAATTTCCAATTAATTTATTGTACCTGCTGTTAAGGTTGTTCTTTATAAAACAAAAGCGCATGAAATTAAAAAAAAAGTGCACAAGATTTCGATACAAATGCACTTCGAATAAAATTCTTTTGAGGCTTTTATTTCTTTTTACACAGATTTGCTTAACCATTTTACCAATTAAATTAATAGCATTTTTTGCTACAGTTTTTTTCTCACTTTTGGCACATAAAATCGCGCAAATAAACACGAGTATTACTTTGCCTGCAATGCAAAATATAAAATTCTGATATTTATATTTGCAATTTAAAAACATTTAAACGGCTTTTGTTTGATTTTCGTTGTGTTTTATTCTGCAGTTGCTTTAATTCTTTAGCCCCCCCAAAAAACTTCCCTTCTTTACAAAATGTGAAGCCTTACTTTCCTTATTTGTTTTTGTATGCCGGAACCTGAATTGGTGGCGAACGGGCAGCAGAAAGCCGAAAAATTTCATAAAAGAACTTACAAGAATATGAGTTAAAAAAGTTGTTGGTTGCAAAACCAGGCTACAGAAGGGTCGCACTCTTTCTTTGCCAGCGGACTGATATATAAAAACAAAGTAATTGACAGATTTATTTTCTCTTACATAAATATGGTCGAATTTTCAATAAACGATTTTTGGACTTTGCGATGTTCAAACATTAAACAAGATTTTAAGTGCATTTTAGCAAAATAATTTCATTTTTTGATGCAAACTTTTGTTATGAGAATAGACTAAAACGATGGTCACATAAACTTAAGTGATGCAAAACTGTTTGTCTAGTTCATTATAAAAAAACTTCAATTGAACAGCAGAAAATAGCAGTTTGTTCATAATTAATAGAAAAGCAAACAATGGTAGGAAAGTGTAGCTTGCAGTTTGTTTTATTTAAGGTGTTTGCATTTTTTTACAATGCAGTGTAATAATCGACCGTTCTCCTGTTTATGTTTTACTGAAATTCGTTGTGCAGAAATGGCCTGTGAGAGAATAGAATTTTGTTTGGCTTGAAATCTGTACGTGCAAAATTCTGTACTGCATTTCTCCCTCATATCTGGACCGATTTTTTTCAACAATAATTTTTCTATATAAAGCAGTTTGATATCAAAGAATTGTTCATTATTCGATTACTTTGCCTGCAACGATGTCGGTGACCCACTTGTCGTTCCGCTTTCAGGCATTTGAAAAACTAAAATCCGAAGGAAATCAACTCTAGAATAAAGTTTAAATAAATGCGTTCTATTGGTTTTAGCTTTACCCATAAATGTAAATATTGCGCTGTATTTATTTCTTCTGTTGATGTTAATGTCGTCTCAGATTAAATATTAAGAGTAACTTGTGACATATTGTTTTTTATTGTCCAACCCCTTTAATAATTTGGCCTCAAGCCGAACTTACACGGTATAAAAAACTAAAAGATTTTTATTTCTAATATGTTTTAACAATCAAATGGAATGACCCATTTGTGTTGTTAGAGAAAAACAGCATTTTGTTGCAGGACTGCACACATTTCAAGTTAATTAATTTATATGTTCGATATGACAGTGGGTTCATCTTTTGCTGATCATTTGTTATGGTTTTCGTTAAATCTCCTGATGTCATTAGGATTTTGCTTTGTTTTTATCCATTTCACGTTTTCATTATCACGCAGGTCATCAAAACGACCCACATATCACAGAGCACTCAAGAAACCCACATTTTCCTCCACAGCAGACAGTGTTACGAATGCAATATCGACCGGCATCCCTCTAAACAAACATATGGTTTGCGGAAAGAATGTCTCTGCTACTAAGAAACTACTTCTGCTCTGTCGCTAAACTTATTATTCTACAACAATTTATCATTTTCTCAACGTCCTTCTTGTGCACAGAAATGTTTCTAGAAGGAAGGAACCACCCCCAACCCATCCGTCTTCCACTATCTGCCAACTTGTGCTCGGGTGCGTCTGAGTACTTCGAAAACCGCAAAGTAAAACATTGTTCATTATAAACTAAGGCACAAGGGATGCAGAGGCTTAACAGAAAAGTGGAGCATTCATACAGTGAAGTTCATTCGAGAGGGTGTTCACTCGCACACGGTGGCACACAAGGCAAAACCTTGGCTGAAATGCCTCCGCTTGTAAGTAAGTCTCTGAAATGAAGTTGTTTTTTGTTAATTTTACTATTTGTTATTTAAACAGACAGCTGGTGAGCGTATGCACGTTTGTATGTATATAGGACATATTTGTTAAAAAGGGGGGTGAGAAAGAACACTAAAAATTGAACAAGAAAAGTAAGTAAAAATAAAAACTATTGTTTCAAGACTTTTCCCCACCACTTCTGAACCACTTGAGAAATTGCAAGGAAACAATAACAATTTGCGGTTTCCTTTTGTTTGTCTTCGAGCATGACATGATAGAATTTGTTATTTTTTTTTAATTTCATGTGAATGTGTGCTAATATGGTTGTTGGTCTTAAAGTAAAATTTCCAGCAAAATTCTTGTTTATTCATAGAAAATAAGGTCACAAGCTAAGGTTTTCCGCTTTTTCTGCCGTCAAGCTGTCAGAGTTGTTATACAATATCACAAAAAAGGAAAAAGGAGAAATGCACCAGTTTCTTAAATACACTGCAGAAGTGCAGTATTTAATGTAAAAGATAAATGGAAGTAAAAGGATTTTAAGAAATTATTATGACTCAATTTAATTAGAGGCCTAAGAATGCTTTGAAGTCTCACATAAATGCCGAGCAAAAGAACTGGGTTCTAGTCATCTGCGTCATTTAATTAGATTTGGAAACAAAGTGAGTGATATCGTCATGTTTGCAATTTGGAAACTAATTAAGCTGCGATATTTTCATTAATCGCATCGAAGGATTATTCAGCATATCAACTATATTGTCAATGGCCTAAGTTGCCATCATTAGCTGTATTCTGTGGAAGTAAGTGGAAGGATAGATACGGGCACGAATTTGATCATTAAACATATATCCAGGAATTCAAAAACGGTTTCCTCACTCACAGCTCAATACGATGCTGGACCAGGTATGCATCGATGAATTCTTTATTCAGGTCGCCTTTTTTAACACACACATGTGAATGTGAGAAATAAGAGTCGATTTGCTTGAAAACTGCCAAGCCTGAGTTGTCAAACTAATGGTTTTCAGTAGGATGTTAAACATTATATGTATATAATTTTTCGTGAAAAATGCATGAGTGTATAACTTAACCCATTTGACGCCGATGGCTTTTAATCTGGCATTCCTATTTATGCCGTCTTCATTGGTGCCTGGGTCGCTACTCTGCTAAAGCTGTATTGTCTGTCATGCAGGAGTTCCCTCCCTCTCAATGCAACACAAGAACTACAAATATAACGCATTTTCAAAACATATTTCCAACATTTTCGCTTAATATTTTTTTTCACAAGGAATGAAAAACAATTTGTTTTTGTTATCGCTGGCGCCTTTATTTTGGCCTTTATTTTTATGTTACATCAAATTTTGTCATATGTAGATGATGTATCAGCTGGCGTACGAGTGTGAGAAGGTGAATTCAAAGCAGTTCAACTTGCCCAAGCTTATGTTTCGTATGTTAAATATGCGTGAATAAACAAAAAACTAAATTTATTTCTGAACTTTTGCCATTACAAGATAAGATAAATAATGGAAATCGAAATTATGTGAAGATAAAACAGATATACCCATTTGTATATATAGACATATATGTATATGTGTACATGTTTGTAATTTGATGCCATTTTCAATTAAAAATAATTGTAATATAATTCGTTGGTGATTAATCGTTAAAAACACACCAACCTCAATTTCCACCAGCAAAAATTCTGATTAACTCTTAACAGCATCATCGTTGGTCATGAACGACACTGAACTTATGAATATTCAGATTTTACTAATATTGAATTTGATGGAATATATAATTCTTACAAATAAATTGACAAAACGTTGACAATCGAATTATTGTTGCTATAAATTCTCAAATTTTCTTTCTTTCAGCAAAATTACAACCGATTTAAATAAAAAAAAATTATAGTCTACAAACCAATTCGAATAATTAGCTTTATTAACAGCTTTAAATGGCCAAGTTACCAGTGTATTCGTTTCTCATTAGCCATCATATGAAACTTACGTACTCATGGGAGAAAAGAACGGCAGAATATCCAACAAAGTAAAAATAAGCCCTTTACCCGGCTTGATACTGACACACCCTGTCATAGTGAAGTTGTTGGGAAAACAAAATGTTTCCACACACATGTAAAGGTTTTTATATAATTTGGCGGTATTTAACAAATTTTTGTTATTTTGATACTTCGGCATTATTTACATATTTTTGATCTTGTGTCATCTAAAAATTTACCTGTAAAAAAAATATTGTATAAATTTTTATTCCACCGTATTTTTTTTTGCGAAATCACATGGTCATGACTTAACAACTTAACACAAACATCTGCTTCAGAGGTTTAAGTACAATATGTGATTTCTTTATATATATATATATGACAGAAGTTTAAATAAGTGAATACATTTCCACTAGACACACGCATAGAAGGATATGCGCTTAAGGTTTTGATATTTCGGAGCAGAGTCCGCCAGATTTTTCTTGCGCTTTAGAGAGTTTGATCAGACATAGAGCATCAGACGTATCAATATTTTTATATATTTTGGAAATTTGTGAAATTAACGACAGTCTCCATAACTGCCGGGTTGACTGTGCACGATTGTTGTTTTCCAGTTGATATTGAATGCCAGAATAAAAAATGCATTCGAATAGCAAAAAGAAAAGCGTTTGCCAGATCTTTTGCTGTAGAAAAAAAACCTCGTCTGAATATGGGTCTTACTGAATTATCCCAAGTCATGGGTCGTTTGGTCGTTGACAGTGAAAGCTGAAACAGCCATCTCCTAAGAACTTATCAATATTTTTATATTATATTTTACAATTTGAAAACCAAAAATATTTATACATGTATGAATGTATGTAGCGGTTTTTTTGTGTACTTTCAAGATGTCTATAAGAAATGTTGGCATGCAGACAACTAGAAAATATATAAAACACACATTTTTAATATACCAATAATTGCACAACTATGCCATGCAGTGCTACCCCACTATTGTTATAAACTAATACAGGCATTTGCGTAAAAATTTCCTCAGTACTTAAAATTCTTTTAAAAGTTAACGACTTTTAAAGCTGCTTTGTCTTAGCAAAATGATAAGGAAAAACATTTATAATTTGTACGTTTTAGACCACAAGCCTGCAACGCTTTAATTGCATTTCAACTGGCTCTAGTCTTTGAAATCATACACCGTTTTCAAATAAAATGTAAATCAGCAACAAAATCTCAGGCTTAAAGAACATTAACCTCAAACATTGAACTTTATAGAGAGACAACCCATATTTTGCGAACGACTGTTTACTTTATAGCCGTAGGCTTGTTGTGTTCTCCCCTACCCCCTCCCATTCCGGCCGGAAAATCTGATTTCAAAGCACGTCCATAGAAAAAACCCCCTTCGTTCATACCGAAACTATAAGAAGAGGAATGAAAAAAAGAAACTAGGATTTGAAACAATACATTGATGGCAAACAATAAAAAAATGAACTGCTTAGGGGGAGTAGAGCGAACAGAAGACAAAAGCTATTGCAAACTATTTTTATGTGTGTCTTGCTGGGGCTCACCAGCAGCAGTCTGTGAGCCAAGTCCAAGTTTAAGTTTGTCTCTCCCACTAGTCCCCGAAACAAGGCAAACAAAAGCACAAACAAATCGTTGCAAATGCATTTTGCAAATGTTTTACTGCAGACAAGCCGGCATACGAGTGTTTCTGCACATAAATATTGTATTTAAATATTGTACTAAAGCCCCACAACACAATGCCTGTGTTGGGTGTCATTGTTTTTGGTTTCGGGTGTAGTGGCGGTAGCGCTTCTTGGAATTGTTTGCGAAATTCCAGAAAGGTTTTGTTTTTCTATCGCAACTTCGAACAAAGTTATTATAATAATTGAGAGTCAACACATTTAAGAATGATGGAGATTTTTGTTTGTTTGGTTTTTTGTTTAGCTGCGAAGCTGTGAAATAACTGTTGACTTTGTTGGATTTTTGTTTGTTGCACAGAGCGGAGGAATGCTTTCACCGGCAGAGGGTAGCGAGGTGAACAGCCGTATACGCATGTTCACCATTTTAGCCGGTTTTTATATGAATGAAATTGTGGCCAAGTACTTTTTTTACAGCACAACATTTCAAATATTCTGATAAAAACTGGTCGAACTTTGGGACAAAACCCAATTGGTTTTTTTCCATACATTGAAAAAAAATTCTCAATAAAGTGGAAAGAAGTTTCTTAAACAGGTTTTGTGGTTGAAAAAACGGAGTTGTAATGAAGAAAAGGGAAAAGCTAAAATCATTTTTGTTCTATCTTATTTGAGCTGGGAAAATTATTGCCGAAAATTAAAGTTCGCTCTTGTCACAAAACTGATTCGCAGATTTAGGGAAAGCGAAACTTTTTGCTTGCAAACATTTTATCGTTGTTTTCAATATGCCTGTAAGTTGTATTGATCTTAAATTAGTTATTCTGAACTCGAGTACTTTTGCACGCCACTGTTCGAGGTGGTTGCGACACAGATACAGTTTCGATGGGTTTACGCTGCCACATCAGTTGATCAGATTATCATTATGTTTAAATTATATATATCTGCTACATCATTTTTCTACAACGGGACTAACAAAAAATGCAAAATTCATTTTTTAATTGATTAAATGAAACATATCAACAACCTCTCAAATTTTTACTCACGAATACAAATAAAATTTAGACATTTTCGTATTGGCATTTTGTTTTTATTGTAAAATAGAAAAAATTTCAGTTACTTGGTTTCGTACTTCAGATCACGGTCTCTAACTAGTTTTTTTAAGTGTTATTTTAATTTTTTTTGTTTTTTTTTTGGATGGTAAACTTTGGACAAAACTTTGTATTTTATTATTCTATAATGTAAAATTGAAAATGATGTCCTTGACCCATTCTCACTTTACAAGAATAGACTGCATCTCAAATAGGAAAATCTTACACGGGTTCATGCTTATAAAATGTAATATTATATGGAAAAAGTTAGCATCCTCGATCAATGTCGTTGATCATCTTCAGGGGTAATTTAAGCAAAAATATTAAAACAATTACAGAAACACTTCTATTAACATTTAAAATTCATCGCTGAGTTTATTTCGCCAGGATTGTTGTCCAGTTGCTAACAACTTATTCATAAAAGAAAGTATTGACTATATAATTATAATATTGTTATTTATTTCAGATCTCTTAAATTGACTAATTTACAATATGCCAAATCATAAATTCTATTGTAAAGGGTTACTCGTACTATTCTAACCCGCAAAGCTCACAAGCTTGTCTGCATGGGTCTCGGGATGCAGCCAACCCGCAGATAACAGCGGCTAATTATGGGAATATCTGGCCAAACTCCAATAAATCATTGTTTAAACGAATAGGTTTAAACTTTTTGAAACTTAAAATAAATATTTTCTCTCATGTTACTAGTGTTGGAAATCAAATCTCAAATCCGTGCGAAATTTAGATACTGACACAAAATGCAGAAGTTCGTGTACGAGTGTGTGTGAATACACCCCATCACAAACGATTATAACTCAATAAACTGTAAAGGCATTTGAACTTTGTAATTGTTCTGTTTTGCGAAACATATGATTTTGATAATAAAATTACAAGTAAAAGCATTTAAGCTCTCCTACTCTCTCCGAATAATAATAATTTTTCAAACGCTTGTTCAAATTATTATGCTCACACACACAAACGCACACAAACGCACACGCTCCCATTCGCCTGGCTGCAATTACTCCGAATAACTTTGAATACACGAATCTGCGAAAAGTTTCGTTCAACAAATGACATGACCACTCTCTGTACTCTCGCACTGTTTACAACTTTCCTTTTTATTCACCACTGTGTGCACGTATCGAGACTCCAAAGCGAACGAACAGCAGGAAAAAAAATAACTTTAGACTTCCTGTGTGTTGGACCGTTTCCTGGCAGGATACTAAAATTCAGTTGAGCTTTGGTTATAGACGTTAACGGTACAACGAGCGGATGGTGAATAGAAATCTTTTCCCTACGAGTGCGTTTTTTTCCCACCTTTGTTTGGGGGTTGTAGAGAAAGTGAAATAGTAAATATAACTGTTCATTGTTTAAATGGGAAAGGATGTAAGACAACGTACGCCAACGATGCAGTATTTAAGTTTTAGTATTTTACATTGAACAAGCGAACCTTTAATGAAATATTTACATACAACGAAGTTAATGAACGACGCGTTAAACGAACGTTTTAGAATTCCCGGTACCTTAAAAAAATCAAGTGAAAAACTAAAAAAACATAGACACTGAGTGCGGAGTACTGAAAAAAAAAAACAAAGATAAAATATTAAGAAACGAGGGCGGAATGTTGGCAGCAGCATAACTTAAGAGCTGGCAAATGGCAACAAAATTTTCGCAGCGATATTAAGGATGTAAATGTGCAAAAACAACAAAAACAAAACATGTAATAATTTACAACAATGTAACGTTGAGTTCTTCAAACAGCGGCGTAAGAGTGCAGATTTATATCTGCTTAAGTCAATGTTTGATTACTATAAAAACGAAATAAAAGAATCATAAAACATGATGGTATTAAAGACAGACGGTGCCGTCAATGGCGAATCAGCAAGTGTGTTATTGCACTTGCACAGAAGCGTTGTGCAGGCCTTCATAAAATAAAGTGTTGATTTAATTTTAAACCACACTTTGGGGAGTTAAGGAATTCGTAGTTTCCCAAGACGTGCGTATATTTATTGAGGGTAACTGTGTAGTATATGAAGAAAAAATCTTTAAAAGTGTTTATTAGCAGCTCATAAAATAAGTGAGAGTTTAAATCTCAGTCAATGTAGAAAAAATCATTAAAAAAGTTAAGTTGACTACACAAATCGAACGAAGTTGTACTGAAAAGAAACCCACCTACAAAACATGAACCTTTAACTTGCAGACAACTAACAAAGAGTACTATCTCCATATTTGACAAAATTTAACCACTTTTGCTTATGCTTTGTTTTAACCAATCAATGATCTATATTAATACTTCAAGTACTGGCATAAAAACTAAACCAAATACGTATTCAATAAAAAAAAAAAACCAAAACAGAAATATATAACAACAAAGTCAGTATGTGATTCAAGGCGATTTCAAAACATATTTAAGCCTACAAAAATTTATTAACAAAATTTTATGCTTCTTCTCTAAACGGCAGAGAAATGAAACTCATGTCTTTTTTCAAACAATCATGTGTGTTCTTAACGTGTACGAGTCGCAGTTAAAATAGAAAAACCAGATTTTAAAGGCATCTTCACTAAAAACAACGTCACTTCACTGCAACAAATATACAAAAAAAAAAAAAAGATTTAAAACCACCAGCATCATAAATCAACCAACACAAAACATGGATATACGTTGTGTTTTCATAATATTTTTATTAAAATGGAGTTACACTGAAGGTACGTTCTCTTGCTTTGAATTGAATCTAACGCAAGTTTTTTGGCAACACCTCTCGCACAAAGATCTTGTCACATAGAAGTTTAAAATTGTATTCTAAGTTTAAAAACGCTTGGGGTCGTGAACAGAAAAAACAATTATTGTAAAAATTTGTTTTGTTGCAAACATTAAGGCCAACGTGGAGGATGTTGTAAAGCAAACATCGATATAATAACAATATAAGTTTTTGTTATAAAATGCTTTGGCAGATGAGCAAAAACATCAATGAAAATAGATGGAAATTTTCACAGTCGTTGTTTTAAAGGACCGACAGAACTTAATGACCAGGTTCATTAATGGTAGGGAATAGAGACCATCTAAACAAAATCTTACTGCACAACAATTTCACTAGTTATTTTGTAATACAAAAATAGTTAAATGAATTTTAGGAAACTTGAAACTTTTTAGCATCAAAATACAGCAGCTTTAACTTTCGTCTGTCCCACGACATCAAATGGCTTTCTTTTGCCAGGTTCATCCAACGATTTATCACATGTCCCACTGTTATTTAGTTTCAATTTAGCTGGTTTTCTGCTGCTCAAAATGTTGGCGAACGTTATTAGTCCACGTCGTGCGACAGATCTTTTAATAAAATGAAATGGCCAATTAAAACAAGAGCAAATTATTGACAATTTTATATGATTTCTGAACTGTAACTGCGACTGTGACTGCATGAGTTACTGTATTTGAATGGCAATAACTAAATTGGGTTATCAAGGGAATAGAATTCCGTTGAGGATATAAAATCGACATTTTTCAATGTTAATCGCCTTTTTCTGTGTCTTCTGAAATATGTATGTTCTTGCATTGAATAAAGGGAAAATATGATCTCGAAAAAACTAAAATCTTTAAAAGCAGCTTCGATTTCGAATAATTTACGTACCATAATCCAAAAGCACATGTTTGAAGTTGCTTCAAAACAATGGAATTAATACACTTGAGTGGATTTCTTAGGACTGAAAAAAAAAACAAGTTTAATGAACTAGATTTTCTAATCTAACGAATAATTTTTATAATCGTACATGTTAAACAAAAACCCAAAGATCTTTTTTCCAACAATAGTGCAACAGTGACACTATTTTTTTAGGTTCTCAAATACACAAATATTTTACTAGTCCTGCAAACTAATCGATCGAAAATATTTGGCAATAAAGCTACAGTTTAAATTATAGTTTTTGTTAAGAACTTTATCTTTCAACTTTTTTATTAATGCTGATGCATTTTCATTGCAAACGTTATAATAGTGGAGTTCCTTAAGCGGTCCACATTTAGTTCAAGAAGAAGGACTAGAATTTTTCTGCTTTTGGCAACATTTTTTCCTAAATAACACGCATTTAAAGAATGTAAATTCAATTCATTAGGAATTACATATTTCATTTCGCCTGTCAATCAATTTCTCTTTTATTTCGAAGATTGATTGACAGACTTGAATGACCAAAAGCCCTACAGAATAACTAATTCGTTAATTAATTTATAGAAGTTGTATGCAAAGATTTGTAAACTTGTTTCACTTGTTTGGCCCTAATTAATGCTGCGCATTTTCAAGTTTTCGACCTTATGGCCAAATGTCCCGCAAATGGCCAACAAATCAACAATGTAATTAAAACTTCAACTAAAAATTTCGGTTAACCTTATAAGGAAAAATGTTAAATCCAAAACCTAAAAAGAAGTCAAACAAGAAAAATCAAAACAAACTTAAAACAACATGAACAGAATACATGAAGCCGAATTAGGTTACCAACAACCTAAAATCGATGTGAGCTGGAAAAAGAAGTAAACAAAAATAAAGAAGGAAGTATGAAAAATTTATTAGTTACCGCAAATAAAACCAACCAAGGCATGGACTGAGTTTACATGGGAAAACGTGATATATGTATGTACAAAGATGTTTGTGTATATAAAGTTTCTGCCAAGCAAAGTAACGAAACGGGCTTTCAGGTAAAACACAAATATAACAACATTTTAGCTAATCAATAATCACAACCAGGCCCACACACATCTAAACCCAAATAGGAAAATACATTTAAAGTTTCTTGTGGCTCGAAAAATATAACAAATTACAAACCTGAACTAGATAAACAAACATTTTCAATACCAGTTGGTGAGCGCAACGATCTCTGTAGCTAAATAATTTTATGTTGCCTACTTTAAGGCAAACGAACACTAGTTGAGGCAGAACCTTATGCTTCGTTTACACAATATGTATTTGAATGTGTGTGTGTCTATGAAAAGAACTTGTGTTAAGACTATTTCATATCGTTGCAAAAGTAAAATATTCCACTGAAAGTTTGATGGGAAATAACTCGAATGGGAAAAGGTTGAATTCATGACTTGTTTCTCTAAATAGACCACAAACTTACATGAGCAGAAAAGAAACATTTAATGCGGCAGAGCAAAAACCAGCAGTTAAAACATATTAATTCGCAAACATTTGCGAATTCTTATTGGCGAAAAAGATTTGGCTGGTTGACACGTCAACATTCTATGGCTTCGTCCTTTATTTAATCGTTTTTATTCTCGTTTTTGGAGATATTAAAATACATGTGTATGTATGTGAAATGGATGTTACTTCGCAAAGATGGGCTCGTTTTGGAGCATTTGCTCTAACATTTTTCTAAATTTGTGGCCAGAGCGCTCGAAAGTAGGCAATACCGTTGGCAGTGAGGGATTGTTCCAAGTTTCTGGCAATTATTTGCTTTCCAAAAGTTTTACTTAAAAGTGGTATCAGGTATAAAATGAGCCCATGATTGGAAACAGGCGTCGCTTAATTGACTTTATTTTGCAGGTATACAAATTTCTGTTCAGTGTAGGAGTATTTTATTATCAGAGACAATTTAACATGTAAAAGATAAAGTTGTGAAATTTTTTAAACTCAAAATGACTTTAAGATTTATAGCTGTTTGGCTTAAATTTCCATATTGTCCAGAGATCGCTTTGTCGTTGTACTCTTATCGATCTTAGATCGGCATGTACCCGTGTTTGCTGCTTCATCGGACCAATCAATGTTTAGTAATATCCTGTAATTCTGCAGTAGTAGGAACTTTTTCGCGGCGAATCATTTCTACAATCTGGGTTGTTTTCTTTTTTAGTTTTCCCAATTCGTCTACACTTTTGTTATTTCAGGATACATTAGAAATTGTTCCTTATTGTAACTCAGAAACAAACCTTAAAGCTTTACACTGCCAGGAAAAATTATAAAAAAAATCCAACAGCGTTGAAGAGAACTTTATTCTTAAACTTCAAAGCGATAAATTCGGCGCAGAATAGTAACGCAGGTAGAAACAATTGCCAGCTGGAAAACTTTGTTGGTTGAGGCCCAGGTTCTCCACGGACTGTAGCGCCAAAAGAAGAAGAAGAAGAAGAAGAAGAAGAGGTAGAAACAATTATATAAAATATATAAATAATTTTATTATTTATACACAAATAGAAAAAAATAAAAATATTAAAAATAAAAGTCTATTGGGTATTTCACTACCCACCACCAATTAATTTTTGTTTGTTTTTGTTTCTACGCACCTACAAGCAAATTTTTACAAATTTAGTCAAAATCGTGCAAGCGGGTCTATGGACAGGTTTCACTGAAAAAAGAGTTAATCAATTTTTTTTTTACCAATTTGGGCAAAATAACTTTTATTTATAAAAATTTCTTGCCTCATGATTTTTGTTTCGAAAAGAGAAAAATCCTATAAGAAGAAACATGCAAATTACAATTTGGCCAAAAAAAACTGAATAATTTATTATGCCGAATGGAATAAATCAAAATAAAACATAATAGTATGAAGGGGAAAAAGCACAGACTGGGGAATAGCTTTTATTTTATTAGAATAAAAAACATATAAATAAATCAATTAATTGAGGCATAAATGTACGCAGTAGGAAAAATTCATGCTATCAGTTTATTTATGCTATAAAATAAATATATTAAACAATGAATATATTTATTAAGGGCTTCTATGACAAATTTCTATACAAAATATGAATAAGTCAAACCAACCTTTAATAAATACAGAATATTTTTTTAAGAATGGGACATTTGAGCAACGAATTGAATGAAGATGGAACTTGAAAGAACTTGGAAGATGTGTTTCATTTTATCCACCCCCGTATTTTTCAAATAAATTAAAGTAATAACTGATCGTATTTCTTCCAACAATTCAATATGACGGTCCTTTGGTTAAGGTTCTCCTCTAGATGCTGTCGCATTTCATATAATCTTTTAATCACTATTTATATTTATAAACGTAGGCTTTATTTCAGATTTATTTTATTCTTTTATTTAATATTTTTATATAATATTTTTTGTTTAATAATTTCTTTTGTGTAATAATTTTTTTTGTATAAGAATTTTTTCGATATACAGTTTCCCTGAAATGAGTTGTCAATTTTGTTTATTCATTACGAGGTACATCTTGAAAGAAGGTTTCTTGGTCATAAGCAGGAAGCAGATCATAAACATGTTTAATGTTAATATTCTAATGTACGGAAATTTTCATCTCCTTGGTTTGTGGAAAATTTCACCACATCCGCTGAAATGTATTGAATAAAATATTTCCATATGAAGGTCTTAAGGGCTGGCCAAACCAACTTGAAAATAAATATATCGGGTATAGTGGTTCATAATGTCATGTTTAAGGGAAACTAAATCCCTGCTAACAATTGTTCAAGCCTCCACTACTCGTATATCAATAAAAAAATGTTCGGTCACATCACGTTATGCAGGTGAACTTGTGCCATGATTTAAAGCTGTAAAAATTGGCAAAGTACGCCCAAAGCGATATAAGGCCGGTGCTTAGAAAACATAATGATACTATTTGTCCATATGTTTTTCCCTGATTGTTGTTTTAGTTTTCTTTTAATATCATTCCAATATTTTGTATATGCTTTTTAAGAAAACTGACAAGTCAGAGTGCTTCTTCTCTTTTGGCAGTACCTGATACTTGCAACTGCTTTGTGGGCACAAAAAAACGTTTAAACAATAAAAAACAGATTTTTACTCTGCCACTTTTGGCTTCAAGCAACCAATTCCTTTCATCTTGTCAATAGATTTGTCTATCCTTATCACTTCATGGCACTTTAAGTTTTTAAAGTTTTATACATAAAATTCTCAGCTATAATTTAAAATTCTTTTACCTAAAATAAAAACACCAGAAATTAATAAAAATGCTCAGAATCTTATTGACAATTCAACTGACATTCATGTACATACACGTAGCGTGAAGGATTACAGCGCGGAAATTGTAGCAATTTCGTTGTTAAATGGCTATAAAAATATTTTGCTGGTACTCCATAAAAAAAGAGACCTGCACTTGCACAAAAACCGTTGTATTCACGTGCACAAAAGCATTTAACTGTTGCCATGAAATGCAAGAAAAACCAAATCATGGAAATTGTTACAATAAAACAAAATTATTTGAAAAGAATTCTAAAACATACCAACATACATACATATATATATATATATATATACATGATACACATATGCATTTGCATATATTATTTGGATTGTTTCTGGGCATATCCTGCCGGACAGTCAGTAGGTGATTGCACCCGTATTAACAAGTGAATTGATGTGAAAAATTACAACTTCTTGAGTATTTATTTCCCCAATGGAGCCTACAGGAACTGAATTAACTCCTTGTCGGGCGTGTAAGAAAACGCTACGAGTATGGAGGGATGGGCTTTGCACAACCACTTTTCTGATAAAGATTGTTTTAGGTTCTAATACAATTTTATTCCTTCAATAGTTTATGTACGCATGTACTCGTACATGTATATGTAAGACAGCAAGATGAAATGCAATAATATGTTGGGCCAGTTTTTCGGTTATATTTATAGAACATTTAAGAATATTCTCTGTACATGCATAAGTTAAACTTAACTACTAATTAATAAAGACTAACGCAAAGATGTCAGTTAAATTTTATCTCATCTGAGTCTAAAATATTGTTTAAGATATTTCAGGAACAGCTAAATACTGTAGATCCAAGTACTGAGAAAATTAGGAATGCCATCCTTAATAGAAAAACTTAAAGCTTTAATATAATAATTCCATTCTCAGCCGCCGCTGAGACTTTAAACGAAAACTTTTACCACATTAAAATCGAACAACTCAATGAAATCTGCACGGCATGGAGGCGATCACATCTTTTGTACTTTAAAACACCTTTACAGGAAAAACGGTTTCCTTTCCTTATGTAAACGAAAAATATATTTAAAGCTTCCTTTTGAAGAACTGTTCAAAGTCGCATAAATCCCACAAAAATAAATTTTCTTGTGTCATGCGACCTGTGAGTGCATAAAGAACTGTTTTCAGTACAACTTGTGACATTTGAGCTGAAGATTTATTTATGATGCTCCAACTCCTGGTAAAGTTTGGCACTCTGCCTGTCACCGAGCAGATATAAACCATAATAAATTTTGAAATAAAATTGTATCTATTTCTCTTTTATTTTCTTTTTTCATAAATACAAGTACCAAAACAACAAACACACACTGAACACAGACTTCATTCAAATAATGGATGTGTAAGATGGGTTGCACTTTCACGTTTGCGTTTCAATAGTCACATACTCGGGGGTATTACTCGTGTATCTGAATATATTATATTTGCTGTAAATTTGAGTTTAAGGATTTTGTTAACAACAAGGAGAGTGTGTTCAACAGTCGACTTGTGACAATATTTGTTGAGTGTTTATATTTTGCACAATTAAAAATCGTGATTAAAATGTTGGCATATTAATCAAGCTACTGATTACTTTTTAATTGCTGTGATTAACAGTTTCCGATTCCGAACTTGTGGGACAACGCATTAGAGAACGCCCACGGAACCGATGGGGCACACAAGTCGAGAGGACCTCAACCAAATTGGTGTGCAAAATTGGAGGACGCTGGCTAAAGACCGTGCCAGCTGGAAAAGTTTGTTGGTTGAGGCCCAGGTTCACCACGGACTGTAGCGCCAAAAGAAGAAGAAGAAGAAGAAGATTAACCGTTTACTTCTCAATGAAATTTTATATTTAATCAAGGCCAAAAGGTGTATTCAGTTCATTAAAGGATGGTGGTTTGCCCATCCAGAGCTGGAGTTTTTCATGTATTCTTTAAAACTTAAGTTTAAAATAAAGATTATGTTGTTAGAGACTGCAATAGGACAAACTCAGTTTTATAACACCTGAGTCACATTTTGTTTAATAAAGAGAAAAGCATTAGCTGCCGATTCAGCAAACCCATATATATTTTTATACCCTAGAGGTCTACTTATTTATACGGTTGGTCTGAAGATATTTTTCGTAATTCTATCAGTGCAAATAATAAATTAAACAAACCCTACTAAAGCCGCTCTTCTTGTGTTTTAGTTTGAAACGATTTAAGATTCGTTTTGCTGAAACTGTCAAGCGACATGTCAATATTCTGAGCTTTTCGTATTTTATTAAGGCATTAAGTTCCAATTTATCAGGGAGAAGTATTTCCGAAAGAAAATATCATTTAAAATTTAAAATATTAAAAAAAAGGTTGCAAACTTAAGACTAAATATTTGTTCGCATGGAGTTGATTTTTTATTTCATCTGCAAAAATTATTTCATATTAAAGAATTAAAGGCTGCAACATGAAGTAGTAGTTATATTTTTGGAACCAAAAAAAAAAACGATGTTTTTAAGGTTTAGGTTTGTTATCATTAAATTTAAAAACTTTTTATTCTGTCAATAGTCAAAACACAGCAAAAAGCCATTGCGGAACTTCAATACAACAAAGAGGTCAGCTGGACTCGCACACACTCGTTTTACGTGTCAGTGGCAGATGGTACGTTACAGCGTGTTGATACAACAACTAACAAGAAACATTTTACTAGAGGTTCGGATTCGTGGAAAACAATCAAATGACTATCGCATTCTTCCACACACTTTTTTAAATGAATCAACTAGAACTTGCGAGATTCCAAAAATGAAATTACTATGAAATATTTCTGTTCTTGATTATTTGGCCTTTTCTTTTTTACAACACGTTATTCCCTAGATGCGATCAAATAATCTATAAAGAAGTTAAGAAATAAAATTTAGTACTTGTTATAATTGACGATTACGAATTATTCACAATCGGAGGCTTTTCACACACTCACAATACACCAGCTGGAATTGGATGGAAAACTAATTTGGTTATAACAAGAGCAAAATCTCTCTCTCTCTGTGGGTGTGTAGTTGAGTACAAGAGCGGCTTTCACCGTTGATAGTAATTTAACCATGCAGAGATTGTTACTTTAGTAGACCTGGTTAATTTACTAGTTAAAATGTTCTATCGAAATTTGACTTAAAATCGAGTAAAATAGGAATTAAACACTGTGGTAAAATGCATTCTACCATAATAAAACTATCACCCGGTTCACCGGCATAAACACATACGACACATCCACACAGTGCAAATACAAAGAAGTAGCAGAGCAAAAGGCGAATTTGAAAAGAAGAATGTGCAGCAGAAATTGCCTGCATTTAAGAAATATTTCTACCATAAACAATCATTCCTTTCTTGTGTTAAATATCCTAGTGAACGGGAAGGGTGAGAACCCTTGATATTTGCCTCTCAGTGCCGACACTTGAAATGTTAAAAACCGTTTTTAGTATTTTTGTTACCTAATTTGTTCATGCAACTCTAATTCGTTAACAGTCTAATATTTCTGCAGCAGCTCTATTTATATTTGCTATTTATTTACTTATTCATTTAGTTTAGAAACTTAAGCAAATAGTCCAGTTTAATTTGTAAGTTAAAGTCAATTGGCGCTTGCCTAAGATATACAAATATTACAGATTTTATGTGAATATTTGAGGGGAAGGCGAAGGCAGAGAAGCAAAAATAAATTATTATACACAAGAAATATGTATATCTTAGAGAAACACATATGAACGCACATTTGCACATTTAATAAAAATATAAAAAGGAAAGTGCAAATATATAACTAAAAGTTTTGTTCCATACCTTTTATGACAACAACAGGAACAGTCACTAGGAGTGAAATATAAGTTTGTTATCAACATTTAGCAGAGGACTTTTCTTTTTCTTTTTATTGTTGTTGCTATTGTGTTAAACTTGTAAGTGTTGATTAGTTTATGCTGTGTTCGCTGCCAGTGGAACAAGCCCAACTACACTCCACCAGCGCAATTCTGTATGGACAAGTTTCATTTAGAGCAGCACGGAATACCAGCTTAATATAAAAATATATTCAGTTTTTTGTCAACAAAGTGGCAGGTTAGATGTTTTACTTGCTTGTATGGTAATAAACTATAAGATACGATAATTTGTCTTTTTGATTTTTGTGTGACAAAATAAATTTTTTGCTGCTGGCAATATTTTGGTAACGTCAAACTATTGTTTGGTTACACACTTTGATTTTTGTTATACCCAGCAAACACCTTGTGCTCTGAGAATAGATGATCTTTGCCTGGCATAGTTTCAAGAGTGAAATATGCGACCAGCCGTCAGCGGAACGACAAACATTTTGGCAAATTCATTTTGATTGATTTGGTTATTTGCAATCGAATAAATTAAATCTTTTTGTGATTCTTAAGTGTACAGCAACGTCTTTTGTGACTGCATAAAGTAGTAACTACTTTTTCGGAAGTTGTAGTCTTTTTCTATGCATTTAGATGTGAGAAATATATATTGTATTAAAAAAAAAGGTGAAATGCGAGGCAAAACTAATGTATTGTTATAGTTTTTACTTTTTGTTCGATTTCGTCATAAAAGAAATAATTTTTTTTGGTTTTTCAAACTTCGGTTCTCCAAACCGGTTTTGTATGGGAATGTTTGAAACCCGGTTTTTTCAAACACGGATTATTCGAAATCCAATTTAGGAAATATGTGGAACATTAGGTACAACAACGTTTCAACACACTTAATCTGTTCTACAATATATTAAACTGTCATTTCACTAACATCTGCTAAATACATATAAGACATAATTTTAAGAAGTAAGAAATTTTCACGACTTACATATTTCATATGATATTATAAGCAAACTCATACGTATGATTAACTGCTTTGTTCTGTTCAGCTCAATATAAATTACTCATACGCAGTACAGCCACTTAATGCAAACAGCGAAGCTTTAAACAAGCTTTTCATTTGCACAAATTTTATTACAAAATTACCACCTAAAGAGATCACAACAATAGCCTGGCAAAACAAAAGCACCAGATAATAAATAATGGCACCTTTAGCCGTAAAACCAGTAACTTATCAGGAGCTCCCATTAACATTTCAAAATAATTGTCGAGCTCCCAGAAAGAAAGGAACAAAAGAAAAATAAACCAACACAATCAACTTTTGCCGTCATGATACCGAAACAGTAGAGCCAATTTTATGCGAAAAGAAGACCTGAAACTGAATGGGCCTATTGAAAACTAAACAATTTAAATGTCACATAATTCCAGTACAAAGAACACAAAACAATTTAACTAAATCCCTCTTGAATGTATGTATGTATGTATATACTTCAAATTAATTCATTATTGATATCGTTTATGGAAATTTATAACAACAAAGGCACAACAATAACAACAACAACAACCAGAACTTGGAAAGTGTTCTTTTCTTGCATGACACATAACGACATGAAGTTAATTGATTTTAATATTTAAGTTGGTGTGTAGGTGTGTGTGTGGGTTTTGTGGGGAAAAAAGTGAACTTGTTTGGCCATTTTGTTTCAGCAAAGAAGAGTAAAAGAGTTGAAAATTGCTACATTGTCAGAAAATATGTGTTAATTCATATTTTGCATGTTGGCATGACATTTGCTTTAATGCACATTTTCATTTAACAATTTCGTTATTAAGTTTGAACAAATTGTTATGAAAAGGTTTGAATGGCATAAAGTGCACAACAGTGGGACCCTCCTACAATAGCGCAGCAAGGCAGCGGACAATCACTTCATTAGAAAGAAGTTTTAGATTAACAAAAGGTTGAATTGATTTCATACCTCATGTCATATAATCGGCTGGTTTTTCCATTGAAAATGAAGCTAAATGTAGGGGTTTTTCTCAGCTATATATTTGCAGACTTAGTGATCATGTATTACTATTTTTTAATTAAATAACATGTCAACAACTGAATGAGGCAGCGAATGAATAAAAAATAAAAAAAATAATGAAATAAGACAATAAGTAAAGAGACTAAATTTGGAAGACTTCCTGTCTGTCTTTGCCACTGTTTTATTAATTAAAAGACCTTTTAAATCATAAATAGTTTGTGAGAATTTAAAAGGAAAACCTTTATGGGCCTTGGATGGAAACTTACGTGACCGGTCGGATTATAAGGATTTTGAATAGAGCTAAAGCTTAAGTTTCTAGCATTTTACGAATATCTAAGTCGTAACAGAAAGGCTATTATTTTAGTCAGTCGTTGAAAAGAAAATTGTCACCAATCATTTCAATCAATTCACAATAAACGCTCTACCTAATTTTTATTTAATAAATTCGAAAATCATTAGATCATATAATTATTATTTATATTTTTTTATTCAGATGCAACTGAAACTCTACCTCTGAGTTGCTTTATTTTGTTGTATTTTATAGTTTCAAAGAACTCGAGAAAAGCAAATTTTAGTCGTTTTCAAGCGCAGCAGGCCATCAATCTGAACTTGAGCGCCATTGAAAAATTACATCAATCTTATACTGTATTTCATTCCTAATTTCTATTAAAAATATGACACACACACGTATCGTTTTGCAAATTTCAAGGCACTTTGATATCTCATCGTCATCAGTGATATTTGCAAAAAAAAACGAATTTAAATTTTTTTTGGCAGTTAGAGCGTTTCAAAAATGTTCAAACCTCGTATTATTTTTTGGAATAAAATATATCTGTGTTAACTAATTATTAAAGATTTAAAATGGTAATATTTCTAAGCGCTGACGTATTAGAATGTTTATTGCTGGTGATAACAAATCCTTCAAACTTATAAATGTCAGTCTTTTCAGATTTATCTTGTATTATTTTAGCAACTTTGTGCTCGTAAAAAGCTGGTTCCTTTTAACAACTTTTCTTGCAAATACAAGAAACTTAAATGCATTTTAATTATTTTAAAACTGCTCCGTAATGGCGCAGGGCTTGCAACAGTTCTATGCCATTTCGTGTTTATAATTCAATTTGTTTAATAAAAAAAAAATATTTTAACTTTTATTGTTTTTGCTCAATTTGAAAAATATTAACAGTCATCATCCTCTCCTGCTGGTTCAGTATCTATTCGTTTATATGTGTGAGGGGGTGTGTGTGTTTTTACAAAACAGGAAGGATAAACGGCGCGGCCTGGCAACTTTTCCATACCAGGCCACAATTAAAATCCATTCGTCATGCAATTTGCTGTAATTTGTTCAAATTTAGCTCACGGAAACTGCAATTTCATTACGTTCATTTACAAACGCTGTGTTTATGTGTTGGAATCCTTTTCAGCTGTCCAGCGAACACATCTGTTGGCACAAGTGTTTCTAATATGTCATTCATTAATATAGTAATGATGATGATGATGATGATGATGTTAACCAAAGTTTTTATAAATAGTTTTTGTAAGTGTGGGAAATAAATTAAAACTTTGTCATTGAAATTTTATACATATAGAAAGTTGTTTGCAATCAAAAGATTCCACAAGAAATTTGTATATTTATTTTATTTATTACATGTAAATTATATTATAAAACAAATTACAATTATTGATAATTGTATAAACTGTTTGCATTTAAACGGATCGTATTTCTAAGTGATCCAAAACCGAATTCTAATTGAAAGTTTGGAGCTGTTGTATGTGCATTTCCCAGCTGTCTATATGTTGAAATAGGCGCTTTCTTATACATCTATGGTCTGGGTAGACCATAAGCAAAAAGGAATTTACTTAAAGTACCTAAAATAGTTGTCTTGGCCTTCTTCAAGACAGTCGTTAAAAGTTCAATGATTGAATATCCTCAGTTGAAGTGAAAACGCGTTTAACTGTAAATAAAATTATAAATCATTGATTGATTGATTATGATGCATTTCAGCAACATTTATGCCCTCTACAATTGCTACTCCCATATAATGAAAACAAAACATGAGGTTTATTAGGGTTGTCAAAATAATCGCTAGTTTGTAGTAGATTAAAGGAAAAACATACGAATTTCATTTAGTCTGTTACAAACTATCGATTGAATGGTTATTATTTCGTATCTAATATGAAAAACTAAAAATGTTAGTTTTAGTTTTCAAAGTGTAGTGGTGTGCAGTAGACAGCTGGAGGAACGCAACAAACAAAAAGCTCATTTTTTATTTAGCAAATTTTAGCTAATTTTAAAAACTGTTTATATGAATTTTTTTATCTTGTATTAAATTTTATGTGCATCATCTGGCTTCCATTATTCGAAATTATTCAATTTATTCGAAATTTAATTTGTATGTCGTTTGCCTACTTTGTGGAGGTCTAAATCAGATCATAGACCGCAATTTGCTAAAACTGTAAATGTAGATTTCCTTCGCTTGTTGAATACTAAGGATTTGAAGCACTGGAAAATATTTTAATTAGAACGAGTTTCTTTTTTTTAACATATAACAAATGAAATCTATGCCTTATGAAAAAATCACTGAGACGGCGAGCGACTGAGTTTGGGCGGGTTCATTAGCCACCTGGAGGAAGCCTTTTTTAAATAGTTCACAACACCCAAAAACTTTAGTTAGACTATCTTTTACTTCGTATGTGAAATATATATATGTATGTAATTAAGTATATGTTTTTGTTTTCCTTCTCTTATCCGATATTTTTCACTGTTTTTTGTACATTTAAACAAACGTTTATGTGCATTAACAGGTAAATTGTTATTTTTTCACGCCGCATGAAATATTTCAAGTCCACATGCCTTCGAACAAATAGACCATTTCGTTTTTATTGCTGACATGCAATTTAAAAGATAATTGTTCATAAAACCATTGAAGTTACAGACCTCTTGTTGTAAAAGTCTCTAGAATGTTATTCGTTTATGGACTTCTTTTATGTAACAGCAGAATTGTAAACATTTTTTCCCCGTTTCGCAGGCAATCTTTTAAGGTGCATGCAACAACATGTTCCACAATAAACATGGTTTGTGTTGCAATATCTTAAGTTGGATGTTTTCATATGAGTTATAAGTTCTTTTATAACAGACTGAACTGAGTTGCACTTCAATTTTGTAGAGTTTTCTTTTTTTTATATTTTAATAAGAGCTAAAATACTTGTTCACTGTTTTTATAAAAAGTTTTTATTGTTACTGTTTTTGTGGGAAGAAATTTATAAGAAATTTTTATTGTTTTCGATTTAAAATTGCAATTGACTTTGACTCAAACGTTTTGTTCATTTTAAATTCAGTTTAAGTTGTTTACGAAATTGTGATAAAAAAGCTACAGATTAGCTACAAAAAACATGTTAAACCGAAAATATAACTGCACCCTTCACTTGTTTTATAATTCCAACCGTAAAATAACAAAGAAAATAAAAATATGCTGGCCCTCCAGTATGAACGTTAACAGTTTTGTTAAAATAACAGCAGTCATTTTGGGTGACATTTATTGTAAGAACACCCGAAGGTAATATATTTCCAGTTAAGGATACATTCTAATCACACACTTCTCATCTATTTATCATCGCTGTCCGTGTAACTGAAGGCATAATAATCCAAAGCAGTCACTCCTAAGCTTTGCCTCTTTCTAATGCTGATTAGACAAAAAAGCTAAACCAAATTCTGATCATAAATTTATCTTCAGCGATGGGATGTCAATTAACGAAGTAGATTTTTAGGACTAAAGAAACTTGAAAAGTCATTGAAGATTTTTCACCGACAGCGCTGTCGCTTCCTAATTCTTTGAGAACAACGTTCTCATCACCGTGAGTGGCGGGGGATTCTGATCGGTAAATATTTTGCCAGAATAGAATGATATAGACAACAGCTTAATATGATTCCAGTATGATTGCGTATCCAGCCCTATCGAAAGCCATATAAAAATGCAACTGAGATTAAGATCGAGCCCGTAGCTATATACATATATGTATATCATGATAAGTACGGCGTCAAACATTTACGTACGCCAACAATTCACATAGAAAGTCCGCTATTCGCGATTAATATTTGGGAACGGCAGCCAAACCTTTAGGAAATTCATGTATGACTTGGGCTAAGTAGGTTTTTCTGAAATCTTCACCAAAAGTCAATTGGAAAAAGGGGGTCCAATACACCCTCCCAGATGCCTTTAGGCATTTTGTTGCTGCTCGTAGGTGGCGTTGCCTGCCTTGGCTGAAACGTCCTAACTAAAAATAAAGGACGAGGCTTTTGTATATGTTACGCAAATTTCCTCCATGTCCTGTTGTCTGGCATCACATTCTGTTCTTCGTAAGAAATGAGGTGGTGGGGAATGTACAGGCGTTATGGTTAGAGCCTGATGTTCCTTGAGAATTTCGTGCTACCAACTCAAGTGCTTAGTGCCACATAACGAGAAATGTTGCCACCTTTGTGTGGTAAACTACATGGAACTGGTTCAACTAGTTGGATGGATGCTCCGTCAGATTAGGCCATAATATCGAATACTGACGTAAATCAATTTTAGCATCTGCAGCAGCAGGTTTTCGATCTGAAAATAGTTCAGATATTTAATAAATTCCGTTTTAAACTCATTTTATTTTTTTTTGCTTTTAGTTTTTAAACAAACTAAATTCATTCTACATTTCCATGATTCATTTTGTTGAAAATTTCTCTTTTATATTCCACTATTATTCGTTCTTCCCAATTTATCAAACAACTGTAACAGCAACAGCAGCATGTTGAAATAATTTATGATTTTTTAATGATTTCTTAAGAGTAAGAAATAAAATTTCTATTTTAATTTTTGTTCTTCTTTTCACTAACAACTGCGCTGCTTTTCCGTTTTCTTCTTTCTTTCTAATGTCTTATTAACATTTAAAAAGAATTTCAAATACGTTGCTAGAAAAAATACATGAAAATAAATCCTAAATTAGGTCATTTTATGTTAAAGAAAAATTGAAAAAGTAAACAGAATCCTTGGAGGATTAAGAATGGCGGAAAAAACCATTTCATTTTGCGATTTTTTTTATTATGGTGAACCATGAAGAAATGAAAGATGGTTTTGCGGTTAAAATTTTCTGTATAAAATAAGATGAACACAAAAAAATATGTATTAAATTATTGCCATGAATATGCCATAAAATTGCCGAATATAACAAAGAACCAAAAAGGTTAAAAAACTTGTCTAAAACTGCAGTTTGCATTTCATTAAATAAAGTGGCCCAAATGATGCTGGTTATGGTTTTATAATGAATAAAATAATGGCAACAGAATATTGCAATAAAAAATAATGTATTATAATCTTTTGCCATATAAATACATATAAATAGCCAAATTTAATGAAATTCCCTAGAATAATAACATAAAAACGTCATTGTTTCTCTCTGAAGCCGAATATTTGTATGTAATTCTTTTGTTTCTAATTATGAGTTGGCCTGCCGACCCCTCTCTATACTAGTGGCTGACTTGCATAAGTATTATTTTTTATCTTCAAAATTGTATCACTATTACAAAGTTATTTAACTGCAGTTGGCATTAGTGCTGTATTAAATTAAAACAAAAAGATTCTTATAAAATGTATCAAAAGGAAACGGAGCAAACAAAAACCGGATTTATAACCACTAGAGAGCTGATAAACAATTTCATACTGGTTGCTACATGACATACATACACATATACACACATCTGTAAATATGTATGTATATGTGTGAATCGCTCAAATGCCAAATCGATTAACTCCACTTTTTGAATTTTGAAATCAAAGTACTCAAGTGGTTATCCTTTAATATATTGCAAAGAATCCAGTTTGCAATATATGGTTAGAATCCACTCCAGTTTCGAGAATCATAATAAGAATGATTAAAAGTCTCTAAAAATAAAATCTGGCGAAATTCGAAATAAAATCTGGTAAATTATTTATTTCAGAAGCCAAACTGATTAACTCCCTACCGGAATGTAAATCGTAATAAAGTTTTAGTTAAATCAGTTTGTACAATCCCACTGACTGCTCCTTCTCTATATTCTTCTATATGTTTTGCAATGTCATAACATATATCTGCTACTTTCTAAAATTGTCTTTTAACTTATTACTTAAGGAGCTAATCGTTTCGTACTAAGTGTCTGGCCATGTACAAGAACAGTTATTATTAATTATCTCCAAAATCTAAACAAAAATGTATATAATTTTGCTTTTCTGTAATAAAACAGCAATTTGTAAATCAATTTTAGATTAATAATTTTCTTCTACAAGCCAAATATATATATAGAAATATAGAAATTGTTATATAGAGTATATCTAGTAGTATAGAATGGTATATATAGTATAGTATAGTATAGTATAGTATAGTATAGTATAGTATAGTATAGTATAGTATAGTATAGTATAGTATAGTATAGTATAGTATAGTATAGTATAGTATAGTATAGTATAGTATAGTATAGTATAGTATAGTATAGTATAGTATAGTATAGTATAGTATAGTATAGTATAGTATAGTATAGTATAGTATAGTATAGTATAGTATAGTATAGTATAGTATAGTATAGTATAGTATAGTATAGTATAGTATAGTATAGTATAGTATAGTATAGTATAGTATAGTATAGTATAGTATAGTATAGTATAGTATAGTATAGTATAGTATAGTATAGTATAGTATAGTATAGTATAGTATAGTATAGTATAGTATAGTATAGTATAGTATAGTATAGTATAGTATAGTATAGTATAGTATAGTATAGTATAGTATAGTATAGTATAGTATAGTATAGTATAGTATAGTATAGTATAGTATAGTATAGTATAGTATAGTATAGTATAGTATAGTATAGTATAATCTCAGTCAATATTATGGCAGTACTTTTACCAGTTTCTTAAAATTTCACATTTTAAAAATCCAATATTTCAGGAAGAGATAATTCAATCTATTACCAGAGTTATCGTCATGGTCCAATAAATTCGTCACAAAAATCTATGATGTTTGTTTCTTTCTCGTCAGCATCAATTAGAAGTATTGTACAATCTCCATCTACCTCTTACAGTTGCTGGTTAGTTAATCAAAATTTATTGTACTCTTAAATCAGCGATGGCATTTCAAAAATATTTTAACATGTGATCGCCTTTAATGAAAAACCTTAATGGGATCCCAAATTTTGAAAGTCAAAGTTTCTTAAACGTTCTCACATATCAAATAAGAGCATAAACAACATTCGCGCTAAACGAAGTATGCCCCATATCCTCTTATCTATGCATCTTAAATTTATTTCTAGTTTGTGAAATATTTAAATACGAGCATGTTGAGGCACTTAGTTTTAGATTGCAACATTGGTTTGTTCATTTCAAACGAATTTATGCTCATGTACAATTTTATTTCCAAAAACCGAGTTCATTATATGCCAGCAACGTGCTTGTTTCTCAGTGAGGACCTAGTATAGACAGCTGGAAGACACACAAGCAACTACTAATTTTGGATTTGTATAGACTCAAGAAACATGCAATTAATTTGTTTTAAAGACAAATCAGAGGCTCATTAAATTTTTCTTTGTTGTCCAGTTTTTTACTTATAAGTTTTGCAAACTAAACTTTGGAAATAAGAAGACATTCATCAACTATTAACGATTACTAAAATAAACTTCAAGGCCCACTTCTGTTTGACTAAAAGTTATTTAAATAAGAATTCAAATTGACTGAACAAAAATTAGTTACTTTTAATTAGTTTTTTAAAAAGCCAAAGTTTGACTCGCGCAGAATGTGTTTATCAAGCCTGGGTTTTCCCTTCTTCGTTCTTGACTCCGTTACACTGAAAATATTTTCACAGCAACAAAATCCTGCGGCAGTTTATAATGCGCAGCTTTCTTCGTTTTATTTACCTTTAGGGCCTACACAGCAATTACGTTAACTACTCACAAGCGGAAAGTGGAATCAAAGGCACTCTCTCGACAACAGCGAAAACAACCAACAACAAATCGGCACAACCTCCGCATATTTAATACGTGTACGTTTAAAATTTAACGCAATAACAAGCGCACATGTTCGGCATAAGAAAAACCTGTTAACGGCAGCAAATACAGGTACAGATAAATAGAAAAGAAATCACTTTTACGTTTTGTAAATACGTAAACCATCGACCTGCACAAATAGCCAGAAGCGTTGGCATTGTTTGTGTAGTTGTTGTTGCTACTTTCCTTCGCATTCGCTTACCTGGCGTTACAATTTGAGTCTGAGTTGTTTTTCTTTGTTTATCTTTTTGCTCTCATTTTAATGAAGAAACAAACAAAACAAGAATAACAAAAAAAAAAAGAAAAGTTAAACTAGATTAAAGTTTAATGCAACAAAAATGTTTGCTAGAAATAAAATGAGTCATACAGTGGCGGTCAGTTAAACCGAACTATATATAGTCGAACTATATGTAGATCTGTAGTTTAAATTTTGGCAAAATTTTATAAAAATGTTCACTTTTGCACTCTTTGTAGACTGCAGTGAAGTTGCCGAATGCGAGGTATGTGCCAGGCGGCAAATAAATGCTTCAAAATATTTCAGAATAAAAGATGTTGAGTCCATGTTTCACTTAATTTGTTTCAGCAATTATTCTTAATTGAATCAAACTTTGTTACTATTTCAAAATAATATTTACCATGAGGAGCCTCAGGCTGACACAAAATTAAGACTGATTGGTCATGCATGTGGCCTAATTATATGGCCATCACTGTAAGTGCACGGCTGCTTGCTGCATAATCCTCTTTATTAGTAATGAACTGACGTCGATCTGGTTGTTTTATAGTGTAATGACAACATTTGTTTTTCGTTTTAATTGTACTTGATAATGTCGAGGATGTATGTAATTACACCATGAAAATATCAGAGACATAAACAAGAAATTAAAAGCTGTTTCTCCCTCTCTTTCTCTCTTTTCAGCGCCATAGAAAAAATAAGGAAACCCCCAATTAAATTTCTTTCTTTTTATTTTGCACGTAATACTTGCTTTTCAGTAATTCAAAGTGAACTAAGAAAATTACGACAATTTTATTGTAAAGAAAAAAAAAAACATAACGAATTTCTAGGTTATAAAACATTCTGCAGTTATTAAAAGATTTAATGTAGGAAGATATAGTAGCATTTTTATGAGACTACGTCGCGTATGCGATAGCAAAATGTCACTCATTCGCCGTGCACGTGAGAGTTGCACAGAAGCTGTTAAATGTCTTTATGCTGCCGCCGCGAATGCAGTTTGTAGAAAACTGATGAAAAATTTACCAGAAACTCGTCTTTGTTCTGTTTTTTCTGCGGTAGTTTTTTTTTATTCATCAATTGTATCTTGTTATTTCCTCTATTCAAAAAGGTTGTACTCGTGTATGGAAACATTCAATTTCAGTAAATGTTTGTCCTTGTATTAAATGAATCAAAAAAAAAATGTAAAATGATGCACATACTTATCGTCATATGATTTTAAAAAGCCCTGAGTCACAAAACATTCAGAACCGATTTTTGGCATGATTGTGCTTAATTCTTTAATAGAACATAGAAAATTGGGCTTAAACTTAAAAACATTTCGATACACAAACATACTTCTTCCTGCTGGAGTTTTTGCTGCTCCTGAAAATGTTACTTCGAGATTTTATTAAATCCCGGTATGTAAAGAAGCATTTTCAATTATTTTTCGTCTCATGCTTCATCTCAATCCTGTTTGCCCTGGTTATGAGGGTGTCAAACACTTTAGCGAGAACTTGTGCACTGAAAAGCGCCGATTGTTCTTCGTAATTGAAATTAAATATTTAAAATATTTTCACACCCCCTATAGTTATGCCGCGGACTTGCAGCGCTTTAAATGTGCCCAAGTTCATGCAGTGTTATTTCTAAGTCATACACAGTAATTTTTTCCATTCTGGCACATTTTTGTTCTTACTTTTTCAAAACTAATTCAGACATATTTAATACACAAACACTTAAGTATTCGTTAAATTTTCCTCAGCACAGCTCCTCCTGTCACTTGCCACCATCCGCGTGCAAAAAGTTTAAAGCATATTAAATCCTTTATTTATTTTTCCTTGAGAGATTTTTTTTTTTCATTATAATTCCATCCGCTATATCTAAACTAGAGGGGAAAAAAGTTCTGGTTGGCATGATGAGAAAAGAAAAGAAAAGAGAGATTTTACGTGTTTGTTGTATATAAAGAAAATTTATGTTAAGTTGCTCCAGTAAAACTAATTCCAGCGAGCGCATCATCATCATCGTGAATATTTTGAAGCAAAAAAAAAATTAATGTTACTCACTGAACTAAAATAAAAGAAAATACTATATAGTTTAGCGTTATAAGACCCACACACTCTCCACATGCAAAGTAGAATAACTGTAACGCAGCGTCAAGTTTCATTTTTATCGGCAACAGTGGAGCTCAAGGCAGCAAGTGCTTGCACAACGTAATGATCTTATTACTAAACCAAAACTTTAAGGCTTTGGAACATTTCTACAAAATTTAAGAAAACTATTTTGTTGTCTTGGAAAAAGTTATAGACAAAAAATAAAGAATTTTGAACACAAAACAAAACCATGTGGTGAAACTTTTGGCACCAAAGAAAGTGAGCCCCGTTGATCAAATTTTTTCCTTATCAGCAACAAAATTTAGCTGAAATTGAATAATCAAACGATTGGCTTCCTAAAAAATACATTTGACATATATAATTTTCATTTATTTCTTAAAGTTACAAAGAGTAAATTTTTAGCACAAAATTAGTACTGAAAACTAAAAGCAAGTAATCAATTTTACTCCATTCATTACACTGTGCCGTAGTTGGAATGCAAAAACTATAGAGAAAAACTCTTAAAAATACGGCTGTAAAATAAATCTGTATGTGTGTTTGTGCGTTGTGTCTTTTTTTTTTATAAAAGCGCTGAAATTGCTTTGAAGTGTAAGCGTGTGAGTGTGTGAGTGAGTGTGTTAGTTTTTGACTACTTTGAGTTAAAACTAAGACTGACTTATTGCACTGTCAGAACAGAAATTCCCACACATTTTTAATATGTTTTTTTTCCATTTCCTAAAGTCAAATGCTGAGTAAATAGAAACCGGAAAGAAAATAAAAGCCTTAATGTTTTATGCATATTATTCCATTTCAGCTTTCACAAAGAATTATATCAAAATAAGTATCCAGTAGATAAGTGAAAAGAAAATAAAATAAAATATTACTTAGATTTTTTCTTCGTTACGCTCTTGTAAAAACTATCTCTGTATCTCTCAAGGTTTTTGCTTTAAACACAGACACAAAACTGAATGCTTGAAGCAGTTTCGATAAAAGCGAAGGTTTTAAATTGAGGTCGAATATAGTAGAGAGAATGTTTCTTAAAACCAGAGGACCAGAGCGTTCCGAAAACTCCAATGATATAAACAGAGAGGTGCAGCAGGGTTTGCCATGGTTTCAATAAACTGTGAACCAACTCGATTTCTTAGAGATAAAAATCGGAAAAATCTTGATTTTCTTCACAAATTGATAATGAGATAATCGAAATATCTACATGAAAATGTTAAGTTATCGACAGCTACAAATCGGATGATCGAAACGAAAGTAAACAATTTCATTATTTCTTCATTGTTATAAAAAGGATTTGGGTAAATCAAAATTAAATTGAATTCAAACCATTTCCTTGCAAATTAAAATTTCCATATAAAAAATTAAATATATCGATAAATTTTATATATGAAAAAAATTCAAAATACCGTTAGTTTTTAACTTGGACGTGACCAATTGCAAGCCATTTTCCTACAACAAAAAATCAATTATATCGATAACTTGTGTATAAAAAAGCATTAAGCTGTCGCATAGAAAAAATTCTATCAAAAGCTCAAATTGTCTGTAAATTTTTTGCTACAAAAAAGTCAAGTTATAGTTACTTTTTATATATAGAAACACCAATTTATTGATAACTCACTTAGAAAACTTTTCGATATATAAAATTATGTTATCGATTACTTGTGTATGTAAAACAACTAGTAATAAATAAGTTTTTTTCAATCATAAATATATTTTAAAGAAAAGTTCAGTTGCCTGCTTTCGTTTCTTTGTAAAAAATGTAAGTAATCGATTAGGGGTTCAAATAAAATAGCCAAGTTATCGATAACTTTTCTTTATACAAAGACAAGTGACACGTTATCGATATACAGTCGATGAATGAAGTGCAAGTTATCAACATATATTGTATTAAATTAAAAACTTTTAATCGGAGTTTCATTCACTTTTTTCGAGATTTTTTACTTCCAATTTGTTTCAGACTAATAAAATTTGTTTGCCAAACAAGATTTGCTTCAGCATGTTAAATGTATTGAAGACAAATTGGTAAAATTGGTATAAAAGAAACAAAAACAAAAGGCGTGGGACCTGTTTCATGACTTTGAATTTAAGCGTTCGCTAGAGCTCGAAAGGGTAAAACAAAAGATTTTTAGTTCCAACATAAGTTTCATTTTGCGATTAATTTTAAAACTAAGCCAGAAATTGGCTAAAATGTATCCGAGCGTTATCGTTCGAGATCGCTAAACATTCTATTAGATTGTAAAGAAATTCTTTGATATATTCGAGGCGCAATTCTTCTTCTTCTTCTTCTTTTGGCGCTACAGTCCGTGGTGAACCTGGGCCTCAACCAACAAAGTTTTCCAGCTGGCACGGTCTTTAGCCAGCGTTCTCCAATTTTGCACACCAAGTTGGTTGAGGTCCCTCTCCACTTGTGTGCGCCATCGGTTCCGTGGGCGTCCTCTACTGCGTTGTCCCACAGGTTCGGAATCGAAGATTCTACGGGTCGGAGCAGTATTCTCCATGCGCTCTACATGGCCCAACCATCTTAGCCGTTGGATCCGTAGGCGCCTGGTTAGGCTCATGTCGCTGTACAACCCGTACAGTTCATGATTGAATCTTCTTCTCCAGAAACCATCAACGCAAACAGGGCCGAAGATTGAACGCAGAACTTTTCTCTCGAAAATACCAAGGACTTCCTCATCCGCCTTCGACACCGTCCATGCTTCTGCGCCATAAAGAAGTACAGGGATTATCAAAGTGGTATATAGTGTCAACTTGGTTTTTCGAGAAAGGGCCTTACTACTCAATTGCCTCTTGAGCCCAAAGAAACAGCGATTGGCAAGAGTTATTCTGCGTTTGATCTCGGTACTGATGTTGTTCGTACTGTTGACTTGGGAGCCAAGGTAGACGAAGTCCTTCACTACCTCGAAGTTATAGCTGCCTATGGTGATGTTCGGGCCCAGTCGTCGGTGTTGCGCAATTCGAAAAATAGAAAAATATATCGTAACTGGCATTAGGGTATTGACAGAAAAGTACATTAGACGGTCATGCACAATCATGGTCTCGATACTTTTTATCCTGCCATTAATATAAAACAGCCGTCTTGTTTGCCTGGGGCACATCAACTAAACTGATCAATAGTGTGTTATCTATTCACATACAAACCTTTTACAATCATTTTGAACAGATCTCCAACCATTCAGCAGAAATCTTACAATGACAGAACAGCGATGTGATTCCCAGGAACGTGTTTTGCTGATACCGTATCCATAAGTATCGATGTTCTTGTGTAGCTTAAAAGTATTTTATTCAGCAGAAAAAAAATTGTATTTTAGGGGATCACGAAAATTTTTGATTTTCTCAATATCGTTTTCTTAATTCTCACTACTCGGGTTTGCAGAAAAAATGTTATTGATTATAAAAGTGATTTCTTTTTGTTTTAACATTTTATAGACTGATGAACGAAAACAAAAACTCCCCAACGAAACTGAAGTATTTTTTTCTTATCTTTTCTTATCTTTCAATAAAGATGGTTTTTTGTTTTTGGTCAATTTTATACAACTTTGCACTTAAGCTAATCGTATAAAAACTTTAACAATAAGTTCTACACATACAAGAGATCTATTTTTAATAAAAGGAAAGAATAAACTTTTACGTTTTATTATAAAAAAGTAGAAAAAGTTTGTTGCCACGCAGTACCCAGGTTTTCCGCTTTTAAGTCGGTGCCACAAAGAAAAAACAAAATATGAAAAGGCCACGACTTTTGCTGTCTCACTTAAGACGGCACAACAAAAGAAATCAAGACAATAGCACATAAAAATCAATGCAAAATATTAAGCCAAACATAAATGGTAACAAAACCAGCATCCATCGAAAAGCGACCCGCCCAAATGGTGGAACAAGAAAAACCTGTAACAAGAAAACAAAGCGGAAGAAAATCCTTATCATCATGACCATAAGCACAAACAATGCAAAACATTTGAGTAGCAAAGGAGAAATAAGCAATACATACATACATATTTTCATGATGGGGCATTATTTGTTTTTTACTTTTGGCATATTTTGCATGAAAATCAATTCAGGGCTAAAGCAGCAAAACCATTAAATGCGTGCGCTTGCATATATGGCCTGTCATTAGCATAACGACGCTGGAGAGCAACGTTTGCGTTCGAATTGGTTCCCTTAACCCACTTAAATCAAAGCATTTAAAATCATTTTGTCCAATAGTGGGCTGCCAAGATTTCCCTTTTTCCTGCAGGTTGCGTTCTATTGTTTTGCAAAAATAAAAGAAAGAAAAGAGGAATGTTTATGATAAGAAAGAAACTTTTGTTTGGCAAAGCACCCTCATAAAAATATAAAATACTTTCTATTGATACTCGCACAGAAAACCATAAACTTTATAAAATCATACGACACATGTTCTCTGCTTGTTTTCTCTTTTGCTGTCCTGAGAAATCAGGACATCATAAACGCATAAATGACATATGCCAATGTCCATGTAAGAAATAAAAATATTGCTCAATAGTACTTCTGCTGTTTGAATTTATGTCTCCAAAAATTTAAGATGGTACAAAATATTCATAAATCTAAATGCGAACTTTAATTTGTACAAATATATTGTATGTAGATGTAGTGCCTTCATAAGGAGTTCCATAAGGGTTTGGTATTGTAGACCAGGTTAGATGGCCACCGACGAGGTAATTTCAGGAGCCACTCCATGAACGGAGCAGTTAATTTAGGCCCTCTCCAAATAAAATTTCGTTCGTCAATTGATCAGCAGCTTCAACCTCTGGAAGAGAAGTGAATTTATGAACTATTTTTATTTCTCATTCACTATAATCAAATTGTTTACTCGAATGAATGCAAGTTCTTATCCGGACATGATCTTTTTGACTGGAAGTATTTCCTAAATTGAAAAATTTGTTTAAAACCTAATTTTGTTTATTATTATTATAGGCGATGGAGCCTCAGTATGTAAAGAAATAAATATATAAAACAACACTAAAACAAAAATGCGTAATGGGCTTGTCAATAAGACGAAATATAGGGCTGGCTACCCACCAGCCATATTCAATTAATGCGTCGCCTTCAGTTTGTAACACCTCGAATCCAGACTTCTGTAGACAAGTTTTTAACAAGTTTGGATGTTCATAAACACTGCGAATCCATGCAGAAAATTTTTTTATAAATATTGTACACTTCTAAGGACTTACAACTTTCTAGTTTTCATATTGAATTTTTAAATGTATAAAACACAGCCACTGTCTTATAACAACTATAACAGTAGGGGAGACAGTGCATGTACATAAACATTGAAGTAGGTGTGTTTGGTGTCTTCCAAGAACTGAACTTTTCTATTCTGGCTGCGTAATTGCTTGAACTTAAGTCTTTGCCTTATCCCTTAAGGATTTTGCATTTAATGAAAATAATTTATACATCGATTTATTTACCTGGATTTCGCCAAATTTTAGTTATGTTTTATTTCTGTGTACGTACATGGCACTCAATTATCAAAAATTTTAAGCCATATCAATAAAATAGGGAGCGATTGCTTGAATATTGTTATGCAGGAGCTCAGAAACTGCCGGAACGTGTGTCAACATGAATTTTAAGCGGAGTCCTGGGTTGGGCATTGGCTGAAGTGTCTATCTTGTCCGCAACCTAAAATCTTTTCTAAGAGTTGCTGTTGCAAAGTGCCGAAACTGGGTGGCCGGCAATCATGGGGCGAATCTTGTCAGGCCTAAGATGTCGTTTTTGAATTTCGGCCCTATTGTCACAAGTTCCCCAGCTATTAAGGGAGTTACCAGCGAGAGGGGTAAGAAAGAGCAAACTACAGAACAAGTGGTATGTGATGAGCCCATGTCTAATAGACTATATGTCTTACAAGCCCCATCAAAGCGGTGGTGGGCCTTTGACAAGTTCATTATGTGCAATTGAGACCTGTAGTTGATCAGCTTGACTACGTGACAGCTAGTCACGTCGATCAATTTCGCAGTGTCCTTTCTGTAAAAATTAGCGCAATCATGCCGGTTATTTAGGCAAATGAGAACTGGAACGAACTACCCAAAGACAGTTCGAAATTGTAGAAAAACGCAAATAATATTGTAATATGCAGGATAGATTATTAGGCGCGTTGCTTATTATTATTATTACTTATTATTATATCATAATTTTTCGATTCTTCTGCTGCCTTAAATCAGAGCAGACAACAAAATATTTTTTCACAAACTTAAATATTGAACCGTCTTTTTTTTACTGAAATTCGCATATGAAATCCTATTCTTTGCATTTAAAATCCTGCACTTAAAGTAACATTTTTGTTTCTGGTAAAATGATCCTTTCTGCAAAGATTAAACAAATATAAACCACCAGTATTCATGGTTTAATAAAATTTCCAAAACATACATACCGCAAACATTCCTTTATTAAATTTTGCCTGACAACTGAAAAGGGATAACAAAAAATGAAACAGAAGCAGAAGCAGAAGCAGAGTATTAAATTCTTTGGCTGAAGCAAAACAAAAATAAAAAGCCATATACTACATACATACATTTGTATGTATATGTATGTATGTATGCATGTATGTATGTATGTATTTATGTAAGCTGGAGAAAAAATAGAACGAATGTTTGTTCTACTGGTATAAAAAACAAAATCTAATTGTCATAATGGTTTCGACATGTTTACAAACGACTGTCAACCACAGTTGTACTACCATCGTCATGCGAACAGTCATCATCGCATCAAACACATGTTTGGCCATAAACATACATACACACATACATACATATGTATGTATATACTTATGAATATAGATACATACATATGTATGTATCGTTTGTTGTTGGGCAGAAACATTCATACTCGTGCATACGGGCAGGCAAGGCCAGCGCAAATAGTTCTTGATAAGTAAAACACAAACGTACACACACGCGTGTGTTTGTCTTTTTCTGTCTTCCTTTTGGATACAATACACTAATGCACAAACCTTTTTGCCTGCACACTAAACCAATTATCATATTCGCACTTACACCGTTTCCAGTGCGCCATTTATTTAGCAGACAAATTGCTGAAAATTTACACAAAAAAAAATTGAGTTTGTTTGCGGAAGGCAGATCTGCAACTGAAAAATCCTTTATTAAGCGCTTCGAAAACTGACCACCAGGTTGGAATACAAGTTTTGTTGTTATCAGCTTTGCCGCATAAAGTACGTCAACTTCATGGCAATAGATCGAAGTTGGGCAATTGTTTTTCAGTGCTTTGGCAGCTATTAATTAATGTGTTATTTGTTGAGATTTAGATTTTCGATCAAATATATAGATTTTATATGCATTAACAAAATACTCATTGTGCCGTTACCGACAGTTAGAAAATGCGACGGATGACGCATTCTATGTGCCCCGCGCTTTAGACATAAATGAGTCAAAGTGTTTATAAGATATGGTAGAATTTTGTTATTTAGTTTAAAACCCTGTCCATGCCATTATGCAACAAAACTGAATGGTGTGTAAATTCCTATCGGGGCTTTGCTGAGTGGTGGTGAAAAATACAGTTTTCTGGTGCATAAGTCGGACTGAAACCTAACAATTTTTGACTGTAAGTCTACCGAGATTATACGCACATCGGCGGTCAAAGGAGTTGAAGAGAAAAAAGCTACAACAGCGCTAAATCGCATGATCTCGGTACGCCATTTCAATCACCAGCACCTAAAATAGTCATACACTAACACTCCGTGTGGCGTGAGTTGCATGGCAAGTAGTGCCACCGTTCTATTCAAATTAGGTGCAATAACTAACCTCATCTCTCAATCTATTTCCAAGAGAAGTGGCCAATATACAATGATTGCCGTTGGTGTCCTGGCCATTGACGTTGCCAAAGAAACACGAACAGAAGAAGCTGTCGGACTCAAAATCAACACCAATCACTGACTTTTTCCGAACGCAATAGATATTCTGCGATGTTACAAGAACTGTTATTGCCCTGATTACAAAAATTTTGTTTGTTGTCGTTAATTTTTTTTTTCCTTAGAAATATTTTCATAATCAATGAAAAGGATTAATCGATAAAAATACGAACACAGTTCTTTTCCTTCTGCTTCCAGGTCAGTTAAATTTTGCTCAAGTGTAGTCCTAAATCAGGACGCAAACCTCCCGAAATTGTGATCTATATATAAAAGTTTGGAGATTATTGTTTTAAAGTTTTTAGTCTCCAAATAGTGCAACTACAGAATCCTGAAGCATGAGAAATTT
This sequence comes from Epicampocera succincta, assembly GCA_932526305.1. Lineage (NCBI taxonomy): Eukaryota > Metazoa > Arthropoda > Insecta > Diptera > Tachinidae > Epicampocera > Epicampocera succincta. Next base: position 51,941,743 of record OW052037.1, on the reverse strand, counting down.
ATAGGTATTAAGTCACAAGTTTGCACAAAATCCCAGTTTTGGAATGATTTGTTAAGACAGCGGATTTCACATGAACAAACTCTTCATGATAACCCCTAATGCACTATATTGTTAAAATTGTTCACAAAATGGTGTCCTTGAAGTTACTTTTAGAAAATTCACAAGTCTTCGACTGTCGTTGGTTCTCTTTTCATTATATCCTCTGGTTTTAGGCCTGGTTGAATTTATATGGCTTTCTCGTCTCACTGTCACTTGCCATGACATGTTTACACAAATACGAGTACAAGGATTTTGAGCAGGTTTTTTTTTTATTTCTGAACTCTTATATGCCTGTATTTAAAAGGGATTTTTTTGTTTTACTCCTTTCTTCGTCAACTGCTTTTTATTTTCAATTATAAATTCTGACAGTTAATGTCATCAAGTGAAAGCGACACACTTAAGAATGTCATTTGTTGTTAAACATTTATGTGCAGGATAATTTAATAGAGGTTTTGTCAGGGAACATTAACTAAAATTTTTGTTTGTTGGTTTGCTGTTCCGCTTTTGAGAAGCAACAAAAATAAAGCACTTAAAGATCAATTTACCTTAAAAATTTAATGGAAAAAATTAATTATATAAAAATTATAGTACAAGATAAATTAGGAAAATTGAGTTGGAAATATTAACGTCTCTTTTCGTGTGAAAATGTAATTGATTGAGGTGGGAAATATGTATTTAAAAACGGCATAAAAGTTTTTAAAAATAACATTTTTGCTGTTTATCAAATTATTTTGAAATCATAGCAGTTTAAAATATCTTGTTTTTGCCAGACTCACTAAATCATTAATTGGATATATACGAGTATTTTATGAAACACTATACTCTGAGAGTACGTAACCATAATATAGTTGAAAACAAGCATTGTAGTGTTATTAACATTCGTATTATTATTATAAGCAATCACAAAACTGTTGTGGTTAAACATGTTTTGTCATTCCTAATCACAGGATTTTAATAACCAATTATTTAATGTGCAAATTATTATTATTATTATTGTCATGTCTAAAAGTATTTTGTTCTAATAGTCATGTCTTCACAAGTGCACAAGTGATCATTCAATTATATAACAACAATATATCATATAATTTATATTGCCATGGACAGAATGCCGCATTCACAGTTTCACATTCACAGTTTTACTCACTGAGGAAGAAAATAACTGTAAAAAAAAAGTATAAACAAATATCGTGATACAAATTTATAAAGTAAAATTAATTTTAATTAACAAGAAACACGATACATGAGTTGGGTTACAAGATTGAAGAATAACTTGGACGTTTCGCTGCTGATGTGAATGGAATTGCAACATCTTGCAAACCTGCACGTGCGATACGGCTAATTTCTATGCCAGTGGCGAAAAAGTCAACCTGCTATACATTTATACGTACTTATATGACCCACGCAGGTCTACAAATTTCTTAAAATCTTGTTAGTTCATTATTTATTATACATATTTTATAGTAGTTGCTGTCAAATAGTTTTCACTTATACTGTTAAAGCGAGCGACCATGTGTTATACGCCGTAAGCGATAACAAGGGAATGCCACTCTGTTAACAAGGACATTCTGCTGGAAAGCAGCTTCTAACTGAAAATTCATAATCTTATTCAATACATACCAACGTTGCCACCAAGTTATTGCAAAATGTGTCTCTTTTCGTGCAGTTTGGATTTTTAAAACTAAATTTTTTTTTATAAACAGTAAAAAAAACGTTTATGTTGCAACTATAAAGTAAAAACCGTCCTTTGCGGCAACTCCAATTCTTATACGTACATATTTAATTTAAGAAATTATTGACATTAAATTATCTGCTTCCTGTTTGCTGTATCTTAAGCCCTCATAAATACACAGCAGACACATACAACTGTTCAGTTCAAAAGCAATTTGCATGATTTGATTTGAATAAATGCTGACATCGAAATTATGGCATCAAATATTGACATAAAAGTAATAAAATACAGGCAGTGAAATAAACAATAAATGCAGAAAAATTATCAACATTCATCCGGCGACATTAATGCGTAAGAACATTATAGATACAAAGAAAAAAGTAAGAAACCTTAAGAATTACAACCTTATCTGAGCTTAAATATGATGATGATGCTGAAATAAAGGCACACATTTTCTAGTACGTTTTGTTGTGCTTCTTATCCATTTCGTTTTGAATGATAATACTTTTAATGATGCCATTTGGCAAAAAGTCAATAACAGTCTTTGTGAGCAACAAAAAATCGACAAAAATATTCCAGCCAAGTTGCAAATATGAAAAGATGTGTGATGGCAAAAAGTAATAATATTGGCTTGTACTCGTACTTAGTAACAGAAGAAAGAAAAAATAAAGCCAAGTACGCAATACCTGTGTCAGCTAAAATCATCAAAAATTACAACTAACAATAATACTATGAGTACCTGCAGCCAGGACGTGCATGTGCCGTCCTTCTTATTTCTGCTCATGATATAAGTAATGAAACGATTATAAGCCGGAAACAATTGCAAATTTTGTGTAGCCATATCAAACAACTCCTCGTATTGTATATCTTTTGCAAGGATATTATTCGTTATTAATCTTGTACCTAAAGACGTATTAAAAGCTTAACTAGTATCAAAGAGTCTAACATTTTCAGCTTAATATGGAGCCTTTTTGCCTGAGCATGTTCGAAACAAAGCGAATTCATAGAAGGGAAACATGACAGAACAACAATTCAACGAATTGTTAAATGTTCATGAACTGTCAAACGAAGTACATATATTACTTTTGAACAGCTGACAGAAAGGAGAAATGAAACACAAAAAAGTCATCAGCTGGTCTTCGAATTTCACCGGTTAATAGTTCGCCTTGTGTTCAAAGGGTAAATAACAGCCATAACCAGGGCTACAAAGTCGATTGCTAAGTATCAGTTTTGCAAATCCAAATTTGTTGCATTAGATGTTGTGCAATCAAGTTGGTTCTGTTAAGTTCGCATAAAAATAAAATCGATTTCTATTCAAATCAGCAAATCAAAGTTTGTCCCCATCTTCTGTTTATTTGATAAAAAAAAGTAAAATATTTATATACATATATATAGAATATGTAACATCACTGCGACTCGTGTTATATACCCGTAGTTGGTCCGAAAAAATTAGAAAAGAAAATTTAAGAAATCGCTGGCACCCACTTGATCTGCGAGTACCACGAACGGCGGAAATTGCTTAATGCACAAAATCCTATATCGTATAAATTGAATATATCTGGTTACATCTTCTGTGTATGTATATATTTGTGAACATCGACCGAATTACTGCCTTTAATGTCAAAGGCACAAAAGAAGAAGAAAATTGCTATTCAGATATATTTGAATGTATATGTTTTTTAGAAATAATTGTTGACTTTAATATTTTTTAAATATTCGATTATACTTGAAGTAATACACGTTCTCTGTATGACTCACACGTATAAAGTTTGTTCAAAAAATAACATAAATTTTCAGTTTTCTAAAAAAATGTTTGTTTATTCCTCAATTTCTATTTTGTCCCTGTAAAAGTAGTCGCCCTCAGTAGATATAATGAACTTATGCCAGCAGTTTTTCCAGTCCCCGAAACAATTATAATTTGTCCTCTCTCAGGGATTCGGATTTTGTTTGTCGTATGACTGTCCTGGGCTCTTCCATTGCAACAAATAGACTTTGATTTTGATGTCATAATCGTATTCCCTTGATCCAACGGCAGTTGTGACTTTTTGTTTGAGGTTTTTAAAAGAACCAACGATTGCAAAATTATTTTCCCGCACACTTTCCATTTTCAAAGTTTTTCTTTAGGTTTTTAGTTTTTAAACTATTAAATCAAATGTTCAAACCAAAAACTTTACAACAATTGCATTTTTATTGTCTGAGGTTTTAGGCCTTATGGTCGATTATAATACAATATGAATTCTGATTATTGACGTTGTTGTTTAAATATTGAATCGGTTAATTCTGCCGCCATTTAAAAATTTGTTCGTTTCCGCTAAATTTTAATATTGCAAAATAAAATTAAGTTTGGCTTTAAAATAAAATACCCAATAAAACCGGAAATGAATATATTTACATTTGAAAAATTTCCCAATTTAAATGTAAACATTATTTCTACAAAATTTACAATAAGACAATTTTCAACAAAACCTAAACGCATACAAATACAAAATAAATACTCCAGTGTTACGGCGTTCATTGTAAGAGCATAAGCGACTGAATATGCATAGATATGCTTATATGCGTGTGTATATGTATGTGTGTTTGTTGTGTATGTGTTGAATATGTGTTTACATCTGTTGGGAGAGTGAGTACCACGTTCTAGATTTGTTGCCTGAACCCAGCAAACGTTCCTGTTGAACAATGACATACAATGTTATACTTGATACGAAGATAGAAAGGAATAGTTTCGGGAAAGATTTTTTTGAAATAGTTAATAATAATTATTGCTGCTGACTTCATGCAAGAAACACAATCAGAACGAACTACGGGGCATTCGTCGCACTACACGAGGCATTCGTCGATATAAAGCGCAACATCTGCACTTATCGAACAGCCATTCTAATTGATATATTTCTTTACTGACACTGTGACCATATTGAAAAATTAATACTAATACTAATTTATCTAAATGAAAATGAAACAACTATTGAATTAAAAGTAAAAAGTAACTTTATAGACAATATTAAACCACTTGACAAATAAAACCAATTGTGGTCACATGGTGCAGATGTCTTGGTCGTTTGCGACCCTAAGAAATGGAAAAAAATCTGTTGCACATGTAAAGAAAGTTTTAGGCGATGACGTGTGACATGTTTTCCGGCTTTTGCAAATTTAAACTTTGATACGAGTAAATAGTTGTTGGTGGAAAAATATCAGTTTAGTGGTAAACGGCAGTCAATTTACCCAGTGTTCACACATGCCGGCGCAAGAGCAAAACCCTGAATACATTGACATTTTCCTACTAACACATTCATACTTCCGCGGGCTCTCTTGCAAGAGATTTTGATTGACAGGGTTGCTTTTTAGTTGCGAGAAGTAAAAACGTTGTTGCCAACAGAATTTTTTTTTTAATTCCAATCGATAACTTACAAAGCATTGTTTTTTTAAAATATTAATATTTCTAATTATATGACGAAAAAAATAATATAAAATACAAAAAGTATAAATAAAAACAAAAAATTAACTCGATCTCTAGAATTTGTGTTTGGACATTCTAATACGATGTTACTAGAACTAAGGCCTGGAAATACTTTCACAAACATGACGTCATTAGCGTTTCATAAATACCTTGAAAACACGTCCTCAGTATGTTAGTTGGGTTATTTGTAAATATTGAAAGTAGGGAAAAAATTCAAATATGTACATCGGAACATTTTTTTTTAGATCTATGCAAATTTTCACACACATGCATTTAGTAAAAACGAATTTTAAATCAATACAATAAAAACATACATACAGACAAACATATGTGTGTATGTCTGCATGTGTTTTCGCAGAGGAGAACGATTTGATAAAATAAAACATTCGATGCCGAAAGTGAATAATTTGATTGCCAAAAATGCTTCAAATAAAAACTCGAGTGTAAAAAAAGAAATGTTTTTCCAATATTTTTAATGGATTTTATGCTAAAGACTTTATATGCAGTTTAAACACAAAACAAACATTTACATAGACACTACAGTGATGAACAAAAGTAGTCTGTTAACAAAGTGGCCTATAGAAAATATTTAAGGTTTTTCTTTTTATTCTTTTTGTTTTTAAAAACGATATATAAGACTGCTGCTTGGACGTGGTTAGCAAATTGTGCGGTCTTTTAAATAAAAGATTTGATGAAATATTAAAAACAAAAAGGCTTGTAGTCAGAATGGCTCTCCCAAAAGAGCAAATAGCTCACAAGAGATATTGTTGTTCTCCGTAAATATTAATAAAGTTGTTGTCTACATGTCATATTAAATAGAGTTGTGTGTTTGTTGTTGCTATATGTTTTGAAAAATGCATTGTTTTGACCCGCAAAATTTTAAATACTTTCTAAGCGGACAGCGGATCTTGAACTTTTTTCCAATAATTAATATATATTTCATATTTCTTCAATTTAATTTTTATTTAAATTTGTCCTATTTCGGGTCAAATAAAAACTCTCATTGTAAGTATTTTTTGGTTGCTTTTGCTTTCCTATCGAATTACATAATATTTAAAGCGAATTCTTGACGACACAAAACGATCAGAACTCCAGGAATGTATTTTGCTTATTTTAAGTCATTAGGATATATTGTATGAAATTTTGGCATTCAAGTGGCTCAAACCATCAGCTGATGTGTTCAACTCTACGAGTAATTTCCACACATTTGATAATAGTAACATGAAATTTTTGCTGTCGCCTTCAGTATCGATGTTTTTTTCCGTTTTTCATACTGTTGCTTTAATCCCACGTATTTATTCTTAAACGACATAAATAAAATAATGTTTTTTATTAGATCTACTCAGTTAGTATACGAGTTATACACTGTCAAAAAAGCCGGCCTAACATGTTTGCCGATTTTTTATGCGAGTGTTTTAATACTTTCAAGTTTGAAATTAATGTCTAAGACGCCAGTTAAAAATATTAAATCACTTAAGTTTTTCTGTAGAAGCTCCCAATAATGTTATTTATTATTTCGCCAACTGTATATCACCGATAAATAGTACAAACATTTGTTAAATGCATTGTTTAGGTTGGTAAGTTTTATTTTTTGTTTCTTCTTCTTCTTCACCAACTATTATTCTTTCCCCTCAACGATATCAAATAAATACATGTCTGTGTTTGCATTGGCATTCACACAATTGGATGAGTGTTTGCTTGCGTCGGAGTAGGGCGCAGTATGTGCTGCAACTGAAGCATAGATGACTCAATACCAACGGAAATTACATTATTATGCTGATGTGCCAAAAACTCCATCCGTGCTGATGGCATTTCTTATTGTAGCAGTTTTGTTATTTTCATCTATTTCATTTAGTGCAGCCAGCCTTTAACCGGTTATTACTTAAACAATAGTTTAAAATTTTTTCAGGGTTTTTGTATTCGTGTTGTGAGAAAATTTGTTTTCTATTTTACATGCAGTTGTCAGTGATCGATGATACTTAAATCATAGGAATTTTGAAAAGAGACTATTTTCATTCTGTTAAAACGGCATTGGAATAGGCACAAGCAAATTTTTCTATACATAAACACAAATGAATGATTTGGTTATAACAGCAGCCACTTTTCGCAGAAAACACCAGCACTGACATAAACTCTACACAGCAGAGACGAGTAGTGCAAAGCACTTCCATTTCCTCCGTCGAATGCTTTCGTTCTTGTCCAGAGCTCTCGCTCTGTCATCTTCGTCATGGCTCTATTATTATGCTGCATAAATATTCTGTGCATAAAAGCTTGGGACCAGCAGTCTTGTAATTTTCAATCTCTCATTCATGGTGCTGTTGATTGCATTGTACTCCCCACCCCCTTTGCCAGGGCTTCAGCGCGGCTAAATCGTCATCGTTTCATTACAAAAACATTAAATTTGATATACAATTGAATTCCATTTGAGTGATTTATTTTTAGCCTTTCAATAAAGCTAGACAGCGAATTTTTCAATTTAAAACTGTAAGCACTTTTATTTTAAATTCATTGGAGGAAATTTATTTATTTATTGTATTTTGCCTTGGCCATTAAATGATTTATTTTGCGTTTGTGGAAACAAAATTTAAAACATATTTTCAGGGGTTGACAGCCGATTTTTTCGAACGTGTTCGAAATCAATTTGTGTCTGCAAAATTTTTGCCAAATAAATTTTGCGTGCACATCTCTGTGTGTTTTCCAAATGCCAGAAACTTTATATAAAATTTATGTTTATAATTTTATTTCTATACATTATTTTTTAGTATAAATGATTTCTGTTTTGAATAATTGATATTTTAGTGAGGAAATTGAAAAAATATGTTTCAAAATGTGTTCATGTGCATATTTTGGAAAAATATTTTGAGATTCAATTTGATAAATTTCTGTATGCACATATTTAATTCATTTAAAAGTGGAAGTGAATTTCCTTAAATTTTGTTGATTTATAAACGCATTTCTACACATGTTTATAAATATTTAATAGAACTAAAAAATATCAAAGATTCCATTTTGTTGTTAAAATTTTTTATAATAATTACAGTTGACTTTTGGCTGAGTTCGTTAAACAAATTTTGCATTCTTTAAATTATTTAAATTTAGTGCACAATATTTCGAAAACCGATGGGATTTTCGACAGCAAGTCTTTCTGATCATTATACTTAAGTAAATTAAATATATATGTTAAATCCATTTAGAAATAAGAAATTAATATTAATTATTATTAGTGGCTTGCGCGTCTTATATTCTGCGACATTGACTACAATTTTAACCACAGAACGGTACTAACTTCTTGTCTGTATAGAAAATTAGTTTTCTTTGTCAATTTGTATTTTTTTTTTTTGCCACTTTTGGTTGAACAATATTTTTTTTCCACAGTGTATTTTTATTACTTTCTTTCATATTTATTATTAATTTAGTAGAATCTTTAGTAAAATCAGTGACTGTTTGTTGCAGTACATTTATCACAAGCGTTTACTACAGCTCATGGGTGGGTGTTTAGTCACAGCATAGTAAAAACGCCCTGTACCTTTTACTGCTGTAGTATTGTGAATACTAGTACTCTAGCCAGATCTACTACTACCTTCACAAGGTATACTGTAACCAAAAATGAAAACCTTTATTACTTCCGGACATTGTATTTACAGTATTGCATCAATAAATTGAATTAAACTTTTGTTTACTACCCTTCAACTAAACCACACCAAAAACTGTAGTAAAATATAAGAATCATTCCTCATGTGCTTTACAAAACGATGTACAGATAAAGAAATTCGAAAAAAATATATCAGATAGAAAAACCAAACTCAGTTGATTCGCTAATTTGCAACATATAAACAGGCCAGAATCAGAGTAACAGAGTTGTAAATATAATTTACAAGGTGAACAGCGCTAATATCTAGTGCGACGAAATTTTGACTTAATAGTTTTAATAACCGATGAAATAATTTACAAAATAGTGCCACCGGTCAAATAATATGACAATTGTTGGCAAATGCCATGAAAATGCCTTAAATGCAACTTTTAGTAACAATTAAATACAATTTGCAAATTCAATCTAATTTTTCTTATATCTTAATGTTGTTGAAGAAAAAACTACACAAATTTCCATAAGTTTAAAAATATTGTAAAACAATTTTTACTAAAATGCTATTGAAACAAAATTCATGAGGAAATTTGGAAAACAAGTTTTGTCTAGATGCAGGACAATAAATCAGCAAACTCAAATTCTCTTGTTTGAGAAAGTTACAGGATTTCGTTTTGCTGGAAAAAGAAATACAACGCTGCTCATTTTAATCAGCAAAAGGTCTTAATTAAACTTGGCTGAAAACTGAAAATTATGAAAAATGTTCTGTGTATTTAATCTTTAATTGCATATTTACTTTTTAATCTCACTAAAGTGGTTTTTCTCCTCTTGCTTCCCTTTGCAGGTATGAATCAACACTCTAAACGACATCTCTGTTATTAAATTCAAAGCCAACTCTTTTAAGCTTCAAAGGTATTTTAATAGAGTTGTAATTGAATTTAACAAAATTTACATAACTTTTTTACAGCCTAAAGATGATATGAAAATAAAATATCCCATAATGAGAAGATAAACTGGAAAACATTCTTAATTGAAAAATCGAACAAACTTTCAGAACCAAAAGAGACATGTTGCAACAGCATTGTACTCGTACACAAACACCAGCCAGACAGACACTCTGGCTTAATAATAAAAAAAAACCCACACATTTAGTAAAATAATCCCCTGAGAAAAGTTAATCTATAGCCAAACATATTTTTTAATAAAACGAGCTTAAACCTACACAAATAGACTGGTTATGGCATATTTTTGTTGTTCTTGTGTAAACAAAGTAATTTCGTAATTAAAATATTCAAAATGCTTAAAAAGGGTTTTGCGTAGAGGACCTGTTTAACCCCAGCAACCCCTGCAGCAAACAACAAAAGCAGTTTAAGAAAACTGACTAAATTGTTTGTGTGTGGGGGTGAAAACTGTTAGATAACAAGGCTCATTAGAGCCAAAATACTCCAGCTAAGAAAATTGGAATAATGGAAACGTGAGCCATTCAATCAAGCGAATGACACTATCGCTTAACAGACATCAATGACAACAATATTTACTACAAACAAACAAACAAACCAAAAAAAAAAGGTTTTCACGGCAACATGGTGTTTAGTTTTGAAAACTTTTCTAAAGTTTAGTGTCAGAGGGAGAAACTTTCAGACCAATTGACACTCAAGAAATGCGAGTTAGTAAAGCAGTTTGTTGGCACAATTTGTCGAGGCTAAGAACACAAACGATTACAGAAATTAAAGGATTTCAGGACCAAGGCAAAGCTGTGCTATTTAAAATGTGCGGCGTGTAATTTGTGGTAAAACAAACTGCTGAAAAATTAAATTGCTAGAAAAATTAGGCCACAATTTAGTTAAAAAAACAAAAATTCTTTAATCTCTTCTACTCTTATATCTAAATAATAATAAATAATAATAGTTTGCTTAGAAGTATGAATCATATAAATGGTCCTGTGACTGAACATGGTTGACCGTAACAATAATATAGGTTTTCTTGTTGTTAAAACGGTTATTTGTGACATAAATATAGATGGATATGAACATGAGAATAAGATTAAATTAATTCTATATTTTTTTTTTATAAAACTCTAGTTCATTGTCTTTAATTATACCACCTGGGACCATAAGACTTCTAGAAGCAGCTTCCCAGATATTCTAGCAGTAGCAATTTTTAATTTTGTATAGCTTTAGTGGAATGTTTTCTCTAGTTTCACTGATTCATCTGATCAACCGGGCTGCTGAAAATCGTCGGAGGTCACCTTCAGGGTAGAGATCTGGCAATACCGCTTTCTTACTTTCATAGGGTGTGCGCCTGCCGTGCCCATTAATGGTTTTTACTTCTAATGGTTTTTCATACTGGCATTAGGCCAAAATATTTCTCATATGATTCGCAGGCAGTTGTTAATGGAGCTTTTAGAACTTTTGGCCTAGACACTCAGACATTAACCAGGGTTCCCTGGACGTAACGCATAAATGGAATCTTCTAAATAATATTTTTGCTAAATTTAGAACAAAAACCAATTTCAAGTAATAAGAATTTGTGGCCTGAGACCCATTAGTATTTTGCTATTAGTCTCTTTTGCAATTTTCAACACAACAACTCTTTGAATGACGTTTCTACACAACTAATACTGTGTCCTAGTATGAGATCACCCTTTGCTTTTTGATGTATATTTGATTCCTGCGTACGAACCGAAATCAATTGCGAACAAAAAACAAAAAATTAAAGATGTTTCTAAAACTAAAAACTTGCCATTGAAATGGTTTTTGTTAACATTCATTTTCATTTGGGTGTAGGCTTAAGCCAATTTTACTAAATAATGAAAACAGAAAGACCCGTCACACACCATTTTACAACAAATCAGCCTTTGTTGTACTATTTGTTTGGCATGGTTAGCTTTTCTTCTTCTTCTTCTTCTTCTGCTTTTTTGTTAAAACATAATGGGGGATAATATTAAAAAGTTGTTATCAACCCTAATTTAGTTTTAATAACTTATACAAAGCGAACAATTGCTGCAAACACACGTTCACTCAATTACTCATACACTCACATAAAATACTGAAGCAACTAAACAGTAAAAAGAAGAAGAAAAAGAAGAAAATTATTAAAAAAAAAAGCCTTTAAAATGTCCTTTTATTTAAATACGCACACACTTGCACCAGAAAACACACACAACACATTTTAAGGTAACGTTTAAAAACATAAATTTTTAAAATCTTTTTTACTTTTCGAACAACCCAAAAGGGTAGAATTGTCTAACAGAACAAAGTTTCGTAAATCGTTCACAATCCTTGTTATATATTGTACAATATAATATACATACACACATAAAGAAGAAAACATTTTGACAAACTTATTTTAGTTCCTATTGAAAATTCTCTTTAATATATCCTCTTCAAAGGGGCTTCTGTCATTTTCCTTTGGACAGGCAGCTGGCAGTCTGATGTGACGTTACGTGTGGTGTTCGAAAAGGGCTGGGTGGGTGTTTCACTACCAGCAAAAATGTTCCTGTTTTCCCTTCCATTTATCAATTTATTTTACTCCTTCATAAAGTTGTACTCGTTCAACTGTTCAACGTGTACGTGTATAATTACTCAATTCAAAAGCGTAAATATTTGATGAGTTGCATGAGTGAGAGTTTTTATCCGCGACTTAGGATGAGTTCAATACACTCCGTGGTCGACTTGTTTTCTAATTTCAATTAATTGTGTGCTTAAACATAATGACCGGTTACACTCCTACTTTAGCAACACATTTATTTAGAGCGATAGAAGCAAAACGCAAAACGGACCCCTAAATATGGAATATTACCAATATCTTATTGTTTATTAAACAAAGCCAAAGGAACTGCAGAAACGGAAAAGCCTCTCATTTGAAATTTAATCGCCTGTGCCACCGCATCGAACATTAAGAACGGCCGGTAATTTGATCGGCAAAAATTGATTTGGATATTGATAATGAACTTTAGTTTGCCAACATTAATGATTTCCGGCACGTAAGTTTGCTTTTAATCGGTAATATGTTGTTGAAAGGTTAATGTTCGACATGGTGGGACAGCTGGCGAAAATAGGCGCATTTATGACATATTCGAACATATATATTTTTTATTTTAATTTTGTTGAGCTTCGTTCTCATTTACCTGTCCAATTTACCTGCTTTTTATTTCTATCATTCTAATGCCATAAAAAATTTAGTTAATCCGCCAATAAATTTCTTAAGTTGCTTCTGCCATAAAATTTAATTCAATAGCAGCAACTGAAAATGCGGTAAAGTGAAACTCTTAAGCTAAAATTCCACAATCGGTTGCGATTTTCAACTGATTTCTATCACATTTCATGTGTTGTACACAATCAAAATGAATCGGACTGCGCCGACACTGTGAATACAAACTACGAATGTGTTACAACTGGCCCCTAAAGCTTTCTTTCTTTTCTGAGCTCAATTGTAGCAAATTTTAAACTTACATGTCTATTATTTTTATAGGTATATTAAGACATGCAATTTTCGCTCTTATCAAAAAAAAACAAGCAAAACATTGGAGTTGTACAGATTTTGCTATGACTGGTTTAAAAACGGCTGCTTAAAAAACATTATATATAATACAGTGTCCGCTGAGCGTGTAAGTTTTAAAGTTGGTTGTTTGTAGTTAAAAAAATTCGCTCGAGTTCGTCTACAAAACCAGTGAGTTGAGAGAGTTGATGAAATTAAAATTTTGAAAAAGTTTTTGATGACACTTTCAACGAACCTCTAACGACATCTAAGAAAATAATGAAAATGTCTGGCAAAACTCTATAAATAAATTTTTTCATGCTTAATAAAAATCTATATTTTCAATCAGATTACTTTGAATATAATTTACTTGCACTCACCACAGAAATAATAATAAGTTTTTATGGATTTAGGTACCATAATTGTCGACAGAATAGCAGAAAATTTCCTTAATCCCTTTCAGTTTTGTTGCAAAGCAGCACTAACAGCAAGTCTTCCTTAATCTTCTCGTTTTAGGAAAAACTACATTCGAGTCCTCTAAATAATCATGTTGCCCACATAAAAAACAAATTTAATTGAATTATAGCTTTCAGTTGCTTCTCACCCTTTTGCTGAGTATTAAATTTTACTTGTCATTTAGCAACAAATTCTCAAATTCACTGAAACAAAATTGCAGAAAAATCCTGTACCACAACAGTTCTAAAATAGAAGCCACAGAAATACAAAAAAACAGAAAAAACTATGCACATGTGCTTTTTTTGCAGAACATCATTTACCGACAAAACAAGTTGCAGGCAACGCAAAGTTCCTAGCAAATGTTCAGTGCATAAAGGAGCCCTAACAAAACTAACACACGTGTCACCCAGTTAACTAGTAAAGCAAACAGGGACATCGTCTGTGGATAGAAAAAAAAAAGAACTTGGAAAACAAGCAGAGGAGAGACAAATAGAATCCTTAAAATTTGCCACCTGCATGTTCTGCTCTAAAAAACCTCCGAGTTTTCTGTTCAGCTTCTTTTTTTCTCTCGCCATTTGTCGAAGTAGAACACACGAGTATTTTCTTAAAATATTTATTGAACTAGAAAATTCGAAGTGAATAAAAAAGAAAACTAGAATCCTCTATTTTTTTAGCTTGCTACTACTCTAGCTACAACAACAACAACAACAACAAAAGGCTGCTCTCTTAGGTTGCAAAGGGAATGGCGAAAGAAAAAAATGGAAGCTGAGAAAAAAACGATTTGAAAAATTGTTAGAAAAACAAGCTGATGGCTGTTAAGAGTTTTTAGTGTAATAGGAAGTGTTTGTTGCTGCTTTCGGTTAGAACTAAGTTTAGTATTCTCTTCGGTACGTGGGCTAAGCGTCCGTGTCTGTGTCTGTGCCTGTGTCTGTGGATGTGAGTTTGTGTGCGATGCGTTTACATGCACATGCATGCAGGCATGCATGTATTTAAACAAATTTACCTACTGGTACGCTTCCGTATGACTTTTTAAGAATATGACTTTAATATTGTTTGACTTGCAACGACGGCATATGGCTGCATACAAATGAATTTCAATTTAAAACTTTTGTCTTAAAATAACCCTTTTCGGAATTGTTTTCTTTTTTTCTTTCGACTGCACAGAAGTTCTTCTCACAAGTTTTTGGCATACCTTTATTTATTTAGGAAAGTTTTGATAACAATGCAAATATTGATGTTCAACTTAAAGTTTATTTTTATATGATGTTTTTGTCCCTTACTTTGATATGTGCAAGGGAAGACAAAAATGCCACAAGAAACTGCTAGAAGAAAAATTATGTGAAGATTCCTGTGAAATTGAAAAAATATTTTATCTAAAGCAAATATATATACATACATACATACATACATACATATGTAGATATGTCAAGAACTTACAACAAAATTAAGCATAAAATGGAAAATAGAATGATATAGAGTCAAGCTCATTTCTTTCTTAAGCTGGATTCATACATTGTTTCCGAATAAAATGTTACTTTATAAAACGAGACAGAGAGAGGGAGAGAGGGAGAGAGAGAGAGAGAGATGTTGACAAATTTTTTCGGCACATTAACATCTTGATTGGGCCTAATATTAAACTTTTCTCGAAAAAAGGTTTACTGTGATGTCAACTATTTGTGTTTTAAAACCTTTAAGAAAGCAAATAAATATATTCTAAAAAAATATTTTAATAGTTTTTTATGCACATATTTATTATAAAAAAAGTAATGCTGCACAGAGCTTAATTATTAATATTAATAATTAATAATAATTAATAATATTAATAATTAATATTCTGAATATATGTCTTGGTTTTTCCTTTAAACTTGTAATGTTGTGTTTGCTGGGTATTTCTCCCATCAATATAATTAAATTAAAAGTATTCAACCTAAATATGTTAATCCTACATTTCGTCACATAAATAATTAATAACAATTTCAAATTATTCCTAAAAATTAAATACTATTTTTGCTTTTATAGATTATTTTGCTTGATTCCTTAAACGTTTTTCACATAAACTTTGGCTAAATGTGAAATGGTTAAAAGTTTTGAATTATTTTTATTTACTTATCAAAAATTTGTCGAAAAATCACCAACAATATTTTAATGCAAAATTTAAGCCCGATGAAAAGTTTCTGCCTCCACTCACTGCAAAATATACATTTTGATGTGAAGTGCTGCAACTAATCTTCCCTGTTAATTATATAGGCAGTTGATCACACATTCGCCTCATAAAACTTGCATAAAATATTCTGGTGGCCTCAATTTATTTTCTTTCATATTAATGTTTTGTTCTCATTATCGCCATCCTCTGAAAAAGAATACTTTGGCTTTTATTGTTTTTATTCTAATAAGCAGAACTTTTGCAATTATTTTCTTGAATGCCTAAACAAAAACACAAGGCGCATTTAAATAGAGCACTCGAAAATACCTCCAGAGCCCAACAACTCTACTAATTCGTGCTGGTATTTAAAATAAAAAGCAGATACTTCTCATTTTACTTGCTGGCAAGTGTGTACTCGTATATTGGGTTAATAATATGCATTTTAATAAGTGGATTTTAGAAATGCAAACACACAGAGACTTACGCCTAATTTCGCACATACTCCGGCATGCCGAAGTAATACACACACATAATGTGGTTCGTCATGTAATAGAATCTTAGATAAATACCAGCAAAACCTCTCTGCAATGTTAAATCCTCATAAACCAGAAACAAACTCATTTTGGAACAGTCACCAGCCACCAGCCACCAGCCATCATATTTGCAGAGTAATATGCAGGCGGGAGGCTTGAACTTTAGTGCCGGAGGATGAAACAATTTTTAGACGTTTTAGTTTCTTAGAAAATTGCGTTGCACAGCAACAAAAGCCAATGAAAAATTGCTGGAGCAAGGAAGATATTGTAAACAGCCCTATTCACGAAAGCTTAAAGCCGTTTGAAGAGTCATTAAGCAGTAGAGAGCTATAGGACAAGGACAATACAACATGGGCGGATCAGCATTCATTATGTCATTATGGTCTAGTCAAATATACAACTTTCCAAGGATTTTCCATCACCTGGTTGAAAACAAACCAAGACAAACTCTTTTTCCGGGAGGCCGCCGTACCACAAACAAAAGATTTTATTTTGCAGAAATTAATTATTTTATTTAGGACTTTGAAGAAAGCTGAGCCAGATATAATTTTACCAACATTGCTTGCAGTAACAGAAATGCCCAGATATTTAACTACAACTTAAAGAAACTGCACTAATCCAGCGGGATCAGTGAGAGAGACGACCTTGCCCCACAACCGATTGCGCAGAATTTTCAATATACGAGTAGCACAATCGCTTTGGTATTTCGCATCGTTGGTGCCTATTCAATTTAAGTCCCACAAAGTTGGCAGTTATTGACCCATAGCTTTCCTCGTTGATGGTTAGGACCGGCCGGTCCTTCAGCGACTTTTTTTCGAAAAGCAAAGACACACAACCAGAAGGAGGTCTTGTTTATCTAGGAGCTATTCAGCGACCGCCACTTGCTTTCTTTATTCATTTATGTATCTTCAGCGTCTAGATCAGTTCAATTTTATTTTAAATGGATGCATGGCCCAATCACGATGCCTAACTCGAGAAGCTGCAGCCCGTAAGAGGTGAAGTTATTCGGAGTGACGCCATATGTTATTATGGACTCAAATTCATCCATCATATTGCAAATGGCTTTTACAACAGGACAGTTATTGCACTAAAAAGTGTTCAAAATGTCCCCCATTAAAACAATTTGATCATTTTTATAGGTTATAAAACCCCTTATCTATTCGTGGCGATTCGGTTAGACATATAAAGCCTCGACAATGTACAAATTCGCCATTAACTGTTTTTGTTTGGTACTCAAGTCTCAACGAGAAATGTTTCGTGTGGGTCTTATTGTAAATCAATTGTTGTTTTACGCAAAAGTAATCAAAATTTTCAATATTTTCTTTAAAATTCTTATTCAGTTAATCGAAATTTTTGCAAAACTTAATAACTCAAAACATATTAAAAGTAACGGATTTGCTGCTCTACTCAAAATTGATTTTCATTTAGTTTTAAAGCAGTTCATTTACTAGTATAGTAAAACTACTACACAGAAGGGCTTCAATTTACATCTATTGATTTATTGTTTGGGTGTGGTAAAGATACTCTGCTCTTTTCAAAAGTCAAAAGAAGTAGCTGTCAAATTTAAGGGCTCCGTGCATGTAGTTTTGGTTTCACTTAATGCAAAAGATTATTTATATTATGCATAATACCAGCATTATGTTATATGTACAACCATTTGCAACTCATGCAGCTGTTCCCATGCCCGTGTGTTTGTGCGACTTGAACAAATTTAAATCAGCACATGTTTTATACTTATAGTATATGTTGCCTAATATAATATATAAAGAACTGGAAATGCACCCACAAGCCGGCAATGATATCAAATCGTGAATAGGGGAGTAAATAGTGGTGGCAGAGGCATAGTGTTGCCGTCTCTGAACTTACAGCTGATACAAATGAATTTGTGTTGATATCTGTTGTGTAATTTTGGCACAATGTGCTGTTATTGTATGAAAATTTATAGCATTTTGCGAAAATAACGTGTACTTTTGTTGTTTACATTACGTAATTAATTTAATGTATTTGCCGAAGTCTTTGTATTTATTTACATGCACTAACTAACATAACAGCCCCCCCTCCCCACCGGGCTCTCGTGCTCACTGGGTCCAACACTAAAGCTTTTGTGGATTCTCATTTATACAGATTCCGATACAAAACACAAAACACAAAAGACTTTTTGTCAATTAATTTATGTGCATTAAGATACAAAACCCTGTTTTGGAGCTCACAGTTGAACAACTACATTTACTTGCATAAAAACACATTGTACGAGTGTGTGTCTGTGTGTGTGTGTGTGTGGGTGTGTTTGTTTGCAAAAGCGGATTTGCATTAGTAGAAGTATTTGCATTAGTAAGTTCGGAGCAGCAATTCGGTGTTTGTTTTTATGTGCATGTGCTAAAAGCTAAAGTGCCAAACGTGTTAGTAGTTGCGTGTGTGTGTGCGTGTGTGTGTGTGTGTGTGTGTCTGAAACATTAGTTTGAGTCAGCCAGCAATAACAATTTGAAAACAGTACGAAAAGTAAATAAATTTTCAAATTTGTTTACAATGGCATCAACAAAATGAAGCATATTAAAATAATTTAATTAAAGTTTTCAGCTTGAAGGAAGTAATATTTCAAGTGCATGTGTTTTCAGCTGTTTTGCAGGTAATAATCCAGAATTGGTTTCAACTAAATATAAACAAAAGAGATTGCATCCAGCCCAGTAACATTTATAAATTTAAAACAATTTGCATTAAAAATGATTTTATGTACATACACATATGGGAAAGAGAGAGTGGTCCAACCAAAGTCCAAGCTATTAATTGTAAATAAAACCAAAAGTTTTCGGAGAATTATCTGAATATTGTTTATCAATGACAATTATGTATGTATGTGTGAAACAAAACATTGGCCAAATGCTTGCCACAGGTTCGATTTGTTGGTCCATACTTTCAATGTCTCTGAGACATAGTTGAGGTTCAATGCCGATTATGTGCCGAATTATCTCATCCTTTAGCTCTTGAGTTGATGTACAATTTTTCCTTTCAATATCCTTAAATAAAGAAGTCCAACGCTGTCAATTTACATGATCGTTAGATAACACGGCCATTGAGTGTGACATTTCGTTTATATTTTTTCGTGCCCGCGCAGATTATGAAGATTCTGCCAACAAACTTATAAGTTTAGTGAGAGGAGCGACAAGTGGAACAGGACATTTTATTTAATGAAATGTCAAAAACGATATAAAAATATTAAATAAAAGCTATCAAATACTTACAATAGAAAAGCTGGAGTCTCATACAATGAAAAAAAAACGAGTAGTTTTGGAAAAGAGTTTTAAAAGTTTTCTCAGCAAAAAATATGAATGCAGACTTCTTAACATGTGATGGTGTTCAATATCTATAATTAAAACGAAATAATAAGGAGTTTACTAGGGTCGAAAAAGTACAAAATAATTGTAATACAGGCGTTTTTCACTTATCACTTAGTCCAACTAGATGTCTCTGGCCTATTATTCATTATTACTGATGAAACTTTAATATATGGAAGAGAACAGCTATTTTCAAGGGAAAGTCATCCTTAGCCACGTGAACCAGTGAAGTTGTTGCAAATAGAACGACACCAACTCGCACAAAGTCTGCCCTTTTTCAATACAACGTGGGTAAGGCTGTCATCGACAACATGAACGCTACAAATTAATGACAATGGACTTCTTTTCAGCCGAATGGCACGAAATAAAGGAGCCCGACATATGGCTCTAGCAGAATGGTGGCACGTGCCACACAGCAAACAACAGGGTGTAAATTCTGCAGCAATGATGTGCCGGTCAGTTTTTCTTTTCAAAGGTTTGCATTCCCCAGTTAAGGCAGTTCTTGGTGGGTGTTAATTTTCTACCATCTTTTTTTGTTCAAAGATTAGCAACTTCAAATGGAACCTAAAAACCGAAATTCCATTCTTCCGATCCAATTCAACCCAATCTTCTAATCATTAACTTTGTTGGTTATTGGAAATTCTCTGTGGTGGAATATTAGACTTTTTCGTCTTTTCTGGTTTTTCTTTAATATAGTTTTTCTCCAAGAAGATGGAAGAAAACTGAAAACTCCATCTGTTATCCACGTTTTAAATATAACGGCCTTTATCGGTCGTATCATCGTAGATTTTGCCTGTTACTTGCATCGTCTTTGGCCTTGTTGTTGTTTGTCCTCATTTCGAAACCATTGTTGTTGTTTTCGTCTTGATTGTTGTTGACTTTGATGGGTGGGTTTTGAAGTGTTCAAGTTGGCAGTAGCCACAGTCATGAATGCTGTTGTTTTGGTAGTCCTTGTAATTTTACAAGGATTAGACTCCTCCATTGTGTTTTTTATGCTCTACAGATTTAGTCGATGAACACAACAAAAGACGACAACGACGTGATTTTTAAAGCGACACGGCGACGTGGTTTTGGTTACATGTATAAAATCATCTATCGCCGTTAAGAAAAATATATGTCTGATTTTATTTTTGTTTTAATTAATTTCTTTTAATTTAAATTTATTATAAATCTTGTTTCTTATAGTTGCTGTCAGGTTACAGTCCTAAGAGGTAGTTTTGATTTTAATATGAGATCATGATCTTGTTTCGTTATCATTTCATGTTCAATTAACATGATCTAATATTAAAACTGAGTACTTTCGTGACATGTGGTGCTCCATTTTATTAATTTATTAACACTTTCAGCCAAAATCAGAAAAAATGCTCCAAAAAGTTCACCGAATGCCGTCGAACGCCAGTGTTCCCCCCTCTGTTGTGTTTCTGCCCTTAGACTGGCTATTTCAAGTATAACACTTTTAAGGTTGCTGTTTATTTTTACGACTTTGCACGAAAATTAACTCACACAAAGTGCTGCTTCTGCTGATGATGCTGATGACGATGTTGAAAAATTGTCAGTTCAATATGATGTTGTAAAATGTAGTCAATTGAATCATGTTTGGACTGGTTTCTAGCTTTAATTAGTATTTGACAATGAAATCTTTTATGGATAGTTGGGGATGTCATGTTTGGGCGAGTAAAATTTTACAGTGTGCGTGTAAGAACTTTTAAATGTGTGCAAGTTTGCGATAATGGTGTGAGTGTGTGTTCATCATATTAATTGTGAGATGGATGAACAAAATTGGATGAATGTCAAGAGTTAAGGTGACTAGAAACAGGTTTATGTATTTGACTGATGGCACAAGCTAAAACATCTCTAAGATGGCTAATGTGCAAACAGCAATTTAAAAGAGTCTGTTAAGTTTTCAATATGAAAATAATTTTTAGAAGCTAAAAAAGGAGATCAGGTTTAGGAACAAATTGGTAGCAATATTCACATGACATTCTGCTCTTGAAAATAATGACTTTGCTGGTTAGAACTTTAATATAATTATGCCAAAATTAAAATTAAGGAAATATTTTTCGCTTTTGATTTAATTTGAAGGCATGAAAAAGCTAAACAAAGCCCCGGTTGATCCTAAAATGCGCAATTAAGCTCCAGTCAATTTGAACATAATCTGCAAGCCGATGCTTCAAAAGTCTAGTAGGATCTCCGTATTCAAACAATCTATTAACTGATTCAGCAAATTCCGTTATTTCTGTGTATGAACCAAGCCTTTGGGTCTTATCAAAATTTACACTCATTTACACCGTATTTAGTTACGACTGAATGGTTTTTATGATGTTTTCTGAAATAAGTCTTGATTAAATTGATTTAATGGTCTTCATTAACCTTTTTGGAGAAAATAATTACTGTAGATCATTTAAGCACACGTCTCGATTCTCATGTTTGAAGTCTGTACCTGTACGACCTATACAAACACACACACACACACACACACACACACACACACACAGCTTCACTCTGTACTACTTTTGCAAATATTCCAAAAATCACTTTCATTTTATTGCGATGTTTGTTGCCTTCGTTCAGATTTAGCAGAACGAGAAACTTAATTTTAGAAAATTTATGTTTCAGTTTTAAGCACGTTTTCATCATCATAATTTTGAAGTGAAAATTTTCAATTAAACTTAATTGCGAAATACTTTCAAGAGCATCTTTGTTGTCTGCCTCTTTCCCTTTTACGCCCGACAGCACTTGAGGGCCGGCCATATTTCATCAACAGCAGCAGCAGTTGAAAGTTATTTTTTTTTTTTTTTGGGGTGGGTGGGGATTCTGTTTGGTGTGTTTGTTATAATTTTACAACAAGAACCTGTGTAAATTTGTTTGGGCTTTACTGCTGCGATGATTCTCTTTTTATTACAGACGTTTTCTTTTTTATGGTTAAACGGATGTTGTTTCTGGAATTTTTCTACACGAATTTTTCAATGTTGTGGATATTGTCATTCAGTTAAGTCAGTTTGCTTTTATCTTTATAAATTGGCCTTAAGCTGTTTGTGAGAGTGTGAGATTTGCTCTAATTGTGGGATGAAATATGTTTTCCACTTTACTTAATTACGACAGAACAGAAATCGGAAATTTTGTACGACAGTAAGTAGGACAACGATATTTTACAAACTTGGACAGATGACAGTTCGGAGATAAGGTTAAACTTTTCGTTTTTGTTTGGCCAGGCCTTAAAGGAATTAAGTTAAGTGTTCTAATGAGGGACTTAAAACGTATGGCGAAACTAGAGAACTCTGTATTTTGGGACAACACAGTGTAACAAAATCAATTGTTTGGCAAAAAAAAAAAAAAAAACATGAAAGAAGAGAGAGTTTTGTTGTCTGCTATTTATTATTTATTTATGGGCAAAATTAAGTTTATGATTTTTGAACGTTCGATTGTGTATGAGTGATACCATAGAAAAGGTAAAACACTCTGTTCAAAACTGCAGGAAATGTTGAACAATATTCGGTTGTTCATGCGGCAAAGTGAACGTGAAGCCAATGTTGCCTACTCTACAGATATCACAGAATGAGACAATAACTGAAAAGTCTATTTAGTTTCCCTCCTGTTTGTTCGTGTTTCGAGAATGAAGCAAAATTTATTCGAAATTTCTTTCGGAGAAAAAATGGGGTTTTAACCGTTTTACTTTCTTACAAGATAAGTATCGAAATATTACCAGAAACCCATAAGTTTATATATTCTCTATGCTGGACCCAAAATGTCCAGTTTTGAATTTTGGTTCTAATAACTGCATTGGGTGCAAAGATCTAGAATGACCGAATTTACCCATTACAATCTTTCCTTTAAAACTGTTGCGCTTCTTAAAATTAATCCTTAGCCAATCTTTACATCGGAAATGCTGTCAATGTACAAAATTTCTACACTTTAGAATAAGTCGGTTGGGCAGAGCGTTTATAAGCCGGTCAGCCGGTCACATTATTCTTTTGTATACTCGTATAAATATAAATTTAAATTTGTTGAAAATATATGTTTAAGAAACCTTTATTTATATTTTTCTTCAAGATTTCCCAAAAAAAAAACGAAATATTGAATAAATATTTTTAATTTTTTTATAAAAAAAAACCAAACGAAACGCAAAAACAATCATTTAAAAAGGTGAACAATTTAGGAACAAAATAATTTCTTAGAAACGAAATTAACAAACATAAAAATTTAATGCATTTCACATTGAAGTGAAGAAAAATTCAACTTTTCCGCAGGACAATAAAGGTTTGAGTTATTGACGTTCAACTGTAGGAGGTCCTAGGAAAGTCCAATACTTTACACGACAAATAGAGCCTACAAATCACAAAAGGGTTTTTGAAGCTTTGAACCCACAACAAGAATGATTGAAATTATTTCTGGAATTAAAACTCCCTTAAAAAATAAATCTTTTCATTCAATTTACATACATACATACAACTTTTTCCCTACTGTTTTCGCTTGTTTTATTTGGCTTGCCTTTTAGTAGTGCGCATTTAATTGTTAATAGGCCTTCATGCATAACCAGCAACCAGTTAAACAGCAAAGAAAGAGTTGCAAACAAAACGAAAAAACAAACAAAACTTTCCCGGCACAGTGTTAAACGCCACAATGAAATATCAACTCGTGCTTAAGAACAAGAATAATAAACTTTTTTCGCATTTTTGTGACTTTTTTTTTTTAAAGAAAAAGCAAAAAGTGAAATAATCAAACAAGTATAAATATGCACGTACTCGTACAAGTTAAAGTTGAGCATGACATGGATGTAAGCCAGCCAAAGCAACAGCCATAAAACTGACTCTGTCTGACAAACACACTTGTCTACTACAACATGTGGATGTAACTTGACACAAATGCACGTATATTTATAGCCAAGTTATATGCATAAAGCAACAGGGCCAGGATAATGCAATTTAAACAATTCTTCTACAATTGAACACAACTGTGTGTGTGTGCGTGTGTGTGTGTGTGTGTGTGTGTTCGCATACAAATGTATTTCTTTTTGAAGGTGAAGACAAAGAAAAAGAGTTTAAAAGAAACTTAAACACACAACAATGGTGTGAAATGTAAATGTTGAGCGAGTAACACAAAAACAAATACGGAAACAATGGCAAAATAAAGTTGGAAAATTTTTATTTTTTAGAATCGCCTGGCAGCAGAAAAACTTTTCCATCACATACCGAAACACCATAATGAATGAGATTTTCAAAATAAAGCTGAAAAAAAACTGATTTATTTGTTTTTTGTATCTTTTGAGCCAAAGAAAACAATCGAGATCTTAAAGTTTTGAAAACAATTTTATTACAACAAAAAATAATGTTTATCATTATTTTGTCAAAACTAACGATTAAAGTCGAAAGCCGAAATCGCAAACGATTTATTCGTTAATATTAAATACCTTTATCGTTTGCGATTTCTCATAAGTCTTTTCAAAGATCTGAACTCAAACTCTGTACGAATTTCATACACAGTTTGCCCTCTTTTTCTTTGTAAAAGAAAAACGAAAAGAGCGAGTGAATGGTAGACAAGGATAAATGATTTTGATCTCATCAATTTTGTCCAAAAGATATGGAATTCAAAACTCGATTTTTTTCCGTTGTCGACGTTTGTCCCACAGACAATAGAAAACAGGGGCATTCGGGTACCTAAAATGCAATTCCACTGCTGTTTTTTTTTTTGCAGATGCAATTTTTGGGCTGTATTCCTTCGAAATTACTGACGCTACTCAATTTGTGGAAGACTTGTTCAAATAATGGTTCAGCAGTTGAGTATAATAATGGAATAGTTAGTTGCTGTTGATGTCAGGTAACGTAATACAACAGCAACAAACGTAGGTCATACAAGTGATTTCTTTTTGTTCCTTCCAGTTCACCAGGCACTCCAAACTTCATACAAAATAAACCATATGAGGAGTCCATGGACTGTTTTCATCCATATCATGAAAAAGAAGCACTTCTTATAAAATTTCTTATAGGTTTTCTAATCCTTTTTGCTATGCAATCACCAAAAAGCTTCTTCGCGATAAAAATACGATATTAAAATGAATTTAATTTTGCTGATGGCACTAAAAGCGGGTCAAAAAGCTGACCTTAAATCTAAAACTATTGCACGTGTAAAAAAAAGAAACATTTTAAACATTTTTACTAACAATATTTTGGCAGCAGTTTATTTTCCTTTGTTGGCCTGTGTAATTTATACTAAAAAATCGACTGGAAGAACATCATTATTACAAAGTATTAATTTAAATGAGACTCACAACATTTTTCTGCGTGCAGTTTAGAACTGAAGCAGAAAACTAACATCAAGGCAACGTTTGTTTTGAGCGAAAACCATATAAATATTATTAATTAAAAGAGAGAGATGAGTTAAATAAAATTAGAAAACCGCCTACAAGTATAAGTAATAAGTGTAACACACCTTATTCGAGCAAAAAGGAAAAAAAACCTCCGCAACTCAAACTTAAAAAAGCCCATTAACTTACTTTTACCACAAGTGATTGCCCGCAAATTGCAGTTCACAGCGCTGAGGTACGAGCAACATGCATTTATGGGCATTTGTTGAAATTTTAAAACTGTTTGTGATAAATCCACACATTGTTTAAGAAAATTGCCTGTTCGAAACTCATGGCAATATTGCTAGTAAATAATTACTAGTTTGCCAGAAAGAAAGTTCTGAAAAAAGGCACTTTAAAACACAAGTGGGTTTTCTTTCACTTAACAAGGTAGCATATTTGCTACAATTTCCTGCTATAAATCATATCAGGCGGAAAACAAATTTGCATAATTATTGTTTACATGCAACAGTTTAATGAACATTTTAAGAATAAAACAAAAATTAAAGAAAATAGCAAAAAGGTTTTCAGCCCACAGATACTCGTAGAATATGTTAGACGCTTAAGACACTGCGTTTAAAGCAACAATAATGGGGTTCATGCTTTGCAGTATTCCAGTACTTAGAAGCCGTTTAAATATACCAGGGTTTTTTACCACACTGTGTGCAGTTACTTTTCTCTTTCGTATTGTAAAATTTGTAAAACTAGAAACAAATGAGAGATGTTCTGAAACAACGATATTGTTATAATACAATTGTTTTTTAGTTCGCCAAAATGATTGGTAAAATAGTAAAAATAAATTAAAAAAATAACTTTGAACATTCGGAAGGAAACAGTTAAAGAAATAGCTTTTAGGTGTTTTATTTGATGTGGCATATCAGTTTCCATATACATGTGTATGTATGTATGTATGAATGAATCTCTCTGCAGAGCAGATATTGTTAAGTATATCTTGGACATGGTTACGAGGAATGTACTCGTCCTCGTCTCATTTATGTGACAGCAGATCTTCATAAGTATTAATAGTTTTGCAGACCTCATTTTATTTTACCATTTAATATTCCACCAACAATTCAGCTATTGTGGACTTCAATTGCAGCTTCTTCTAGGATTTATTTCATGTTGTTGGATTTTAGGTTTTTTTCATTTTTATTCTAAGAAATGTGTCGCTTCTCCTGGCCTCAATACTGCCAAGTTTTTGTTACTGCAGATGAACAAGCGTTTTTGTTGTTGTGGTAGATATTCTCAATATACCAAAATCAATGTAGTGTTATTTACATATTTTATTGCTTTTACATTAAACCGAACTTCATAGTTTCTGATCCTGTTACTTCATATCTGTCTACTTCTTAAAGTTCTTTCGTCAAAACAAAGTTGCTCCATTTTCAAATCTTTCGTATAATCTAAATGCATATTTGCAATCCGTTTACAAATTGCAGCCACAAACAACATAAACATGTTTGTGTGTTGCATATGATTACAAAAATAATTAAAATTCTACAAAACTTGAACAGGCAGCAACAACAACAACAGCAACATGGCATAATTGTAGTTAATTTCTATGTAATTTTGTTGTTTCTGTGAATTCCTTCTCATGTTTTTCATTTTTTAATTTTTTCTTCTTTTTTGTGAAAAGCTTCTTCTGCTGACACAGTTACATTTTCATAAAAATATTCTCAATCTGACATGCATCACCTACACCTGAGCCGCTGTTTACGTTGAATAGGTACATACATACTTATTCTTACACAAAATACATTTATACATTTTAAATTAACATGCATTTTTTCCGCTAGATTTATTGGTGCCAACAATAAACATTTTCCTTGTGCAGGTTTCGGTATTTTATGAGGGAGCGGGGTATGTTTATAGGCACACACCATAAGTTTTTATTGCAATATCTAATGTATGTTTGTAGAACATTAACACACATTTGCTGGGCTGCATGAAGGCAACCAGGACTACAAAATAAAGAAATTATGCCAAAATGCAAATTTAAAATTCTACACAAGAGAAAACAAAAACTAGCAGAGATAAAAAAAACTGTATTTATGGCTTACACGAATAAATGGCAGGGTGTTAGTATTTGTGGCCTATCTGCATATTTTCTTGCACACACACACACACACACGCGCACACATACAGCACATGTTTAGTAAAAGCACAATCATGCATCATGCTTGACGCAACAGCACTGCAATTCTGGTTCAGTGTGCCTAAGAATGTTATCTGAAATTGATAGTTGATTATGGTTAATAACAACAATACTTGAACATTATTTGCAGCATGTTGTTGCATAAGAGCAAAGAACAGTGAAGAGCGGTTGGTTGAAAGTGCTTTGCAATGTTTCTGGTATTTGTTGTTGTGATGTGAAGTTTGTGTTGCTGTCAGTCCCTTGCAAGGATACACATAAAGCTTAATTTGAGCGGAGATTCCTAAATCCACCATCAGAGTTAAGAAAACTTCAAATGAACATACAAATATGGAGTTCTTTTTTTTCGTCAATATATTGAAATTCTTTGTAAATGTTTAACGAGAATAAAGAAAAAACAGAATAAAAATACTAAATAATATTTTCCGGCAGAAACTTAATAAACTTGCTTTTTTCTGTGTCGTTGCTTAAGGAAATGTCAGTAATGTAACAAGAATGATTTACTGCTGACGTGTCACCAGTACAGACTGATTGGTTATATCCTTTACACGGATCTATATTTTGTCACAGAAATTGAATAACCTTTTTGTTTATATTTCTTGAATGTCATATCTGAAAGAAACAGAACCGACTGACTACTGATATGGTCACCGGTACTAATAACTTTCTATAACCTTTACAATGGTCTCTATTTTCTCACAGAAATTTAACAATTTATATTTTTTTCTTTGCTCCCGCTCAAAAAATCAATTGCAAAACAGAACTGGCCGACTTCTGCAAATTGCCACCAGTTTCACTACTCGGAGAAATTGTACTCGTAGGACTGACACACTAAATTATTCTTTTCTCACTGAAAAGCCACTATAAAGACAAACAAGCCTTTTGTTACAGCCTTTGTCACTGAGCAAAACTGATTTTTTTCTGCTTTACGGCGGCTGAGTCAAAAGTGTGGCAGCTTTATTCACGAAAAGTCACCTAAATTATCGCCAAAAGTGCTGGCACTCGTCCCCAGGTTTCATTAAGAGCTGTAATAAATTTTATAGAATACTTTACATGTTTCTGGGCTTCGGGACAAGCCTGAAAATTATAGCATTTAAATTTTCCTGTAATCACATCAATCTCAACTTTAAAATTTTTCTTTTTTTGCCATAAGCCATTGAACACAAACTATTAAAAACAGAACACTTTGTAAATAATAGATTTTTCGATCATCAATAAATGAGCTATTAGATGCCACTGAGTTCGAAAATTGTTTGTCAACTTCATTTACTCGATACCATAAACCCTCAAACTAACCAGTAACTCAGCCACTGCACTTTAGCGTGCACAAAATAACTGTTTAAAATTATAATGGCTTTAATGTTACAAAAACCGCAGGACAACATTTTAACGAGACAACACAAAATTATCAGCCAGCCGCAAATAAAACAGCATGCACGACTCCATTCTCCATTCTTAGCGCGAGGCGCAGAGCAACTTTCCATAAAAAAATCTTAATTCAGGCATAAGTTCGATAGCAACATGTGCGAAATCGCAGACACACACTTCGAAAAAAATATAAAGCAGAAAAATTGCTGCTGCCTGCGAAAAAGGGAAATACTCCAAACAACTGTTCCGTATGTGATGATTTTACTAACAAAAAAAAAAAAAAAAGAATAATATATTTAGACGTTATTCATATTTATTGCGAATCCCATAAAAATTAATGGCAACAGAAAAAACAAGCATCGAACGAGAGGCAGCAAGGAAACCCTTTTTGTGTTGAACACAGCCGCAGGACACTCCCAAATAAACAATTAGCAAAAAAGCACGAATGTCCTTGTTAGTGAAACATAAAAAGGATTTTTGCAAGCCAGCAGCTCCATGACGCAGAAAGCCAAAGAAATCGGTAAAAACTCATCACTGTCTTTTAAGTATTATTTTAATAATTTTTCTCTAGCAATTTTTGCATTTCTGTTTCCTTAATTGACCCTTGTCTAAAAACATTGCAATATACATATTGTTTCTTCGAAAATTTGTAGCTTCAAAACTGTCGTGGCTGTTCAATTCTGCTATACCAAAGAAAAAGTTACAACTATTGGCTGGTTGCTACACCGAAAAAAATTGGGTTTTCAGAAGTCAATTTGTTACTTTACGAGAGGTACAAGCTGAGAACTTTTGTTGGGCATTTATTTCCCTGAAAATGAGAAAATTAATTTGTATGGAAATGCATAATCCTGGCGACACGGAAATAACGAGCCCGTGATATTTCTGAAGGTCGTGCGGTTTGAAAAATTTATTTATTTTTCGTGTGCCTTCGGTGTGTTCACATCTAGGGATTAAACTTCTTTTTCCGGATGTCTCACAAAAAAAAAAAATTCACAAATTATGAGCGTAAAGCTGGGGAAAGCTGGCAGCTTGATTTTAAGTCAATCACATTGGAAAATCGAGAGCTTACGAAAATCATGAACATTTATATGTATTTGGGAATAGCTTTTCAAAAAGGTTTGTACATATTTTTCCCCCGTGTACAAGAGGTGGAGTTGGCATTTATGTGCTGGCAAACACAAAAATGAGTAATATGTTCGCATAAAACAGGGGTTATTCACCCAAGCATTGCACCCACTTAAATCACACAACAACGCCACGACAACA
The DNA here is from genome assembly GCA_932526305.1 of Epicampocera succincta. Classification (NCBI taxonomy): domain Eukaryota; kingdom Metazoa; phylum Arthropoda; class Insecta; order Diptera; family Tachinidae; genus Epicampocera; species Epicampocera succincta. The sequence continues at coordinate 51,910,926 of OW052037.1, read as the reverse complement.
CAATCCCCAACCACCATAAACATTCAGGCTTACAACTCAAACTCTCGGGTAACACAAACACTGCACGATGACATGCAACATTTGCTCAAGGGCTATAGGAATACACGAATGCCAGCAGAATGCGACGACTTTGAACATTTTTATTGGAATACAAAACGACTTTGAAATGTGTTATAAAATATATTTAAAAGAACATAAAAATTTTAATTGGTTTTCTTTTTCTATACATACATATGTACAGATATATACTTACATAAATATACAAACATACATGTACATGTACAGACATCCTTTTTATCTGCCCAGATGTGTCGTTAGTGTCGGCAGCCAGTTCAATACAAACATTTCCCTCCTGCACTTTGGGACTGACTGTATTTGAAAGATTCACTTTGATTTTTGTTTCTTCATTTTAGTCCCCAACAACTTGTCCACTTTTATCAGGATTGTGCTCTAGAACGTCATAAAATATATTCTGTTGAATGTTTAGTTGAACTAGACCCAACCTATTGTAAGGCTTTCTACTTCCTAACGCTCTGGCGAATTACAGTGTTTAACACTTTAATCCTTAATCTAGTTCGAAACTTCATTTTGCAGTTGTCAGAACGGTTTACAGCCGATATAATAACTGGACACCTTGTAATCGAACTCCTCTCTTTGCGGCTTTTTTCCCTTCACCAAATTTCATCTCACACAGTCACCTCCGCGTGATAGACAGAAAAGACAGGTTTACAAAATCTTCAATATTAATTACAAGTTTATTAAATTGGTATAAATGTAATTAAATTTGCCCCATCGAACACTTGCCGTACCGTTGTTTTAATTGTACTGATTAAAGCTTTAATTATATTAATACAATTTTAGTCGAATCAAGCAAAGTTTTTAATTCAAGTATTACTTCAAATAAATATTTATAATATATTAATTGTAGCAGCAATTGTTAAGGCAATTTTAATACACAATAGAGTTGCAGCTTTATAAAGTTAAATTTTTTAGAACTATATTGCAAATATTGAACAGCTGTTTTGCCTTCTTTCGCGTCTATTACAGTGACAGGTGTCCATGTTTCAAATTGAGTCTCCTCACGGGCTGTCATTTCAAGATATTCTATATAGAATTAAATGGGTTGTTTTATAAAATCTTTTGAAATTTAATTTAATGATTTAACCCACATTTTTATCATGTTAACTTTTATTTTTATTCTGTAATAGCTCGAATAATTTAAAACAAAATGTTGTTGGCGGTCCTGTGGTGCCTACCGAGACAATCGGCAGTGATGACTACAACGATCGTCAGTTTAACAGTCGCATCAACAAGCCGCAACTTGCACTTACATTCGCCAAAGAAGTTTGAATAAAACGTTAATAAGTAGCCACCATAATGTTAATTATCTCACAAAACCATTTTTTACCCTAATAAAAGAAACAAAATAAAATCACACTTAATCACAACAAGAAACCCACTTTAAAGCTAAGAAACATTTTGGTGTTTTAAAGCCACCCACACGGCTTGATGCCACAAACGTTTTGTTTTTCTTTGGAGCGGTTTTAATTTTTCGAGAACACGTGAAAACAGCTGATTTAGATTTGCTTTTGCAATATTTTATATGACTTGCTAAGAGCGTTAGACTGTGGAGGCCTCAAAAATATCTGCGAAAGAACAAACCAGCCGACTGTTAAAGCGAAAACGTAAATCAAGGACATGGCCACGCGAACCCCAGTGTTCTTAGAAAATTTATAACTTTTTATGGTTTTTGAATTACGGGAAAAGCTTTACAGAAACAGGGTCGCTAGTTCTGAAAAGCTGCTTTCAGATACGCAGTATTTTGTTTGCTGCACTTCCCCGCCGCCGTACAACTTGTATATACATGTCTGTAGAGTATTGGAAAGATGTCCTCCATTTTGTTTTGCATAAGTATTCCTGGTAGTGCGCCCGATATACTCATATATTAGATATTTAAAATATCAATTTCCATGTTCATGTTTTTTTTTTGCAAGCCCCAATATTTTGCTCGTACATTTATTATCATAAATGATGCATCATCGTGCAGACAGCGGATACGACCCCACGTTAAAAGACCAACAATGCAAACAAATACCCAGTTCAGTGCTGGTATTGGGTGATAAATATTTAAACACTCATAAGTGAGCGAAAGACCGTATAAATGAACGACTGAATGAATGAATGTAGCATCTCAAAGTGAAGCGTAGCTAATGTCGTAACAGGCGCATGTGGGTAGACCTGTGTGCGTACACACACACATACATACATATATGGAGATGCAAATATACAAGCACACGCGAATGAAGGCGTAGAACAAAAAGTTGGCGGAAGTCATAAAACGGTGGGGTGGGCATTTTTTGTTTGTGATTAATGGGCAGAGTCAACCCTCTCAATGTTGTCCTTTCAGCATTTGCTGCTGAAATGTCAGAATGCAGTTTTGGGTGTCATTGTTTGAACAATAATGATCTCTTTTTTATTCATATTAACTGAATTTGTTTTTTATTTAAATTAAATTATATTTTTGTGTGCAATTAAGGCGTGTCTGGCGACTTCTCATACAAAATTTTCCATTTTGTCGATGATTTCAATGGCAACACAATAAAAAATGAATAAAACAAACAAAACACCAACAATAATAGTAACAAGACTGGCACGAGACTTTGCCAGTTCCGGTTGGTTGGCTGTGAGGGGCATTCCTTGTGAAACTTTTATTTAAACATTTGCTATCGACTAAAGCAGAGACTCGAAACAGCAGAAAGACAGTGGTTTTGTTGGTTCTGTATTTTAACACTATTTCCTTTTTCACTGGCTTGTGTGTTTAATTTTTTTCTTCTTTTTTTTGGTTTTTTGGTGGCTTTATTTTTTCCCACTCAGGGGGGAGTCGTGTGCCATGCGAACACAAAAACTTATATGAGCAAAAATTATGAATTGAATAAGACTGTTGACACTTTATGGCCCCTGGACTTTTTTCCACCACTGACCGTTGCGTGTATGTGTGCAAGTTTTTGCCACATTTTTCTATTGTGTCAAGGGTGTTATCGTTTGTTAACCAATATTAATGGAAAAAGGACTTTTCGGAAAAAGTGTTTGCCACTTCTTTGTTCTTGTTGTCGTCTTGATTTTTATTTTTTGATAAATAACACACACACACACACACACAAGTTTTAGCGACCTTTTGCTGTTTGGGAATATTTTGGTTTCCAAACAAAACAAATATAAAATAAACCCAACGCCCTTCAGCAAACAAAAACGAAATCAAATTAATGAAAAATGTTTATTTAACAACTTGGTGTTCACATGATGTGTCATAAGGGTAACGCAATTCTTTCTTTCCTTTTCAATATTATGAGTAATCATCTCTTAAAGTGTTTTATTTGCAAGTTGTCAATTTAATTTAAGCAATTGTAAGCCTTGCGATGACAATTACTGCGTGTCCTTTAAGATTTTATGTGTAAGTTTATTTTATTCATAAAGGGATTTGGAAAATGTGGCTTTTTTCGTATTGCAATAGATTTGATTTGGAAAGACTTAGAGAGAAATTGTCGGTATTAAACTAGAAAAAGAGTCCGAAATTGATTGCAATCATTGGTAAAAAATATCATATCAAATGATGTACATACTTTCACTCCATATATCTAAAGGAGTTTCTTTTGAGGGTAAGAAATTTAAAATGCTCCAATCACTTACATACATATTAAGTCTGTCTTAGTATTAATATTTTCAGTTTTCTTCTTAATATACATAGAAAAGTAATTTTTATTTTTCTTAAAAAGTTGGCTTCTTTGTGATCCATCTTCCAACACTTGTTTTAAGCAGTCAGTCAGTCTGATAACAGTAAATCTGGCCTGAAAGTGTCATCATTACAATCAATAGCTCAATGAGGCCGAGAAAGTCATGCCACTTTCCATCACTATTATTGCACTTCCAGCCCCCAGTCACGTTCGTATATAGTTTTTGCTAAGAGATTAAATTATCAGCTTTTAGCCGGCCCGTATTTTCTCAATTTTCTCAAATTTCGGCTTCGTATTTTCGAGTATTTCTCGCATCGAGAAGGTTTTCGCAATAAACGAGGGAATTGCAAGAATAACGATGTATGTAAATGTAAACAAAACGAGGAGTTTCTTATGCCACTATTTCTGTATGTCTGTCTGTCTGTCATGGAAGAACTACTGTCTGTCATTCAAATCATTTTCAAACAACTATAGAAGAGATTTCTGTGAGAATCGTCAAAATAGTCTTCATATCAAAACGAGACGTGAAGCAAAAGTTTACAAAATATAATTTATTTTTGGATATTTTGTAAAATAAAATTCTAGCAATTTTCAATTTTTAAATTTGAGCGATTTTGGGTTTTCCTCAAAGATAACTAGTAAATTTAATGTATGTATGTATGTATGTGTTTATTAATTTTTAATTATTTTTTAATCCCATACAGACTTCAGATAACTTCTTACAGAGTATTGCATTTCATGTAATAAAAATAAGAACAGAAGACTTTTTCAGCAAATAATAACATTTTTATGGAATTTAAAGAGAAAAAAATCATTTAATTTTGTTCTGTAAAAATTCCCATAAATCCCAGCTTAAATCCATCTCCCTGATCTGTTCTGTTCTGTTCTGTTCTGTTCCGCATGCGATGTCCTCACACATGTATTATCTTATACAAATTATTGCTGGCTTTAATCCTGTGCAGGTGTTCATACACAGACGTGCACACAAGCCCACCTACGAAACAAACAAAAATCTGCATATTAATGCAGAAAAATAGTACAAAAAACAATTCTGGAAAAAGTGCATTAAAACAATTTTTATTTGTGCGGTATTCGTAAAAAAAGGAATGTAACATTTGCAAAAAAAAAAAAAATCATTTCGGTCTTGATGTGTGTATGAATTTTAACATGTTTCTGTTTCTGTTTCTCTTATTCCTGTAGGTTCACATCCACCCAGAATAGTTGAACATCCCATTGACACAACGGTGCCGCGCCATGAACCCGCCACGCTTAATTGCAAAGCGGAAGGCTCACCCATACCCACCATCCAGTGGTACAAAGATGGAGTACCATTGAAAATCTTGCCAGGATCACACAGAATAACATTGCCGGCTGGTGGATTATTTTTTCTAAAGGTAAGTACCACAAAAGATAAGAACAAAAAATAGCAAAACGGAAAACTGAAATGAAAGAAATTTATTTTTAAATTAAAATAGAAAGGCGAAAGAGGGAGGCGTAAAAAAATAAACTTAAAACGAGTCAAAGTGTGAATGAAGTTTTTCAACTTTGCAGAAGTATTATTAAGTGGAAAGAGATGATTTTGTTTTTGTAAAAGCATTCTGCTTTAAGCCTCTTGGCATTACATTTTTTCCATTTTTCCCTTTCCTTTTTTTTTTATTAGTTTGTTCTTATTTTAGAGCTCAAAAAGTTTATTCGTACTTACACTCACACTTTATCAAGCATTTTTTGCATTTTTTGCATTTTATTCATAATTTCTGGCTTAATTTTATGGCTGACATTGCAAAACTGAAAATGAAGACATTTCAGTTTCACAAATTCGTCTGTCGTTCTCTACCTGTGTTTTTCATATGGCTTTTTATTACGATTGAGCTGAGCCAAGAGCGTACTAATTACTTTTTTGTTGTTGTCTACTGTCCGTGTACTCGTATGCTTCCATGAGCAGATATGCGAAAACGTTTTCGTCTCTCCTTGCACCGTAATGAGTGTTGTCAGTCTGTGCTTTGTCCCTGGCCGTCCGTCCAATTTATCCGTCCGCTCGCTCGCTGGCCGTTGAGTTAAATATGCCTGGGAGCATATTTTGGTTGGAAATTTTATACCTACAACAACTTCATTAACGCAAAATAAACATGAAAACCTTTTGATAAATGTACACGAAAATACACAAACGCCATTATACCGGCTTAAATATTTACATACCTACAGATATACATACATATGTACTTATACATACATATATACATACATGGAGCTTTATTAAACAGACACAGCCACACAGGCAGATCCGCGATGCTGCAACCTCTCCAATAGCAACAGCCATAAAATACCTTTATCATACCTTTACAAGTCTGTTAATACGACTGCATAAAGTTGTACGGCAGTTTCCAACAGGCAGACAAACAAAAAGATGCTGATGAGTCAGATGATGCAGCATTATATTCCTCCATTCATTCAGACACACAGGCAAAATTTACGGCATAAATGACATGAGTACAAGTGAAACTATGAATGCCAGCACACACTGAGCTGCTGTTGCCACTAACGATGACAATGATGACTCTTATGTTGCTGCTGCTGTTGTTGATGGTGAAAGCATGCAGAACCTTTAGCTTTATTTTGAAGTATTGCAAGTGAAATACAAACGAAAAGGGGAGAAAAAACTACATTTAAAAGTAAACAAACTCATCTAAATTAAATGTATGACTGTAAATCTAGAATCAATGACAACCCCGTAAGCAAATTTTGTTCAGAACTAAGTTGTTAATGTTCAAAACATTAAAAAACTGAAAATTTAAACGTCACTAGCGTTCTATAGTAAAGAGAAGAAAATGCTTGTGTGCGGATCTTTAAAAGTGTTTATCCAGCTCCTGGCTTAGGAGGTTCAGTGACTCGTGCTTCTTTAAGGTATGAATTCTCACCGCTATTGTCATGGCTCATGAGCGAAAGGAAGAATATTTTAAATGTCTTAGAGTTCCAACACGGCAGAGCTTCAAATTCAAATCACGCAGGAGACTAAATATTTAAGCAACAAATTGAAAAGGATTCTTTGGATACAGACGTGTTAAAAAAAAATTGCTCATCTTCCTTTAGCAATTGACTCCATTTTAACTGTGATTTTCAGTGTTAAGTCTCTTATTCGCTTGACTAAGATCCCATCGGCTGTAAAAGGGGTAAATTGCACTAGTTTGCTTGTCAGAAACAAACAGAAAAATTTACATATTATTGGTATTACGACAACCTGTAGTTTCAGCTTTAAGGCCGTTTGGTATAACTTTAAAGAATACATCACTTCATATTTTATATACAATATTATTTAGAAACCAGCTGAAAATTCTAACTTTTGCTCAACTCTTACATCCAAGTGTTCGCTGGGTATTATACACTTGTACGTACAATTTACACATCAGCAATAATAAACAATTTTACAATTGTTTGTTTATTTGTCTTTTACTCAGTTTTATTGTGTTTGTTTAACTACACCCTCAGACGCATTTGCATTCGATGTGAAATCAAAAAAAAAAAATAGAAAAAAACTTCAAAACATTTTCGAAATGTTTCATTAAATTCATGCAAACGAACATTCAGAAAGACAACAGAAGAATTAAAAGAAAAAGTGTATGTATGTATGTATGTATGTATGTAAGTTTTGTATTTATCTAAGAGTTGAAAAAACTTTTTATTTATTTGTTGTTCTGTTCTTTTGTATGAAATTTTCTTCTTGTCGAAACTTTTTCCTTATTTAATTCTTGCAAGTAATCAACTCCTTTTTTTAGAGCTCTCAGCCAGTCAGTCATTCATTTAATTTAAATGAATTGATTCCGCTACTCTACTCATAGAAGGAAAGAACTTTTTTTTTATCATTTTCGAGACAGAGTATTTAAGAACAAACTGAAAATTTATTCATTTGTAGCAGCGTCATTAACAATTTCATTATCCTTAATAAGTTAACTCGTTAGCATTTTGTTATATTTTTGGATAATTATGAATTAAGCTTTCTCTGTTGATGTATTCTTATTCTCTTTTTTTGTTTTTATCAAATTTGTAAATGACTTTGTTGGTAATTGAGTTGCTTGGCAATGAGCTTTCAGGAAACACAGAGAAATTAAATCACTGCAAATACAAACGGGTACGATAAAGGATTTTCAGATCAAACAATATCTTAAATAAATAATAATTTAAGTTTTAGATATCATTAACTATACAAGAAAATGGAATTGTTAAGCCATATGTATTGTCTGATGTAACAATATTGTAAGATCTTACATAAGAAATAAGATTATACTGACAATGAAAACTAATCGCTGGAAGCGAATTATTATTGCCAGATAATAGAGCAAATTCTTGTTCCTGTTTTATATATATTTGAATTTATAGGCTAATGGAATTGTTAAGCTGTGCAGAGACGATTGTCAGATCTTACAATATGGCAAGATCTTATAATGTGCTCTGCTGTGCTGTGATGTGCTGAAAAGCGAAACTTAACACCAGAAGCTTCAAGTGAATGTCCGAAATTTTTACATGTTCTGATAATAAATTTATGTGCAAACAAAAATTGGCAGTTCATACGGCTGTCAGTATTTATGGCAAAAATTGCCAGCTCTGTTGTTAGATATCGCCAAATACGTTTTCAAATACCTATATAAATGGGCAGTGTTGCCAAAAGAAATATTTCTCTGATAAAAGCGTCATTGTCAGGTGTACTTTTTCAAGAGCATGTGGCTATAGGGAACGAACTTCAAGTCCCTGGCATTTATCGGGCAACGGCAACCGAGAGTGTTTTCCCGGTTGTTCCGACTCGTAAACCAAAAAATTAAGAATAGGGAACGCTACACTCCAAAAGTTGGCTAAAACTTTATTTGCAGCATTTTTAAATGAAAATCCATTATATTTTTTATCTATATCTGATCAGCCGATTGAAATCTGATCTGTCTGTTTTGAAACACTCCCGCAAAAGTATTAAGCAAATTGATTTAAAACAACTGCCATTAGAGTTTCAAAATCGCAAATATTTCAAAACGTTACCATTTAGTGCAAACGCAGTAAAAGGGTTTACTGTTTCCAAACTGTGATACCATTAAAAGTGAGGAACTATTGGGATAAGCTGAGCAGAGTGTCAGCCGCACAAGCGTTAAAACTTCAATAAGAATAACTAAATAAATAAACAATTCTAGCATTTTTACATTAACTAAGAGTTTTTCAAAACTTTGTGCTCTCACATTCCAGAAAGATTGAAAAACAATTGTAAAACATGTACGATGTGATTTGTTTGAAAACGCAGCTCAAGAAAACCCAATAACAATTTAAACTACAAATAAATAAAATTAACTTAACGATATAAAATTAACAAGAATCACAAAACAAAACAAACCCAAGCCGTGGCATCATGAAATAAGAATCGCTCCCTAAAGACATTTAGCACGCAGTTTATATGATTTTGCACAATATTTATGATTATTTTAAATTAAAACGGAAACGTGTTTTCAGCGAACTTAATCACCAATTTAACCCAAACAAATGTCACACACACACACACACACACACACACACACACACACACACACACAGCATTCACTTCGCCACAACCGAGTCACTCACGCTGCTGCCAGCGAAATGCTGACACAATAAAAAATTTTGGTGCTGTAAAATCACACTCCTTTAGAAGTACGAACGAGAAGAGACCACAACAACAAAAAGGACCTTATCCAATACAATGACGAAAATTTCTATTGGAAATGTAGCAGTTAACAGGGGCATAGATGGTACACACTCACACAACCGCACACACACACTTATCAAATAAACTTTATGCCATATTTTATGGATGGTTGGCTTCTGTTAGCCACACACACACACACACGAGCGCCACAACCGCTCTTTTCATCTGGCTTTTATCTACTCGCACTCGCCCACTCACATTCGCATTAAGCAACTCACCATTCGTAAATATATTTATGCGATAAAATAAATGAATGCTTTGAAAAGCAAAGCGCAGTATTAAAAGATTTTAGCAGAGCAGAGCAGAAAAAGTATAAAAGAAAAACCTGGCAACTATGCCACCCTTCCTGGCGTTCCCACAAGTAAAGCCGTCACTTATTCACTCTGTTTAAGTCATTAAAGTTTATAATAAATTCATTTGACTTCGGGAACGTGCCGCAAAATGGCAACTCAATAAATAAAATCGTACTTTAACTTCCTAATTTTCTACTCTGCCCCCACCCCCCCCCCCCCCCCACCCACCTTGTGATCGCTTATTTATTTAGGTTCCTCTTAACAAACATGGACATAATTTATAAAGGTTTCCCCTTCGTTATGGTATCAAGATTCATGAATATTGTATTCCAAAAATATAAGTAATATATTAAAGTTGTTCATTTGTAATTAAGAGTTTTTTAAGGAAATATTTTTTTTTAAAATTTCATTATTTAATTTAAAAGAATTTACTTCATTTTAATGAGTTTTTATCTTCCAAGTTTTCCGTTGGCTTAAGTGCATTTCGGACTATAAGGCATTGTATTGAAACTGGCCACAAACGTCTAACAAAGTGTGGCCTCGATTATCCCTGATTCGATTAAGCAGGTAGAAATAAAAATATTTCTTTCTCTTTGCATCGATTTTAAATTTGTCCTTTTTGGATTGCACAGGACTGCAAGCGTATTTTTTGATTGACAATTGGCCAATTAAAAACAATTTGAATACGCAGACCTATAGTGAGTCAGAAACGTATGGTCATATATTTACAATTTTGTTGAATGTTGAAACTTAAGAGCCGAACATGAATAGAGAATGTGTATAAAGAAACCACTCAAAATTGTTCTCCTATTATGCAAGATAATCGATTTTCCGGAAACCTTCTGACCTGTGATGGTGATCCAGGTGTGACTGTAATGCGTGCCAGTGTCATAAACCCTTTAAGAAATGATATCATTAGAGATTCGACATGCCGTAGATTTTTTTTCCTTTTTTAAATTTTTTACGTTAAACGTTAAGATTGACTCTGGGTTACATTTTTGAAAAATGCAAACTGAATAGGCGATCCATAGACTGCCGTGTCTGAAAATGTGTTTCACTTCAATTCGTATCGTTGCCTTGTAGATATCAAGTTTCAAAATTTCCATGATATTTTAAGAGATTTTTACTTATTTGCAATTTTCTGGAGCTCCTGCTTTAATTAACGAATTCTGGCACTAGGCCTCTATTATCGGAAAATGTTTGATATTGATCCAAGTAATTATATATAAGCGATATTGTAACAATGTTGCATTCTTAACAAAAATTAAATGTTTTAGTTTATTTTGTATTCGCTAAAGTTCAAATTAAAGACCTATAAAATATCTGCCCACCAGTAGACTGCTTTGGATACCCACTTAAGTAACTACAGCCATTACGTGCTAATTTTTTTTCTTTATCTAAAGAAGTACTAAATCACTTCACCCTCACACACACGCACACACACCCGTATATATATATATATGTATATGCAATCAGCCTGAAAATGAAAATTATTATACTGTTGAAGAAGAATATAACATGTTTAAAGATACTTTTCTTTTCAAGGGTAGAATCTTTTCGTGTATTTTATTCAACATTAGAATCAAAAACGAAAACATTTATTAAAGCAGTTTACAATGAATGTAAGAATTTCATGACTTGTCTATGCGTGACCTGGGAATATGCAATAAATTCTTACAACCATCCAAAAATCAGCACACACTCAAACGAGGGCTCACACCATAAAAGCATTAACAGTAGCTTTAGTGTATTACACACATACAGGTGCACAATTATGCAGAGCCGGCCTCAGACAATATCGTGTAGGTAGAGAGAATTTTTGCGAAGAATAGTGAAAGAAAAAGTTTGTGTATGAACACAAACACCACACCCTTGAGTTTTAATATATTGCAAACTCTTTGTTTCTGCCTTTCTTTTTCCGCCTTTTTTTTTGTCTCCTACTCTGTGAGTTGGTACATACATATTACATACTTAAACATTCTTTCGTTTAGCCTTGAAAATTTACAATGTGAATTTTGTTGTACTCACGCTGCTGTCACTCCGTTCCACCAAAAGATCATTAGATGGGAAGAAATGCAAACATGCACTGACTGACTGCCTCTTTGAAACTATTTTATTGCAGTAGAATATTTTATGCCTTTTGTGTAACAAGATGTGTGTAGGCGAGACAGTGTTGCCAGCAAAGTAGGTAAAATACATTTTTCTTAACAAAGTTCGATATGAAAAATGAATAATAGCAAATGACGATGGGCGGCCAGAATCTTGTAAAGTTATTTCAAATCGAAATATTAAATTTATTCATTTAAAATAAATAAATAATCCGACCTCAAACCATTTTTTTTCCACGAAGTAACCCACATACATGTTAATAACAGGCCATAAGCTCAGTTCAATAAAGACAGAGAAAGTTTCCAAGCTAGAAGAGAAACAGAAAGACCAGCTTTTGCTAATGCCAAAAGCTTTGCATATTATAAAATTTTAGTATAGCGCGTTTATCACAGAGGCCGAGAGTCGCAAGAACACTGCTGTGTCGCATTTTCAATACTTAAATATACTATACATTTGAAACTATGCGGCTGTCTATCTGCCAACCAAAATTTATTCAGAGCCATTATGGGCTAGTGGCGTTACGGTGTTGAAAACATTTTCATGTTTGCAATATTTATTATTTAAACTCTACAGCCGCTTGAAGATTTTTTGATTATAGGTTTCGCAACACAGCGGCATCACTGGTCGTCATTGGTTGTATGTCCTTGTCCGTGTCCCTTATATGGTTGGTTTTGCCCCCCAGGAGACTCACTGGCATGCCAAGTAACGGTATTATAAGCAATATTGCATTTACATCACAGCTCTGATACTCTCTTTCTCTCATTTCATTAAGTTGTTGTTGAACATAATGCGTATTTAAATGTCCTGTTGGTCTTATTGCCGTTTTGAAATTATTATAAAGTTGTTTTTTGTTTCTGGATTTACCTTTGCGCTGATTTGAGCTTTTGTGTTTAAGACCAGCCCTACTTGTTAGATGATTGTGGGTATGAGTGAGCATTAAAGTCGGATTTATATTTCGGTGAATGAAATAATAAATAAATTGCTTTTAAATGAATGTGTGTGTATGTGTGTGTGTGTTTGTGGATGTGTGTAATTGCCTGTTGACATTTATTGCTGTTTGTTCAAATGCTTTATTGTACTCGAACACACACACACAGACACACACACGTATTTAAGCATTTATTAAAATTTACTTCTTTATTATCGTGATGCTGTAGTTTTGTGTTGAAAATAATGAAAAGGATTTCATTAACGAAATAAACTTCAAAATTAATTCATGATATTAAAAGGAAAATTTCATAAAACACGATTTTGCGGATACAGACACGACAAGATTGAAGCAAAATTTAAAATTTTGGTTTTCATTGCAGAAAGGAACAACTTAAAAGTTGCATTTTTTACGGAATATAAAAAGCTGCGTTTTCAGAAAAATTTTTATATGCGTTCGTACTGAAATAGGCCTGTCGTGGCTGGCACTACTTTAAACCTGCGCCGTTTTGTAATAGAGGCATCTGAGCTTTGACAGCCGATAGTGGTCATACAGCTCGTAATTACATCTGTCCAGTCTGTATTTTTAATGCAGCGTGGATGGAAAATGCAACAGACGGTGTTATATCTTTGTTCCGATATGACGGACGTCATATTTATAATACTACAACTTGAAGGTGTTCAAATTCAAAATATTACAAAAATATGTCTTTAACAAAGAATAATAAAAAAAAGCAATATTTTTCCTATTTGTTCGTTTTTCAAAATTCAAAATTGGAAGTGGTAAGAAAATTCAATGGGAAAAGGCAATAATTTGGGCTAAAAACCTAAATTGAAATCTTCTTAACATTTTTTTATGCGTATGTCCATTCCATTCATTCATTTTTATTTTCTATCATCATACAATACAAATATTTTAAAATATATTTTATATATACAATTTTTGAGATATTACTAATAGTATTAAACTATTATAAGGAAATAGGAGAACTTTGAAAATATAATAATGATTTAAGGAGAAAATTATGCGTATGTGTATTTTCTTAATTTTTAATTTTTCTTCTTAAGAGCAATCAACTTTTGTTTCTAATTGGCTACAACTTATTCATACTTATATCTTCACTATTTTTTATTTTACATTATTCTTTTGTCTGACAGTTTTAAAACTCGTTTTGTTAATAAAAATGCTACCCTATAAAAAAGTTCTATTTTAAATATTTATTTAAACGAGTGGCATTAGAAGAGATTGCATATATAAATGTCTATGAAACTGTATTGGAAAGTACATCTTAATAAAATGAATGGAGAAGTAAAATTTTATATTTTTCAGAAGAGCACTTTAGACAACATTTGCCTTTTTGTTAAATTAAAAACAGAAAACAGAAAAATCTCTGCCAGCCACTTGAAAAGGAGAGATAAAACATTCTTTTGGAATATTATTTTATCAGAGTCAAAACATGTATGGATACTTCGTTTTGTTCATATAAAACGGTATACACAGAGAGAAAAAGGCATATAAAGTTGCGTGTATAAACTTTTTTTATATATTTATAAAGGTATGAACAACTATTGTGGTTTCATACTCGTAAGTCTTTCGATTTTAATTTTTTTTAAGCTAAATCACATGAAATCAGCATGAACGTAAAGGCCAAATTATTATCACTTTGAATGTGATGAAAAATGTGGGGAAAATTTGCATTTCATATGAATTTAACATGATTTCAAATTAAGAGTCACGTCATATTGTTCTATTTTATTTTAGGTTCCTTAGATTTCGGAAGCTTTTAATTATTCCGAAAAATTATAAAATCTCTTCTTTTCACCTCAAGTCTGGCAGTTTTACACTTGACGAAATAAAAAAAACCCTCTTAGTAAATAAACAACCGAACAAAAAGAAAATAACAGAAAACACGTTCATAGAAAAATTTTAAATCAAAGAATATTTATTATATTAAAAATGTAGGTGAAAAGCATTAGCAATCTCAACCGTAGCTGAAGCAGGTGCCCAGAAGTGACAAAGAGTTTGCAAGTTATTAAATTTTAATAAATTTTTGAATTGCCAACCTCAGCTCAAAAGTGTTAAATGTTGCTCGCACAAATTATGTGGCGACTACAAAAAAAATGATGTGGCAACACTTCGCTTGAAAAATACATCAATTGTTTTGGTTTGTTTTAACAATTTTAAGCAATCAAAACATTTATGTCAAAATATCTACTAAATACTTAAAAGCCAGTGAAATAATCAAATATATAGTTTAAATTTTCATCTTAATATAGTTTTGTTAACATTTTACTTCAATAGATCAGCAAAAAATTCCCATTCCACATGAAATAGTTTCACTTCAAAGGTATTAATTGTTCGTGTTGCGTTTCTCAATGAAGTAAAACCACTTTCCATCGAAATTAAGTTCTATTATATGACCGAGTAATTGTGGATAACAGTCATTCTAAAATGTGTCTTAAGCCGTATTTAGTTGTAATAATTGGAATTTTGTTTAATCAAGTTGTTTTCCAAAGTTTCTAAAAATTTTTGAAAATCGAAAATAAATTATTTTTATTTCTTCAAAAACATTTAAAACAAAAATTTTGTATTTTAAACATAATTTTATTCATAAACGCCAAACATTTTCCTGATTTTATTCCTTTACGGTGGTACCAACACTTTGCAAACGCAGTTTTATTTCAAAATATGTATAAAATAAACGGAAAGAATCTTGTAAATTATAAAAAATATATATGTAAAAAATTAAATAAATATATAACACATAAAAATTGGTTCCTTTTTTGTTGTGTATTTTGTAACTTTGTGAGTTTGAAATTTACACTCTTGTATTTATATTTCATTAAAAATTTCTCGTACACTAGACTTTTTGTCAAGTTCCATTAATTCATTCGTGACATCCCATTAAGACCCATTGAAGGAACATGTAGACTTGAATTTTTTACTATCACGCAACACCCACAACGACTTTTTCTATTATAACAACAAATAATTAAAATCTATATATTAAAATTTATTAAAAAACTTAAAAAACAACGGCATTTCCAACAGACACATCCACAATTGGAGAATCTTGGGCATAAAGCATACAATTAGCAATAACCCCGCAAACACTTCATAGCAGAAATAAGCAAAAGTTAATAATATTCATAGACTGTCTTTTTGTCTTTAATAGTACTCAGAGTCTATTAATGATATGTTTTGGTACAGTTGGGTAATTGCCCAGGAGAAGGTCTCCACTATTTACAATGATTTACTAATAACAAGGATACTCATCTTAAGTTGAGGTTTGTGCTACAGCTTTAAAGCGCCTTTGCTTCCGCATCTGTATCTGGCCAATTCACAACCTGCGGTTTTTCAGGACAAGTCTTCATTGTACCAAAAACATTTACTGCAATTTATATCTTCGATTTTATATACACTCGTATGCAGATAGTTGGCAGCTATAGACAGATATTTACTTTCGTATTGATTGTAACTATTTTGTGGGTTGAAAATTCAAATACTCGAACCATATAGATGTGTACATAACTTTGTCTCTTGTGAATTGGTTGGAGAGCAGAGCTAGAAATATTTGGAATAACTGTTGTGTCCTGTAAATGTTTTATTCAATAGGTTCTACAAGCCTTCAATTATACCCAGCAGAAATATTAAATATATTATTATCTTGCTACTACTATCCACACTGCTACTTCTACCACTGCTAAAACTTCTATCCACAGGACTACTGTTTGTGTTAATACTTCGGCTACTGGCACCAATGCTACTGCTATAGCTGCTACTACTATCAATACAACTGCTACTATTAGTACCACCACCAAACAATTTAGACACAAATTTGGTTTTAGTACTAATATTAATACTTCTACTAATTGTTCTACTACTACTGATACCAATGCTACTAATAATTTTACAATTACTACTACTACTACTCACACTACCAGGACAACTACTTCTACTACTACTTATACTTCCACTAACGCTGCTACTACTACTGTTACAACCTTTTGTTTGTTTTTATTTCTTTTTTTTTGGTTTTTCTTTTTTGGTTTTGCTTATACGTTCTTGTTTATGTTGATGCTACTTTTAAGCTTCGCTTCAGTCGTGCCTTGGCCGAAACTTTCAGTTATTTAATTTTTTGTATCAAAGTCATGCCTTTTGGCAGAATAATTTAATTTGTGTTTCGCAAAACTGCTTTCAATTCAAGTCCATCACATACATACATTCATAAGTAGCATAAAACTAGATAATGTTCACCGGGAAACCGTTTCGTTTTTGTTTGTTTGTTATATCAAACTACTTGTTTGTAAAGGTTTCTGTTAAACCAATTAAACCACAGCAACATGTTTGTTTTAAACGTTTTTGCTCTCTGCTGCTCCCTCGCCATGTTTTCATTTTAACATGTATTCCCGCTTATTTCAATGTGGGTGTATGTGAATGTGTTAACCAAAGCTGTCAAGTGTATAAATTAAAATAAAAAAAAATTGTGTGTGTGTGTGTGTGTGTTCGTTTATGTATTTGTATATTAAACACCGCATAAAGGCAACAAAACCATTGAAGTGATAAAGTGGTAATCAAGAATTTTACACAATAGTTGCCCAGGTCTACATGATGATCATGCGAATGGGCATTTTAATTTTGCACTCATATATAAATAAAATACGTACATATGTACGTGTGTATGTACTCAAATGTGACAAGAAATTAATATGAATTTATTTTTCTCTTGTGAATTGGAAAAATGTTTGATGCTGCCGCTTTCTTTAAACTTGATAAAACATAATAAAAACACTCAAAACTTTATTGGCAGCAGCGACAGAAATGTTTTTGGGGAATAGCCTTTGGGAGCAGCTCAGCAAACGATAAACTAAGTCGCTTAATTTCGTATATATATTTAAATTTCATTTAACATCAGCTTTAACTTGTAAAGATCACAAAAGCAGGAAAAGAAAAGAAATTTCTCTGGCCACGCTCTTTATTTTTTTTAATTTATTTAATATCTGCTGGATCAAATCTCCTAGAACTTGTCAAAACTATTTACTCTTTAAATATGTCTGCAAGTACCCACATTTATTTAAACCCGATTGAAAATGCGTAAGATTTGTTTCCCCATCCATAAAACTGCCATAAACGCAAGTCAATGTAAGTAAATTGTGTGCTGCCATATGGAAAAATCAAATTAAATTATTTCTTGGTGAAATACTTGGAACCCAACAGCAATATTTTATTACGATTTTCAGTCGTAAGACATTCCTTACTTGCCATCATTTACACTTAAGCACAAACTTATGCACGCACATGCATGTCCTTCGAACACATTGAAACAGACACCAGCAAATAAGTGGGTATGAATTCTGTCGATATTTTAACAAAAAATAAAATCTTTATGTTAAATGTAATTGTGGTTGAATGTAATTTATTTGTGTAATACCTTTTTATGCACATTTATTGCTTTAAATACGTCACAAAAAAAAGCAAAAGTTTAAGACTTCTAGGATATTTCGTGTTGACAATTTTCCATGTTTATAAGATAAAATTTACATTCTTAATGTTGGTTAATTTTTGGTAAGACTGTGTTTTTCTTTATGTGCGGTTGTCTGTAACGTGCAGACCTGAAAATTGTTATAAAGTAAGAAATTACAAAATTTGGAAACAGTTATAAATTTTAATGTTAAATGATTTATGGAGAAATGTCAAAATTCCAGACAATTTAAGGTTGCAAAAACAACCAAATTGTTAAAACAAATGTTCTAAAGAATGTCCAAATGTTTTTCAAAGGTACGAGAAATAATATTCTTATAATTTATGGCAAATTTTTTTTAGCACAAAGCCTTCAACACATGCACAGAAATATTTCAATATTACAAAGGAGCACTTTTTTATCTGATATTTATCACTAGAAAAGTACGAGAAGGTATTTACTCAGCTGCCTTCAAGTAAATTTTACTAAAAG
This sequence comes from Epicampocera succincta, assembly GCA_932526305.1. NCBI lineage: Eukaryota > Metazoa > Arthropoda > Insecta > Diptera > Tachinidae > Epicampocera > Epicampocera succincta. The sequence continues at coordinate 51,892,199 of OW052037.1, read as the reverse complement.
CCACAGCTGACATTTAAGATTTTTGTGTAAAATCGTTGTATCTTGAAAAATACATTTTCAAAATTAATACCACAAATCGTCCTCGATAAATTACCAGAGCAAAAGCCTGTTTTATTTTTTATTTAAGATGTTGATGGTTTCCCTGCATTCGCTACATCGTACATAAACCAGTTTCAACAGACAGGAGAAATTAAATAAAATATCTACAATACGAACATAATGTTCGGAGATAAAAAATGGCAAAACATAAAACTTATTTACTCTAGTGTGTTATGCATGACATAAGCCATCAATAAGGGCAAGCAACACGCTAGATATTGATGAAATGGCAACAAAATGGAAAAGTACAATCAAACACTCAGGCACGCAGGACTTGGAGCTCGCAAGCCCAGTGGCAATAATGTTAAGGAGCTCTCAAGGTACTTCGGCACGCCGTCTGCTAGACCACTTTTGTGGCAACAATTTACCCACGACAATATGATGGTTAAATCAATCTTATATTGAGCGGGATACAGGTACCTGCAGAAGGAAATGCTAGAGCTAGTAAAAGCGTATCCTAGAGTTGAACACCAGCCACTAAAACGTTTTGCTGTGCATGCCGGAAATAGTGCATCATTTGGCACCTATAAGACTAAAGGAACAGAATTTTTACACATTTTACGCATTAAATGCTACATTGCTGTGAATAAAAAAATGAAAAAAAGACAACTACGATGCTAAGATTTGGCTAATTCAAAGAAGAGATACTATCGAATTCAGCTAATTCTGTCATTGTCATTGTAAACATGTCTGTAGTAATGTTTGCAGCTTCACCATCCAGTTGCTACAATTACATTGATAGATTGTAACCATAGTATTGTTATGGCTGTAAGGGTTGCGTGACAAAACATTAGCTACTAACGAACCTTTATTTGTAAAACATTTTTGTTCGATCCAGTTATAATATGAGGTGGATTAGCGACAGCTATTCAGCTATATAATTCAATATATACATGTATGTTGCTCGCAAATATTGTAGTCACAACCATATCTTTGTTTACATGCAACCGTTCCCTCAATATCAAATGATTGAAAACTTTGAAAAATCTGACATCAAAGCAACAACAATAGACGTTGTGTGAGTCATTTAGCAGCCTAAAGGATTTATTTTCAAGTCACTCGGAGAGTATTTGTGAAACAGAAGTGACAGCCTTCCTGTGATACTCAGAAGGCTGATGCCACTTTTAGTAGACCTTCCATGAAAGTCTTGGACTGCCCGGCAAAAGCGTGCAATTCGCCAAAAGCGTGTATTACATTAGACCAGATCCATTGCTGTAATCATAGCTCGTACAGTTGGCAATATGGTACTATTGGTAGAGTTTTAACTGAAATTTAAAACTCTGCTTTAAGCACTTACATTACAAACGCTAACGGACAAGATTGTGCAGCTCTCTTGTAACAAAACGCTATAAAATACTAAAGTACCAAAATTGATCCAAGGGCTCACTGCAAACTGGAGACGTCACTCTGCAGCAGTAAAAATAGCTCAACTGTTTGTGCAGAATATCACAGTTTCAGTGAGACATTGAAACCCGCTTCAAATTTGTTTTTTATTTGTTTTCAAACAGCTTTCAATGAATTTTATAATTTTTTGCTTGAATTGAAAAATTGTGACGACTAAAGCTTCCAATCAAACTTTATAAACAAAATTAAATTAAAATGTTTATTATATTTTCCATCTAATGCCGAATTGTTGCCAATGTGGTCTCAGTTTCAATTGAAGGCAATGTGTGCTCTGTACTCTTACCACTGGGTATATACGTCATCTTATATACCTAATTTGTTTTTCTATAGATACAATAAGGGGTTGCGCCACCGTACTTACTATTCTGCTTACCTTTTTTTGTAAATGTGTATTTTTCTTCAAGAAATTTAAGCATTAGCAATTTTTATCTACAAGAAATAAGATATTTATAAATATCACAATATTTCCTTTTATATTATTTTTGCAAAAAGAGAAAAATGCAGACAAAAAATGTTCATCTAATTTTAAAATTTTCTGCTTTTTTCAAATTTAAGGTGGTGAACTCGAGACGTGAAACAGATGCTGGTGTTTATTGGTGTGAAGCGAAAAATGAGCTGGGTATTGCACGTTCACGTAACGCGACTTTACAAGTAGCGGGTAAGTAGATTACAATTTTTTTTTATATTTTATATTTAAGGTAGAATGTGGAATAGAACAAGTATTAAAATTTAAAAACGGTTTGACATTTATATGTTAAAATTTCATATGTAGGTGCCAAGATGCCTGGCGCCTGAATTGAAATCGGCTGAAAAATTCTTTATATTCTAAAACCAATGATCGATCATTTGCTTTTGGAACGGGAACAAGAGCTTAAGAGAAAAATGTTCGAATTCTATTTTTCACTCACACAAATAGAGAACTTTACTTTCTCATTTTGTAAGAATTACGAGTAAAAAACTAAAAAATGTTATATTGGCTTCAAGCGTGAAAACTGTTGCAAGATATCGAACGTTAACATTCACCCACACGTTAATAACAGAAAACTGAAGTGTGAGCGGTAGATGAACTTAGCAAACTAGTGCTCACAAATAGTCTCCAAAATAGTTCTTAGTCCTGCATAATATTGGCATTAACTCTCGATATCTTGCGACAGATGGATGATTAATAAACTAATTTGAATAAATCAACTTAATATTGTAAACACGAACAAAATTAATTCAGTTTTAAATTTTTGCACTAATTCTAATTCGCTGAGATCTTTCAAGTCGGTTCTGTTATATTTAGTTTATATAATTTTATTATTTTAAAGAATTTATTGATTTTAGTTCCGAAACTTCGGCAACTTGCTTTGACGTCAACTTAAACACAAAATCCATTTTAAAGCAAAAAACAAGTTGTTTTATTCCATTTGTTTAAATAAAATTTCCTTTTTGTGGAAAAGTTTGTACAAGCGTTCACTTATTTCCCCACGTCTGGCAAATATTTATTAATTTTTATACCACGTTTACCACAAATTCAACCGCTGGGGGCGGTTTTCTTCTCGACATCACAAACAGAGTATACAAACAGGTCGGGGGGAACCAAGTAACAGGAAAACAAAAACAAATTGCTAAAAATATAAAAAGAATAAAAAAAAAGCTCAAAGAATTGACGATGAAAAATTGGCATGTAATAGAAATAAACTGGCACATATTTGCCTTAGACGCAACGTTAAGGAAATTGAAAAATCAAAGTGAAAAAGGAGAAAACAAACAAAATAAAAGGAACAACAATGACGTGCAAAGACGCTTGCAGCTTTTTTGGGAAAAATGTTCTTTTCTAACTGAATTTACAATACACACATTTTAATACAATATTTTCATGAAATATGTATGTGTTTATGTATGTATGTATTTTTCACACGAAAATTTAGCTGTTACGGGGTTACCAAGAAAAATGTTTGCTTAGCAGAGTTTAATAATTTTAGTTTCAATGTATGACCGCGTTTAAGAACATCCAAAGCCGCTTTCAATTGCTTCCAGAAGAACGTGTAAAATGTGGATAAAAAAAATTACTTCTTCACATGGATCAGGTTTACACTCTCTAAACTAATCCTGGATCGGAAATTTAGCTCTTTGTGGTCATTGAATAAAATCAATCAATCGGTAACAAATCGAAGTTGAAGAAAAGAGCTGAAAAAAGTAATAATTTCATTTTATATCTATTCTTGCACTAAAGAAAAAAAACTAGTTTGAAAAATATCTAACAATGGCAGCGTTGCCAAATGTGTAGATTTCTTTATTTTTGGAATAGATTTGCAGACTGTAACTCCAATAAGCAGTTTTTTAATTCCATGTTTTTAAAACTTATTCGCATAAAACAGTGGCTCAGAACGGTTTTCGAATATAAGAGTTGAAACAAAGGTCGAAAGAATATTATGGCAAATTAATTTTAAAAAAATATTTACTGAAATAAATAATTAGGTAAAGATATGCCCGGTCTAGTCTAGTCTTTTTAAGGAATATTTATGTCATTCCCTCAAGTTTTGCACGAAAAAGTGAAATGGAAATTAAATTTTATAACAATATATACAATTAATATGTGTAATTTTTTTTTTTTTTTTTTTTTTGTTTCGTTTTATTTACAATCTATCCAAGGATAATAAGCAAATTTTATAAAATAAGTAATAAGAAAATAACATTCATTGTTGAACTCCAATAAGAACAACAATATACAAACAAAAATTGTTAAAGTTATTTCAAGAATTCATAATATATACATTATATACAAAATCTTAAAGTTTTATCTATACTAATATTTACATATATGTATGTACACAGAATTTTATTTATGTATAATTGATTGATTAGGTTCGAAATATTTCTACCTCTTGAGTATGATTGGAAAGCCTATTGGCATTCCATATTGCAATTCTTAAATTCATTTGCATAGTTTTGATATTAAAAGAGACATCATATTTATCAACTTATTGGTCTGTTCTATTTGGTTTTCAATTAATTTTTCGAGTTTTCCAAAAGAATTGTTTAATGGATTTAGTTGCTGTGGATTCCGTAAAGTATCAGAATATGAAAATCTTTCATTTCGACTAGCGTTGGCGTTTGCATTTTGGTTAAGTTGATTTGGGTAATCTTCACTATTAAATATATATTGGCTGGTTTTATCTCTTCTGTAGAGATTATTATTTTGCAATTTTCTTGTAAGTATTTGTTTATATACTATGCAGCCTTTATAGTTTGCTGGATGGTTTTGTAGACAGTTCACACAGCGTGGAGGAGTTTCAATATCTTTACTGCAGTCAATTGTAAGATGCCCTAAGCCACATTTAACACATCTTTCTTCTTTTCGGCAGTAAGTTTTGGTATGACCGAATTCTTGACATCTATGACATTGCACAAGATCGTTAGTTTTTCTTAAGGGTTCAATGGTGACAATTGCGCTATTTATGTGCCTAATATCGTATACGTTTTTGTTGCTTAGGGCAGGTTCTAAATCAACGAAGAACATTGGAAGGGGATTTTTCGTTATTCTACTGCGAACATTGACAATGTTCCGAACTTTATGACCATTTTTTTCAATTTCGTATTTAATATCAGTAATTGACGTAGAATGATGTAAGTTTTTTATAACAACTCTATACGATCGGTCTTGCTTCAATTGGTAGGTATGGAACTTAATTTTCCTGTCATTTAAATGAGTAACAATAGTTCTGTACGATTTTACATTCTTTATTAGCAATCTTATTTGTCCATCTTTAAGTGACTTGTATTGAAATTCAGAGGAAGGAATAATTTTAGAAAAAGATTTCATCATTGCGCTAATATCAGCAACAAATGGTATGTATATAGGTGGTGGCTTTGGTTCATTGTTATTGCTGTTTTCATTACATTCTTCATCCTCAGTATCAATTTCGTCATGATCAAGACTAGCAAAACGATTATTATTTTGGGAGCCTGCATTGTTGTTGTTAACTTTCTTATTGAAGTTAAGTTGTTGCTGTCGATATTTTGTCTTTTGTTCTCGAATATTTTTGGTGATACACTTTGTCGTCGTTTTTTTGTTATTGGCAAAGTAACTACCTGCCAGCTAATATCGTTATCTTCAATTGATTCACTACCATCATCCATGACGAAGGCAGCGTATTTTGTTAGTGTTTAAAAATATTTTAAGTATTGTTCTTTAACAAGACAATTATTTTAAACTTTTTGTACTCTTTGTATTTAATAAAATTAAATGTATTGAAAACTGTGGCTGTGGCGCGTGCAGCTAGCCTCGTACGTCCCGTAATTTGTGTGTTCGCGGCGAAAGTTAGAATGTTGATGTACTTAAAAATGCACTTTTTGTGTACATATGCATGTATTTATATTGATATACACGAAAATATTTTATTATTTTAACTTTTTAAATTCTTTTTTATTTTATTGATTAAAACACGTCCGCCTTCTACAAAAGTTTTTTGTGAATAATATGTGTAATTGAATAATTGTTTATGATTCCAACATTTTTATACAATATGTTTTTGTTTTGTTTTTGGTTTCCCTTGTAATTTTATATTTTTTTGGTATAATGGGAAAATTGTGTTTATTAAAAAGGATTAAAAATATTCACATGTGGTCTTATAACTTTCTTTAATTTTGTTTTGAAAAAGCAAATTTTTTCTTAAAAAACAAATTTTTCTTTGGTAATTGTCAGTTTTTGTAAAACTGGCTACACTGGACAGTGGCACGTTTCTCAAATGTCTGGCAATATTATTGTCTCACAATAGACGTTTCGAACTGTAATAAAAATCACATTGTTTTAAGCAGAAGCATTTTCGTAAAAAAATTTATCAAATCCGTCAACTGAAAAGTAGAACTTTTACTATTATTTAGCTCCACACGAGACCATCAACGGCAAGTTAAAAACTCTGCTGCAAATCTTGTGAAAGGAAATTAACTGTGCGCCAAGGACATCTTGTTAATTTATGCAATTACAACATTGTATTTGTTGTTGTAATACATTTAATACTTTGCCATTCATGTCTCTGCACAGCAACAAACTTTAAAGTATTTAATTAAAGATTAGTTATTAATTTGCAGAAAATTTATAAAACATTATTTATGTTATGTTGTCTATATAAATCATTGGTAATTAACAATAACACTGTAATTTTTATATGTCTTTGCTTAATAAATTAATTTATTGATGACTGTAGTACAATGTTTGCTGTCATTTAACAATAAAATTACCGAACACTAGAGGAAGCAGGCAGCACAGAGACATGATTTAAGCACAACTGAATTTTCAGTTTTGTTTCAACGGGAAAACTATTTACAGTTTTTAAAGCTCATCGCAAAAAAATCCTTATATTAAAATACGTGTAATAGTTTTAATCTAGTGTTTTACAGGGTCTTTATAGTTTCATTTTAGAAAAATGTTTGAGATTAAAATAAAATTCGTTTGCCACAAACAGCGAGAAAGAAAAACGAATAATATTTTTGTTATTTAATAGTTTAAAATGGCTTTTCTTTATAACAATTCTTTGCAATTTGCAAAATACCACATCATTTTATGGTTCATTTCTCTTCCTCTACTATTTTAATAAAAGCGGAAAAAGAAAACGGAAAAAGAGAAAAGTCAACTTGATTTATCTCTTTTTCATAGCATTTTTAATTTTGTGGTCATCACCAGCATTCCACGAGCAGCTTAAGCCACTAGACAACGATATAGCAGAGAAAATGCATAAAGACAAATGGTTTCAATAGTTGAGAAGGCAGCAAAACAAAAAAAACAAACAAAAAATACAAAAAAAAAAAATTAAAACCAGAGGTAAATCCAGCATTTCCATCCGTTCAGAAAATAAAAAAAACATACAATCTAGAGAAACGAGCGCTCAAACCATTTTCTTACTCTTGTCTAATGGTTTCGAAATGTCCCACATTAAGTGTAAAAGAATGACAGGACAGATTTGCCAAAATGACCACAGTTACGTGGTACACAGAAAAGAAACCTCTTGCAAAAAAAAAAAAGGAAAAAAAAACAGTAACATTCCAGAGAATCGCAAACGTTGTTGGGTGTATGCATTTCATTCATACCGCATTCCACCAAAACACTCGAAAAAAAGGAGCATTTAAATAGACAAGCGAGTACTCGGTTAAGAAGAAGAAGAACAACAACAAAAAAACCAACTCTCAGTCATAAATCATTTTGATTGCGTTAAATAAAAGACTTAAAAGAAATTTATGTTTCGCCTTATATTTGTGAATAATTTTATTTCAACTTTGGGCTTTAAACTTCAACTACATATTTTCTGTTTATACAATAAAATGAATTATTTTATAGTTAAAAAAATATGGCTGGTGCTAAGAGTTTCTTTTATTCAACTCTAAAGAAACTCATGCAAATTACAAAAATACTAGTATTCCAAATCGATTTGGTTTTTATTTGGCACTTTGTTTTGCCAATAATATATCAGAGGAAGAAGAAGCAGTACGTGAAGACTTCTATGGCAATAATTTAATTGTGTTGCGACACAAAACAATTAAATTATTTCCCTATTACTTAAAAAAGCCATTAATCAAACCTTAACTAAAGACTTAAAAGCCGGAAATTAAATTTTCCCAACCGGCAATCATAATAAATCCAGGAAAAGTCTCAAGGACTCACACACACAAAATTACAAATTCAACAGTCACAAGACGTTAATTAGTGGCAGAAACAAAAAAAAAATTAAAGTCAAAGAAAATGATCACTGCCAAACAATAGAATCTATATCAACACAAACACAAAGAAAAGTCAAGCAGTTAAAATAATTAAATGTTAAATGTAAAGTTTCTATTTATTTTCTGCTACGTTTTGCCATTAACACAATCGCAAATAGAATCCTTAAAAATAAATTTAAAAGCATTAGCAGCAAAACAGGTTTCTTTGGCGATACATACCTATTAAATTCTAAAGCAGAGCTGAGAGACCCACAACAATAGCAAATAGCAGAGAAATAAGTAATTGAAAAAAGGAACCTACAGAAAATAAATTAAATTGATGTGTCCGTCATTGGAAGCCACTGTGAGTGCGAGGGGGAGGGAGTAGGTGGTTGTGGTGTAGATGTGTAAGTGAAACAATAGCTTTAAGGTGGAGAGCAGGTGAGAGATTATATTACATTTCGGCATTGATTTAGGAAGGATTAGGTAAACAAAAGTAATTGAAGTAGAATAAGTAGGGAAAATGCAGGTAATTGAAGTAAAAATGCACTACGGTGGAAGGCTCTTCAATCATGTCGCTGCAACAAATGGGAATTTGTAGTTGATATTGTGAAATTTGTAAAATATCAAGTACAAAATAATTACAAGTCACTGGACTTCTTTCTGTGATATAAAAGTGTGTAAAACTGCAGCCGCTCGAACGCTGTTCCCTCCCAATCACACAAGTACTTTCAAAAGTTGCAGTTTTAAATAATATACTTTTCTTTGGGTTTTGTGTAAAAGCTTCTTTATTTTTGTTGTTGCTAAAACTTGCATAAATGCCTAATTTTGCGCACTTATGTGATATGTAAATTTAAGGCTTTAATATTGTAGTTCGCAACGCAACACTGGAATTCCAATTAAGAAAAACTACACATTTTAAAATATTTTAGAGTATTAGTGTTAATGTTTTAGAGAAATATGTTAAATTTTTCCACGCCACAATCAAAAAAACGTTCGTCTATAAGTTTAAGCTTTAGATTTCGGTAGAAAACAATATTATCTTAATTAAGTAAAATAATTTCAAATTTATTATTGTTTTTCATTCAAAGGTGAAGTTAAAAATTAAGTTTTTGCTGCTGTATAAAAAAAGTTTTAAGCAGCAACATTATTTTCTAATAATAGTTTTATTTTGTGATGGCCTACAAAAACTGCTTTATTAAAAGTTTAATCCAAACTTTTGTTTCTATGTGCAAAAATAACTATTTTAGATGCACGTTTTTGTTACGCTTCCTGCAAAAGGAACTATTCCGTCGAATACGATTTTCAAAAATGCCAACACTCTGAGCAAACTTTGCTGAAAGCAAAACGAATTTTGAATATTATTTAGGAAAAGCTAAAATTTGATTTAAACGACTCGATTTGGTAAAAGCCAATCCTTTTACTTTGGATTATTCCTGGCGTAAGTAAAAATTCTATCGCCAACCTAAAACATTCTTCTACTTAAGGGCTAAAAATAATATACAAATTTACTGAATACTCATATATAACAGATTTATCCATCATTTTACGTGATCCGAAGTTAAACCCTCAGATTGTGTTTTTTTTTTCATTTTATAAATTAATTGTACAGATTTAAGTAAAAATTTATGGTCATGAAAAGTTTAAGTTGTGCTTCAATTCAACAGCACAGAATTCTGCAATAAAATAAAACTAATTTCTTTAAAAGCATGACAAAAACTCATAACAATAATAACAATCGTCTGTGCAATGCCAAAAGCATTGGAAACGTTGAACAGAGTAAAAGTCATCAACATCATCATCAGTGCCATCATTATGATCATCATTAGTTCCAACTAACGATGGACATGGCATTAGCAACAGCACACAAACGAATAGAAATGTCTAAAGAAAAATAAATAGACAAATGCACACAGAAAATCCGTACAGCCGTACCAGACAGAAAGAGAATGTTTCATTCATTTACAGAGTCCTGAGAAAAACGATTGAAAAACTACAATTTCAACTCAGACACTATTTCACTTATAACACCCAGAACAGTCTGTGTATGTGTGAATGAGTTAAAGTTTTTCGTTATTTTCTTTTTCTTTTCGCCTGCTGACCATCCTCTTTCATTTCTTCAATTTGGTGTTTTGTTAATTCAATGTTTAAAGCCAGCAAAACACTGGACTGGTGTTCGATTTTCCTGTCTGGCAATAGGAAAAGCGATGTCACTACCAAACGGTCTTCTCACCGTCTAATGAGATGGTATGTATTGGCTGATACTGCGAGAACAGGAGCGAGCATTTTATCAGCGTAAACCAACTTTTGTATGGGTATTGAGGTCAGAGAATAGCTGAGAGTGTTAAGGTGTTGTAAATCGGCCATCAGAACGTAAAAAAATTTTCTAGATATTCTGGCGACATTATGAAACTGTTCAACGCATTTTTTCTCAAGCAGTTGATCATGCACAGAAGTAAAAAGGTTTTGCAATGGGTATTGCAAACTTTGCAAAGGATGCAAACGATGCAAATGTATTCTAGTATTTTTCACGGTATAATGAAATATATGCATTTATTGTTTATTTTATCTTTATCTTTCATCAATGGCCTAAAATAAATCTTGGACAAAAATATTAATTTCAGCAGTAAATTTGAAGAATTTTGACATTTCAGTCGATTTGTGATTGGTTTGTTTTTTTTTTTAATTTGGACGCATATTTAAGAATTTTCTGTATGTAAAACACACGTTTTTTAAATATATTTAACTTAACAAATACATAAAATAATAAAAGTCCAAAAGCTTCATACATCTAAATGTGGGGGGACGTAAATGGCACAGCGGTTTTTCGAGTTTTATGGAAATACTCGTAATAGAGTAAAGAGATTATTTGGCAAGAACAAAGTTTAAAAATCTATAGTTTTTTTCAAGTATTTTTAAAAAGGCATTTTTATATGTTTGTATAAACACAGGCACATTTTTGCCGATTTATGCCAGTACTGCCAGACGTTTTTTATATTGCCGGAATAGTTTTTTTTTTATAAATAAGGCATATAACTGAAAAATCCCGGTTCTTTACACGATCAACGACAATATCTGCTGCAAATTTACAGCTTGCAAAAGTTTGCACAATGAGCACGGTGAAACCCCTTAATGTTTGTATGCAAGAAACAGCAACTACAGTAATACCTATTCAATAAAAATGTTTGCTGCAGACCAATGAAAACAATATTTAAGCAGAAAAATGGAAGGATATTTTTTCTATAATTATAATTTATAAGAAAATATATTGTATAAAAAATTATATAAATTATAAATAATATCACACTAGTCATGTTTGAGGTGACATTATTTCAATTATAACTGAGCAAAACTGATGTGATTATTTTCTTGGCTTACGCTGCAGTTGCATTTCGTAAAAATGGCTCAATGAACCAAAACAAAATCTTCGAAAAAATTTCGGCAAATACATTCATCATCAAAATTTTTCTATATTTCTATATACATTAATATATATATTTTTCAGAATCTGAATAGAAAGGGTGTGAGGACGTGCCAATAGATTGGAATTAATATAAAAAAATTTAGCATGCGAGTAAAATAGTAAATTGTTTTAGTACTTAAAATAAAATATTAAATCTCGAACACATTCTGATATATTGATATAAATATATATATATATATATATATATAGAAAAATAAAAAAAAATTATAATAAAAGTCGTCTTATATCCTCATTCATTTAGCGTTTATTGGTGATTTTCTTAAATCAAAAACTTGTTCCTGCTTAAATGCAGAAATTTGCTCATTTCAAAATTCTCAAAGGCCACCAAACCACATCCGAGCCACACATGTCTGGCAGTTCGAGTTTGCTCGCATGTTTATGCTTCCTATTTCTTTTTTCATATAAATATTATTTTTTCTTTTCTGCTTTCCGGCTTTATTTTGTAAGTGATTTACTGTTGTTTTTGTTGCTATTAGTTTCCCCCAACTCTTACCACCCGCTGCCCTGATCTGACTTCTGGCCAACTGCAGAACAAACATTTGATTTTGTTCTCATTCTTTCTATTGTACTTATTGTCGTTGTCTGCCGCTTGGTATTTACAAATACAACTTGTTCAGCTCCTTAGACGGACATTATTGTAATTGATTTTTCTGGTGTAAAAATTTAATCATCATTCAATACTTATAGACTTTATTTCTATTATTTTCTACAATACTTTTTCCTTTAACTACAAATTATAAGAAATGACTTGTCCATACCCATTTAACTAAACAAAGACCTCCCTTGTAGTCGAATCGTATGTAGGTCTTACAAGTGACAGTGGTCATAAAACAACTCCTCCTTTTAGGTGTTAAATGAAATTACTACTACCACTCTTACTCGTTGCGTAAGAACATTATGGACGAAATGTACGACCATTAAATGCTTGAACATGTGTTCACGCAGAAAACAGATTCGTTGTGACAAAGGAATTTGTGGACAGCGGAGTACAAGGGAGGTTGTATTGACTTTCTCGGACAATTTGAGCGTACATTTGGTAAAAATAAGGTGGTGGGTACGGAAAGGGTTTGTCTGTATATTGAAATTTTCTAAGTTCAGGGGTATTTTTTTTTAGAAAAAGTTATATGTTATTTGGCCAATATTCATAAATTTTCCTATAACAAGGTTTTTGCTTAGTTACATATTCCTGCAAAAAAAAAGTATCCCCACTGTGCAATTCGGCCTTGCACCTTCTACAAACTCAAAACGTAATCACTTATTCCATCAAATATTTCGCTTAAAGTATCCCATTCTCAGCTGAAGTTTTAGTCGATAATATTCAAAAGATTTGATCGCTCTTATAAAAAATAGCCAGGAATGAAGACTATTCTTAGACTTCTTGGACTTAGAAATATTATTTTTAAAGTTTGATTTTCAAATTTGCATTGTTCTCTTAAAGCCAATCACAGTTTTATGTACTTTTTATATTCAATAAAGAAATTCGCTGAATCAGTTAAAAAATTTTCTGAACACGAACTGGTAAAGACACAGCTGTTGATCACAAAACAAAACTGAAGGCTTGAGCTTTTCTCCGATAATTCAAATTTATTTTGATGCTGTGAAGTAAAAAAATATGTTCCCAAATGTAACAGGACGAAGCATCCATTAGACAGAAGTCTTCTCTTAACTGCAAATTGTATTATTGTAATTTGGTGCCAGTCACCAAAACGTTTGTTCAGACAGAAATGCTGAGAAGAAAATATTTGCTGGACTGTGTAATTTATTCACGATACACGGAATGAAAATTTCGTTGGGTTTTTGTAATAAAATTTAATACGAATCACTTGTGGGAATATTCTATTAATTGTATAATTCAGCAAGAAAAAATTAAAAAAAGGGGTGGAAATTACTCAACAAAATGGACTTAATTGAAATTGATTTTTGTGATTAGTTCATCCGCTTAGAGAGGACTTGCGAACTTTGGCATTTGAATAGTGACCAGGTATTGAAAAGCGCAAAATTTCCTTCCGCTTATTCCTACTATTTTCCCAGATCAGAATTAATTCCCCAAAACCCCATGTTATGAACAGGCAATCTGCTACCAAGAGAGGACCAACACTTTGCATTGTAGAATATAAATTTGTGTCGACCTTATCACTAACCATAAGACCACAAGAAAAAAAGTTTGAGTCCACTTTTGCACCATAAAATAAAAGATTTGCCCAAAACATCGCAACAATAATGTGTATAGAAAATTCAGTTGGACAGACGATTGCAATTCCCTGACAAAAACTCAACCTTTCGTTGATCACAGGAATGGTGTACCCTGAATTGAAACTTAAGAAATAAAAGATATCCAGTCCAACACAAAATCTAACTGACGGCGTCAACGTGTCGTTATTTATTTGAGAATTGCAAGGGCCAGACCGTCACCGCCAACGGAGTGCATTCTGCGCCACCGTTTTGCCCCAGCCCAACCCTGGCAGAGTCTAAAATATTATCACTAAGACTTTGTTGCATTTAAATTTAACGACATCAAGCGCTTACTGTCTTGAAGCCGCAATCGAACACAAAAACAAAATTAAAAAATTTTCCCCTCTATTCAACTAAATCTTTATTTTTACAAATTTGAATTGTGGATTAATACAACAATCCCTTTGTTTTCCACAAAACCAAAAATGGACACAAACTGGAATTAAGCCGATGCAACGAAGCGCAAAAATGTCAATTTTACGGAGATGTGACCGAAGTAAAAAATACAAGTGAAAAGGCCCTTTAAAGTTGTTTTCGACTAGTCTGAGAAGGGAGACAACTTATATGTATATATAATATATATATACATAATATATATATAAATTTTTGAAAAAAGAATCTGTTTATGTAGATAAATTAAAATCGTATTAAGACACTTTAACATCATCCGGAATATTTTTATCATAGAAAAAAATAAAAACTAAATAAATAGTCTTTTGTATGAAATTTGCCAGACAAAACAAAAATAAATAAATAAACATTTATAAAAAGATTAAGGAAATAAAAAAAATAAACGTACTGCTAGAATGTAAGTCTAACAAAATGAAATTGAAGAGACAAAACTCTTTAAGCCCAAGAACTAAGATTTAAGATTTTATAAGTGTAATCCTTTAAAACCGGCACTCCTGCACATGAATTCATATTTGCACAGGAATTATTTTAAGCAGAAACTTTTGAAAAAAGTTGCCTCAACTCGTTCGGTTTCATTTCAATTTTAGTTCTTCGCGATGAGTTTCGCATTGAACCGCAAAACACACGTATTTCCCAGGGTGATACCGCCCTGTTGGAATGTGCAGCACCACGGGGCGTACCCGAACCAGTAGTTCTGTGGAAAAAAGGCGGGCAAATTCTGGATATGGAATCGACGAAGAGAATACGCATAGTTGATGGTGGAAATTTGGCCATACAAGATGCCCGACAAAGCGACGAGGGTCAATATCAGTGTGTTGCCAAAAATCCAGTGGGCACGCGCGAATCAACGATGGTCACACTAAAAGTGCATAGTGAGTTAATGAAAAATGATTCAAATGCAAATGAAAAGTGACATTTGAATTGTTACCAGTTTATGGCTTAAATGTGTTTTATTTTCTTTTCTTGCTCTTCCAGTTAAACCATTCATCATTCGTGGTCCTCATGATCAAACCGTCTTAGAGGGTTCCTCGGTGACATTCCCTTGCCGTGTGGGGGGTGATCCAATGCCTGATGTTTTGTGGTTGCGCACAGCTTCTGGCGGCAACATGCCTTTAGGTTAGTAAGATTTCCTTTAATTAATTGTGATCGTCGGCTACAAGTAAGTCTTATCGCTGCATTGCGAGAATTTCTAATGAAATGTGTTTTTTTTTTGCTCCGCACACGACTACTCTGTGTAATGCTCTAATTTCGAGAGCTTCACTTATGATCGGTTTTAAGTGTAAGACACAAATCTTAAAAACACAAATTGATATTTAAAATCGCTCTTGGAATCATAGAGATTTGCTCCAGTCAGAATTCTCTGATCTGACTTTTATCTGTTGCAAATAAAAGTGATTAAAAAAACAATATATTCCTGAAATATCGTTACCACTCGTTCCACGATATCGAACGACTACCTTTTTCAGCAGTTTTGATCTCAAAAAACAGGGTTACATTTGAGTCCTTTCTCAGCACAGCCTTCTAGTATCGCTTCCGCTATCTGCCTGGGAATGTTTTTGCTTGTTTTCATCATCTTCAGTCATCAGCTGTTCAAAGGATTTGTCAAGCTTAATTGTTCGTCATCGTAGACTAGACCCCTACACAGAAATAACTACTCTAGTTTGGGCTATTTTTCAATACACGACATAATTATTCTGCTTCTACTGTGATGAAGTAAAAATATTAGTTACATGGTTTAGCATTTCATCTGACGATGTGCACACAACCTGTAACACTACAATATTTATTGCCACCGAACATTGCAGAAGTCATATTCTAAATTTACGCTAATCCTACATTTATGCAACATTTTACGAGTCTAGTCTTTATGTAGAGCAGATTCGTAATCTCCGTTAAAACAGCAATTAAACAGAATTGAAGTTTTTTGCTACAGACGTCTTTAGCCGTTTTTGTGGCGACATGTGAAACGTTTAAAAATAACAAAACAATTGCAAACGTGATTTATGTACTCGATCAGGAGAGTTCAAGTTAGAATGCGAGTTGTCCTTTTTTGTAAGTTTTTCTCCAACAGCACCGGAAGAAGCACTTAAAAGGATTACGCTCTTGATACAAAATAAAACTAAACCAAAACTATTGCCGACGATTGTTTCAAATGGCTTGACAAGCCAACCAGTGACAAGAATAAATTTGGTTTTTTACAACTAATCAAAGAAGAAAATCAAAATATATATTTTAAATTAGTTAAATTAAAAGCCGAAAATGTATCCAACTTGAACTTAAATTTACTTCGTTTAGACCGTGTGAGTGTTTTGGAGGACAGAAGCTTGCGTCTGGAGAGAGTCACCGTGGCCGATGAGGGGGAGTACAGCTGTGAGGCTGACAATGTTGTGGGCGAAATTTCGGCCATGGGTACGCTGACTGTTTACGGTAAGTTTGTTGTAGTCACACTCCACTTACCTGCTATTATCTAGAACCTATTTGTGGCAGCTGTTCACCTATTTGTATAAACCTCCATATTTGTAGCACCTCCTAAATTTATACAACGTCCTACTAGTAAGTCCGTAGAATTAGGTGCTGACACCTCTTTCGAATGTCGAGCTACCGGTAATCCCCGTCCTACTATATTCTGGACAATCAAAAATAATAGCTCCATCATTTTTCCGGGAGCACCACCCTTAGATCGTTTCCAAAGCATAAACACCGAGGAGAATCACTCTGTATTGACACTGACAAAGTTCCAGCGCAGTGACAAGGACTTGGTGGTGGTATGCAATGCTATGAATGAAGTGGCCACCATAACGACGAGGGCACAACTGACCTTGGATTCGCAAGAGGACAGACCGCCACCCATAATTATTATGGGTCCGGTTAATCAAACGCTGCCAGTCAAAAGTCTTGCGACTTTGAATTGCAAGGCCATCGGCTTACCAAATCCCACAATATCCTGGTATCGGGATGGCATACCGGTGCACCAGACGGCCAAAGTCAACATCACCACAGCCGGCGATTTGATAATATCCGACTTGGATAGACAGCAGGATCAGGGTTTGTACACTTGCGTGGCCAGTAGTCGCACTGGCAAGAGCACCTGGAGTGGTTTTTTACGCATTGAGGTACCCACAAATCCAAACATTAAGTTCTATCGTGCACCAGAGCAAAGCAAATGCCCCTCGGCCCCAGGCCAACCAAAATTACTGAACGCTTCGTCAAATGCTTTGACAATTGTATGGCCAACAAGTGATAAGCATGGCGCCTCACCCCTGCTGGGGTATTCGGTGGAAATGTATTCAACTAACAAGAGCAAAACATGGATACCAATTGCCGCACGCTTGACTGAGCCCATTTTTACAGTTGATGGCCTTTCAAATGGAGCAGCGTACATGTTTATTATCAGAGCTGAAAATGCATTGGGCTTTTCGCCGCCCTCACCCATCTCCGAGACAATAATTGCTGGTCAATTGGTAACAAGAGGACATCGTGGCAGCAGCTCAACGTCATCGTCGGCCGTCGATGGTGCAGGAAATGTAGACTTAATGCTCGCCGAAGTGGAAACTTTACTACAAACAAACGATGTACTTGAGCTACTCGAAGCAAATGCTTCCGACTCGTCAAGCGTACGCTTAGCCTGGGACATTGATAGTGGCCAATATATCGAAGGCTTTTACATTTATGCCAGAGAACTGCATTCGGCTGAATATAAAATGATGACCGTATTGAACGCCGGCAATGGGGCCAGTACCTGCACCGTAAATGGCCTGGCAAAGGCCAGCCAATATGAGTTTTTTCTTGTGCCATTTTACAAAAGCGTCATAGGCAAACCGTCTAATTCGAAACACGCCCTGACCATGGAAGATGGTAAGTGTGCACACAGTCACTTACGGCCATCCACATGATGGATTGTTGTGCGTAAAATGTTCAAATGAATGACTGATTGCATGCCAGCCAAAATGCATCTGCACGTTTAAAATAAATGTTCTTGTATTTTTATTTCAAGTTTTGTGTTTTTTTTTCGTTTTCGAAGCACTTGTACAGATAAACGTGTGTGTGTTTTTTGTAGGCCGAAAGTAGTAGAAGGAAATACAGAAATGTTTTGCGTTTCAAGGACTCTCAAGTGCAGAACTTGGAGCCTATTTCATACAGTGAATAATATATTTTTGTGCTCTTCTGTTCACATTTAAATATGTTTTTACTTTCTTTCTTCCTTTTAACTTCAAGAGGTGCAATTTATAAAACATAACGGTCAGATTTTCATTGGGCTTAAAAAATTGGCGAAAAATACTATTCAACAAAATTTAAGGCCCTCCAACAACTCAAGGGCAATAAAAATGCAAGTTGTAAAAAAGTAATGACAAAGCAAAATGTGGAAAGATGTGGTTCCTTTGCGATTAGTCCAAAATTTAGACATGGATCTTTGGCGGTCAGATGTTTCGTAAAAAAAAGTAAAGAAATATGTCAAAGATTTTCAAAACCGTTTTCTTTTACTTAAAAGACCCATATGTGCCATTATATATATATAAAAATATATATATAAATATATATATATATAAATATATATATATAGAAATATATATATATGTATATGTCTGTCTGATAAGACCATATTCAAATGTTCATCGCAGCTCTGTTGGCATCCAGATCCAGCTGAATTTAAGCAACGGCCTTGGTTATGTTCATATTAATTGGTCCTCATTGGCATATTCTTGCGACTGCAAAAAAGAAAAAGTCCATTAAGGTCAAAGAGCGCGGTCTGGGTGGACATTTGACGGCAACACGCAAAAGTTCACCGTACTGTATGTCGTGACATACCTTCGTGTGATATCCATCATCATCATGCTGAAACGACATCTCGTCTACATCCACTAACCAGTAACTTTTTATGGATGCTTCGCCATCTGGTGAACCTCGTCTGGGTGTTTGATCGACCCTCGGACAGCAGTTTTGCTAGTTACAAGTCATAGACTGTAGCCACCAAAACAATAAAGCGGTCGCAGGCCGCCAACGTTTGCCGGCGCCAATTTAAAACCGCTTTTCTTTAAAAAAGTCCATATGCTCGTATTTTATTGTCCGTAAAAATGGTTTAAAAAAGCTTGAAAAGTAGTTTAAAGTTTTAGGTTGTTTACGGCCCGTTTCACCATTTCGAACCTTAATTATTTCGAAACTACAAAACACTCTATTCTTTCAGTCAGCAAATTGGCTCATCTGCAACGTATATATAATGTGAGCGCATGTTAACGTGCGAGATCGTGAAACAGTTTGTCAAATCTACTGCATTCGATCAGAGCTTTATTTAAGTGCAATCTTTAGTTTTATAATATAAAAATACGAAAAAAGTACTTTATTTTTGTTAATAGTTTCATGTCCCTGTTCACATAAATTTATGGACGTTTGCACATTCTACTCGCACAATGCAAATCCCCAACAAAGCATGAGTTTTTAATTAAATCAGTAGCTTATGGTTTTTTGTTTAACTAATTAATTAATTAACTGGCTTTAATGAACGCTTTTAAAAGTTATTCTTATTGCAATTGAATGTATTTTTAAATGACCATTCAGTTGCTTATCATGTATAATAAAACTTTACTTTCAGTTCCGGAGACGCCACCTCATGGCATGGAGGCCATACAGTTCAATCGCACATCGGTGTTCTTGAAGTGGCAGCCACCGTTTCCCAATCGCACTAGAAATGGTAATTGATGGCCACACAGTTTTAATTATGAAAAGTGTTTCCTTTTCAGCTTTTCAGCTTTTCTAAGTTTATTTTTATTTAAGTTTTCCCCTTTTGCCAAGTCAACAGAAAACAGAAAACAGATTCAATGTGAACGATTGTGTTTATTTTTTTCGCACCAAATTTATTATTCAAACTATTCAAATCTTTCCTTTCCTTTCCATCCGTTCATCTGGTTGCTTGTTTGCCGCCGTCATGCAGGCGTTTTAACCAACTACAATGTGATTGTCAAGGGCCTAGACGTTCATAATACAACACGCATTTTTAAAAATATGACAATAGATGCCAGCTCGCCAACCCTGTTGCTGGCCAACTTAACCACAGGTGTTACCTACTATATTGCTGTTGCTGCAGCCACAAGAGTAGGTGTTGGTCCCTTCAGTAAGCCAGCCGTGCTGCGCATGGATCCCCGAACACAGTCACTCGACACTGGTTACACCAGGTAGGTTTGTGTGCTGGTGCTACATACTTGCGTCTTTTAATGCAGTCACTCAGCAAAAAGTGACCTTATTTGGAGCGGTGTTATTTAATGGTGGCTTCTGCTTTTGCTTTTGCTTTTGCTCTTCTTTTCATCCCTTTGCAGATATCCCATCAATCGCGACATAGCAGATGATTTTTTAACCCAGACATGGTTTATCGTTCTGCTGGGTTCCATAATAGCTATTATAGTTTTTCTATTTGGTGCTTTGGTTTTATTTAAACGTTATCAATTCATCAAACAGACTTCATTGGGCAGTTTGCACGGTAAGTGTGATAAATCCGGGGAATCGGGGGGAACTACACAAATTAATGAATTGTCGTGATGTGTTTCAGCAGACAAGCAACATGGCCCAAAGGCTTTTGCTTCAACGAGAATGTTAACAAGCAAAAATAATAACTGGCAGACAGAAAAGTAAACTTGAGGACAGAGATCAATGAAAAACCATTTCATTTACTATTTCATAAAACACAAAAGTAAATTTACAAAACCACAATAAAAAATCAAATATATTGTATCGTATATACTGGAGTTGGTACTTTTTGGCCATAAAAGTAGGTGCCTATTGAAGATTTAGGATTAATAAAGGATCTATCGAATGGCTAATTGATTCAAATTAATAATTTGTTCGTGCAACATTCGGTATGTTTCACTCATTTCATGATCCTTCTACTGGCCGTAATTGTGTTTTTTCCAATCGATTAATTCTAAATAAATATATTGGCAATTTTATTCAAGTGTCTGGCCTTTTTGTAATCAACAAATTTGCTAATAGTTTTCGTGAAGAAGTTTTTCAAAGCAGAACGAAATATTGTGTAGAAATCGTTTAATTTATGACAAGAAATCAAAAAACTTCAAGCTTGTAGAGAGTTGCAAATGTAATCGCTTAAAACTTGTCGTCCTGAAATGGAGTTAAAGCAGTAATATAAATATTCATAAAACGGTTTCAGGACTAACAGTTTGACTCGATTTTCTGGAACTTAAGCTCTGGTAAAACAGTGGACTTTCCAGCTGGACTATTCACATAGAAAAAAGAAGAAATACATAAAAGTATGTGCATTTTCTAAGTGTATTTTTGTTTAAAGTAGACAACAACCGCAAACGGGAAATTTGTGTATAAAAACGAAAAAAAATCTGCCTTCAATTCTATAATATTTCAGTCGAATAAATTAATTTGATTTCTTTTTGCTGCAGGTAATCATGCAATTGGGGCTGTACGAAAATTTCCAACTCTGCCTTTGAACGCCAACGGTGGCGGTGGCGTTTGGATTGATCCCGCCGGTGGTGTATGGCGTCAAGCCAACTCCTCCTCTTCGTCATGCCCAACAAAAGAACAGCTGCCGGACTATTCGCAAGTAGCAGGGCAAGCGTCGCAGCAACAGCAGCAGCAGCTTCAAATGCCGCTGCCGGATTACGAGAGGTAAGAGCGGACGCAACGTTCCTCCAGCCATTTAAAAAAGTATTAATCATTGTGTACAAAGTCTTAGAAAAATGGTAGAAACATTATTAACTTCTTTCTTGGGTATAAATTTAATAATCACAATAAATGTGTACTAGACTGCCGGCAATCCCACTCGCATCAAAGTTTATGTGCAATTTCTCAAAAGTAATAAATACTGATTTTGAATGAGTTAAAATACAGGATTTTTCAATGCTTTTAAAATTTCTATTTCCACAATCAATATCATCATTTAATATTAATTTACTTTGTTTGTTTTTTTTTTTTACCCAATTGCAATTTATAAAACGGAAATTATGAAAAAATACAATATATTTATATACATATTTACTTAAATAAAGAATGATTTTTGTAATATTCAAATCCATTAAATACAATTTCAAAGTATTGAAACGGAACAATTTTTATAACGTGCGGTGTTTTGAAAAAGCAACAAATACCAATTAAATAATAATATGAACAAATTATGTATTGAAATAAAAACTTTAATTAATTTTTATGTTTAAATGTTATTGGCAGACAAGTTAAAGTGGCGGTCACATATTGAAGCCAAAAAAAATATTTAAACCAAACTGTTTAAAGGATTATTAGGAACACAACAAGAATTCGATTTGAGTCAACAATTTATAAAAAGAACTGGAATATTGAAATATTGCACAGCAACCAGTCAAAAGCTGGGCGATCACCTTTGATCTGTGTCGAACAATACAATTCAACGTTCAATCTTAGTGTTTCGAAAGTAGTGGACGAACTCAATGGGCCCAGCTGTAATTATTTAGAGGGGCTATTTCACCCCGACTAACCTTTAGCTAAAACTTTTCTTCACGAAACATAAATAAATGCAAAAGATTGGCCATTATAGGTGATCTATTGTGTCTGCCCTTCTCTTTAAGCGTTTAACAAGTCAAGGATCCGGAACTGCTCCTTCAATTAGAGTTCTATTCACTCAGCGCATATACGCATGCAGTAGCATGAAGCTCCTGTGACCCAGTTCCATGCATTTGATAATCAAGTGTTCCTTTGACTACTAACTTTCACTGCAGGTTCCGGCCTATGTCCATTCTATACAGACCCTAATAACAAGCCAAGTGCACTGTGAGAGCCCCAGCACTATTCTTAGGTTTTTTCTATACAGTTTCAGCTCTAGATACGCCCTCTCGGCATCACATCTGACAAATTTTTTCCAATATGTAATTCCATCAGAGTCGTTCCAATATTTCAGTACTCAGGTAGATATAGAAAAGCTTCTTTCTGAAGTGATTGGCACATTTTGTTTCCGATATACTCCCAAATAAAGTTATTAAGCACAAGTTATATTTTTTTCGAAACTCATTTTATTTGAGCGTCATTTTATTAGTCTACCAATTTGAGCAAGAAAGTGAGTTTGCTTTAATCGTCTGTCCCGCAACATCGAACGTTAACGTTCGAACTAAGATTTAATGTTTTTACTGACTAGATGTCGGCTTGTGAACTTTATTTTGCCCAGTTTATTTATAAAGGGAACTGCTTTTAGTCAGATTTCAAAATGTTGGCGAACGTCAATGTGCGAAACGGCTGGTGAAGTGACAAGCCTGCTGCTAATCGACTCTTACAAAAGAAATTTGCTTTACTGGAATAAAGGATCGTGAAGAAGTTAGTTTGTGTAAAAATATTTTCAAGAAAAGTAAACGTGAGATACTGTTTTCTGGACAACAACGAAGATTCCACCCGGCAAATTTTATTTTAATTGTAATATTGACAGTTGATATTTTCTCACTCTATATGTTAAAATAAAAATAATGCAAGCATTTACGATATATTCATAATTCATAATATAACATTGATACAGCATGAAAGTTATTCCCCTTATTAAACCCGTAAGAGAAACTTCATACTCCAACTTAAGCGAGAATAGCAGAAGTCGAAATGAAAATATTGTAAATCAGAATTTTTAATTACGACTTTTCCCTCAAGTCAAAAGCAGAACAAACATTTGCAAAGATGTGAAAAGAATTTCATTTGTATTTAAATCAAATGTGGTTTTTGTTGTCCTTATGCCACATTAAGCTACACCAGAAACCATCAATATCAATGGAAAAAAACAGCAAAATATTTATTGTGGTGTGCAGAAAATGTAAAGCCAACCCTCCTCCTTAAGCCTGCTTTCCCATTATGTTCTTTTTTCTTTTTTCTCTTTTGTTTTGTGCTCCTCCAGTTACATCTTATTCCAACAGTTTTATATTTACAGTAGCAAACATGAGAAAAACGTATCTCTGGCAACAGTATTAAGCTCTTAGGGTTTCGTTGTGTTTTGTGAGCTTTCGCAAGATATTTTCCTACCTTTTTTTCTTAATATTTCAACTGCCGTTGAACATAAAATAATGTTAAAACAACATTTTGGTTTTAATTTTATTTTTATTTTTATACTTTTTCCCTCGTCTTCTTTATTTCTTCTTTTTTTTGCGGTTTTTTGGCATAATTTTCTCCATTAACTGCAGTCTTGTTGTGGCAGGATGAAGCAAACATTTTTCGTTATTTTATCTCACCTTAATTTTTCGTAAAATTTATGCTTTTCTCCTGCTGAATCTTGCAAAAGAACTTGCTTGAAAGGCAGCTTGAGCGCACTTGAGTTATTCTACTTAAGTGGTTTTTAATTAGTTGAATTAAGAAGAAGACTGAAGAAAAATACTAATAAGTGAATTAAAAGTGCAGATTTGCTTTAATGAAAAGTAAATTGTTGTTTTTCAATTCCTTTAAAGAAATAAAACAGGTTTACGTCAACTTGCAAAGCAATTTCCGTAACTTTATAAGCCACAAATGCAGTGGTTACTTCCCAGACATCAACTTTAATCTCAAACTAAGTTTGAGCACAAAAAATCTTACACACAAAACTGCAGATCCAGGGCTAAGATTCAGGGCTAAGAAACCAAACCAACAATAACTTTCTGCTGCGTATATTGTTCTTGAGCTTTCATTGGGCTTAGCCCAAATTTACAAGCCAATCAACTTGCGTTGTATTATTTAAACTTCACTTACTTTTAGCTTAAACACGTATCGAATAAAACATTTTGCTGTTGAAAATATTTCAGACTTACACCACTGAATATGCCCGATTATGCTGAAGTTGCATGTTCAACATTCAAAACTCCAAACGGAACGGCATATGGCCAGACCACAAACAATGGCTTGCAACAACAATCATTGTATGACAGTTGCGGTGCATATGCAACAACAAATCTTGTAGCAAACGCAAAATTATATCAGAATCATCAACAGCAGCAACAACAACTGCAACAGCAACCGCAGCGCTTTGCAGCCGGAAATGGATATAATACGACAACATCGACGATTAAAACAATGCAACAACAACAACAACAACAACAAAAACATCAGCAGCAGCAGCAGCCGTTAGGTGATGGTGATAATTTAGACGGTACTTTACGAGCAGGAAATGAACAGAAATTATCGTCGTTGTCATCATCATCCCAATCGACAGCATCCACAATAGCAGCAACAACACGCAACAATATTAACACTGAGGACTATCGTTCAACAATGGGCAGTATTTCATCTGGTCTTTATTCAGCACCTCCGAGTCAACATTACTCTATGGGCAGCGGTTGTGGTAGCATCGGCGGCGGTGGCAGCGGCTGCAGCGGTGGGGGTGTTGGTAATGTTGACAACAATCCCTTTGGCAACAATATGTTAACATTGCCGGATAAAATGACAGCCAGTACGGCTTCTACAGCCATACTAACGGCATCGCCAGCCAAAACGCAACCGCATCAAACAAAAAAATCAATGACCAACTTAAATACACCGACGGCTTTGAGTGCAAATAAAATCAACATCACCGAGAATCGTTTTGACTTAATGAACAGTGAACCCTTGCAGCCTACGCGCCTAAATCCCTTCAATTCGAACAGTATGCAGTCACAAAGTCAAAGTCAAAGACAACAACAGCAGCAACAGCAATTACTGGTTGCCAGCAATGTTTTGAAACAAGGCCTGGGCGCTTACGCCAATACAACACTGGCCACTCAAATGATAAGTGGCGGGGGAGCGGGTACGCTCCGCAGGCCACGCAACAATAAAGTATTCAAAAGTGAAAATAACATTAATTTTGGCCATCTATACAACAATAAAACAACAGCGAACAATACCGCACAGGCGCCGGCCAATCATAGCACCGGATCGCATTTAGATTTCCTAACCAACACACACACAGATCACTTTAACGATAATGATTTTAGTGCCATAAGTAATTCCACAAACCAACTGCTCAACGACTGGGCTTCGAATTCGTCCATAGCAGCTACAGACTATCATTTTGGCAGCAAACAGCCCAGCAAACAACACTTGTATATAAAATCCAAAGACGGTACTTGGTCGGCCGTTCCCTCAGAAGCCTATCAGGCATTCAGACAACAACAGCAGCAGCAGCAACAGCAACAGCCACCTCCTTCATATGCCCATGCAGCAGGTGATAAACTTTTACAACCTTCCCCCAGTGTTATAAATTCCAATACAAATTCCTCCACCAGCAACAACACCTCCTCTGCATCCACTCAATTAACTAGTGCATACAAAAATACCAGCAGCCATAATCAACTATCAAGTAGCAGCAGCCATAATAATACCACCAGCTGCAGTAGCAGCTCAAACCTAAATTCCTCCACCAACAACACAGCCACTACCACCCCCACCCCCCTCAACCCCACCCCAGCTAGCGATAACATTATGTCTAGTCATAACAATAAGTATTTTAGTAGTTTTGGTCCCACAGCCAATGTGTAAGTTTATATAAAATTCGTAATCAATAATAATGGCGCTAAAGTCGAAGGCAAACCTTAAACGCTTGTATTCAATTTGTAAAAAAAACAAAAACCCAAACTTAACATATTCGTAATTTAATATAACGCGACACTAAAATTGAGCAGAACTTCGCAGGAGAAATTGAAGGTAACATTCAGCCGGAAAAGAAGCTCAGCTCGATTTATTTATTGTAAACAATTTGTATGGCATTCAAGGGGGAGCGGAAAACTGAAGCTGACAGCCTATTAGCTGAAACGCTCCAGTGTAACAAACGTTATAAATATTCCTTATTTGCTTGCTAAGCGAATAAAATTTCGTAAAGACTCAAAATGGTTGCATTTTAAGTGCTTTGCAGCTGCTCGCACTTATGACGAAATTCCATACCCCGCATTTAGTGCTCTCCCTGTCCTCTTAAAGGTTACTGTATTTTTTTCTATCACCTCTCAAGTCTACAGGCCATATATTGATGCTCAGACTCTTGTTAAAGTAAATGATTGCGGCCAATCATAATATTTTGAGAATATTGTTTTTAAAATAATTATGTGCTCAAGTCAGTCCCTGCAGCAGATAAAAAAAATACAAATATCTGCCCAAATATTTAGTTGCACAGTTTTGCAATGTTAAACATTTGGCATGTTGGGGAAATACATGTAGTTGTCGACGCCAACCATATTATTCTTAATACTAACCATACCATTGTCGTGCAAATTTTTGTGCCACAATGCAATTTTACATATTTTCATACGCACACAAGCCCTTTCGAACTTCATTAAATACTTTCCACAGATTTTTCTAAACATTTTTGTGGCCTTCTCTTAATTTTTCGTTATATAATTGCGATTTAAGTAAATATTTCTGCACTTAAAAACACAAAATTTTTTTTAATTTCGGAGCTCAGTCAGTTAAACTATGACCATTTTTGTGGCGTTCCAGGTATGGGCGTTTTAATACGATGAAAAATATGGAGAATCAACAATTTTTACTGCAATAGTTTAGACATTGAATTGACTTATTAAACATGGAGCAGAATAAGATTTCTGTAGTTATTTATCATCTACCAAAAAAGAGTTACACAAACTTACCAAACAAATAGAACAAACATTTCCAAATGCAAATACTTTTTGCATGAAAATTACCAGCAAAGGGAATATATAATTCGGCGATCAGCCAACATATTTTGCTCTAACACCTGCTTGTGAATGCTCAGAAACAAACTATTGTTTAATGATAACAATTGTTGTGTTCATTTCGGAAACATATAATTGCTGCATTATTAATTTGTTTAAATAAATTTTCTGCAGCAAAAGTATGAGAAGTATGTAAGTAAAATACATTATATTGTATTAACTGCGATCCGATTAATAGTGATTTGCTTTCAAATATAATCCGTTGAAAATATTTCGAAGTAGTTTTTCTTTACGTGTATGAAGTGTCAACACTTTCTTTCAAATTCTTGTTGTAATTGTTAGATTGGATTTTGCTTTTATTTTGTTATAAAAATTTAGTTTTGAAATTTTACAGGTAAGTCCCGTTTTTCGTTAATAATCATCTGTTAATTTTTCTAAACTTGTGATTATTAATAAATTCAATCCCACAATATGATGAATATTTATCTCACTATTTTTGGTGATATGTTCGCCTTGAGGAAGTGTCTTTCTCCTCTTCGACGCATTCTATTTGGCACAAATATTTTTTGAAATTTGTTTTAAAATTGTTTTTTGGAAATATATTTCATGTCATTTCAGCTTGAATTAAATTACTGTCGAAATCGGTTAGAAAGTCATTTCCAAATTAACAGCACAAAAGTTCAATGACAAGTAAAGCAAAACGTGCTTCAAATGTGTTGTAATGATTTAAGAAGAGGCCTTAATTGTTTTCTTAAAATAAAGACATTTTCAAGTCACTCTACACAAAAGCCTTCAGTAGGTTTTTAGGAAAAAGTTCAATCATTTTACAAAAGTTTGCTATTAAATTGCTCAAAAAAACTGTTCGCTCTTTTAATGAGCACGTGCTCTCATTCACACACACAAGGACATTGAACAATGTTGTTTTTACATATATCCAAAATGTTTAGAAAACCTGTTGAATTAACATGAATTATACTCCATGAACACAACCGCATTATGCAACAAAGTAAATAATTCTTTTCATATAACTTAAAACTTTCTTAAAGCCCATTTTATTATTATAGACATTCACTAACATAAAGCGACGGCAAAGCGTCGTGAAACGGGTGGTTTTACATTCACTACATGCGTATTCATATCCCCCGACTTTTCCTCGGCTCATAACAACCTGTAATAAAATAAATTTTGTATTATAGGCAATGTAAATAAAACTTAAATTAAACAACTCCATAATTTCATTATAAGCAAGTAAAATTATATACAATATAAATAAGTAATTAACTTGACAACAATGAAAAAAATATATTTCAGTTAATAATAGAGACTAAATTAGCAGCGAACTAGCAAATAATGAAATAATAAAAATTTAATTAAAGTTTTATAACTGCAAAAAAAAAAAAGGATTTTGTTGACACACTATGAAAAAAGATTTGAAAAATAACAATAAAATAAAATTTATAAAATACAAAGAAAAAACACGACACCGAACAAAGCAAATAATTAAAACAGGATGTATAAAAAATACAAAACAGAAATGAAATATTATTTAAATATGAAACTCAACTGATAACTATAAATATTTTTTGGTAGTATAAATATAAAAAAAGCAAAACACTTTAAATATATTAAATAATAAGGCTGTTATTTCTAAAACCTTTAAACCTAAAACTAAATGCTAAAATACATTTTAGTCAGAATACGGAAAACGACTAATATATAAAACAGGAAAAAAAAACAAATGCTATTTAAAATTATAAAAGCACTGTAAATGTAGTATATGATATTAAAAATAAATCTGGAAAAATACTATAAAAACTCAATAAAAACTAAAAGGAAAAAAGAACTAATGAAAATGAATCGAAAGCAGTTTTAATTAAATTAATTAATTCGTTTTCAATTCCGCAAAACTTGCATTTGGTAACATAGCTCTAACGCTAAAAGCCGACGGTGGGCAATTATTGTAGCTGGGGAAAAAGTAGGGCTTAAAAAATTGTAGGTTATTCCTAATTCTGGCTAAGTTTTCGGTGAACTACTAACAAGTCCACTGTCTTCAATGGCCGGCATTAAAATGTATTTTTTTGTCAAGTATAAAACGTTTTACTTTAAAAAGTTCATACTTGAAAATGTTAGTTAAAGAGGATCTTCCAGAAACTATTTCAAGTTTTGTTACTTGCTTCAATACTTGTCAGCTGATTTGTGATGACACTTGTTTTTGCAAACAGCTGATTGGTGGTGGCATTTTGTTCAAATCTTACACAAATTACACTCTATTAAAAATATGATTGTGGTATAAACACGTGGCACCGCCGTCCAATGCCACTAATTTTAGATCGATACTCAAATTTGGAATATGATTTCGGTCGCGACTCGTACGAGCATTATAGGCCGTATGTCATGAATTGGTTTCCAGTCTTAAGCAGGACTTCATGAAGCTCCAGCACGAAATTAAAGGAGGCTGTCAGATTAATCGACTACATTTTTATTTCACCAACACGATGCCTGCAATAGCCATATGGTATTACGCATGTAATTCCTGTGTCAGTTGAATCTTATATAGGCAAAAGTTAGCATGTAGCGCCTCGAGGGTTTGCATGTTCTTTCACACCTTCGATATTGTCGTTAGTACAAACAATCCTTTTACGCCTTTTGGTTATTAAATCTTTTAGATGATAAGAAATTTTTTTTGGCGACACATCTACCACTCAAATACATACATACATGCGAATAGATCTCGGATATACAGAAATTTTCCACTTAAATTTCCAAAATATTGAACAATTTTGGATTTTAATATTTCAAATTGATTCGCACGAAACAAAATTTAGCGAAGAAAACAATTTATTGAAATAACAAAAATTTAGGGCTGTTATTACAATTTGGCGTTTGTTAAAAGTAATACCTTTTCTGGCGATTACATCGTTTTCGATTGTTGCAAGTTTCCGTTAATCTTTTGAGGGGAAGTCTTGCAATCTGTAATTGTTACTTAACACAAATTTCATTACAACGCTCAGTTGTTATAGTTGAAAAGCGATTAACATCTCAGTTTTGCTTAAAGTTACTTCCTTTTTTTATATAGCACCAGCCAAAACTGGCTGTTTATGTTTATTTGAACCTTCCAACACTGGGAGTGTCGGGGAAGACTCCTGCAGAAAGTTTATTCCCTAAGCAAACAGAGTGACTGAAGAAAAAATTTGCCCCGTAATGCATTGGCGACTCTCTGGCCAATCGACCACAAACGTATCAGCTCTAGATGAAAAACGCATTGTGCGCAAGAATGTGTAGGTTTCAGGAACAAGTTCCCTGACCTCATCAAAGCAAAATCCATTGCAGTGCGGATAGATTAGTGTAATAATTTTCCACCCTCTTCTGTTCACGGTCTAATAGTTAAAAACTAGGCTTTAAAACGACAGTCTAGACATGTGGTATGAATAGTATGGAGGTTAGATGATGTAAGGTAAGTCTTGCACCGTTTTAAACAACCCAGATACTTGGATACTGTCTCTGCGGCATGAAAAATGTGCACCTTTCATCGAACATCACATGTAACTTTGATGCCCAAAACATTAACAGTTCCTGACTCATTAAGACTTGCACCTTCCCTGACAACAGACGCAGCAGTATTGGCTGTAGTAGTCCTGTACATCGTTTATGCAGAATTGCAATCACCAGCCTTCCAGCCAAGTTGTAATAATGGCTCTTATAGTCACAGCAAAAGAAAATTCTGTTCAGTTTGTACCAAAATTATTGAACGACTGGTGATTTATATTTCTTTTCATTGTTTCGAGAGCGCTCAATATTTGCACTATTCGACTCCAAATCGTTGGCTTTTATGACACCGCGTATGCATCACATACGCTACATTTACTACAATCATTTATCTACAACTTCAGCTGAGAGATATATGGCACGTAGTTATTACATTCTGTCCAGAGTGCAATAATTTGAGTCTGCCTTAAGTGACAAAATATGCCAAAACTAGACTTAAGGACACCGTATTAAAAAATCACAAAAATAAATCAATTTGGCAGCCAAAAATTCATAAAGTTTGAGGATATTTCAGTACGACACTCGTATTGGGTAAGAGTTTTGAATCTGAAAATGTGGCTAAAAAAACCCAACTGGTTTCCGCACGTTTTATGCGTTTCTGCTCGTAAAATTAATGAAAGCCCAACAGAGCATGAATTCGAGCTTTTGCCCCTAAAGCCGCTGCCATAAATGCTTTTCTAACACATTTATTTCAAAATTATTACTGTCCGATAGAGTGCTGCTCATTGCTTAGTTATAACATGAAGCCATATTTAATTGTTAAAACTCCCCGAGATTAGTAATGGGGCCATAAATATAGATAAAGTTCTTTTTTTTTCAAACATTTTGTTCTCTATTCTTAATCCGCTTGTACAAAGTTAGTATTTTTATTACTTTCGCTTAACTGTTTGCTAATAAATATCAATTGTGTTTTATATTCGCCTTTTTATTTTCAATTATATATGAATGTTTTTTGTACTTTCAGCAACCATTTGGCCGCTGAAACGACGTCATAGTGCTTATATTATAATGGACAATAGCATGAACTTAATAGTGTGAAGTGAAATGCAAAACTGAAACGGAAAAGCATTAAAAGATTAAAGTATGAAAGCAAAAATTCAACTATGGGATTTACAGTATAATATTTGCGAGGGAAATAAGTATTGATATGATTCACGAAGTGTATTCATAACGAAAATGCATTTTAAATAATAAAATATGTAAAATTATTGTTTTGTAAAGGAAGAATTATATCGGAAATGTAAATGCTGGGTGGCTGCCTATTTAGTTATAAGTACTCGAATAAAGTTGAACGAACAAATATTCCAAAACTATGGCCCGCCCCCACCAATATCGAACGTTAACGTTCGTCTGTGTTTGGAAGGACAAGAAATTGTATTGCACGCTATTCAGCAATATTATTTGACAAAAACCAAAACAACTAAATGTATGATTGAGTGCCTGCTGGTCAGGAAAAACGGTGTTTACTCTGAACTAAAATTTGTGTAGCTGAAAAGATTAGTCAGATTTTTTTTTGTGACTAAAGAAGCACTTAAAACACAATAAAAATCCGCAATCAACCAAAGTGGAACAACAAGTGGAATGTCGAACGTTAACGTTCGCCAACATTTTGATTAACAGAAAGCTAACCAAAGACAAACTAAGTGACCCAGCTCTGACATGATTAACGTGAGCGATAGATGCCTGTGAAACTTAGAAAACAGTCTTAAAGCCAGTTCAAAATACTGGTGCACATTAACGTTCCGCATAGAGGGCCAGAAGCTATTAAACTCAGTTTAGCACTAGTCTTTTCTAAATGTTTATTTGTTTTTAGCAAAATGTCAGGCAAAGAAGTTTTAAAAAATGTTTTAATCTATTCGAATTTTCATCAAATTTGTATTCATGGCATGAGGGGAAATTATAAAAAACAATTTACATGGGCATTGATTCAATGCAAATTCAATAGAAAGGCTAAATAATTTTAATTATTGTTAAGCCAGCAGCATAAATGCAGGTAAGTAAATGAAAGTAATAATATTTGTGTGTAACACCAAGATTTCGATTCCGAACCTGTGGGACAACGCAGTAGAGGACGCCCACGGAACCGATGGCGCACACAAGTATAGAGGGATCTCAACCAACTTGGTGTGCAAAATTGGAGAACGCTGGCTAAAGACCGTGCCAGCTGGAAAACTTTGTTGGTTGAGGCCCAGGTTCACCACGGACTGTAGCGCCAAAAGAAGAAGAAGAACACCAAGATTTCAACATTTTTGTAATCTATTTCTGAATAAGATAAATAGCCCATCATTAGGTGTTTCATATACAGTTTTTGTGCAATAATTAATACTTTATCTTGACGCCATTAAATGACTGCAGGCTTTATAAAAACGTTTGTGAAATATGTGTTTCTTTGAGTCCAACTCACCCGTCTCTAGTGTTCCTGTGCAACACAATTTAATAGCAAAACGCTATAACAGCAATTGCCCTATTTTATTTTCTTTTTTCAAGTTTAGATGCTGTTTCGGATAAGTGATGACCATTTGCGCTCATTTATAAAACACTAAAAACGAAATTGTGCATGTCACACATATTGCCAAACAAATTGGTGCCATAAAATCCATGATACCGATACCAGAGAAAAAACACAATATAAAAAAACAACATAAAAATGAACAAATCATAATTTTATATGGACATTCAATTGTGCACACATGCACAACACACACTTCAATAAGTTTCCGAGAAAAATCATAATGACGGTAATACTGGCATCATATTGTCCGTTCGTCTGTTTAAGAAAAATGTTTATCAATAAATAAAGAAGCTCAATATAACCGAAGCATGTCATAAAAATAATCAGAAAGCTTTTCTGTTCTTTGTCTACTTTTTTTCCACTTTTGCCTGCCACATGCGTCTTGAAAAGACTGGAAGAAAAGAATGAACTTTAACAAAAAGAAAAGCGATAAAAATGGCAGTTGTGTCTGTAAAAAGGCCTGGATATTTAACAAACAAAAAGTTAAAGAATAAGATTCTTTCGTTTCAAAAGTACTCAGACTGACGCAGCAAAATGCAATCAAGTTTAATCAGCATTTTGGCATCGCATATTTGTGTGTCAGTGTGTGTCAGTGTGTGTGTGTGTGTGTGTGTGTGTTCGAGGATGTTATAAAACATGTTCGTGGGAGGAACAAATATTCACATAATCTTCGAGGATATTTCTTATCAGAACACATTATGTTCAAGTTTGGTAGCAGCATTGGGCTAACAATGAAATTTAATGTTCTCCAGACTATCGTCGTCCCAGTTACAGATTTAAGTACATATAGAAATTAGCTTTATTCAAAATTGTCCCATTACCTCTTCCGTAACCTATTTGATTTTGAAATTCAGAACACAAAAGTGAAAGCCGATTGATAGAAAGAAAAAATATATTCTTAAGAATTTGGAACACACAAGATCAAATTGCTTACTGTCAAATCACGTAGGTATGTACATACATATATACATATTCCAGTTGTTGGGTAACTCTCAGGCCTTGACAACCACCAAGAAATCGTTTTGAATGATTTTTTGATGTTCGTTTGATAGAAAGAATGTAATTGACAATTTATCACCTTAAAAATAAATTTGTAATGAAAATTTATTCGCGCTTGATGTGTTGCCAATGTACACACATCAACATTTGACAAGCAAGAGTTCAAAATTTTTGGCTTTGCCATCAAACGTTTTCTTTGCCACATACAGATACTATATGTATGTGTATAAATTTCCTTTCTTCCCATTAACATAATTGTTAAGCATTTTGATCCTGGCTATTCTGCATTAAAATTTTGCCTCAAAAAGAAATGCGTGCACCAGTGAAGTGCCAAAATAGGCAGGGCCTAGTTTTGACAAAGATAATTGAGCACAGATTCTGCTAAAAGCCTGTAATTTATAGAGAGCACTTCAAGAGAACAAAAAATAAACAAAAAATGGTGTGAAAGAGTTTTTCT
The DNA here is from genome assembly GCA_932526305.1 of Epicampocera succincta. Classification (NCBI taxonomy): domain Eukaryota; kingdom Metazoa; phylum Arthropoda; class Insecta; order Diptera; family Tachinidae; genus Epicampocera; species Epicampocera succincta. The sequence goes on along the minus strand of OW052037.1, from coordinate 51,856,794 downwards.
GAAAGCAATTTTCAGCTGAAATACATTCAGTGATTGTTGTTCTCCTCTTAGAGTCATCAGCATGAGGTCGCTTTCTAATGGAGACTCTTCAGTATTTCTGAAATAAAGGAGAATGGAAAGGAGATTCAGTAAACTTTGAAAGCATATCTGCTCTTTGAATAGAACTATATCCCCATGTCCAACGCTACTAGATGGGCCGAAACTCGTACAGTTTTCAGAAACTCTTCTTCTGAATTAGATATAGCGCTGGAATTCTAGATCAGTTGGCAGAAACATCATACGTTTCATTTCAGAAAACCAAATTTGGTGGACTTTAAAAATGCCTTCGTCATACAGTGGTTGGTCAAACTAAAAGCAGAAATAACAAGATACTGAAGCAAATAAACAAAATTTTCCGATGAGAAGGTAGAAGACGGACAATCATCGTTAATTATCAAATAAATAAAACTGAAAGTAATTCAGACTTTCCATTACATTTTAAAAAATGGTTTTCCAAGGCAATTACTGCGTAAGATCCTTGTGGAGTCCTGGCAAAAATAAGTTTTTGCCAAACAGCTGGTTTGGTAATTGATTAGAAATTTAACGTGTTTCAATACGCCACGACTATCGCAAATATTTTCTCGGGGTGCAAATAAATATATGACCCTGCATAGGAAAACACACCTAGTGTGTCAAAACAGTGCCAAAACCACAACTAAAGTTTCCCATTTCATTGTTAAAACTCACTAAGTGCGGTTTCACTGTTTTATACAATTGCATTTCTAAGTTACTTCCCGATATTTTTGAGATTTCATATGAAAGTTGAAGCTTCTTTACCATCAAATCCAAAAGAAGATGTGAATTGATGACATTTGCTATAAAATTGTTTGAAATAGAATAATAAGGGCTGCAAAACGAACCTCAATCTTCACAATGCAAAAAGTTAAATATATTTACGTTCTCCTCAAATACACTTGAGAGTTTGAGTGCGAATATTAGGCTGGCCCTCATTTAACACCACAAAATATTTATATAATTAAACTACTGGTTTCCTGGTAATTTTCTAAATAACTTGCAAGATTGCGTTCAATTTATATAAAATAAACACAACACCGATGCAATTTCTATTTTAAAGAAATAATTGCTTTTATATCCCTGTACTTGGAACTATTCCAATCATTCATTGCATAATTTGTTAGGCCGAAATAATAAACGAAACCTAAACTGACATTAAAAAAAATTATTTCAAATCGAAAATAATATTGTTTCTAATATAAATTTATTTATTAAAACAAAATCTTAGCAGTTTTGCTATTTTCTTCTTAATTGTTTTACTGGTTTTAATTTGTAATTAATTTCATATGTTAGATTTAGGCGAATCAGTTGTGCCTGCAGAATCCGAACAGTTCCATGTTATTTGAGCTGGATTTTGCCGAAATCAGGTGTTGGGATATACAGTTTGGTTTTGGCTTAAATAAATCAATTTTACGGCTGCTTTTATATAATTAAACTTCGCATATTGTAAAATTTGTACTAATTAAGAAGTGAAGTTTCTTTATGGCTGTTGTTATTACTTTTAAGGCTTAAAGGGGGACACCTAATCATTTCATGGTCGCTAAACACCAAAGTATCAACGAAATTCTGTAGATCATTGGAAGGGCAAATACATTTTAATTCCTGCGGTGCTTGTTCCCAGCAAATAATTTTTGTAAATAGATTGTAAAGTCAGATTTAATGTTCAATAATTTTTTTTTTCTTTAGATCACATCTTCCCCGTTTGACTTAAAATTGTTTCACAGAAATAAAAGCTTTTCTATTTTTAAGTGCCACCCTTCTACTTATTTGATGTTAAAGTTACGTTTATGTTTAACAAAAGGAATTCCCAGACAAAAAAAGTGGTATTCAAAAACCATAAAAATTCTTAAGCTGTTTAAAGAGTCTTGATGTCAAGTATTTTGTAGATGTTGAAATTTAATAGAAAAAAAAGAAAGAATAATAAAATGACAATTAATTAAGATTCTTTTCTTTGCGTCTCTATACCGTAGGATGCAAGCAAAGCTAATTTTTTAAGGCTAAGTTTTAATTTAAATATCGTATATATATATTCTTATTAGTCTTTAAGTCACAAGTTGGCATATTTATACACAACTCCTCATATTAACTTGGCCTTGCAAGAGAGCTCCTACATTTTTTTGATAATAAAATGTGCGTTTACTTAGCGGAAGTGCAAGACAGTAAATTATTTTTGTTAGGCATGTCATTTATGCTTATCTTGAGTTCTCAAGAAGCTTCAAGCCTGGATGGTTCACATACTTCCATAAAAAAGACAGACCTGAAAGTCCTACAAGTACCTCGATGCCTCAACCCCCTGTCAATGGTTGAACAAAGCAGTTCTTGCTTTTGATAGACCAGAAAATAGGATTCGAATAAATAAATAAAATAAAAGTAAATTAAATGAAAATTAACAAAGTTTTGAATAATAAAAATCAAAAAAGTAGTTTTCAAAGAAAAGTGGTGGAAAATATATATTCGCTTGTGTACAATTATAACATTCTAGGAAACATTTGCTTTCCAGCATCAGACCAATTAAATTTGATTAAATTTTAGTTAATAAGTTCTAGAGTACGAGAAGGATGTCTATGGCAACTGGCATAAAAATTAACACAAAAATACTTGCTGTTTTTTTTTTACTTTCAAAATCTTTGAGAAATTCTATTTGCTTTTACCAAAACGTTTCATAAGGGAAATCAAATGTTTCTTTCATGCATTTTCAGTCTTCCGTGCGTCACTTCAATATCAGAGTCTTGAGAAGCCAAATTACTATCAACTCGGTGGCGGAAAAATATTTTAATACTCGACTTGTTTTTCCCCTTTTAAAATTTTTTTCATTTTCAATTTTTACGTCTCACAATTTCTAGCACGAAATGAAAATAAAGAATCTTTCATTCTGCTCGCAACTTCTTTCACTTCGTTCGTGGTTTGTATTGAGTTTGTGTGCGTTTTGGTCCTGCTATAAAAACATTAAAATAAATGAATTTGGCTTTTAATTTTTAGTTTTCAGTTGAATTTTACTTTGGACTGCGCACACATTGAACTGCAATAAGAATATAAGTGCAGAGTTTATGTTTTGAGGAAGGTTTTCCTTCTGATGCCCAGCCCGTCCGAAATGAAGTGAAACCACTGGTGCTTGAGGCGCAGACTTGTTATTCTTGTTGTTAGATATTCCAAAGGGAGCAGATATTAATTTTTTTTTGTTTCTTTTGCCCTAGAATAACGCTTTTAAATACTTTGAAAATAAAATATTTTGTTGTTGTTTGCTTATATTTTACAGGTGTCGCTCTAAGGACATGGATGAAATCCAATGAGAATATAAAATGCCACAACAAGAATATCTTGGGTGGGATGTGAGGGAAAGTGTGAGGGCGTGTCTTTTGGAGGACTTGTGTTGTGGCGGTCAAATAGACGCAATCATAACTTGAGACCGTTTTATCGATATTAAATATATATTTCCTGGTTTTGTCATGTCTTAAACTTGTGTAACTCTAGAGCAGAAGGCCCTTTACCTTTCATTGAATGCATACAAACACTTTTGCGACTGTAGTTATTATTGGAGCCGCAATGAGAACACCCTTTCCGGACAACATGCCTTTTCATTTTATGGATATATGTACAAATAATTTGCAGATTTAGAAACAATTATATCTCGTGTAGTTGTGTATTATTCCGAGATCTTTGACTAAACAAAAAATCTGTGTTGTCGTTCTCTATAAAAGCTTGAACTGAGTTATGATTTTATTTAGAGCACTTTATACACTTTTTATATGTATGTAAATAGCGATTATTACTAAATATGTTTGCATCAAAATTGAAAACTGAAGAGTAAAATGTGGGGAACAGACCTCCAAGACCAGTCACAAGTAACGGAATTGTGCTCGTAAGTTCCCGTCTAACAGCATTTGAAACTAAAATTAGATAAATGTTATCAGCGCTGGTACAGCGCCACCTGTTCACACTTCTTCACTATTTCAGCAAAAAGGACATTCAAGAACCTTTTAAATGTCTGCTGTCGGTCTGTACTCCGGCGTATTGTTGTGGCACACAGTGTGTATTGTCTGTTATATGCATATTTTAGCACGTATTATTGCGTTTTATGTTATTCGTTCCTTTTGGGATAGGGTTCTGTATCTGCCGTAGTATTTATTAAGCTCATCACAGCACCAGGCACGACGATATGGCTGGTGTTCCTAAGCGGCAGTGACTTAATGTTCTTTGGTGCGTAGTGGTCTTACGAATTGTACGTTTGGGTGGGAAATTAAAAAGCATGTTACCACTTTGTGTAAATTGTTCTTCTTATTTGTACTTGTTTGCTTTTTTGTTCCTTTTTCTTTTGTCTGCCATTTAAAAATTAATATTTATTTTAATGTTTTATGCAAAAGTTTTAATTGGTTGCTATTCTATGCCAACGAAAAAAGAATTAAATTTTATGTTGGAGCATAAATGCAAGCAAAATGTATTTCATTTTCAACAGTCACATTAGAATTGGAATACGAGTATCAATAAAGAATATATTTTATGGCAAAGGCCTTCAATTTCGGTAAATTGTTGTTAAATATTAAGAAATCGCAAGATTCAAATTGCCAACGAGAAATGCAATCAAATAAAATGTGTCCTTGTATTTGCCGAAGAAATGAGGCAAAACTTAAGTAGAGGACGGCAACGCAAATATATATAAAAAAAATATTGTCACGAATTCTACTAACCATGAAAAGTAGAGTATAAAAATGTTCGAAATTGCTGCAATTTAGATATTCTGCTGACCAACTTCATATATAATATGACTTGATCATTTCAATTTATTTGTTAAAGTAAATTTGGATATTCACTCTGGATATAGTGGCAGTGCACGGATCTCCTTCATTTAGCAATTATGGCCACATGAGAGATCAAAATTGCATCTTCATTCGTCTGTAAAATTGTTTACAAGGTCAATTTTGGAAGCTCCCCTTATAAGGTTTGATAGACTCAGACGTAACCTTTACTCCGGATAGAGTGGCATTGCATGCCTATAGCCCATTTGAAGATTTGGGCTAAACTTGTTCACACAAATGTGTGCGTTGGTGTGCGTTAATATGAATTGTAGTTTCATTCGTTTGTAATATATTCGTATTGAGTGCATCTACTCCAAAAATCCTTTACAGGATAATATATGACCGATTAAAAGTTCTCGTTCATTCATTTGTGAAAGTGATCTCCACTCCTGATGTCTTGGCACACCATTATTCTGTCCCATTTGGCTATTATGTGCAAAAATCTCTCTCAGGGATTTCGTCATTCATGTGCCATATGAATCCCCAAACTACGCTTTCGTTCATATGTAAAAAACTGCTGCCAATTCAGTTTAATTGCGATGCTAATAAAAGCAGAATCTAATTAGCGATTATTACTAAGAACTTCCTTAATACATAAAATCTGCAGAATGTTTTAATGGTGTTTTCAATTTTCTTTTCTACAATATTTCCTTTACGCTTAAGAGTTGAGTGTCTGTTATTCTCAATGCTCAAGAACCGTGTGGCAAAATGTTTGCTGGATAATGGAATTTATTACGCTGCTACCAGCAACTTTAATGCTAATATTCGAGCACATGCAGTAACTTGTAATACAATATCCACTTCGCCGAGATTAGTGTAATAAAATGTTTCATGAAACTTATGCAAAACATTTACGGTTTTCGATAGACACAAGTGGAGTTTTATGTATACGAAGGTGAAGTTGTAACGACTTTAAGTACAACGTGATACAAAAGTAAGTATCTTTTGAATAATTTATTGTAGTAAAATTGGCTGAAGTTTTTCTGTTATATGAATATATATTATGGTTTTGTTACTGTATTATAAAAGTGACAAATACTCCCATCATATATATAATATAATATTATGTGACCATCTCTGTGCCAGTTTAGTTTTCCAAGACCTCTTCTCTCTAATTGGTACATGTATTCTTTGTGAGTGGGATCCATCTAGGATCTCATTGCTAATAACCATGATATGGTCAATTTTACCAAACTTAATAAGAAAATAAACGATTGTTTCATAAATGGCATAAATGGCCGGTACGTCAATGTATATTATGAAAGTATAAATTATCCATTTAACATCATTTATTGATGCAATGACAGGCTTGCAGTTCAGTAGCATTTTTCAATGAAACGACTTAAGTCTATTTCAAATAGCTAAATCCCGTGAACTCTGTGAATTTTTTCATCTCTACTTTATAACGAAATTTTTCTAAAAGTGTCAGATAAATAAAATCTTGTGTCCTTTGCGAATTGAACGAAAGCAACGTTTGACTAGAATAAAATATACAGGCAAGTTCTGAAAACTGTCCATTTTCAAATCACGAAATTTCTGAAAACAAAAATATTCTGTCTGGGCTCTAAATTTCCAAACAACTTTCAGTATGTGTAGCTTTGTGCCTGTCCCACGATGTCCAACGTTGACATTCGCCAAGAATTTTGAACAGCCTAAAAGTGATAAAAACTACATCCATTGGCCTGGTTGCGGCATGTTGGAAATCATTATATTGTGGGCAGTTGATTAAATTGCTGAAACTTAGTTCATATACGGGTATATTCTTCCAATAAACTTTTCCTCTTCAAACAACTGGCAAAATTTAACGTTCGATTTAGCGGAACAAATTTAAAAGACTCACGCATTATATTTTTTATTCAAATTAATGCCTTCCGATTTTAAAACTTTATTGACGCCCAGTTAAGCTTGTCGAACCATTATGGAATTTAAATTCATAAGTTTTTAAATAAAAAAAAGAAACTTGTATTTAGAGCACCCATTTCTAACTGTGGGCCAGTAACCGCATCAGTTTTCAAACAGCCGCAGCCGAAGCCCGTAAAAAGCTTACAGACACATAAAAAAACTTTCTTTTGCACAAACACGCTCAGAAAAAACAAAATGAAGTTGAATACAAAAGCACAGGCTGTCGGCTACGGTGTCATAAGTTTATAAGCTTTTTCGAATAGTTTTGGTCAGGCAACCAGAAAAAAAGGCATAAATAACTAATTTGTTTATGTTTGAAAAGATTCAATTGTAGCGAAAATAAAAAAAATTCTCTAATATGGGATAAATGAATCAAAATTAAAAACTTTTATAATTAAAGGAAATGTATTAATTAAGCAGACAGAAGTGGCATCAACTGAAGTTAAACAACAAAACAGTTTTATTTTCTTAATTCTTGCCTAAACTTGTGATCAACTTTAGTTTAGGGTGAGCAGCAGTTTTATAATAATATAAATGATAACGATTATTTGTCATTACAAGTGTTATAATTATGAAAATCGCTTACATTTGCCCCAATATCACTACTCAGTGATGTTGGTTTTTGAAAAGTTAAGTTCGCTCAGCAGTGTCGCGGTAGATTGTATGATCTACTTCCACCAAAACTTCTGGGAATTTCTGCAGACCGGCAAAAGGCTTTGAAGTTGTTGAAATCGTTGTTAAAGAAGTAAATTTATTTAAAAAAAACAGTCGTAATAAAAAAAAATCACTATTCCAGGGGATACGAATATTAGATCAAAAGCTTTACCCATTTTTACTAAAAAAGTTCATGTCAGCTATTAAAATCTTTTTTTTTTTATTAAAAATGTTTTGCTTTAACGGTCATTGCACAAACTAATGAAATTATCATATTTAATCGCTGGCAAAAAGTCGCCACGTCCGTTTTAATTTAACATCAACCTTAAACTCAACTAATTCAAACGTTTAGTAACTGCAAAGCCCTCTTCCGTTTGCCATTACAGCACAAATAGGGGGGCCATGGACACACACGCTCACAACAGTCTACTCGGCAAGCACAAAAGTGGCGGAACCACAGCTAACAAAGCAGGTACATGGCGAAATGATCAAACTGAAACAACAATAGCACAATAGCAACAACAAGCTGCGTCACTAAAGGAGTTGGCAGAAACGGAAGTTTGGGCAATAGTCGTTGTAATTTATGACACTGGACTCGGCGTCATCAAATAGTTCAAAAAAAAAAAATGAAACGGGAGAAATAAGTGCAAATATTTAGAAGGGACATGCTCTCAATTATGAACACAGTCAAACAACAACCCCAACACAAACACACACGCGCACACACTCACACACATGTATAGATGCCTAGAGTATGTATGTAGGTGTGTATGTACCATGTATTTACGACAAAGACATTTGCGGTAATCAAGTGTAGCAGCAACATGAAGCATAACAACTACAACGACCATAACAATAACAGAAAAAATTACACTTAAATTATATTATCCTGGCTACAAATGCCATTAGTCGTCCTTTTTTTGCTTTTTGTTTTCTGCTTTTACTTTATTTTTTTGCCGCTGGACTCAGACAGTGCGCTGAAAAACTGAAAGATGAGTAAGATGTTTTATGGGTTTGTAGTTATTCCCTATTTCAATTACGAGTACCAGGACCACACTCCAATGGTGTAAAAAAAAAACAGAATAAATAGACACAGTGTAAACACACTCAGCCGTCGTAACTATTAAACGATTGGCCTGGCATTTTATATTACGATTGACTATATAAAAACGATAATGAGGTAAGACTTAAGTGGAAGGCTGAAGCACACTGAGAAAATTATTACATAAAATCAGTTGAGAGTTTGTGGTCTGCATTCTTGCTTCGGGCTAATTTTAAGCTTCAATTAAAATTTTCGCTGTGCCATCAAGCATTTTTATTGAATTTCGATACCTTGATGTAAAATACATATAAGAAATACCAACAAAAACCGGTTGACTTTTCAGTGGAACGAAAAAACTGCAATATGTAGTTATTTGGCTCGTATAAAAATATTGCTGCTACATGACAGTTTGGAAGCTGTAAATACCAATCCCGATTGCCTGACCTGGATATGAAGCAACTATTAAGATATTTCTTTTCTTGATGACATCAGCAGTGGCTAAGAAATCAAAATAGCGCTGGCGCATATTTAAATTCCCATGGATTTTCAATAGTCAGAGTTGCATTTTGAAATTAAAATTTAATTGTAATTTTTCTATTGGCATTGACTGGTGACTGGACAAAGATACAAATTTAACCCAGAATCCTGCATTTTGGTGACTCAGTCACAGCACACAAGACTAGAGCAAAGAAAAACAAGACCAAAAAAAATTGGATAAAAATCTGGAAATCTTCCGCAACGAAGTGCGGCTCCTCAGTACACGTCTGAGGTATTTTGTTTACAAAACATCTAGCCCAGACTATGAATTAGATGCCCAACTTGCCTGAAAAGTTAGGCCTGTGATATGTTCCCAAAATAGCTAAAACACCTTATGATGAAAGCGTACTGTCTACGTTTTCGAAGCTCTAATAATTCTGAAAACGAGACCTGTTTTAGCAACGAACTAGAACTTCTTCTAGGAGTGCAGGTCAACCATCTCATGTCATATTCTCTGAACTGTATAGGACATTGTTGGAAGCAGGGATTCGATAGGCCGATGTTATATGATGCAAATGTTATTTTTAAAGCCATTGGAAAAAAATTAAAATCGTGTACAATTTTACCGCTGGGCACTCCAATCCAATTTCAGGAAAAAACACATTGACATCAGCCGCAAGGCACTTAACGGTGTAAATGCAAGACTTAGCTTGTTGTTTTGTCGACAGCATCCAGTTAATTCTCTTTATAAGAATGATAAGGATCATGTGACATTCACATTAATGGTACGAGTATTCACGAAATCTAATACATTTTTCTATATGCAATTTATAAAGGATTATTCGTGTATGTCATGATTCCTTTTCTTAGAAGTTAGCGTGTGATAATTTAGTTGCTTATGGAAAGACACCCACTAGTACCATATATCTAAGTTAAGCGTTTTGAGGCGAAGATTCTGCGATCATGAATGGAAGTCGAGCAACTGCTGTTGCCAATACCAGCCACAACCCTGTGTCCTTCGTGTGAGGTATTTGATGACAAGTGACCAATACTCGAATCAGTCACTTCAGAACTAATGCCCGATGTTTGAGGAAACTCAGATTTTGTCCCTAGTACTATAATCATATTTAGGCGGCAATTAAATTAGAATAAGTTTAATGAGCGAAATTTTTTAGGAGAATGACGAATAAGTGCGAGTGAGAACCACAATTATTTATGGTATTTACTTGATATTTTTGCTAAACATTTAGTAAAATGAAATATGACTTAACAGTTTTATTCAAGCGCTTTCATGTTTTTATTTATTAAAATTTTTCACACTTGTTTTTGTCTGCAGTTCCACATGCAGCCAGCCTTCCTGGAACTTAATCATTGTGCTTTTTCACTGTCAGAAGTCTTCCTACCTTAACATTCATGACCAGCACAAAAACATTCGTTGTTTTTGTCATTTCGAAGCACATTCTACTTTCTTTTTCGCTTTTACATTCTCAGCCTTTTGTTATTAAACTATTGTTATTCGCCAAAGAAAAAAAAAGAAAAAAGAAACATACAAAACTGTATAAATAAATAAATAGAATGAGAGTTAAAAAAGGAATATTCTTATTGTTAAACCATCCTGTCGTCTGGGGCTTCTATACTACCAACTACTTAACAACTCAAACTGATTTCACAAATATGCCAACTGCCATTTTATGTCAACTCAGGCTTTAGACTTATAATTTTCGAAAAATAAAAACTGTTCACGGCAAACGGGAAACCTTCTTCTTTGTTTGTGGGGTTTAAGCAGTGAACGACACTAACTGCTGTTTAAACTGTGCGCTGCTGGTTCGGAAGGGGTTTGGTGGGGTAATCGCATGAAAACGAAAAGGCAGTCAACGGTGAAATTTACTAGTCTTCATAGCCATCATTTGTTGGACTGGCTAGAAGATGCTATTTCGTGTTCAAATGGTTGGTTGATGTTACTGCCTTCTTCTTGTGTACGGTCTGGTGTTTCTTTCTGCCCCAGAACAAAGAAGTATCCAAACAAATAAATTAAGAAAGAACTCACAGAAATCGCATATATGTACACGTTAGTGTATAAACAAATATGAGTACCCAAATCGTCCACCTCTATATTAATCGATTAGTGAAGCAAACGTTTATTCGGCGCTGAACGTGATCAAGTCTACTTTTTTCATTAATAGGGGGAACAATTCGCAGAGTGAAATATTAATCACATTAATTTTTAGAATTTCTCTTGATCTGAAACAATGTTATTCAATTTTCAATATATCTATAACTACATATCAATTAGAATGTGTGTTTGTTTGTTTACTTGTACCTTATGGGAGACCAGGCCGCTGGAATCATTATAGGCTACTTTCGTCTCAACCACGCCTACTTTAACGCCATATTTTTTTAAATTATGTTACTCCTTCCACTTAGTTTTGAACCGATTTTAGAATGTAAACGAGCATAACTTCGCCACTTGTGTATCAACTTCCAAAATAATTTTTGTGTATTTGAAGAGTTCGACCTAAATTTGTTTCAAATGGTAGGGCGGAGGGTATAGTAGACCCCACCGGTTTAGTCTTCAGCTATACAACTCCTTATTCCTGATTCTGTCACTTTAATTTTTTTATTATTATAAAAAAAAACCTAAAGGAAACATCTTTTGTCACCAATAATTTGTAGGGGGGTCCTGAAAGTGTTTCATTATTATTTTCTTGCCTACATTCTAAAATGTTAGAGTTATTTCGGTCAACTACGTTCTTTTCCCCAAAGTTTACCCATCACCAGAATTTGAAAAAATATACTTTTCCTGGATTTTATTAAGCTTCTTTTTTCACGGTGAATAAAATTAGCTTCTGTTGAATTTCACAAAATTTTTGACTTTTACTTCAACAAAAAGAACATCTTCCGCCCTTTTTGTACATTCAATAAAAATTTTTATGGAAATAGTGCAAATAGTACGAAAAACCACAAGTTTTTGGAGAATTAAACTTTTTATATTTTCAAATATTTTTGCTCAAATAATTCGCTAAATCAGCGTTACTTTTGTAATAGTGGAAACCAATCAAATAACTTTATTGAATCAACCCTCACTTTCGTTAACAATAAAAACAAATACCTTTGAGTTAAAACCTTGTGGGCTGAAGCTGAATACATTTTCAATTAAATTTATTTCAAGTCCTTCAATCAATTTTGTAATTTTTGATTCTGTTTGCTGTTCAAGTCCAACAATGCAGGAAATTCACAGAATTTACTACTTTTCTTTTAGATTTTCCTCAATCTCGATTCGAAGCCCTCAATTTCATTTAAAAACTTTTCAAGTTTTCAGTTTTATTAAGAAATTATTCAATTGTATTGGCAATTGCCTGTATTTCAATGAAAAATGGTGGAGTTTTCGGTTATGAAAAAAGGACTTTGAATTAATTGATTTAGTAGTTAAAAAATATTTTCAAATTTATAACAGGCAAAATACCAAAAAAAATTACTCGTTTAATCGATTAAATGCCCGAATAGTTGACTGTTCTGTTTTTAGTACTCAACTGAGACGAGACAAGTAAATCATTCAATTGTTAAGGAGCATTTTTTGCATTCAATTGAATTAAAAAAGGTACAGGCATTTTTAGCTTGACTAATTCTGACTAAATAATTAAAAAATTTCCACAAATTTTATAAAGAATAGGAAAATATCTTAAAACTTACAAAACTTTTCGCATAATTTGTTAAAGCCGGCAAATTTCATGGTGCTTGAAATTCCTTTTAATTTTTACAACTCAAAATAAAAATTCATATGCGGAAAGCTTAAATTAGCTTAAGACTGTGTTACCATAAGAGCAGGACCAACCCTAAATTAGGTTCGGAGTAATTTCCTAAAGATTTGTTTTTTGTAAACTCTAGAAGAATTGTTTTAAAACAGGGTGAACAGGACAAAAAGTCGTGTAAATTTTCTTAAAATTAAGCCAATCAGCCAGAAGGCGAAGAATTAAGGGGTTTCTTGAGGGTACAAGCGAAGTGCTACAAGGCCAGCCGAAAATCCAAAAGCTAAAACGTTGTTGCTTATGAAAAAAATTTCACAGTGACGCTGTATTAACATACAAGTATATAACATTTTTTAATGAAATTTTGTTGTACATTTTTTAATACAAATATTTGGGCACTGGCCCAGAGTGCCAAGAATTTTTTTTGTGTCACTTAAAACTAAATGGCCATATTGTTGAACCGCAACATGAAAAAACAATAAAACTAATAAATCTTAGGAACGGATGACAACAAAAAAGTAATTTAATTTTTGGCACTCATATAACCAGAACACAAAAACGTATCCTGAAATTATAACACACAGCAAAAAGCAATTTTTATATAAAACATTTATGCACATGTCCACATGTAGATGTAGATGTCTACACAACGACCACGTTTTGACTTGAATTTTTTTGTTTTTCACTTTCAGCCAGAACTTGTCATGAAGAATTGAATATATAGATATATATCAATTTAAATCGGGTCCTCTGTTAGGCCGAATCTGTCCAGACACTTTTATTATTGTGGTCAAAAAATTATTTAAAATCGACCGAAATTATTTATTGTGCTATTCCATAAAACTCTTAAACTTAAATTGAGTTGTCATATTTAGAAAATATCCATAAATGCTAAAAGATTGTTGTAAAAAAATTAATTTGTTTTAATTTTTTAATGGCTTATAAAAATAAAGAAATAACTATGAACTTTTTATAGAATAAAAACTTTGACATTTTTATTTTAATTTGAGCTAAAAATGCAATTAAGAATTTAAAAACAAAATAAGTGCTTTTTTGTGTTTGCCAGCTGTTTATATGACGACATTTTTTAAGTGCTACCTCACGCGTCAGTCGACTTGACATTCTTTCAACAATACGTTCAAAGATTTAAAAGTTTCCTAGTCTATTGGCCAACAAGTAACGTCCGCATTCAGACTAATGCAAAAATTATACAGTTTTAATTTTCCGCCAAACATTTTTAAATAAATAAAGAAGCAAATTTAAGTTTTTATATCAAATATATTCCTCTTCTGCCATATCAACCCACAATATCGAAAGTTAATCGGCTCTGCGACTATTTATAGGCTTTATATTCTCAAATTATTTATCGTTTCTGGCGGACGTTAACGTTGGACATCGTGGGATAGGCCCGTAACAAATGTGTGTTAAAGCAAATTTAATTAATATTGATATTAAGGATAATGAAGGAAATTTCATAAACTGGTAGACTTGACACAAAAGTTACATTTGCCTACATAAAAACATCATCAAATTAAACTTAGAACGTTATGCCTGAAATATAAAAAACAACAAATAAATCAATAAGTGTTAAAAGCAAAAGAAAAATCAAAACTGAAATATACAATAATAATTTTTATTTTATAAAGTTAAAAAATATTAAAGTATAATATATTATTTCTCGTATATTGGTTTTTTCTTAAAGTTTGTATAAGTCTCGATTTGGCAGAAATTATTTTCGTTGAGTCGGTAACCTTTTAGAGACATCTACATACATATATAATTTTAAAAGCTATCAGGCGTTGAAAACCAGATGGTATCACCCACACCACAATCATCGAACCTTCCCCATTTCTACGAGGGCAACGTTGGTTGTCAACTTTATGTGCCTCTTATTTAAACTGCCTGCCAATAGTCAATTTAGAATAATTTTAATATTACCATATATATATCACCATATACATATTTGTTCAATTTATAAAAAAAAAAATTAAACTATTTAGACACCTCGTTTACAAATTCTATTTAAATTAATTTAAAATCATTACTTTTCTTTAAAACGCACATACAAAAAAATCAAATTAGGACAGGAAAGAATAAATAAATTTTATTCGCATCGCAAAATAAATTTTATAAATATTTATGAGTGTTTGTTTGCTTGTGTGCACGTTTCATATGCACGTGAAGTTGGCTGTATATTCGTACGGCTACTAGAGTGGCCATTTTCAAAATGAAGCTGTTGCGATTTTAGTTTTAATCTCTCTAAAAATCTTTTAGCGCAAAACTCATATATTCTAATAATAAAACAGGAAGTGGCATTTATTTTTACTACACACAGAGAAATAGCGGTTCATAAGCAACAGCTTTTACTTAATGTGAAATAAAACTCTTAAAAAGAAAAATTTATACATATATATATCTAGTTGCATATGTATACTTTTCTCTCATAAATGTCATATATATAATTGTATATTTATATATATAAAGTCCAGCTTTCACTTGCGGTTTTTAATTTATCGCTATAAGGACGAGAAAGTCTGGCTTGCTGAGCAAAACTTTTTACAAACAAATTTACGGTATAGCAACATGTTGCTGAAACAAAACAACGCTGGCATCATTGGTTTTAATATTAGGCAACAAAATTTACACAGAAAAAAAAACTATTGGAAAGAGTGTCAATAAATCTAATGCCTAAAATAAATTTTCTTTTCTTTCATTAAATATTTTTGCTGATAACAACACAATAACAAAAAATATCTGTGTCTGCCTTCGTTTCAATGGACGAACTCTTCACGCCTCAGCAGAAATTCCGTTGTTGTACTGGAAAAACAATTCTGGGTGTCACTGCCACTTGCTGCTCTGCTTTTAAGAAGTGAAGCATGGCAAACCCTTTCAGAATTTTAAAAAACTTTACTACATTTAGATGGTCACCTCAATATTGAAGGATTTTTCAATTTATATGAAATTAATGAATATTAGATGAACGATAAAAAATCAACTGCTCAGGCATATTTCAATATGTTAATTATTTAAATGAAAACATATGTATATATACAGATATATAAAAACTGGAAGCAAAACACTTTGGAAAAAGTTCAATAAAATAAACGATTAATTATTTTAGCTAATATTTAAAGTTTAGAAGTCGCCAAAAGAGGCGGTGATGCTTTTGTTTGAGCAAAAACGAACAAAACATGTGGACAGGACAGGGAGACAAACAAACAAAATTACCAGCTATAAAAATTTGCATTTATAAATTAAGCGTTTTGCATATTTTATGAACAAATACAATGTTTTTTATATGAATGCGGCAACACAAAAACAGAAATTAAAATGAGTTGGGAAAAAAATGCAAAACAAAAACAAAAACAAAAATAATGGTAAAACATTAAATTTATTTTTTGCAAAGAACTCTTACGGGTATAATAACGAAAAAGTAAATTTTTCCTTGTTTGGTTTGTTCTATGGCAGGATACCATCAGCGCTAAAATATCATACTACTCGTGTGGCGTACCAAGAAGCGTGTGAAATATGTATGTATATTGAAAGGTGGGGGTATGGACTTTTCCCCTGCCCGCAAATAAACCCAACTAGATGCTATACAAATGTAGGAACGAGCACATGAATAAATCCAAAGAATGAACGGAAATGTCACCTTCAAGTATCGATATTCATTGCATATAGCAAGTAGGCAGCTAGAGAGCCGCGCTACACCTTAAGCCACCAACCAACGCGTTGTGTGTGTGTGTGTGTGGTTTTTGTTTTTCTGTAACACAATATAATATGCAAATAACGAACAAAATTACAGAGAAATACAATAACAAAAATATTAATACTTACATATATAATAACAAAAACCAAAAAAACATACATACATACATAAAGGTCCAAATAAAACAAAAAGTAAACATTTATGTTTTATGTTAATGAGAATATATATGCAAATTGGAACATTTAATAAGTGTATCTGTTTGTACATTTGACATAAGTGTGTGTGTGTGTGTGTGTGTGTGTGTGGCAACATGCACATGAGCATGTAGAACAACTATCGCAGCCAACAATTTGTTGGGAAAACATCTTAGTCAGATATGTCGGCCAAAAGTCTGACTTCGGTCGCACTGAGTTTGAACAAATCGGCCAGCCTTAGATTCTCTCCAGCACAAAATAGTCATAATTAGTTATTATTTTTCATATCTCAACACAATCCTCTGTTATGACTAAAGATTTACTAATAGTATTTTTATGGTTGTTTCTGTGACTAATCGGCTAAAACGGCCAACGAAACGAAACGCAAAACTCTTGAAAGTCAAACTTAGAAAATAAATACGATGACATGGCAGCTGTTCTTTGGCCCAGAATTTCTTTAGGACTATCACTTTCCTCAGTCGAAATGAACATTTGGCATGAAAAGCGAAACTTTTTATGATCTTGAAAAGCTCCCAATTCAACGGGTATTTCCGAATAAAATTCATTCATTTCGTGTTAAAACTCATTTTGGCACCAACGCGATTTAAGCAGTCATTGTCTGTTGCCACATGAGAAGAAAGAAGAATACCAGACTTCTTTACTTTTGCTGTTCACTGTAAATATATTTGCAGTCGTTAAGTCTAAATGCAACTGTGTTCTCTTTCTTTTTTAACATTTGTGTTGTAATTTTTTTTAATCATTTGCAATATCTACATTTGTACCAGCAGGACTTTTCGTTTTTTGATCATTATATGTACATATTTATGTATGAAGTTTGACTCGATTCGTACAGAAATACACACAAGGGCATACTTTTTAACTAAACTGTACGGAAAAGATTTCAGAGTGCAGTTAAAATTTGTGTGCGCTGTACGTTTTGTGTTTATTTGTACAAAATTTATTCGTGTATGAGTTTTTGTTTATAAAAGAAATGATAAATGCGTCGGCATTTTGTTAGCAACATTATGTGGTTTGCAATTTACATAATTTAACATACATTTTTATTTATTTCTACTTTTACTCCTCCCTACCAATGGCTAACGACAAAACTTTTATCTGTTCCAATCAAGTGCTTCTGCCCAAGTTAGTGTACGGGCATGTGCACGTCGACGTACATATAAGTTTGATTGCGACTGTCTGCTGTACAAATGCTTGTTACAGTTTCTGGCTTTTTCAGTTCGTTTTTTTTTTTAATATTTTACAAAAAAAAATAAAATACTTCATACCGAGCATGAACGAGGGCATGTTAGAAAGTTAAATACATTTAAACATTTAATTGAAATACTGTTAGTGCTGTTTAGTGATATTTTCAATCGAACTGAAATAGTAAAATTGTGGTTTTAACCAATATTGGTTTCTATATCCATCGAAGGGATTTTTGATTTTCTATTTTTTGTGAGTTGGCAAATAGAATCATTAAATCAGTTAAGTTGGCAGCTCGCAAACAAAATTGAAAAAGATTTGGCTACATTTTTGTTCCTATTCAGCCTCCTTTAAAAGCCGTTTGTGACAATAGCAATGCATGAGCACTACTTTCACTAATATATGAAAACTTTTCCAAATGTCTTGAATATTTTGATGACAGTAATTAAATGGGACAATGTTTTGACATATGCCAACAACAATTGAAGGTTTTGTACATATAAATATTTGTGTATACAAGTTATGAAATATAATATGCAAATACAAAGATCATTTAAATTACTATTAATTAAACAAAAGCGTTTCCTTGCATATAGGAATGAAAATATCATAAAAATGCATTTATGTACTGATATTTCCTTCTTGTTGTTATTTGTTTTATATTTTAGGCTTTAAAGCTGGCGCAAAATACGTAGTGACGCATGCCACACTTCAAAACTTATATGCGTCAAACTAAATCAAATTGAACTAAAATAATTGTTGTCTGGACTCTTATATTTACTACGGAGACAATTGTCATGTCCATTGGCAGTTAATATATATTCTTGTTTGTCGTGCCAGTATTATCAAGTGTAAATAGGGGGTTCCAAACGTCAAGTTGGACATTTTCTGAGTTCTCTTCCTTTCTCCCATTTTTAATCTTTCATTGTGTTTTTTGTTGTTGTTGTGGAATAGAGCGTTTTATTGAATTGTGTGTTTTTTTTGGAAAAGTCTATGTTTTCCTTTAAGCATTTCCTTTATGTTTTACAACTCCTTACAAACCATTAATATTTCATATATTTTACCAGAGCCGGTTAAGTAGCATGAAACATACACCTTAAAACCTATACTGCCTCCGGAGTACAGTGGAATGCTATCAAGCGCATCCACGCAATGTGGACAGTGCAAATCCAGTAGATATTCGAATATGCTGCGAAAAAAATAAGCAGTCGATCTCACTTGGAGTCCTGTAAATACTCGAACTGCCAATAATCCTTACAATGACGTGACAAATAATTGGCTAACTTCAATATATAATAACGTTTGGTGCCTTGCATGAGCAAATCGGGTAACAGAAACGGCTGTGCTGATCATTCAAAATTATCAAGTTTTTTAAAAGATATTCGTCGGCTTGTATTAAACAAAATAGCCTGATAATAATACGACGACGTTCTTTTTATATGTTTTGCGTGGAAAAAAAATTATTAAAAGTTCTCAGAAAGAGCAGCCCAATATCAATTTTAGATACAAGAGAACGAAAGGCAGGATAAACAGGAATATACTTTTGAAGTTAGTAGTCATCATTTCTTTCTATTTTCTGTAAATAATACGACTTCCAAAACCTCACTTAAGTCATTGACGCATAGCACAGATAAAACACTGAAGACCTCTAGTAAACCCCTTAATTTGTTCAATGCTCTTAATTTGCTTAAAACTGAAACCATCTTCGTATGATATCATTTTGCAAAAGTAAATGTCAAAGTTAAACGTTGCATTTTTCTTCTCCGCTCAGAACTCCTGCGTCCTTCATAGTCTGGTGTGAAACTGTTTGCTTAGTTTTGTTTATCTGCCACCACCTCTACGCTGGCGAATAGTACCCTGCCTGCTGTACCCGATGCAAAAGGATTGTATTGATGGTAATTTATTTAATTTTTTTATCAATATTTTTCTCATTTATTTCTTTTTTTTTTTGCTTTCTGTTGTTTACCGACCACTGTTGTTACTATCGTTATTGTAGTTATTGTTGTTCTTTATTGGTTTTTTGTGTTAATCATTAAATATTCTCTTTTAGCAGCCACATAAACAATTTTTTACACACTGAATACTTTCTGTTGTTATTCTTCATGGTTGTGGTTATTTTTGCAAATAATTGACAATTTAATTTATTTAAGTGGTAGTAAGAGTGTGTGTGCATATATATGTGTGTGTGTGTGTGTGTGTGTGCAGACACAATGTCATGTATAATACAATGAATATGACCAACAATCAACCGAACCATGTGACCAAACAAACAACCAATAAACATATTGTTTGTCTGTTTTGCATACAGATGAGTAAATACGCCACACAAATACATGCGACTGCATGTAACCGAAAGCGTATTTTAAAAATTGTTCAATTGCGCTTCGATATATTTTTCGCTCAGTTATCCGTTGATGGCGCTCTGCAAGTGCAAGTTTGCAATTTATTTTTTGGACTATTCCTTAATGCCTTAATTAGCTTAGATAAATACAAAAGTTTAAATTAATTGTTTATAAACAATTTAACTCAATTACGTGCAGATGTTCATATACACATATATGCCAGTAACACGTACATATATTATTGGCCGATTTCAAGTGCAACTGAAACAAGCGCTGGGGAAACTATAAAAAGGCTTAAGAGAATTTAAGGCACAAAAAAAACGTGCAACGAATTGCCATTTCCAACTTATCTGAGCACACACAAAAGATTAACCATTAAACATGTTGAATATACATTTTTGCATAACAGCATAAATGAAAAATTGCATTTAATAATGAATGATATTAAAGCAAAATTACGAAACAAACTCATCAATAATAGGAACACGACCATGAAATATTTCCTCAGGGTAATGAAATTAGACCAGACTTTTTCCCATTTCCCAATTTGACTTAAGCTGTTATGATAAAATGCCACAGATATATGTATAAATGCAACTTCGATTATCCGGGAAAGAAAATTTTTAATTTGTTTATATTTTCCGACTATTTAGTGTTTTCTGCACCGATTAACCGCAATTACTTCTATATTCAATTGATTTCGAACAATCGAACACAATGTGTGAATAAAACGAAAAAAGGGAAACCACTCGTTTGAATCAGATCAGTCCAAAGCGGGTTTTGCACGCATGTTCAGTCTTATTTACAGATTTAATGAATTCGAAACATATTTATAGAAATGAAAATATGAATTTCATGATTTTTTTATTAAATGCATACATATGTACATAAAATAAAATCCTTATCAATGTTCCTTTCCACACATACATATGTGAATTTTTAAATAATCTGGCTTTTTCCAAAGACACAAATTTTGTCTTATCTACATATATATTTTTTCAATTAAGAACTTTAGTCTTACTATCACCGAAGCAAAGAATGAAAAGAAACGGTAAAAGTATAAGCCTGCAGCTAACTTCATGCCTATAATTCCATGGAGATTCAAGCACAAAAATTCATCAATAAAAAATGAAGGATCTGAACGGGCAGTTAAGTTCTGCCAGCGCTTTCGATTTATTAATAGAGACCATAAGGTGGGAGTTTAATTTTTAATTGGTTACATTTGTATAGAGTTTTTGATTTAAGCATGAAATCACATTAAATTGACATGAACAACTTAAATTTTCATTTCATTTCATTGGTATAACGTGTTATTTTAAAGTAATATTTTGAAGTAACATGTGGTTAAAACATTGTGGACTGGCTGCGAATCAAAACCTTTTTTATAAAATGGAATTCTGTATTAAAACCAAAACCGCAGCAAAAGTTAACAAATTGTTAAATTAAAATTGTTATGTATTTATTTACTAGTGAATCCGCCAGACTGCCTTCTGTCACAAGTAGTTTCCAGTCTAAAGACACTAATTTATATGGAAAAATTTACATTTTCGAATAATTTCTTTGTCTGTTAATATTTTTCTTGTAGTTTTCGTTCTTCCTTAGTGACCATATGATCCAAATTAGCTGGATTGGCGATTGGATTCCTTTTCGAGTTTTGCGCTCAGCAACAATTTTCCGCACAGAATTAATGAAAATTAAAGATTTACAATGACTTGTAATAACATGCCCCTAATAAGATAGTTTTCATGAAATAGGCGAAGTACAGCCCCAACAAAAGTTAATATTGAGGAAGGTTTTGTTTTTAGATGCGATGAACAGAACTTTAAGCAACAAAACCTTGTAAAAAGTTATTTAATTTGTGACCCGAATAAAAAAAAACTACACAAAACAGTTCCAGGAAGAAAACTTAATATGTTAAGAAAGGAACTCATTTGATAGAGAACCGAAAGATGGTTTTTAATATATGAGAGCATGAAGTCACAATCTACAGTTCTTTAGGTAAGTTTTTGTCGCAATATCAGTTAAGTGTTTGGAGTAAAAGCTGCTTTCTGGTACCAAAAACCTCAAGTAATCGGTTTTTTGGGTAAGAGTCCTTTTCTTTTGTACTGACCAATAACTTCCGCAAAAACTGTCAACGCTTTTCATTAACCGCTATTACCGAACGTTAATGGCCGGCTGTCAAGTTATTAAGGAAAATGTTGCTTAAAGCACAGAATAGAATAGAAAAAATTGTATTGCAATTTTTTGTCCCTAAGAAGTTTTCTTTGCCGTTTTCATTTATGTATATTTTCTGGTGAGGTTATTTTCCATTTGAGCGTAAATATGCTTGTCATCATTTAGGCATTAAGGTTTTTCTTTTCTGCTATTTTGCATTTGTTTTTGTCCTTGTGTCTGGTGATTTTTTTTTTCTTTTTGCTATATTCTTTCTTGGCCTATTTTTTCCCTTTAAGTCATGTCACACTCGAATAGCAAACAGTTTGTCGGCGAAATCAAGCGGTTGTTGATAAAGTGTGTATGCAATTTTTCACTGGCGTAAGTCTGTGTTGATTATAGGCCTGTCATTGTGCGTGTCAAATTTTCTGGTTGTGTGTTCGCTTCATGTCATCACTATTATCTGCAAATTGCTTTCTATGGCTCGAATGGCTTGTTGTATTTTTCCATTGTCTTGCAAAGCATAGTTTAGTGTCTTCTGCCTTCAAAAAGTTTAGCGAAGGAATTGCAGTTGTTTATTATGCGCATTTCATAATAATACGTTTATATAGATATTAATGACTTTCGGTCGAACTGTTTTAGAAAAATTAAAGTGGTGTTGAAAGACTGAAGACAAGTAAAATAGTATTAATAACTAATGAATGAATATTTAATTTAAGATGTCTAGCTTTGACTTTAGCTTAATTTTCCAAATAACAATAACTTTTCTAAGGCCATCACATCGGAACAATCAGTATGTTGTTGGTTGGGTGCCTCGATGAATGAGTTGATACAGTATTCGACCAATAGTCGATTACTACCAAAGAAAACAAACATTTTTACAACTAAACACCATAAGAACACTAAATAACCCGAAATTTACAACATCCACATACATGCAGCACTAAAACGCGTTGTTGGGTTAATTGATGTTTGACTGTGCATTCTCGAAGGTATGTACACTGGGCACTGAACACTCAAACCAGCATCAGTTAAATTCTGGCATACCCCTCTTTTTTTTACTGCTTCCTTTCAGCCTGCACAACGCAGTTGGGCTACAATGCACTGCATGTGTAGGAGTCGACCCCTGAGTACTGGTCCCACCACAAGAAAAAGGTGCTTATCTCAGTTGATTAAATATTTTTTCCTTAATGATTTGCCTTATACTTTTAAGCGAAGTAAAATGCAAATGCTGTTTCAAATTTCTTGCAGACCGCGCCTTCAACTTTGGCCGGCAAATAAACAGGCGATTTGAAATGCGATAGACAGGCATAGTTTTGTGTCGCGTCTTACTTTAACAGGACGTGTTAAACGTGTCACTTTACCAACTTTAGCTGCAACTGTTTGGCGCTAAAATTAAATGAAAAAGTTCAGCATAAGTATCCAAGAGCAACAACACAAGCAACAAAGTGTATTCTTATGAGGAATTTATAATCAGCAATAGTGGATTTGTTTCTTGCACTTATTTTCATCTACAATTCCATAATTTTTTTTTTCTTAGAGAATTTAGAAAACTTTCAAACACTTAATTCCAGCATTTAGCTCTGTCTTAAATTCTCGCCGCTTCGCTTAAGAAATCATATTAATTTTTGCAGTGCCAACTTTTCACTTAAAAACAAAGAAAAAACTACTGTTTGTGTATTTTCAATGCCAGACGCGTAAAATGTCAAGGGTCTTAGAATGATTAATGTAATCGAAAGACTTTGCTGCAACGTACCAATAAACATATTATATGTTCTTCCTTCTTTTGTTTTCCTTCTTTTTTTTTGGCAAACATAATGTTTACACGTCTTGAATACTTAACCAAGGGAATAACCAAAAAGGATTCATTTCCAGCCATAAATACACTTGAAACATCCCAAACTGTATTTGGCCTTTTCGTTTCGTATTGTTTCATCTTAGCGCTGTCCCTATAGGTGGTCGGGGTTATTATGATGTTTTACAAAATATTATAAATTTGAAAAATGAAACAACCAAACACACACACACACACACATAAATAGTTCACATATTTTTTTTTTTCTTGAATACAAAATGCAACCATGCATGATAACAAGCGTCATAACTGCGTGCAGTCATTGGCTCGGTGGACGCTTGCCAATATGTTTCTGTGGAGAGACTGATGAGAGTCTGCAGCTCATTTTCTATTTGTTGACGCTGATGTTTGTTTTAAGTTGTGGCTGTGACTGGGGCTGTGACATTGGCTTTGAAATTTTTGGCGTCTTTTCGTTTTCCTAATGCAGATGACTTATGCTCGCTGTCAGCGTAAGTTTAAGTAGTATAATTTACACATTCCGACTACCAGCAGACATTTATCGCCGACACAGCGAGCTTCTATGGAACTTAAACAAACTGCATAAAAATTGTTGTTAATGCGTTTTTAATAGAACGTCATAAGATTGGCGGAATCTCGGTTGAAACTCTCTCATTGGATGGCAACCAAAATTGCAGACATTTTTTGTTCATGTATCATTCTACTGTGAACGTAGACATTTGTACATACTCGTATGAATGTATGAAGAATGGATATTTTAAATGTTATAAAGAAATGATTAAGACGTTTCAACTAATCGATTTGAGAAAAAGTCCTTGCTGATTTGTTTTAATATAACATCAAATTTACAAAATCCTCTGCAACAACAAATTGACAGAAAGGATTATGTTATTTGCACGATTCTTTGACTTCTTGAAAAAGGTTATATATTTCAAACTGAGCTCTTGGCCCGCAATCGCGATCAAAGCCTGAATCCCTAATCTTTGGCTTTTATGATAATTATATAAAAGTGTGTTTTCAGAGCAAGTGACTTAATTCGACTTATATGTTATTTACACGACATCAGCCGACTTTGCAGCAGAATATCAAAAGGTGTCTGTCTGTTGTTTCTTGAAGCGTCAACATGATGAATTTATCAGTTCATTTCCAAAAAGTCTACGAACAAATTTTGGAACTCGTAATCAAATCTAGTGGTAAAAATTATTGCTGAATATCGAAGCAGGGTTGAAAATCAATATATTCCCTAATGGTTCCCAAGCGTCTGGGAAACTGCGAGTTTGTTCGATAAAAACCTCTTTAAAATGACCTCAGGAATTTTTGTAACAACGACTTAAAAAAGTGAAAATGAAACCCTGATATATAATATCCCCAAGATTTGTTTTTCAAATTCTAGTAGTATTATTTTCCGAGGCACGGCTTCAACAGCTCAAAGTGTTCTCTGAAGAAATTTTACATCAAAGCAAAACTTTTGCCATCAATCCTTAATAGCAGAAGCAAACAAACGTTTTGATTAAATTAAAGAACATTAAAAATTCAAATACAATTTTTGCCAGGAAAAATGTAAAGAAGTTTTCAAATAAAAAAGTTTTTATCACCGGGTTTTTACTTGACTGAAAAAAGACTTGACACTTTTAACTGTTTCAGGTCTCTAAAGTCAAATTAAAAAGAGATGTTGCTTTTTTTTCATATGCAGCAAAAATAAAAAGGTTTTATTTTGTCTACTTCCCAAAAAAAAAAAAAAAATTACACAAATGGAAAAACAAACTTTCGTCTCAAAGTGAATTCAAACAAACAAATTAAAATTATGCAAATTAACTGAAAAAAGAACAAACCGAAAAAAGGGATATAAAACCAAACCCAAAAACTTTATAACTGGGAAAAAGGATTCATTCTGGTAGTTACATATTTTTACAGAGTCACGTACATCTACCACTTTAACGAAGTTAGAAAACAGACAAAATTATGGCATAGGAGTAAATGTCTTGCTGTCTGTGCATGTCCTTGAAAGGAAGTTTAACACGAAACAATCATTTCCAATTCTTCTCCTCATAAGCCTTTGCCTGCCCGCTCTTCTAACCAATCCGAAGCGAAAAGTATAAACCTACTACACATTTCGGTTGTACTAAACTTTCAAAAGTTCTTATGAAAATACTACAACAAAAAAGTTTCATTTTTTCTCTGTAGAAACTGCCGGCATACGAAAAAGACAAAACAAACATTTGACTTAAACGCTGTTAAATTTTTGAAAACATTAACGTAAATGTAACCAAACGAAATGTTTGCATAAACGATTTAATCGAATTCCAATGCAAATTTCATAAGGAAAAATTTCATTTCCGCCTCTCGACACAAACGCAGACACATAAACTTTGCCGCTCCAAGACAGTCACTGGAATATTATGTAAATATGTTTTATTTTTTGTTTGCTTTGTTAAAATAACGATGCTATTTTAGCTGTTTTACGAAGAAACAGCGACATGAAGTTAAATGCTTTGACTTTCTTAGTTGTTGTCTGCTGTCACAAACACACACACACACACACAGGCGCACACACATGCAAAATAGCCAGCCACAACGCCATGTATGTTTGTGTGGGTGTTTGTTTTTCCTTTTACAGGAAGTCAACATTAAACTCGCGGCAATAAAAATACTTTCGTATGTTGTTAGACGCTGATTTGTTCTTTATATATATTTTTTTGTTATGCCAACCCAAGGAAATATTAATATAAGAGTCCTGCATATTTACTTGGTCGGAAACATGAATTTATAAAACGAAATTGCCATTTAATAAAACCTACATACAGACTTATAATTTTTAGTACGACAGCAGGCTGTAAAGGAGTTAAAAAATAAAGGCACCTAAAGGATAACGGAATTCGTAGGTGCAACAATAGTTTTTATAGTATTTTGCAAGGCCTCAACAGTTCAACTACTCTATTTGATATCGAATTGTGATTATTGTAAATGAATTTATTCTCAAAAAAGTCATAAATGTACAATAGACAAGAGTTGATTTCTTATGCTGTTTTTAAGTTCTAAAAGTGCCTGCGATCCATCAGTTTCTCCAGGTGTTTTATTTTCTTTAAGACATAATTTTCCTATTTCTGTTTGTGAGAACAACAATAAGGCTAAATGTATTTGCAGATTGTAGTCATACGAAACCACTTAACGGTTGCAGACTGTTCATGACATGAATACAACTGATCACAAATAAAATTTATAATACAATGTTTGCTGAAGATGAAAAATTGTTGACACTGACTATAATATGGTTGTAAGATAAAATACAGGGCTACGTTGCAACAATAATTTGATAAAAAAAAAATAAATTGGATTTCAATTCGTGCGTACTCGTATACATTTTCGTTGCCAAAAAATCTTTGCTTTTTGTAATCTGAATCGAAACATTTTAGTTTTTTACTGTCAGTATAATTCCATGCTTTTGTTATATCGCATCTAAAATTTATTAGCATTTTATTGAAGAAAAATTTAGGACTACGTCTTTTCATTTCTGAAAAATGTGAGGACCAAATATTTGGATTTTAACGGGGATTTAAGACAGTTTTATTTGTTAATTAAAATTTTTAACTTTAAATATAACTTAAGGTTTATTCTATTCAAATTCTTGGAGCGGAGAAAACTTGTATCGTGTGTGGTTTTCTTAAATGATTAGACGATATTACCGAAACTTATAGAAAGAGAGAGGCACACACTTAGCACTCCCCTGGAAGAATATCAACTGGCACAATTAAATAAGTTATCAGAAGACATTTTCTAAATCCAACAGGCATTAGGAAAATTAGCCTTTCCATAATGTTATCACGAGTTATTGCGATAATGTTTTAAAATTTTCTGACTTGGAGAAAACAAGAGTCAATTTCTGCTGGACTTTCTTTAGGCAAAAAAAAAAATTCACGGCCTTAGATTTTACACATCTAATGAAATGAAAACTAAATGATTATTAATTTCAATCGTTCTATATATTATCTTTATCGCATATCTAAACACTTCAAAAACGATCCATCTTTGAGTTATTAGGGGTTGGAAAAAAATCTTGTCTCCTATATGCGTGGCCAAAGCTCTGCAGTCTTTTAAATGCAAGCATTTAGATCGACATACAAACATATTTTATTGCCATTTTTATTTATATTCGTGCTAAAAATAATTTTATTTAATTCATGTCATTCGTATAGAAAAACAGAACATAAAATAAATTGCTTACCTTTATTACATATTAAATTGTTTAATAAAAAGCCATCATTTACAAAAGCAAAAAGGGAGAGACCAAAATATAATCCAACATGAAATTAAAACGTTCATATTCCTCGAAATGGAGACGCAGCACAGGCTGACTTTGTTATTTTAGGATACGCACGCCGACAACTTGAAGCTCTTAGACTTCTAAAATAAACACAAAAGTAAATACGAGAGAGAAATTCCTCCTTCGAAAAAAAACGTCTTACATACACACAAGTATAAAAAATTAATGACTTAAGCAAAGTATTTGATTACCTTTGTCTTAAGAGCTCAGAAATGTTAAAGCCCTTGGAACAAAAAACGCAATACAAACGAACTCGTCGGGGTGGGAACATAAAATATCTTCGAAATGAGCAAAATATTAGAAGAGGAATTTTGTCCTTTTATTGCAGACAAATTATATGAAGTGTAAAATTATATGTAATAAAAAAAGAAGGAAATTAAAAAGGGAATTGCAAGCGACCAATTTAAGTGGGATGGGGATGAATAGTACAGGTTTTGCAGGGCATCACGTCAACCACCAATAAGCGTTTGTTTAACCCTATTAGTGTGATTAAGGACTACGAATGCATTTCTATCTATCACTTTCTGTGTCTCGTCTGGGTATGAGACTATATATGACCTTCTTCAAGGACATATTTCAATATCAGTTCCACTTTAGTCGGCCTATAACAACCTCAACGGATTCTATTAACCCATATTTGCATCTATTTGCTAAAAGTTTTTACTGAGAAAAAACGTTTTAGATCAAAATGTTCTTAACAAAAATTCAACTTAAAAAAGCTGGATCCTGAATCTGGATCCCTTTTCATTGAAAAGCGACATTTTATACATATGACAAGATTGTAAATATTTAATACAATATTTTGGACTCGTTTTGCCAAACAAAAAAGTTACGCTTTTCCACAAAACACAAAGACCGCTTTTTTAACTTTTTTCCTATATTTTTAAATATTAAGAAAGTTAATAATAGGAGCGAAATTGTAACTACCGACAAATTTTTGGTTGCGAATATAAGATACATTTGTGTCGAGTTTCGCCAAACTTGGCGATTTCTACAATACATTTATTTCTATTTCTTAGTGTGGCTGTGTGCCAGTCTTAAGATTAGCTAAAAATTCTAGTAAGCTTTACATAGTAAGACACACCAGTCTAAACTAAACCTAAAACAAAAACAAAACTTCTGGTTGCTGGAGTATCGTATCATCAGCAAGTAAGTGAGAGATTTTGGAGTTCTAGAACAGAAACAAGGCTTGAAATCGCGGATTGCAATCGAACGTGGTGATGCCTAAGTTTCTCCTTTGTTGCCTTCTCTTATTTGCTACATCCAGAAACTATACGTAACACAAATTCAAGGGTCCGAGTCAATGTCTTCTTTTGGCTGCCGACTCTAGCAGATTTTGTAACCGCAGCGATGTATTCCTATCAGATTAGAGTTGTATTTTAAAATGAATAATGACATCATTATGGCTGATTCCACTTTATTTCAAAAATTAAATTCGAAGATTAAAAAGTATTGAATTTTCATTACGTCAAAAAAAATATTTATGAAAAAAAACATAATTAAAACTTAAGCACTTTTTATATATGTGCAGATATTGTTGACATTAAAAAGTGATAAGTCGGAGTAAAAAAATACATAGAAGAATACTCAGCACAAGGAAGTAGGTTTTGTGTTGCCTGTATAATTATAAAAAAAAATTACTTGTCCGATTTCCACCTTAAGGCGATGACTATATGAATAGCAAAAACCTCAACTAACTGTCACACACATACAAATGTATGTTCGGAAAGGTACTCAAAACCTCAACTAAATGTTCTATATGCCAAAAAAAAAAATACGGAAAGTTGTTGTGTCACTGGACAATAATGTTTTAAAAAGAAAAGAATTTCTCTCTGAACCTTCGAATATTCTCTTCTATATTCTATATTCGAATATTCTATTCTCTATTCTTGCTAATAAAATTATCTACATACAAAACATGTATATATATATATATATATATATATATATATATATATATATATATATATATATATATTTCTTAATCTTCTGAAACCACTCATATTAGTTTGTGAAGCATATTTTATCGTTTTTTATTGCCAGAACTCTCTGAACTAAATACTTAATCTTTTGCCACTAAGACCTCTAACTCCTCAAAGACTATTGAAACTTCTAGCCATTGCAATTATAGCCATAATTACGCGATTGATAGAAAAATCGACTGAAAGCGAACGAAACTCCTTACCAAACCAATTGCACTAATTATCAAATGCCATCATAAATATTGTAATAGAGCAAAGAAATAGTTGCTCAACTTTACGAATAAAAATCTTATTACAGTTTAATAAGTTTTTATGTATTTTGTCCACAATTATTTTCTCACAAAGAATGAAATAAAAAAGGCACCAGAAAAAACCGGGCGGTGGCTATAATTTTTATTTCTCACACGGAAAAAAAATCAAAAACATTTATTAGACCAGCACTTTTTTGGAAAATGACTAAAAGTTCTTATTTTTTTTTTTCTTTAACAAAATAAAATCTATTACTGACAAAAGGGTTTGTTGATTCAACGAAATCTATTTACTGACCTGCAATCAATTATAAATTTCTTTAATATAATACATGGTTTTAGTGAAAATAATCACAAACAGGTAAATTTTTTTTTTTTATTTATTATTTTTTATAACGCTGAGAGTTTGAAAATTATGGTTGATTTATATGATAAAATACCCAAAGAAAGTTTTTATCATTATAGAAGTATAATTTTAAGAATGGCAGAAGGCATTTTAAAAACAACAAGAAAACTTCAAGCATATTTCTACCGGTGTACTAAAACAGCATTGTAGGTAATGGCAAGTGAAGTGTCACCCAAAACTTTAATGATGCTTGTAAAATAAGAAGAACATTTTTTTCTTACTCCTGCACTCAGCAAAACTTTTCTCCGTCGCTTTCCTCTTTTTTTTTGTAATTTTTCTGGTGACCGAAAGGTAAGAAAGCACAACCGAAGTAGGAAAGCAGAGCAAAAGAAAACAAATAACAATAAAATTTGTAAATTGTAGACGACGAGCAAATGAACAACTTAAGAAAATAAATGTAATTTCAAACATTATTGAACAATTCAATAATTTCTGTTCAATTGTTGAATGAAGAGTTAAAGTTTTAGACAACTGCAAAAGAGAAATAAATAGTACGAGGACAAATAAAAAGCAAAAAATTAAGTAAGAACGGACAATGCTAAATGACATCTTGTTTAAAATTCAAACTTTTAATGGCGAGAAAAGTGTTCAAGACACTTAGAAACAAATATATCGGCTGTAAGTGTTTTATTTTTTATTATTATTATTATTTTGCTCTTCGACGTGAAGCTTAAACATGTTTATGCAAAATGGAAAATAAGAAATGAAATGTTTGAAATTTTTGGAAAAAAGCATTAAATTTTAAGTATTCAAATAGGAGTGAATGAATGAAAAATAGTTTGAAGAAGGGACTGGGCTGGGACCAAGTGTCAGCAAGTCCTAAATGCTCAGCCAGCGTTTAGACAGACATGAAGAAGTTGCCACGCAGTTTATAATCTATTTTTTTAATAAAATTCAAGTATGTGAATTTATGAGAATATATCAAATATATAATAGCTTTTTCACAGTATGTTCTAATCGTAAATCTTTGGATGTGATAAAATAATATTTATGCAAGTGTTGTTCATTTTCCTTTTTTGCCTTCATGCTTGCCAGCTTGCCAAGCGTGTAACGAGAATTTGTTGGGTCTTACCTTGTGCACGTTCTTACCGCTACGGGGCGAAAACAAACTGCTCTTTAACTAAAACACTAAAAAAAGAGTAAACGGAAGATGTTTCGAGTTGGTAACTAAACTTAGAAATAACACTACCAGTATTTGAAAACCACCACCAACATTTACGCTTTATTTAGCCATAGATGAAAACCCAGCAAACGTTTGCAATCACAGCAGTGACCTGAACATGTAAACGGGAAGTAGCAGCAACCAGCCCAGGTTTGATAATCGTTTTTATTTTGGTTTATTAGGAAAAGAGATTTTCCAGCTATAAGGCAAGAGTGCTGTGGTTTTGTCTTGGGTTATTGAACATGTTTCCTGGCATTTAAGGGCTGCTTTAATAGTGATGGGGATAAAGCTACAGAAAGCAGCAAAAATTTGATTTATTATTTAAATATTTTATATATATAATTATTATTATTATTATTATTATTATTATTATTATTATTATTATTATTATTATTATTATTATTATTATTATTATTATTATTATTATTATTATTATTATTATTATTATTATTATTATTATTATTATTATTATTATTATTATTATTATTATTATTATTATTATTATTATTATTATTATTATTATTATTATTATTATTATTATTATTATTATTATTATTATTATTATTATTATTATTATTATTATTATTATTATTATTATTATTATTATTATTATTATTATTATTATTATTATTATTATTATTATTATTATTATTATTATTATTATTATTATTATTATTATTATTATTATTATTATTATTATTATTATTATTATTATTATTATTATTATTATTATTATTATTATTATTATTATTATTATTATTATTATTATTATTATTATTATTATTATGCAGCTATTTGCACAGAATGGGCAAATATAACACACCATTCTGTATCTACGAAGGAACAAAAATCGTAGATGACGCTGAGCACACATTTTTTAGGTGTTGTCGTTGGCAAGAAAGACGAGCAGAACTCGAAGAGCACACGGGTGAAATCACAACAGAGAACATCGTAGAATGCATGATCTCCACCGAGGAAGGCTGGAATGCGATCGCAGGTTTCGTCGAGTACGTACTGCGGGTGAAAAAGCGTGATCTGGACGCAACGTTTGGGAGCCGTATGACCGTTGGAAGCAGAGTCAACACGGGATCAATTGGGGCCTAGACGTAGGCAATATGGGCGAAGTGTGGACAAGGGCACACTCTTAGGGGATCCACCTGGAAGTAATGCGAGAGCGGTTCCCAGGTGGACTACACATCCCAAGCGCACTTAAGGTGGGTTTTTAGCCGGTGACCTATCAAGGCAGTCCGGCATACGACATAGACGACGGTCCATGTTAGATGCGAAGAGCATTTTCCCATCTTATACCCAAAAAAAAAAAAAAAAAAAAAAAATTATTATTATTATTATTATTATTATTATTATTATTATTATTATTATTATTATTATTATTATTATTATTATTATTATTATTATTATTATTATTATTATTATTATTATTATTATTATTATTATTATTATTATTATTATTATTATTATTATTATTATTATTATTATTATTATTATTATTATTATTATTATTATTATTATTATTATTATTATTATTATTATTATTCTTTATGCGCGATAAGACTATTGCCATTGATCTCACCTTTTCTTTGAGCATTATTTACATATATAAATACACCTAATTCTGTTTTTACGCGAATATCTTTTAGACGAATTTGATTTAACGCGTTTCCAAATAAATAATTCATTCTGTTTTTACGTGACTTGATTTGATTTAGCGCGATCTAAAAATGTATGTATTTTTACCAGATATTGACGAATTATTGTTCGATAAGGCTTTTAGCGATGATGAAATCATTGGTTTGGCGCTTGAGACGCCCGAAACCAAAGAAAGTAGTGATGACGAAAAGAGCCGCAAAATTTCAACGTGAACTGAAATTATTAATGGGTAAAATTACATGACAACCTTATAAAAAAAACTGAAAGTCAAGGATTAATAAGGGAATTGGTGACCAAAACCACTGTAGCATCACCAGCAACTGAGATGATTTCGCAAATATTTCTAGCGATGAATCGCATGCGATTATCAGAAAGTGATAATGATGTATATTATATATTTATATAACAAAAATATTTATTTTTAGATTATATGATTTTTGTGATTACTTTTCTAAATGAACTGTTTTTTCTATTGTTTTTCGAAACATGAATTTGAATTATTTGTTTTTTTTTACCTGATATTTCATACGTGGAACCAATTCCCTCATTTAATATCGATAGAGTATCTTATTTTACGCGGTTTTTTACGCGAGTTTTCGAGAAACGTTAAATTATAGATTGACTTTCCATAGATTGTTTTCGTTTAAGCGTTAATTTAAATCTTTCAATACAATAAAAATTATAATAAATGTCTGAAGAAGCTTGGCCACAAATTAAGATCTTTCTCTGGAATGCAGTAAATCGACGTGAGTACGTTTAGGCGGGTATTTGATTAGATTACCTGACCCAAAAAAGCTACAGAACCAGCAAAAAAAAAATTTGTTTCAATAAAACAATTTAATTAGTTGATATCGCCACTATCAATTCTCTCATGGAATGAAACTTCAGCACCACATTAGCATAAGTTTCGAATGCGAAAACACTGACTGAGATCCAAACAATTAATCTTATCACGACGTGACAGGTTTCATAAAGGCGAGTGAAAGATAAACCTGACAGTCGAACAAACTGTCAGCTTTAAAATATCGTAAGACAGGCCAAAAGTTTACGGTTACCCTCTGTTAACATCCACATGTTTGCTGGGAGTATCGGCGAGTGCATGCACGTGTGTCAGTGTGTACGCAAAAGTGTGTTTGCATTTTTACGTGTTTTATCTCCTTGAATTTTGTTCTTGTTGTCTTTATTGTTATTTTAAATAAAATTATTTTTGTTTATACTTCTATTTCCGTTTCCTTTTGCTGGGGTTCGGATTAGCGCTACACGTACAATAACTGTTCTTTAGTTTAAATTCCCCTTTAAGTCTCCTGCAATACTTTATTTAACTATATTTATTTAGTGTTTTTTTTTTTTAACATTTCTATTGGATTTCGTAAATTCTCATTTAGATGTTAATGTTTTTGCAACATGTGGGATTATTATTGTCTTAGTGTGTTGCATGATTTGCAAACGAAAACGTTTATTTTATATATAATGTAAACAAATTTATAGCATTAGAGAAATTATTTCTATTCTCTGTGCCCTTCAGGCTATTTTAGATGTTTTTTTTTTTTCAAAGCATTTGTAGTTAAACTTTGATCTTATTTTTTATTACACAACAGAACAAAACACTATAATTTATATGGGAACTTAAAATATTTGTGCACATATGCTGGTTATGAGTTCAGCTTAAAAATAATACCAAAACTACTTCAAATCATGGGCAAATATTTATTTAGTTAAGCTCAAAGTTACATAAAAGGTTGTCATGGGGACCAGGATTTTTATTTGACTATTTTACGTATGTATGTACATGATACATCTAGGAAAGTTTCATATGAATTTAGTGTTTCCAAAGGCTAACTGACAGATCGGAGACTAATATAACCTCAATATGCCTTTGGGCATTATGGTGTTGGGCAAAGTTTGCGGTGCACATCTTGGCTGAGTCTCTGGTAGAAACCAGGGTAGGAAACTGCCTCAAAGTGATCCAAATGTCCTGGTAAAACTGTTGCGTTGCAACAGATTCAGTTCTTCCTAAGAAACTAGATGGTGGGGAAGGAATTTAAATTAAGTTGGTTAAGCATTGATGTTGCTTTGGCGATTTTAGGCTACAAACTCAAATGCTTTATCTTTCTTTTACTGTCTAGGGAATTGCTGTCAGAAAGGATTAGTAATGCCGAGCTGTCAAACAAGGGATTTGCGTTATCTGAGGAGAAGTTGCCTGGTAAGCCACAGGATGCGTTGGTGAGCCATTGTCTCAGTCACAATCTATCTATATGCCGACATAAAACTTGTTAACAAAAATAAAACCTTAAAGGAAGATCCCTCTGTACCTTAAAAAAAACACCTAAAATTGTTTTCAAAGTTTTTCAAGTTTAATGGCGAGTTATA
This sequence comes from Epicampocera succincta, assembly GCA_932526305.1. NCBI lineage: Eukaryota > Metazoa > Arthropoda > Insecta > Diptera > Tachinidae > Epicampocera > Epicampocera succincta. The sequence continues at coordinate 51,820,557 of OW052037.1, read as the reverse complement.
TAAAACAAAGAACAATATTTTCAGTTTTTAAATTGTATCATTTTAAAAGGCTTGATTCAACACATATAATTATTTATACACAATAATATTACCATAAATTCTTCTTACTCAGAGTAACCCAAATTATAACAATATCTAAATGCAATCTTTTTCTTGGCGTAAACTATAACGCCAAATGTTTTAAAATCATTTAGCTTCGTTTTTCGAATATGAGTTTTATTTACAACTTTCGCATTAAGAACATTTTACATACTGAACTTGTGTGCTCGGGGCTCACGTGACCTTAAAAACCTTCATTAGAGTTTATCTTATACCAGTTTATGCAATGCAGACTTGTGCGCAGCTGTCTATCAAAAAGAGGCAAGAAAACAGAATAAAAAACGAAATACAAGAACTTGTCTAGTATTTGCTTCTTCTTTGACTTGGAAACAATATCATTAACACCCTCTGACATTTGACATCTTGGCAAGTAGACAAAATCATGTTCAAATCACAAACAAACTGGCAGGGGGTTTTAAAATCGCACACGCACACACACACACACACACACGCGCAAAGACATTCGTGCACAAATGTAAAATCTTTTATTTATACCTAAAAGATGCCCCTCTGGTGCATAATTCCTTCATGATAAGCCCAATAAAAGTGGTGGGGGGCTGTGGCAATTTTATGCTTCTTTTAAGAAATGTAATAATGCAAAAGCATAAACAATGATATTGTTAAGTAAACAAACCTTCTTCTTTTCATATAGAGAAAGTAGAAAGTAATTTGGTTTTCTTTACACTGACATATTCATAAATAAGGGAAAAATAGCACTTAAACTGTCACGTATCAGGACTGCCGAGGCATCATGGAGAGTGACGTTAAAAATTGGAAATATTATTAGAAGCCCTAAGACATGTGTATCAGCATGCATATGCATGCACATCTACATATATGTACATATGTAGGTATGTGCATGTGTGTGGATTGTAAATATATGTAAGTGAGAAATCGATATATCAAACATTTGCAGCTTAAAGTGAAAAAACAAAAACTTGCATTGTTTATGGCTGTTGCTCCATGAAGGCGGCAGACTTCAGGTAAAATGGATTTTGATTTTAAATTCGAACTTTAGAAACGTTTTTTTTTATGGCTTAAAACATGAAAGATGATTTTTTGCCACAACCAATAATCCAAGTAACCACAACTATTACACGTGGCATCATGAATGTCATGACAAATTTGAAATCAACACGACATCAATACTAATTCACCATTCGTTAACAGTTTAGGGATGACACTGGCTGCTTATCGATAATTTTGGAGAAATGCAACTCCCATGCCAGCTGCTTCATTTTATTTAAGTTTAAAAAAAAAGTAACGGAGAAAATATAAAAGTTTGTGGACATCTTAATAGTCAATAATTTCAAACAAATATTTAATTTTTGTTTCACCATTTCGGAATGCAGGGAAGAAGGAAGCGAAAAGATCGCTTATAGCGCAAAACAGACGGTTTGGAGAAAAGTCGTTTATGTTTGACTTGTACGTAAGACTTGTAGTAAGACATACACTTGAAGTCATTTCCAGGTAAGAGATTTTATTACTCTTTTCATAATTTGAAAATGTTTATTTATTTATAATATTTTGTACCATAAGTGAAATTATTATAAATATTAATAAGGAAAGTACTAGCAACTTTGAAAGTTATTTCTAGTCATAGATATTAAAAAAAAAAAACATGGAATTAAATTTTATGGCACATCTTATTAGGCCATTTAGGAAAAATGTTTTTGCCGTCGCGACGCGTCGTATTGCAGATTTTGCCAAAGACTTTGGATGAGATGAAAAAATAAAACTTAAGGCCATTTTATTAACTGTGTGAAAATAATCCATACAAAATTAATTTATTTAAAATATATAAAATTATTATTTTTTTATTTAAAGCTTTAGAAGATAATTGCATATTATAAACTAATATAAAAGAGGCCATAACTACTGGGCCTCAGGCCAGGATATCAAAACCTGTAAAATTTTCATTCTCTTTATTGCGAATTGATAAGGAAATGCTTATAAGTTTTTTTGTTTCGTATTTCTTTGTAGTTATTAAAGTTTTGTTTAATATTGCAGGTTGAGTCACGTTTGGGGTGTTTCGTCCATATTCGTGGTATATTTGTGAGGCTCAACGGTATCTGCCTTTCATCTAACGCTTTCTCAATGTTCCTTAAAATCCTTACAAACAGTGAAACTGCAAACTGACAGGCCCTTAAGTTGGTGCATATTGTTGTTTCTTATTTCTAATTTCTTCAGCAGTTCGAGATTATCTAAGTTGGCATCACTCTGTTCATATGATTCAATTCAAATATTTTATTATTATGAGCAAACAAATGAAGCAAATATTCGCGGATTTTAAGGCTGATTAGCGATAGTTAACCCCTATAATAACATTTTAATCGTGATATATGATTTTCCCAGGAATGACGAAGCGACCACCATTTAGATCCTTATCATAAATATATTATTAATTTTGTTCAATTAAAATGCCATTAAAGCTTTATTATTATATTTTTGTAAACTATAATTGCAGATGAACATAAAATAAATTGAAAAATGTTAAATTATGCATCATCGCTTTCATTAATATTTTCAATTACAGCTGTTTGCTTTTTTGTTTCAATTAGATTTATGCTTTTAATATTATAAATTTAATAATGCAAAATAACACTTTTTTAATCCCATTTGAATTCAATTATACACGATTTCCCTGGCAAGTGGAACAGAAATGAAGACACAAAATATTAACAGACAGACAACTTGCAAGACAAACCGCACATTAAAACACAAATGAATACTAAAAAGCAAATAAACGAAGGCAAAAAAGAAAACGATAAATGCAGACTATTAACGGAATATGAGTCAAAACTGTCATAAATACTCGCCGACACTGGACTAAAAAATTAATAAAAAATGCCATAAAAATGTCATAAATAAGAATTGAAAATCATAAATATGTACAAATGTATGTACATTAAATTTTATGGTGATAAAAGCAAAATAAAAGTGGAATCAGACCAACTTGAAAGAAATAAAACGTAGAAAAAAATTTAAATGTTGAACTTTTGAATTCCACGAAACTGCATCAAACTTTAATATTCATGGCTGGGCCAAATGTCTTATACTTATACTTGGCGCGTGGCGGTAAAAAACAAGTTTTGCTACTTTTTTCTACACCAATTATCTGTAAAAGTAATAATCACTAAAATAAGGTTTAAATTTAACTGTAAAGTTTAAAAAACAAAATCAAATTGATTTCGAAACTTTTGTGGAATTCAAAGCTGTAAGAAATCAAATGGATCGCCTGATAGTAACCCACAATCTTTATAAATTAGAATTTGAAAATAATTTGATCTTAATTTAAAAAAAATATTTATTATAAATAATTACTTTTCATAACTTTAAGTTCCACCGTCCTTTCGAACATCATGTATTGCGATGGCGAAAAATTTTCGACAGTTGCTTTATACAAATAAAAGTGCTAAGACTTTCTTTTCAAACAACTTTTACTTCCTTTTAAATATCCCTCGAATCATGTTCCAGCGTAAATTTAGCACTTGTTTATTAAAATATTTAAAAAAAAACACGCCATTCACCTCAATAAATGCAAAATTTTTCAAAAAATATAACAAATGATTAACGCATAATTAAGAAGTTGTAATGGTCCAAAATTTCGAAACAACTTGTCTGTGGATGGCAACGGTTGGCTCTTTATTTCGTTTCCTTTTATTGGCCCGTGCTTTATTACAAGTTTTATGCCCACGAGCGTAAAGTGCGTGTTAAGCACACTTTTATTTAACTGCCGACAACAAGCAACTTTACAAGAACACGAATTGCTCTTAAAGCACAATAAGCGATTCACTTCAAATGTAACGAGATGATGGCGATCCACAGTTGTGAGGACTTTGATAGCGATAATTAATAACTTTGTCTGTTTGTGAACAACAACGACAACAAACATTTCGCAAATTTAAATTTATAAAACGAAATTAATTTGAGCTTTAGCTATTTACCTTAATGAAGAACCAATTATAGGGCAACACTTTGTTTTACGATTATTTATTTGAAAAAGCCATTAATGGTTCACAGTGCGACTTCGCTAGCAGTTCAATTCGACTAAACTTGAGCGATGGAAGGCATAAGTCACTAGTGTTTGTCTTAACCCCGATTCAGGCCAAACGATGTTGATAGTCTTCGAGCTCTCAAAAAAAATGTGGACCAATAACGTTGCCAGCCCAGTATTCACAACAGGCCTTGATTTTTCGAAATAGATTGCTTTACACCCTCTAATGTCAAGTCACTCATTAATCTTAGAATCGAGCTCAACACCGACTCATGACTAAAATTAAAATCAATTTCTTAATCTTATAGGGTTTCTTTCTTGGAACCAGTACTCAGATGGGGACCAACCCTACATATGCAGTGCATTGTGCCAGAACTATATTGCAGGGATGAGTATGTCAGGGTTTAACTGTTGCAGTTTTGACTGTTCAGTGCCCGGTTGTATATAATTTCGACAACCCAACATCGCGTTTTTGTGTTGTTTTTATATGGCTTCGATTGTTTGGGTTATTGAGTGCTTTTTATTTATGTACTGCTTTTTTGTTATTGTTTTTATTTGAAAACATTTTTTGCTATTGTTTTTCTGGACTGATGTGTATTATCGCTCGCCTACTATTGCATTGGCCGATTCCTCCATTCCTCCACAAGTTGAAGTCATCACTGAAGACGGTGTCTTGGCTGAAATTAAAGTCAGTTTCTAAACACTGCGTTTACCTTCAGTTTCACATTTATATTGAACACCACAACGCAAAGTTCAGTAAGTTGGGCGAGCACTTATTAGCGATGGGAAATCAGCGGCACGCTGTCCCATTTAGTGACGATGGTTTCGTTAAATTTTCCACTTTAGCAACTTGCAGAGGTTGGCTCACTGTTTCGTGCACCAATTGAATGAAATTTATTCACCACACTGCAAAGAGGCATCTCGATAGGACGGCTGTTTAACTGCAACAGGATCGCTCCAGAACACCCGTTTTAATAAAACAATTTTATCACAAGTTTATCTTTTATACGAGACTAAGTAATAGAAAAACACCATTATAAATATACTATTCTGAACAGATCTGCCACTTTTATCACCTATTTTCAAAATATCTTTAAAATTAAGGTGATTTGAATAGAAGTGGGAAAAGAAATTTTGAAAACTCAGTTAATATTTTGTTTTTCCCTAAAAGTGATGCTTTTCAAAAATAAAGAATTCTTGAATAACGTTGAAATTCTTATTAACACTCACAAAATTATTTCATTCTTTAACATCAATCTAATATTAAACGCGTCATTATTTCTGTGTTATAGACAATTTCGAGAAGAAAAACTTCACTTCATTTAAGACCTTTTATTTTAGCTGTAATTAATTGAAATTTTCTTGTAAACAACCAAATTTTGTTAAGAACTAAAACTCCGTTTTAACTAATTTTCATTTGTATTTTCTTTTATTTATTTTTCTTTGGCGAAGAAAAATGAATGGTCTATTGGTTGCATGCCTCATGTTTTGGTTTCGCCAATCATCTATCTTAATTTTTGCATTTTCACAAACTGTTACCCATTTTTTATAATTTCGCTTTAATTATTTTCTTTTGTTTGAATTTCTTATTTCTGTAATTTCCCTCCTAATCGTGGTGGTAGATTTTAGCAGTTAAACACGAAATTAACCCATTAGTGTGCACGCGTTTCAGCCAACTGTTTTACCAACATTTTCAGCAATGTCTTATTAATGAGTTTATGACAGTCGTGGCAGAAAGAATTTTCACGGCGAAGGAGGGGTGGGAAACGTAAGCGATTCATTTGTGAAAACAGATAAGAATACAATTCAAGTCGCCTTTAAATTAAAGAAAAACTCAAGACAAAATCTGTTGAACTTAATTCGGTCAGTTTATCGGATATACTGGCAAATCGAAAGGCTGCCATTACGACAACGTTCTGCAGTTCACATTTCAAATGGTCTTAGAGTTCTCTATTAAGATCATTAAGATCATAGACCAGAGAAATATATGTACAAGTCATATTTATATGTATCTGTACAAAAATAAGTTCCACGACTAAAGAAATCAAACGGCAAAACCAAGTATCGGCTGGCTGTTTTTGCGATAGTTTAAGAACCTAAAATGATAATAAAAAAGAAAACTACTTGTATTTAAGAACGAATTTTTTTCATTAAATGTCCGCCGTGGCTACAAGTTGCCTGTTCCATTTGCTCAGTCTAATATACGACTGCGTTTGCCAATAAATCTGGCGTCTTTGATCGCTGGAACATTGTTTGTTATTGGCTTCCAATTCTTCAAGAGTTGCTGCTTCCTAAGCCTAAGCCAATGACTTGTGGGACACAGTCCCATACAAAATAAATCAAAACCGTTAAATCGTATTCGCCAGGGAGCCACCGAACAGGAGCACTTCTGCAATAAATCGATTGTTGAACGAGCTGTGGGGCAAATTGCTTCGTCTCGTTGCAACCAAACATCGTGGATGTTAAAATGATTACTTTTTGGAAGGAAACCCTGTTTCTTAAGACACAACAAAAACCTTTTACTTTCTTAAATTCATTAATAACTGGGAACTTTCTTTTCGCTTTAGATGACACATAGAACTTCTTTTGCATTTTTAATAACAATTTACTTTTTTTCTTATATGATTTTTAAACTTTGTTTGCTTTTTAGGCAACAATTCTGATTAAACGGCATCCATACATACGAGTATATGCTGGAAAAATTGTACATCGATAATCTAGAAATAAAAACTGTTGGTAATAAGCGCTGTCATTTAATCCCTCTTATTGCATGTGAATATTTCAATAAGTCCTGTCGCGATACCAACACTCTTGTTGTGGTCAAGCAATTTTCGTCAACACTATTCTTGCATGCAACCCTCTTGCAATTGCTTTAAGCAGCAGCAACAGAACAACAGAACAATGAAAATGTAAATATGTCCCTGATAACTAAAACTCTTGTAATCGATTGATTACTGTTTGCATTTTCCATGCATCTTGTTATAATATTGTTGCCACAACAATATTTCAAATGTTTTTTCTTCCATTCTGTTTCTTGGCGAAATTTATTTAAAAGGGCTTGAAAAAAAGTTTTTTTTCACTTTTATAGCGGTCCCAATATAGTTTTTGAATTTCAGGTTTTGAAAATTTCGTTACATTCACTGGCCATCTGGGCTAAAGCCATCTAATTATATTTGTGATTTCTTTTGTTTTCACGAAGAGCTCAGTTCCCTTCATTATTTCAAACCACTATAGATATTTTTGGTTGCATTTGTTTTTGTTGTAGAAAACTAAATTACTCATTAATTTTTTCGGTAACAAAAAAAAAGAGAAAACTCATCAATAACGAAACTCATCTTGCATGTGGTGCAGCATTTGCTTGGCGTTGCGTTCAGCGAAATTTACATTTCACTGGTTTTAAGTGACTACTAGTCTCTTCTCGAAAGTGGTTTATATTTTCTATTCTTCTTGCTTTTTGTACTCAATTTCATGTTTATTCCTGGTGGCAATACAGCGAATTATGAATGGGCAGGCAGAAAAAAATTAAATGTAGGACAATGCTTGCACTCAGTGTGGCGCTTAAGTGGCTCTCACTGCAGTAGCTCGACAACAATCGACTGGAGCCAAAGTCAACTGCAAGTACACGGTACATATTGAATATTTGATAAAACGAACCTTGCCCCGCAGTAATAGGAAACCGAACAAACACAAGCCTACTGAATTACTCTTCATACTGTTTTTGCCTGTTTTGGTCTTGGTGTTGGTTTTCCGTCCGAAGGTGTTGGTTGTTCAAAGCATTGCAAAATACAACACAAAAAAGTAACTGGCTCGTCTATTGTTCTTTTTAGCTGAGCTTTTCTGCAATCTCTACGAAATTGCTGGGGCTTTTTTCATTAAATTTTACCTTGCAAAATTTTGCTTCCCTCTTAAAATGGTACAAGTGCATTGTGGACCTGTTTGTGCCAATGAAGTTTGGCACCCTCGAATTTGGTTTTTTTTTTGTTGTGCTCCAACTTTGTTTGTTTTATGGCATGTAAGTACGTGCTTTGCAGGAAGTTTATTTAGGCGGGTGGTGGGGGCAGGTTGAAACTTGGCTGACTGGCTTGTTGGCCATGGGTTCATTTGCAAGTGGGGCGACTTTTGTTCTTTGCGTTTTGGGCTTTGCAGCAAAACTGCAAATATGTATAAAAGGTGTTCAAGAGCTTACGAGAAGTGCTCTTGTTTCACGTTATTAAACTTTTCTTTGTTTCAGTTTCTTGAATTTGTGGTGTTAGAAGTGAGTTTGAATTAAAACAGCAAAACGATACCGGCCATTAAAACAAGTCTCAAGCAGTTCACAATTAATAATTACATCTGAGGCATAACTGTTGGCAGAGATTTTAGGGACTTTTATGATCTATTTATAAATTTATATATAGTATTTAAATTTATAAAAGTCACACGGGACAGCCAACTTGCTGCCAAAACTTACCCTTAAACGTTCAGCGTTATTTCCTAAAGACGTGCCTGCACAACATAAAGATATTCTTTAGAGTTTGCATTAACACCCTCTGGAAAAGAATCAAATAAACAATTTAAGGTGGTGGAGAAAAGTGTCGCACAAAATGAGTTAAAATTTGCTTAATTTACAATTAACTTTAATTAAATTTTTAATAAATTAAATCCCTCTTTTATTTCATATGAAATAAGATATTATCTAAAATTGCCATCTCTCACCACTTATTTAAATATTACAACGTCTGAGTTGTAATACAAATAATCAAAAGTTATATCTTAATACAGGAAATTTGTCATAACAATATATATACATATCGTACATAATATATGTTTAGTAAAAAGAAAATATTGATAGAAACAATATATCCTCAATTATCAATAAAAGAATAGCCAAAGACCAACATATTTTTTTAACATTAATTGTAAATTTAAATCCATGGTAAAAAAAATTATCAAAACTTTTGTTTTGTGTTGGACAAAATCAATTACTAATTAATTAAACACTTGAACTAACAGCCTCATGCAAAATATTATTGGGAGACCGTAAATTAATAAGAATATTGTCCCTCAGTTCACGTGCACAATATCGTTTTATGTCCATTATAACACAAATCAGTAATCAAAAACTCAACAAGAAAAAAAAGCTGCATGGCTGGTGGTAGTGTATGAATGTCCAGACAACAAAAATCATTTCATATGCCAAGCGAAATAAATGTATGCAAAAAAAAAATTAAAACATACATCTTACAACATGGTCTGAACAAACCGAGTCAATAACAGAAGAAATAATTAATTAACGTTTATTTCATTGTAAGACAATGAATTCAGAGTATGTTAATGTCTGCTATAGCTGCGGAACTACCTCACACAAATTATATAAATTGAGTTAATTCATATGGTGCATATCGAGACCACAGTTCTATCCCATAATTAGAGTTACGTTTACGTACCCAGTAACTTAATAAAAATGAAAAATATTTATCTAACGCATAGAAAGTACAATGAATAGGATTTCCAAACAATATTTTATCCCTGTTTTAGTGTTTCTAACAAATTGTTGCCTTCTTCCTGCTGTTAGGATTTAAATTGATTTATTTAATAAATATAAAAAAATATTACAATAAAAAAATAAATTATAAAACTAATGTCTTGTAGTTTCTTAGTGGAAGACATCTTCGAAAATGTTCGTGGTTAGAGTGATTCTTGTAATAGATTAAATAAAAGTAGTAGCATTTCCTTTAATCTATTACTAATAACGAGCGCCATAATAAGCGGTTCATCAAACCATTTTGTTATCACTTGAATTTTTTTTATTTATTTGCCAATCTCTTTACTTAAAAACTCGCATTCTCCATTTCGCCATCATCTCCTTTGCCGCCATTTAAGTCCCCGGTTAATCTGTATAAAATAAATTTCTAAACCCAAATTTTAGCTCATGCGATATTAAGAACACATGTATTTTCTGATACAAAATTTAGTTTTTCTTGGTACTCCTTCTTATATTCTACAAAGTGCGTCAATTATGATTATTGTTTTTTTTCTTTTGCAAACATAAATGAAAGAAAATTAATTCAATTAAATGCTTCTTTTGTTTCTATCTCAACAAGAACGCAAAAGCGTATTAATATTTTAACAATCTCGAGTTTGGGAAAAACGCACAAGAACGTAATTGTGGTGTTTGTTATTGTTGTCTTTCTCGGGAGATTAAATTTTTCCTTAATTATAATTGAAATTCATTTTAGATGAATGCGGCGGAATTAATTAAATCAGGAAGCCTGTTTGCATTAAAGGCGTATTAAATATACACACTCGAAAATATTAAAATTTGTCGTACAATAAATGGAAGTGAAAGTACACATGTACATACATGTGTGTTTTGATTCCAATTTTTAGCCGCGAATTTTTTTTTATTATTTCCGTTATTAAGAAATTTTTATTTTTCCAAAAACTCATCTTTCGGACCAGACTTTTTCTTGTTTTTAACTATTTTTACTAAATTTTACTCTTTAATATGTTCCCTTCGGATAATTTTACAGTTCGAGGCAATCGTCATTGAAATTTGTTATAATAAGTAGATAGTTTTGGTATTAATGAATAGGTGTTAGCCCTCGTACCACATACATATGTATATAGTAGCCACTAGTAAGCAAATGGGTAATCGATATTTCAAGTGACTATGAAGCCTATCAACTATAGCCATTCGCATATAATAAAAATTAGACTTTTTGTAAGCGCCAGCTGCATGCATTGAAACTATTATTCTGTTTCTGCTGTAAAATAGGAAATATAATATTTACTTGTGCTGACGTTTCAGCTGATGATATTCGATTTCCTTTTGCAGAAACACCGTCCTGGCTGAACTCCCTCTCAATTATATCTATTCCAGATAAATTAAATTGCTTAAATATCCACTTAAAATATCGATTTTTCGCTATTACACCGAGGTTTTTTCTTTTAATTCGTTATTTTGTTTTCTGTTTTCCAGTTGCTGTTGTCACTGCCGAGATCAAAGCAAGCAATAAAGGACAGCGTCGTGTAGTTTTGTCAGTTTCTTTTTTCCCCCTCTTGTCTTACTTATCGCGTTAACAGTTCGAGGTGAATGTTCAACATGACCATTATAATCAATGTGACATTAGTTTTCTATCTGCAAAAAGAGAATAAGTTTTTTGTTTGTTTTGTTTTTGTGTTATGCCCTAGTTTTACTAGCCACCGTGGAGTAGTTGTACTGTCAATACGGGTGCTACATTTCGCTGTACGTTGGACGTTGGACGTCTGCTGCATAAAGTTAACAAATTGTTTGCGCTTGCATGTGAATGTGTATAAAACGAAACATTTATTATGCACTTGCCACGAGTTTTGTTTTTTCATTTTGTTTTGCTTCTTTTTGTCCTACAGTTTTGCTGCTTTAAGTTTTTTTGTGCTGTCCTTTTCGGATCGGTTTTTCTTGTGTTGAGGTCCAACTCTGGTGTCATCTTTACCTGGCAGCTGGTTGCAGCTCTGCATTATTCGTTTTTTCTTTTTTGTAATATTTTATTTCTTCTTTTTTTGCGAATGTCAGCTACCATTGAAAATTTTATCGAGTGTGAAATGATTTTTCCGATAAACTTGATTATGTTTCTTTTTCCATTACGTGAGTTTTTCCCCTTTTGGCACGGAGTCACAACATTTTTCCTTGTGCCCCTTTAAAATTTCTTTTTTCGCATTTTGCTCTCGATACGATGTTGTTATAGTTAAAATTTTCCCTTTCGTCTATCGAACACACATGCCCCAGTTAGGGAGGGGGTGTTGGGGGTGGACATGTGTGTGTTTAAAATGTTTTGACCTCCATGAAAGTTAATATTTAGGTGCTGAATTGCTGCCATGTCTGTGATGACAATCAATGTACTTGATACGGCGTCATTTGTGAAAACATTAAAGATCTAATAGAAAATTATGAGAATTTTTTTAATTAAATAGTTAATGATAAACTTAAATAACTAAAATAAGTGCATAAAAACTGCAATTACACACGAAGACAGAAAGAATTTATTTATTCTGGCCCTTGCGTTTTGGACCACTTAAATATTTCCAAATGCACCAACTGTTTGAATGAAATATTTTAATTTATCAAAGGCGCAAAACCAAGTCTAAATCTATAAAAAAGAAATTTTGTTTTACTTTTGTAAGATCTTTTAACTAAAATACTTTTGGGCCATTTAAACTCAATCCGAAGTTCTCAGTATAAATAAGCACTCAGAGACTAGATTAAGGACAGATTAGCCCCGGTGTGCACATATGTATATATAGGATTCATTTTAAAACAAATTTCATATGACAAAATTGAACTAAAATAAATTTTGAATATATTATATGAAGAGCGTCGACAGACTTTTACTATTATATTTTGCAAGTGAATTATTTCGTAGTGCTAATCTTTTGATTGCTGTATTTAAAATACGAGCAGCAAAAGCATCCTGAAGTTGGCCGCGAATGGTTCTCCACAAAATTTTATAAAAAAATTTATTTTATTGTAATTGTTCCTTTGTTTTATTAATTTTTATAGTTTCCGCAGAACATATTCAGGGAAAGAATTAGAAAGTTTTGCATTTAAATGTTATTCAAGTTCAAAAAAAAAAGCAACACAAAATCGTTATCAGCCTCAACTCCTTCAATTATTCAAATAAAATAAGAGAATCCTGCCGCACTTCACAATTTATAAATCATATCTCTTTTAGCAGTTGCGTGATTGGTTTCAATTATTTTCAAATAAATATTACAATAGAAAAAAGTGTGATCACCAGCAATAGACGCACGCAGCCATTAAAAATAGGAAACTATTATTTCAATTATGAAAAAAAAGAGTTGAAAATGTTTGTGTTTTTCAAAAAAGAATTAAAAATTTTGCGGATTATTAATATTCTGTTGCAGCTCAACTCGGGGCATTTGGAAATTGGATTGTAAAAGTTTTTCTTGGCGTGTGAATTGTTTTACTAGCGATGTGATTGAATTGGTCATTTGTTGTACAGCAATTTGTTTAGATGAGTTGTTTTGCAATACGGATACAAGCAATTTTCTTTAATAAATTGGAAGAAATATCTGCCCAAAAGATTATTAATACAATATCTACATCATTTTTGCGTATAACGAAATGCTACTCAACAAAATTGGTTATTCTTTAACTATGACAAATTGAAAGTTTCCCGACTCTTTGCGTTTCTGTTCGATAAAATATTATTTTGCGTAGTTCGAGGAAGAGCACAACAATTTTTTATATAAATGAAGTTCAGCGCTAGAAAAAAATTATTTCCAGGTGTGTGTCATTAAGGATCAAATCCTGGTGGCAGGCAAAATATATAAAATATAAAGGTAAAGTTTATTAAAATTAATTCGTTGCAATATATATATTGCAAAGCTTCAAAGTCTATTCAGGTATGGCAGTCTTAAATAAAATATTTGCTATAATGTCCATTTTGTAGGCTCTTAAAAAGACGGCACTTCCTAACGAAAACTGTGTTCACCGCTAGGGCGGACATTGCTGATCGATTTCTGACCAGCCGGTATAATTCAAAGAATCCAGCGCAATTTACGCTCTTAAAAATCTATTCATTATTTTAGAGGTCTGGTGGCCACTTTAACTTTTCCGTTAATAAATTCAAGGTGTTAAAGTCCCATTTGTTTAGTTATGAAACACTAACATATTCGTATTAAATAAACAGTTGAATGACAAACAGTAAAACGTAATAAATAAGTTCTTATAGTTGATGGTCATTTCTTGTCGTTCTTTTTTAATGTATTTCCAGGTGCGAACAGAAACACGAGGCGGAATATTTTCAGTACTTGAAAGGTTTTTTTTCCCAGTTAAAACAAATTGTTAACGTATTTTTGTATTTGATTGAATAAACGTTGATTTCGTGTTAGAGAAAAACATGATAAATAATTTATTATGTGCGTGTTGAGTTTAATATAATTGTCCTTTTAAGTGACAGTTCATTGAATATAATTTGTTAATTAAAATATGTTCAAACATCAAATGGGTGGAAGGAAGTCCAAAGCAAAAAACGGTCAAGTAAAACTTTTCTAAAGACACACACCCCCACTTGCACACACACACACACACACCCATATCAAACAAATTTCTTTATTCATCTTTATTCCAATAATTTCAACTATTAATTGAGTTATTTATGTTTAAAATATTTACTCTTCATTCAAACTATACTTTTCTGGCCTCGGTACTATATTACGAGCTAAAGGAGAAAAACTGCAGCATACTTTTAAGGTGGAGATGATCCATGCGCTACTCCGAGCGTATAAGTAATAACGGGCAACTAAATAAATTCTTATACGCTGCAGTGGCATTTCAGTGCAGTATTAATAAGATCAGTGGATTGTAGGGGACACAGTGGGAAGCAAAATACGAAACGCTTGATCTATCAGACCAGAAGCGTTCAGACTTTGAAATCAACCTCTTGTGGAATTTCAAATTAAATTGATATAGTTTTTCTGTGATGTATAAACGAATGTATGACATTATGCAGTTCAAATGACAGCTCTTGTCCGCAGGCTGATGCGATATGGTGACTATGGAATTTTTTACTGTTTCTCTTTACTTGTGTGGCTTCATTTCCAGATACCAACAGTTTATCATTAATTAATTATGGAATTAGATTTTGTTTTTAGGAATTTCTTTCTTAAACTATAATAAATCAATACTCGGGCAGAAACTATTTTCTTTTATTTAACGGAGTATAAAGTGAGTGCTACTGCAGCTCATAGTCTTTGGTGAAGTCTAACCTACAATTTCTAGAGTCGTACATGCTGGCAGCTGATCAATTGCCGCACACTATTACACATTTTTTTTTTATAAAACGAGGGAGCTGAAGTGACGAAATATGAAAATTTCGTGAGAGAATTCCCTTTGCCTTGTAGAAGATCTTTTTATTATAGTTTTTAAAACACTCTCGATATTTAAAATGTCCAACTGGTTTCGATTCGTTGGCTTCAAATTCTATATTTATTTCGTTTCAACCTAAACTTGAATTTGTCCGCCAACCATTTCTTAAAGCTTTTTTTTTGCTTGATTACCAGTTGCCTGCTGTGACTATTTACGTTTCACTTTTTCTCTTTCTTGAAGCCATTTCAACGTCAGTAACCAAACAAGGCCTTCTTAAAGCGACATTAACAAATAAGAAAAAAGAAGAACTTAAATGAAATAGCAAATATTCATTAATCGTATTATGTTTTTGTCCGCAAGTTCTACAAATGACACGATGTGTGTTTAAATGTGTTCCCATACACACACACACACACCCACATGCAACTATTCTGTACAAACGAATCTCCAGTTGTTGTATTTTTTTCAAAAAACACAACTGGAAAGCCCGTAAATGTATTGACATGTGTGTCTCAACTGTCACTGGCATTGACATGTTAATAAATAAACCAACACGCATGTCGGTGCAGGAAAGAAACTTAAACGTTAGATTAAGACACATTTCACCTCAAATCCTATTTAGCAAGAAAATTAAATCAAGTTGTTTCCCTAACAGAAGACGAAGAAGATAAAACATGCAAAATAATTGTGAAAATATTAAGAATTTCATTTATGCTATTTTATATGGCAGTTGTGAAGAGCAATAAAGAATGTCAAATATTCTTTTTTTCCCCAGCCTTCCCAGCTCCTGAAAGTTGCATTGTGTTCGACTGCATGTTAATGTATAAACAAACAAGTGTCTACAACTGAATTTACAACTGCAGCCGATTGAACGGGAATGGTTGGCTGTATTGACATTTTTCCTATTTTTTGCTTTCTTTTCGTTCTTATGAATACAATCAAGTATTTAAAAAAAAAAAACGAAATTTTTGCATGCAAATTTTAAGCAAATGAATGAAAGAAGAGATATGGGTGTTTCCATTGTGTTTCTCTTCAAGACGTAAAAGCTAAAAAAAAGGCTTTTACAGCGTTGTATTGATGGTGCTCCCAAGACGGCTTTAGGCACAACTAAATTTAATTTAAAAAATTTGCTTTATTTATCTTTTCTTTAGCTGAAAACTTAACTATATCGTTAGCTGAAATATAAAACCATCCAACTAACAAAAAATGCTCAGCCGATTTTTGAATTGATTATGAAATATCCATGTTCTCTCCAAATTTTATTGTCATGTAATAAAAATTAGAAACTTTACAAGTGAAGGTCAAAATTACGGCACTGCAAGTGCCAGTCTCACGACATATTATTATTTTCTTTTTACTTTAAAATAGTAAAAATGCTAATTAAATTCAATTTTATGAGACGTTAAGCTCCTTTGGTTCTTTGGCATCCGGTTTTGCAACCACAAAAGGTTTTGAAATCTATATAAAAAACGCTAATCGCCAAGCCCGCAATATCTTTGACACTAGAGGTCAGCGATCAGCTGAGACAGACCAAAAAAGAAACTGTTTATCCCAATGCTTTTGTACAGCACTGGCCGGACTATATATAAATAGTATTAGATTTAAGATTATTAGTTCAATTTAAAATTAAATATCCAATAATTGCTATAACTGAGAAATAGAAACGATTTCCTCGCTACTGCCGTCGTACGTATGCATGTAAATTTTCAGCTTATCTTCCTGTTTCTCTGGAAAGTTCAAACTCGGTTCTGAAGTTGGTGTACAAAAAGAGGGGAAAAACGAATAAACACATACACACATATACTTTTTATGTTAAAATTTTAGTAATTATTTGTATTAAGGCAATCAAACTCGGGATACAGATGAAAGAAATCAATGATTATGACAGGGTCTTAAATTTGCCTCAATGGGGGAAAAAACGGTAAACAAATTTTACTCTGTTTGTTAAAGCTGTATCAATTATTTCCATTAATGCGTCGTACTTGGAACACTTTTTAGGTAATTAATACAGCAACATCTGCCGTAGGCGTCTAGTTTTCAGATGAAGCCTTTTCTCTTTTTGCGAAAAATTAATGCCAATTCTTTTCTAAACAAATAAGCCAGTTTTTAGGCATTTTGTGGTATTTAAAATTTGCACAGCCAAGTGTAGGAGTAGAAAAACTTCAAAAAGAATTTTTTTTATATATTAAAATTTTGTTAAATGTTAAACGTGCATAAAAATACTTTTCTTTCAAAAACAAAACAACTTCAAAATAATTACATATTTTTTTGGGTTTAATCGTAGATAAATATAAGCCTGTATATAACTGACGTAAGTATTATCCCTTGTATAATGCAAAAGCCCTAGATTTTCTTTCTTTTTTTTAACAAAACTGCAAAGTGTGAAGTCCTGAATTCAGTTCAATTCAGTTCAAAACCCAAAACAGAATATCCCTCGCCATGTGGGAACTGTAACCACCAGTTTTGTCTATAAAATCCATATCATAGAATCTTTAACGGTTCCGTGGAACGCCATTTGCTTCAAACAATTTAATAAGGCCGCCTGTGTTTTTTCCCCATCACAGACGCTGTTTACTTTCAACAACTTAGACTCCCACGATATTATGGGAAACCTCCATATTTTATTACAACTCCGTTTTCTTCTCGTTTCTCGTTCGTGCTTTCTACAACGCAATAAACATCGTTGTTACTACCAAAACTACATATGCTGGCAGATATTTTGCCTTTTTTTTGCGCTTCTGGCACTCAAACCTATAGAAGACTTCATTGAACCTTTAAAAAATGCAACATTTTAACACTCGTATGAATTCGTTGTCGTTCTGCTATTTCATTTACATACGAAAAGGGGAAAAAAAACGATCAACAAACAGAGAAAATGTTACAAAAATGGCATTACCATAAACGGGAGAAAAAGAAATGAACGAAAATGAAAAGGAAAATAGCATTTCGGCACCATTGTGCATATTTTTCGATACATATGAGAATATATGGCTGCAGCATAAAACTCCAGCTCCTTTTTTATGATGGAAATGAGAAAAACAAGAAATGATAATAATTTTGTATGCATTTTGTTTAAGTTGCAAATTTATAATTTGCCCTCGCGAAAACTGCTCTGTCTTCAGAACCAAATAGGAAATGAGTTTTTTCTATTCGTTTTGTTGCTGTTAGTTTCAACTAGAGTGAAATACAACAACAACGAAAATAGAATATTTCGTCTCAAACGCGAAAGGCGAAATGAATTCATTTACATTCATGCGCTTACAAACGTACATTCATATATTTGTGTGTGTGTGTGTGTGTGTGTGTGTGTGTGTATAAACGAGTGTAAAAATATTCACTTCCGTTTGTCATTTTTATTCCGGTCTCCAAAACTCCCAATGCGAAACTGCAAACTATGTGAATATGTCTTTTTTCCAGCACTTGTGAGGCAATAACTTTAATAGATTTGCAAACAGCCAGCAGTTAAAAGCTATGAAGAGTTTTCGCACAGCTCATAAGCGAGCGGTAAGCTTAAGCTTTGCCTAGCTGGGCGCACCAAATGCCAGCTTGTCACGATGTGCAATTGCCCTAATGCCTACTAGTGACAAAATGCCAGCCCTAGCGGTTACCTGAGCCTTCATATAGATTGTTATAGAAACCTGCCTTTTTCTAACTAAAATAAAATGATGAATAAGATGATGATTTTTGAAGGCAATCGGTCTTACTAGATTGACTTTTTTCTTAATTAGTTACTCTACCTACCGTTCCTTTGAGACTCTGTCATCGTTTCAGGCTCTTACGGAATATGAACCAGTTGCTTTGCTAACTGAGACATGATTGTGAAAACTAGAGTTCAAATTAGGGTTCTGGTTTCATTTTTACCCTTCATTTCAGATAAACTGGGTGTAAATATTTATCAAAATTGCCAATGATGTGAGCAAATTTGTTGTTAATGGCCAAAAAGATTCAAAGAGAATCACGATGATTTCTTCTCAGAAATTTGTACGGCGCAACATGTTGATGCAGTCAAAATTGGATCGTGAACTGTAAGAGGGAGAGAGAGCAAAACAAGAATGTGTGAACACGGAATGTGATCAATATTTGTGTACTCTTCGCCGATTTCATTCAGTCTGCAGACATCAAGTCTCTTGTTTTCTTATGACCGACTATGGCCATAATAGTATAATTCCATCGGGGTTGTAATAAAAATTGTGCTAATTTTACAGATTTTTAACAAATTATTCGAAATATAAAGAAAACTCAAAGTTTTTGATATTTGTAGTTATAATATTGTTAAAATAAATTCCTTGTTTAATATCGAATTAACAAGAAAAAGAAATCTAGTAGATCTCAGTTAAAATCTACCTGAAAATCTATATCTCTGTTTTCTGAATTTTTTTTTAATTTTTTTATATTATTTTATAATGAAAGCGCAGTTTTTTCGCTAGTACGTACAACTTCCGTAAAAATACAATAAATAAACTAATAAAAGAATAATAATAAGCCTGGCACAAACTCAAGGTCCAACTCTTATCATATTTTTATTTCTTCTGTTAAGTTTTATTTGTGCACCACTGTATATTTTAGCCCGTAATTAAGGAAATCACAGTTTCCTCGTTTGCTACTCACGACATTTGAAGAGATTTTCACGAAACCTATTAACAAAGTAGATTTAATTTTGTATAAGAAATCTTGTCAATATAACCCAGATTCGCTCGAATTGTATATGAAGTAGGCTTTTCTTTTCTGTAAATATAGAGTAATATTCCAAATAATCATAATCCTTATTTTTGATATTAAAAAAAAAACATAAAACAAATACCAATTTACTTAATGAGATGTTTTAATTTAACTAAAATTCTTCCGAGTATGATTTAATTCTATTAATTAAAATGGCAAAATATTGTCGCAACAACGAAATATTTGCCCGTCGAAATGTTGAACAAATAGAGCAAAAACCCAGCAAAGGAAATAAAGCAGTCACTCATCCACTGTCTGCAAATCATACAGACACAAATGCACAAGGCAGGCATTTGCACGAGAATATATTTATTGAAGACAAAACTTGCCCCACCATTTCCTCGCCCCTTCAATACTGACTATGAATTTAACATGAACAAAATAAAATGGAAAAATACATATTTTTTTGTTCCCCTCCATCAACGAATTGACGAATTGTAAATCATTTGAAAGTCCTACTTTGTAAATGCAATAATACATCGTTAAACCGTTTAACTGAAAGTTGTCATTTGCATGCCCGATAGCTGGATATTGAAATTTTTACATGGCTCAGAGGTTCCCAACAATAAGTTCTGGGTGGGAATATTTTCATTTCAATTTCCTTATTTTAGGAGTTGATCCCTCGGCTCTGAAAGCGAAGTCTTTTACAAACATGTGCAATTTTACATGTGTTTTGCATTTGCAAACTATTCTAAAAATATAGATGTTTTTGGTATCTTATTATTCCTACTACGTTACGAAAGACTTTCTTCTTGCCCGCCTCCGAACTTTAAGTCGAAACCTGTACTGCAATTGACAATCGATTCGACAGCTGAAAGTTGCTCTGCATTTGCAGAAGTTTGCAAATTGTTCGAAGTTTTCTCCAAATCCAAACTAATGGGGTGTACCCCATCCATTTCGTGCTATTTGTAAGCGCACGCTAAAACGACTATTTCGAACTGTGAATTACCTTTGCCCGACATACATATGCTCAGTATAATAGTGTGCTATACGTGACATAGAATTTAATTACATAATACAAATGCCCCAAGAACTATTATGGCAGCAGTTTGAATCAGATTTGGAGAACAAGTTTAAAAACAGAAAACTAAAAAAAAAACTTTAATAGTTAATTGAGTCCGAAGTCGTTCTCCAAGTGAATGAGTCCAACCAACAAAGACACGATCAAGGTAAAAAGTCACTTGAAAGAAAACTTTATCACAAAATTTGTTTCAAACACTAAAAGCCCATGAACATCATTTGTTGATCCTAAGAATCATATTTTAGTTACTTCCAGGTAGAACAAAAATTATATTTTTTCTATTAAAGTTGTTGTTGTTGATTCAATAAAAAAAATTATAAACTTATTTTAGATAATTATAATATGATTTTTCTTAATAATTTTGCTCTTTAGCTATTAAATTCTGCATTTCATTGAGTTTCTGATAATTGTTTTGGAAGTTTTCATCAATAAAAATGTTATGAAACTCGCCCGAGATAAAAAAAAACTTATTGAGTTCGCAATAATCAATTGCAAGTCTCCATTAAACAATAAGTTTAATTGAAGCAACGAATAGGATGCAATTACTTTTACTGTGTTATTGTTCATCTTAACGACAACTGTTGCAACATTCGTAGAGTGATGCAAATTTAGACGGATTACCGCAACAATTCCCTTTGTTATAGAGAACATATTCTTGTTACCACAACAACATAATTATTTAAATATGTTCTTCTTCTACTTCTATAGTCATTTTGAAGCTGGTAAGAAATTTCGATGTTCTTATTAAGACTTCAAAAGTTTGATATAGAATATTCTTACATATTTTCATAAAATTACGTTTTGGCTTCATTTCAGTTCTGATCGATTATTTGAATCAATTAATAAAACATTAAGTTCATTAATATTAAAGATTTCGGTTTTATACGTCCCATGATGTCAAATCATGGGATAAGAACTTACGACAAAAGAGGAGTGACCGAATTTTTGGCATCTTTTTTTTACCAAATAGAATCTCTGCTGGAAAGAAAAATTTATGACTGATAAAATGAGAAATGAAGTGAATGGGTGAAAAAATTTAAATTTTCTGAGCCCTTGAAGCCCGTTAGGGAACTGTTGTTGCCTTTACATGCTGACTTCGCACTCCAAGAATCTTACTGTTGATTTTTTTTATGACAAAAAGTACTTATTTCTATAATGCCATCAAGCTCTTGCCTCGTCTGTTGCTGTGAGAAAGTGGGAGTGTATTCAAGTTATTTCGCTAAATTTCACTTTTCAGCTTTTGGTGTTCCTTAATCTTGTTTTCCTTTTTAGCAAAATTTGCCAAATTTGCGAGTTTTTTGCAACTTTTATATATTCATATGTCGTTGCTGCTACACCCTGTTACAGAGCTCGTGCATTCCTCCCTCAAAATATATCTGTGAGCCTGCAGTTGTGTTAAGGTTTTTTATTTCGTTTTTCCCCTCATTTTTGGCAAATGAAAACTCATTTGTCACTTGTCACATTGTAGCTGGATGATGCAATTGTGCTCTGAATGCGTCTCGGTCTGTCTGTTGTTATTTTTTTTTTTATACATATATTTCATAAACTTTTTTTACACGTTTGTTTTGCTTTTCAGTTAATTTTTTTTAATTTTTTGTATCATTTTTTTTTTGCTTAAAAAATATTTCGAATAAAAAACTTTTTTCCTTTTACTTAAATATGGAACACAGTTTACAGTCTGATTTATTGCGGTTAAAAGTAACTTCAACTCTTGTAGTTGTTGCTCAAATTGCTTCTGGAGTGTTAACACGGGAATTGTAGAATAAGTTTTTTTTTTTAATTTAAGTAATTTAGTTTAAAACTGATTTTTCGCTTAAATTAATCAACAGATTAAAATAGCAACTATTAAAATGTTTTTTCGAAACGTTTTTTACAATCTAAGAAGTTTTAATTAATTCATGCTGAATTGTTTAGAGGACTGCATTGATATAGGAATAATTTTACAAAATTAAAAAAAAAAATCTTGATTAAATATGTGACTTTGGAAATAATTGAACCTAAAAAAAGTATACAATAAAGGACTGAAGGCATTTTTATCCGGTATTAGTATTGGCTCCTCAACCATTTAATTTTGCTCTGTGTAAACACATACAACTTTGTATTTTAGCAAAAAAATACCTCGAATACGAGTTCACCAACATTAAGATGAATCACTAGAAAACTGAATATTTAAAAAATCAAATTATTGTTAATTTTTTATAATAAATATTTCCTTATAGACGTCTATGGTATTTGTTCTACTCCAGCTATTGATGGTTGGCTAAAATGTTTTATTGCTTCAACTCGGCTCAAATCTACCCAAAATAACTTCAAATTATTGAAAAAAAACCTCAAACAAAAATTATGTTCTATTTTGAATCGCATCAATTTTCGAATAATTTGACAACCAAATAAAAAAAAATTATTTTCAAAATCATAAACTCTTGAAGAACATGACAATCCTGTTATTTGGATTGCTTGTAAAGCAGCAACTAGAAAATCTCAATTACTCGTGCACCAACTAAAAATTTACAACTTTTAAGGCAACACAATCAGACACTCAGCCGCTCCTTCAGCCATAAACGTGTACCAATGACCCGGCCATACATTGATGGCTAAATGTCTGTGCGAACAACAGAACGCTTTTAGGATTTTCATCATTTATTAAGCAATAGAGAGAGAAAAAAGCATACGAAATGATATTACTTCATCAATGTTCAACAACTTTGAAAGTACTTACACAAAATTCATCAAAATTTTATTCACCCTGCCCCAGTTGCCATTTCTCTGGCGACGTCGGCAGAAAGTTTTACCTAAGAGTGCTCCATCAATTTTAGACTTCCGTCTGCCAGGCAAGTTTTTGCCAAGTGAATGTGTTTCGGTGCTTGATGGATTTTTCTCTTCTGCAATCTGTACATGAGCAACATATTTAAAGCATTTATTTCATAAACTTTTCAGTGTTGAGAAAAAATCTATGAATTTTCTATTGCATAATAAAATAAGAAAGCAGCATAATGGTGATATTGATGCCGGAGACGACAACGTTTACGAACAAAAGCAGTAAAAACAGTCTTACTTTAAAAGCTAAGACGGGAGACAAAAAACATTATACTTAAAAGACAAACAACAACAAGTGGACGAAAGATATGCAACAATACTCACGGGTCTTATTTTCGTTTAAAAACTTGTTTGTTGCTCTTTTCATTCCACAAAAGGCAGTAAATAGGCACAAAAATAATTCGTTAATGACTTTAGCCAATTCGCAGCTGAACAAATGGATACCTTAAAGCTGTTCACCTCTTGTGGGACAGCAATACACATATGAGGACTACTACCTACTACAATCAAGTTTCAACTAATTCTATCACTACAAATTAATTTAAATGCATCAAAAGATTTATTTACTTTCATATGTTCATATAAAATTGTCCTACGCCATATATTCTCTGGACGTGCAGAGCGGCAACTTCCTTGGGAATTCCATTCTCTGGTAGCGCTGCACAATAGCTTTACGGAGAGTATGTCCTATCCATCGTCCATTTCTTGTAGTTATTTGACGAACTATTCGGTTTCCTTTCGTTGGCCTCCAGAGCTCTGTATTTTTGCGATTTTATTTGGCCAAAATGTTGGACACGTTATTTGAAGACACTTGTTTATAATAAAGTTTCTGCTATACACTTTTTAAATCTCCTTGAGCTCTCTCAGAGGTTCGAATACTCGCCTTTTCAGTGTGGGAAGAAGGGAAGATCTGCAGAAGGTCAAGTCTGGGCTGGTGCATGATCACGGCATTGATTTTGACGAGTGAGCACAAACCATGATTTCATATTATTTCTTCCAAGTGGCTTATAACTGCAAGTGAGTATTCCCATGTAACAAGCACTTCTGCTGCACTACGTCTCAGTAACCGTGGAAAAACAATGAGAAAAAATCATTGGCATTTAACCCAACTTTACATGTTTTGTTTTCGGTCTATTTAAAGTGCCACAAAATGTATTAAGAACAAACACTTTTTTGTGTGGAAATAAATTGAAGTTTCAATTTAAAATGAAAAGTTTTAATTTGAAATAAAATGAAAATTTTCACTGCCCGAAAATTTGTTGTTTAGAGTCATGAACTCCTTTGCAGGTCCCTATTTAAACAATATTGATAGTTGACTTAGCGAACTCCGATGTTGATTTCAAAGCCAAAAATAACCAAAAATTTACATATGTAATTAAAATTTTCGTGTAGAAAACTGTTAGAAATTCAATTGAAAGTATTCACAGTCATAGAATTTACAAGCAATATGTTTTATTTTTCTTTCATACCCCAAGCCACAATTTCCAATTGGCATCAAACAGATAAAACAAGATAAACCGAACTGCAGTTGCGTTTGTACAATGCAGATTCCCCTGCAAATAACTGCCTAATAGTCCCAGCGATGCTAGTAAATGAAAATGCGAAGAACTTGCTGATTTTGGCACTCGCAACAACAAAGCCCACACAAATGTGCACAACGCCACTAACACAACACTTAAAAGTGAATGCAGTTTAGCCAGCTGCCGCACGGCAACACCGAAGCCACACATTTGGAAAACTCTCTCATTAATCCACCATACAAAAACCCATATGAAACTGTAAACGTTCATTTCTTTCACATGTGAATTAAGCTCAACAATATTCGATTACAAAATTTCAATTTTCTGCTCCAAATACATATCGGATGATGCAGCCGAGTTTTCCTGGCATTTGATTGTGCGTCTGTCTGTTCCACACAAATTTTGTCTAACGCTCATGTAAAACGGGCCAAGCGAAAATTATTGCTGCGCTGGTACTTTGAGAACAACTCATATTTTCTTTGTACGAATATCATTCGGTCGTTGCCGTCAATGATACACAGCACGTACGAGTAATTCTCGCAAAATGATAACCTTAACACGGCACAGTGACACCAGTCGTAAACCGATTCGTGTTGAAAGTTTTACACTACAATTTAGGACAGTCCAGAAGCTGTTTGTTGGCTTTCAGAAATTGCAAAACTCTATTTTTTGTTTTCTTTAGCATTCGAGACACATAAAAGTACAATGAGTTTTTATTTTCTAGATTAATTTTTCATATTAAAATAATAAGCAAAATTAATCGCATTTATGTTGACACTTACAGTTACACATATAAAAACTATAGAAATATCCCACATTTAACAGGAAAAAAAACCAAATTTAGTCTGTCTTATATTTAGAATAACAACAATTTAAGTTTTAGTAATTATTAATTTTAAAGTTATAGCATTAAGTTAAAACAAAACTATAAAAAAAACCAAAGATTGATTAAAATAAAGAGGA
This sequence comes from Epicampocera succincta, assembly GCA_932526305.1. Lineage (NCBI taxonomy): Eukaryota > Metazoa > Arthropoda > Insecta > Diptera > Tachinidae > Epicampocera > Epicampocera succincta. Next base: position 51,794,572 of record OW052037.1, on the reverse strand, counting down.
AAAAATTAGTTTTAAAGAATAAAATTTTATCAAAGTAATATTTCTTCACTTAACAAAAAATCAATTCTGGTAACGAATTCAAAATGTTTATTCTTGTTTGTCATATTTCTTTAACACATCCAGAATTAAGTTGCCAAGTAGTCGTAGCGTTTCTGTGATTTTAGTCAGCAATAATTTATTTAGTTTTAATTATAATTGCTTGGAAAGCAAAATATTGTTGTGATCACAGAGACAATGAAAAATTTTAAAATTCTAGTCACAGAATACGAGTATACGGAAGTGAAATAAAGTGACATTCGAAGCCTTTACTTTCGTTGACAAGTTTCTTTTAAAAATTAAAATTTTACTCTCTAACTTACGCTTTTAGACTTTGTCAAATTTTGAGCGAAGAAACCTGGAAATAGATGCATTACGACGGCAAAATGAAATCATTAGGAATCGGAAATGTTTGCCACAATTTGTATAAAATTTCAATCCCGAATTCATGGGCCTTAAAACAAAAGATTTGTATAAATTCCGTACAATTTTATTTCGCCCTATTCCAGTAGTTGTCATCGTGGCTTGGCGTGATGACGATATATGAGTTATTATTTACACATAATGCCATCAAAAAACCATGGGGTATCTTTTTAAGAAAATGGCTGAAAGAAAATATACGAATAATTCCAGCCAACAAATACAAAAACAATACCTGCTTTGTGGGAATATATAGGAGAACATTCATACGTGACAACTGATGCATAATTCTTAAGATGTAGACAATCTCCAGTGTGATTCCAACGGCAGCAACATTTTTAATTAAGACTTAATTATTTTTTCTCTTATCATCACTTTCACTACTTAATGCCTGTCTCTAATAAAAGGCTCTTGCAACAGCTTCGGCATTATTTTACACAAGTCATTAGATACATATATGTATGTAAAACGACGCATTAAAATTATATGTATGTTGGTCATTTGAAATCACTTTGTTTGTTTTTTTAAAGCACTTTATTTTTTTATGTTTCAAAATTCATTGCGCTGTGTGCCCAGTGCGGCGAATATCTGCCCTCATGTTCATGTTTACATTTCAATGCAAATAAAAAGTTTACTGCAATTTTATTCCTCAAATCAAAATGAAAGCGCTGCGTTAAAAAAAAGAGTGCAGTGAAGTTTTGTGCAGCCATAGAAGTTTAATTCGATTTGTGTTTTCCTCGGCACTCGCATCCGCAAATCATCACTTTAACATATGCAGTGACAAAAGTTGCCAATTGGAAATTGGTCACAAAAATCTTCAACTAAAATTTGACATATTCATATAACAAATATTGACTAACAGAGGCAGGCACAGCAGGCAGTGCGAGTGCACATATTTTCGAACCAGCTACAATTTTTGTCTTGTCCATAAGCAAATTTTTGAGATTTCCGCATATTTTAAGTCTAATTACTATATAAAAATTTCTTTCTTTTCAGGCATTTCGTCTCATCCACAACAACAACTTAGTGTTTCGGGGCTCGTTCTTTGTATACAAGCATCGCAGCATGTTTATAAACATGCAATAAACATGTTTATATACATATTTCCTACTGTCAGTTTGCCTTCAATTGACAGAATCCAAAGCAAAGTTTTTTTTTTGTATTATTTTATTTGAAGTAAATTTGTTTATATTGTCAATTTGTAAAATTTATTTTTATTTTATTTAATTTGGGTTGACAAATTTTCCATTTAATTGGGCATTGATGTTAAAATGTCAAGTGATTATTTTTTGATGTTACAGCGAATTAACTTCACATAGAGGATGTGAACAGAAGAGGATTGATAAAGAACAAGTGTTAATTTACAAAAATTATGCAAGTCAATATACATACATACATACATACATATTCACGTACATATGTACATACATATGTATGTGTGTATGTATGTACATGTGTGTTTTTTCATATTATATTTTTCTGCTAAGAAATAAGGGTCTGTGCTACGATTTCAAACGTTAACGTTTTAAAAAAGAAAAAACTTAACCAACACGATTATTTTGTCCAAGTATTTCTGCTTAGTTGGCAATTACAAATTTCATTGTTCCATCGGCAAATTAATTTATATGCATTTTAATGATTGTTTTTGATTGAATGATTTTTCCCCATCGCAGTTTTACTTTTGCTGAACTGAAAACAAACCAAAAACATTTATTCCTACAAATTTGCGGTAAACTATGAAAGTTATTATATTTTTAAAAATACAAATACTTACACATGTGTTGGCATTAAAGATGCAAGAGTTTTTCCCTCAATCACTGAAAATTGCTCATATTTTAATGCAAGTCATTTTTATTAGAAATTGCATCATTTATCATTTGTCAACAATTTAGTCATACTGTCACATTTAACAAAAATATATATGCATTTATTTATATCTTATTCTTCTCATTCACACTTACAACTACAGAGATACATACATATATTTTATATAGGTTTATAGGAAAAAAGTATTAACTCAAAATCTGCAAAATTTTGTGTATTTTTGATGTCAATTTCAAATGTTACGTTGCAGCTCAAGAGTATAATTTTATTTTTTAGTGCAATAATTCCAGGAGGAGACCACTGTGACTATTGTTTTTTTGTAACTTTTTTACTTTAATTAAAATTACACAACCAGGCTCTTCCGTCCATCTCTCGTAGTGTCTTTTTTGGGGAATTAATTATTACTTAAGAAACTGAAATTTTCAAATCAAAGTTGTTTATTAAAGGGTGTCCGCACAAAAAAAACACTTCTTCTTTTTTTAAACCACATTTAAATTTGTCCTGCTCAAGAACTTGTTCTTCATATTGCAACCTATTTTAATAATATCTCACAAGTTCAGTGAGAGTGTTTTTAAAGGTCGAACTCAGCAAAATTTTAAAAATAACTTGATTGTAGTCAAATAGAAGGCCTGCACTGTGCATGGATGAATCAATGTAGTTCAGAAATTAAAACAACATTAGCTTGACAGCTGCGATATGGGCGGGATTTTGCGATTCGTAGGCAAAGAAGCCGTAATCTAAATATGTTGTGATAAACAAAACGCAAGTCTGACTTTTTTCCAGTGTTTTTAGGACTTGCTGACGTTTCACTTGAATAAGTTTTTGATTTGACATCGAAAGGTGTCTCTCGCAAGAATTGATTTGAATATAACATCCCTGTTTTGTAGTACAACTATTAGTACAAAAATATATTAGGCCGATTTTTAATAGATTAAATAAGGTTTTTTTAATGCAAATTTCCCGCATTCAACTAATTTTTTTGTGTCATATAAAAATATGTTTAATAAAAAAAAAACTTCTTTAACAGCTTTTTCATCATATTCAACAACAATTGTTGAAACAATCGAATTATTTGCAGTTTCACAGAACACCTTGGTTTTTGGTTTTCCTTCTGAAAAATCATAGTTTTTTTTCAAATAGTTTTCAATGAAACAATTCGTTGAATTAGCGTAATGATTGCCGGAATACAAGCCTACAGAGAATTTTTGTTTTTGAGTTTTTGATTGTCATAAACACAAAATTAAATTTGTCGAATCATAAAATATTTTTGCTGAAAGTTTTTGAAATTCTGCTGCAAACAGCTTCGAACATCTTTATGACAATTTTCTTTGTGCTTTTTAATATATTTGTTGGTAAGTATTTTTTCATTGAAAAATTTTTGGACATCGGTTGCACAATGTGTTTTTCCGAAATATTGTACTCAATAGATAATACTCGTATATCGAAAAAAAAACTTATTTAGCTTGTAATACACATATTCTCTTTCATCTGACAAAAGCCTCTCATACGCAAAATTTCCTCAACATGCATCGGTCACTTATTTAAGTTTTCTGAACTGAAATAAATGACATGCCACCGCAAAAACCATTCAATTTTGAGTTAATACACTACAGCTGCACAAGTTTGATATGCAAACGAAAAATTTCTTTATTATTTACAATTATTCGTAAAAAAAATGTTGCTTACAGTCTGATGTTTCAGTTCACACATGTAAGAACGATAACTCATCAGTATGCGCTTTGGTTGACAGAAGCCAAAATAGTACAAATATATATGTACATACACATACAAACTTACATACATATATTTTGTGTTCTTACATACATATATGGAAGTTTGTATATTTTTTTGCCATTTCTTTTGCACTGCAAATAAACAAACTTTTCTTTGTGAATGTTTGTGTGTACACACACATACATACATACATATGTATGTATATATGTATGTATTAAAAATGGAAAGATAAACTTTTTGTAAGACGTTATTCATGGGATTTTCAAATGATTCTACTTGTCTGTTTATCACTCTGCTGTTCGAGGATGTCTGCAAAATATTACAATCTTTTTGATACTTACGATAATCGTTATGAATGTCCATTAGACAGTTTATACGGAGATGAAAAGCAATCTATAACTTACGGATTATAGGTTGGCCCGTTTCATGAGGGTCAGCCCAACAGCTGTATCCACTACTCTGCACTTTGGCCATCGACATGCAAAGTAATAAATTTGGATTTCAAATATTAGATATTGTTTAGTTTTTGTGCAGTTTCTGGAACATCCCACGCCTTGTCAAATGCCGAAACATCTGAGGACAGATTTGGCCTAAAGTGAAAAAAACATGTATAATCACGCGTATTCATGTATGATGAAAATAAACGAAAAATTGAATCCAATAATCATTATGTTTTGTTGCAAGTCTGCTTCCGAAAAACCATTATTCTTTGTAATAGTTGTTTCTTGTTTAAGGATATCAGTACCAATCAACTAGACTGAACTATTGTTTTTGAAATTATAATTTGGAAAAATATCTTCTACAATTATAGTTCATCTCCTTTTGCTTTGTTTGTGGTCTGTTTTAATTCCAGAAAACTATTGATTATCTACAATAATTCTAAGCATGCAGAGAAATTAAATGTTGTGCTGAACAAGGATAAAACAAGGATCTTAGCAATTGCAAACAATTAAGCTTAAATAACTATTCAATTAGTTAACAAATTATAACAAAACACCCTTGAGAGCATGACAACGCAAATAACTAACGACTAAAAAAAACTAACTGAAACTAAAACAAGAACAAAAACATCAAGACCAGCAGCATCAGCAGTAGGAAAGGAATCTATAAATATGGAAACTTTAACAAATGTAGGCTGTAAAATATATATATGTATATAAAATTATAGTGCGGAAGTTTTAGAGGAGTCGAGAGCTGCCGTTTGCGATGACTGCAAGTGCCATGTTAAAGACATAAAATACCAGAATAAACAAAAGCTAATAAAACAATTTCTGTGAGCTGCGTGAAGCAGATTGTAGAGCAAGGACATCTCGTCCAGTGTACAAAAATAATCTGCTTACACTCTGCTATAGATACAGACAGACACATATTGCGGAAGAAAAAACAACACCAGCAGTAAAATAATTACAATCTTCATTAAAATGTACATCCGGTGTGTCAAAAGCCAATATTTAGTTGTGTGAGTGTGTGTGGGTGTGTGTGTGTGTGTTTGAGTACTCATATCAATGCATTCCAAGCCCACACTAGCCTGTCCATGTGTCTTTGTTTGTGTCTTTTGTGTAGAATATATAAATAGTCACAAAATTTAACCACAATTTAACTGCAGTTAACTTCAATTCACAGGAAGAGAGACAAAAAAAAAAAGAAAAATAAAAGAAAAAAATCTCCACCCCTGTTCGTGTTACAATTTTAGCCCCATCCTGTTAAACGTTCTCGGCCTCAAATAACAAAACTGTCTGGTCCTGAAATTTAGCAGCCACGGCACAGAGACCAAAAAAACAGAGATGGCATAATAATTGCAATTCAGAGTTTTCATTGTTGTTGCTTATTATTTTGTTGTTGTTTTCTTTCTTCTTCTCTTTTTTGTTTTTGTTTTTTGTTTTTTTTTTTTTTTTTTTGTAATTCCTCACATTGTGCATAATAATTACGATGATTATAATGATGGTAACGATAATTGTGATGCTCTGATGACGAGCCAGACAATATTGTTAAATGAGAAAAACCACAAACGGACATGTCGATGACCATAATGTGAGACAACGAATGACATAAATCAGGACATTGTTTAGTTGTTGTTTAATTTCCTTTATATTTTTTGTTGTTGTTGGTTTTTTTTTCTCTATTTTACTTTCATACCATTTTACCCCTCGTAATTACTAAACTTTTCATGGTATCTTATAGAGACCACAGATTTTCATTAATGTTTTTTTTTTTCAGTTCGATAATTTGTACTCACGTCTAATGAAAACAAATGGGGATTTCCACAAGCACAGACTTTTCCTTAGCAAAACAAGCACTTGAAATGTCTTAGATACAGGGATGAGTGGGTAGGGTTTTGGACCCACAGTCCGCAGGTAGGCGGTTTCCTACAATAGCCAAAGTTCAATGTTGGGGATGTTGAGTTAATTGACGTTTGACTGTGCATTGTCGAAGGTATGTTCAGTGAACACTGGACAGTCAGAACATAAAATCGATGACATGAATAAAGTTCACTTGATTGTCTTTTAGTTGCCTTCGTTAAACCTTTCCAACTTACTTGTCTTGAAATCTTGAGTTACCCCACACATAATATTACGCATTGTGTTTCTAGTAATTCACAGTTTCAAGTACAATAAGTTGCGCATAACGATCATTTGAGACAAACTATTTGTTATTTCTGACATAAGTACGGTACCTTAATACAGAAAAGCTTTAACTTACGTGTTAACGCAACTCCCAAAATCCTAATAATTTCTTCTCAATCTGGCATCACTAATTCAATTTCATCAAAGTGATTAATAAGAATTATGACGTGTACATTTATTTAGCAAAAGTTTTATTGTCCAGAATTGTGTAATTGTGAAGGGCTTCAGACGGGATTGCCTTTGAATTTGTATGCCAGTGTTTTCCAGGAATTTTCTTATCAAAAAGTATTCAAAATTATTGAAGCCAATATTTTAATTTTCAATATAATTATATTACTAAAAAAAATTAAGTCCCGTGGAAATTATTGGCTCGGCCGATGGCCTTTCTAACATTACGAGTAATTTTATTGCTTCAAATTCGAGTCTTTCTCTGTCTGCATATTGCCGACTATAAAAAAGAATCACTTGGAACATTTTTATACGAAACCAGCGGTTTTAAGGATGTATTAACCCTTATTTTTTGCATATAAAATAAATAAAAAATTCTAGTTCAGTTTTCTCCTTCCACCGAAAACACATCTGATTTCCTTTACTTGATTTAGATATTCGATATTTGCTAATTCACAGAGATTTTATAGACCCAACTATAGTACAAACCAGACCAGATAACAACAAACACATAAGATATTTATTCTGTAGAAGAAAACAAAAAACCAAAGAAAATAACCTGCAAATCCCCCAACACAAAATGCGCACTTCACTATTACAATAGTTCTCGTACAGGAGATGAAAAATTAAAACAGGCTGCGAGTATTTTTTCTTCCACCCCCCATTCAAACTTATCTTTACATAAATCAAGCAACTCATGTCTTGGCAATTGTGTAGGTTTTTCGTAATTGTAATTCTTGAAAAATACTAAATGAGTAAATCGAAATTACTTTCCTTTTTTCATATATAATGCGCTGTCCTCCCTTACATGTTGACGACTGTATCTGACTGTGATTGTTTTTCGTTTACGAGAATGTGTGGCAGCCCGCCTATTTCAAGTTCGTTCGTTTAAAATTAGTAACGCCTATTCCATTTATTTGCCAATTTCGAACAGCCAAAAATTGTGTACGAAACAAACAGCAACAAATGAGAAAAAAACAAACGCTAAAAGCAAAAGAGAAAATGTCAGTATAAACTTTGCGAAAATGGCACAATATTGCCACACAGATATCTTGTGATGGGGAGAACTATGCAGGATGTACGAGTATATTTTCTATAGTTCACCATGAAGTTCAACAATATTTTCTTTAATCCTTTAAGGGAGACAATTCTTAAAAATTTAAACCGCATTTAAAGCAAAAATGTATTTTTCACTGACTTCAGTTTAGGAAATATCCAAATATGTAGACGATCCTATTCTCTGCAAAAGAGGGGGCTATAAAGAGGAAGTGGCTCCTCACTTGGCGTGACAACCAAAACTCTAAGAATTTCATGTGTGATTTGGATTGTGCACCAAAGATCAATTGTTAGAATGGGGACTAACATGCCTTGAAGCACGGATTGAAAGGGGCTTTAGTACATATTAAGTTAGTGGTCCACGCTCGGTGTTCCAAATGCCCTCGCGGTGCTGTTACCTTGCAGCAGAATTATATTCTTTTTAAGAGAGTGGAGATTGTACAGGCGAGTTTTTAAGGCCTGATGTTCTTTCTGTGGTTCTGTCGGAAACGGCGGAATGTGTGTGTGTGTGTTTGGGGGGGGGGGGGTTGGAGGAGGTATGGCACATATTGACTGAGTGTCCGTACTATGATGACATTAGGAGTTTAGAGGAGATGGGGATTTCTAGGGAAAGTGGTGTTTGGGATTATAGTATGGCCTTAGGTGACGTTCGGACTTTTTTGGGCTTGGGCGTATTTGCGCGCGAAGTTTTTAGTAGGAGGAATGTTGGTTTTCGTGGCTAGCTGAGGTTAATTTAGTTGAGGTCTTAGTGTTGCGGGGGGGAACCAGTCCCTGGAGCTATTTGGAGCTTAAAACTGGTAGTAGTCCTTTAGGGCTACGAGGTCTGACTAGAGGCTAATTTCTGGTACCACGGGAGCCGGGAGCCCCAGGTGGCTGTGGTTGATACCCAAATCGCGGGGAGAGTTCAAGCTGGGCTCGAATGTGGAGTTGCAACCGGGTGCCGTGACCCATAGAACGGAAGGAGATTTAGGTAGGCTCCGCTCCAAACCAAGAGGGAAATCATGTTCCAAGTGGCATGTGATCAAATTGGTACTCAAGTGTGGCAGTCTGCCATGCTTGGGAGCGCTGGAGGACGCATTGTTTCCAAGCGGTGATAGCATCACCGTGGGGTTAGGCCACGCTGGCAGGTACCCACGTAAATTGCTTTCATATCTGTGGTTCTGTCGAGAGAATTGCAAACAGAAGAGATGATGAGATAGGCCAAACTCTCGAGCAAGACGTGTTATATGCCGAGAAGTGGCCACCTTTGTGTACTTGTTTTATTTTTTGTATACCCACAAGGGGAGAATATCACGCCAAGCAGTTGGTGCACCGCCGGCGTACGACATATTGGCGGGGGGTGACATAAATCAATTTTGATTATATTTTCCAAAGAATTTTCAGTCTACTGATTGATTAGGGTAACACTTGTCAAAAATGCCATTATTTAGACAGCTGGAAAACGAACAAAGTAGCCGCTATACATTTGGATTTTTCATTATTTAAACTTATTTTTTACAAAATTTGCTGCTTCATTGTGAAATATTGCTTAAAACACGCCTTCATTCAGATCTGTGCCATATCCTTAAGAGATGATATATTTGAAATCATCCTTTTCGTTGTCAAAATGTGTTTTTGCATATCCCAATAAGTGACTTATGCGGCCTGATATCCAACGTTTTAAATTTTTAAGTTATTTATTTGCTGATGTGTGACAATTGCGTCTTCTCTTTGAATTAGCATCATTGTTAGCTGAGCTGCTGTTGTTGTTGGTGTTTTTTTGTTTCATCAGCTACGTGGAGTTGTCTGGCAGGTATCAACAACATAAAATGCACTTAAATTCTATACAAAGAGAAAGAGTAGCAGTATATTGTCCACACTTACATGACCATTTACTTGAGTCTTCGCCTCTAAGGACGCATTGAAGTATTTATGCCTTTCCTCTTGCCTACGAACCTTTTACTGCCCAGCTCTGCTCTAGGGCAAACTAATGCTGCTGATTCATGTGTTGCCATCACTGTACAATAGTTTTGTTTTCAGCTTGTCGACAAGCCTTTAACAAACCAGGAGGTACATTGAAATCTACTCATTTGACAACCAGCAACCAGAGACAATAAACTTTATTGCATTGCAAAACCAAAGCAAATTCATACAACACGAAACAGGTTGCAACGAGTTTAATGGAGAACTTATCTCTGGCTTAAGATTGCAGCTTAATTTTTACCTCGAGAATGAATTTTGCTTCAAGTGTCCTTGTGAAAGTAGGTAGTAGTGCCGAGACTACAGAAACTTCTATTTAAATCAACAACATACTCGTACATATTTATCGATAAGCAGAGTAACAAACGAGCAGTGAGTTTTTTTCTAGCTTCGACTAGAAACAAGTGCAACCGAATGGCTGCCGCAATATTTTTTTCTAGGAGTTGGCAGAGAAAAGATGCAAAAAAAACGCATGTTTTCAGATATTTGTCTTTCTCTTCGTTCTTTTAGGTCTTTTTATTTAATTTTTTTATAGTACTTGTGGTTGTCTTTCGTTGTCGTTTATCAAGGAATATCCTTGCGTTATTTTGCAACTGATGTAGTGTGCAGGGACTCGCTCAAATGTCGATGTCACAGTTGAGTGATCGCACATGACATGACACGACCTTTTCATGTCGTTTGCATAAAAATCAAATGCAAATATTGTACCCACATGTACAATATTTAAACGAAAGACATTGAAGAAATCAATTCAAAACTGTCGCCTTAAGGGAAGGACGCAAAAGTGTTGCGGGAAAATTATTTAACACTCAACTTTTGACCTCTCAAATAAAATTTGTTTTAAGTCCTCGCGAGAGAAGTTGTAATTTTGGAGAAATATTTTGAGACTATTAAAATGTCGCCGGATTTTACTGCCTCTTAAAACACTTTTGCGCACAACCTCGCGAACAACCAACACGAAATCTACGTGTTTTATTCTTTTATAAAAAGTGGAAATGCAGGAGATACCTGCACATCCGTATTCATTTATTTAACAACCACATCTCAACTGCTCATCCTTTCGGAAGCATAAAGCCGTTCGTCTTATTGTCTTCGAAATTTTTATTCAACAATATCGATGTGCAGGCGAATAAAAGTTTAACGCCAATTTTAACTCCGGTGACATTTACATGTCACGCAAACAAGTCACCAACTACAAAGACATGAAAAGTGAGCAAAAATATCCTTAAGGGAATACAATGCAAATATTGAGAATGCAAAGACAATGATATAAAATTAAATAAATTATATCCAAAAAAAAAAAAAAATGCCCCAACAACTTGTTTTCGAAAGATGTAAATTTTATAAGTAAATATTTACAGGCGTCTGAAAGGAAGAAGTGTTCGAAAGGAATACGAGCTTTTCTGTAGCAAGAGGTATCAAAACTTTGGGCGTTCTTGTGTATAGAGGATGAGGGATTTCCTCCTCTAGTGGCAGCAAAGTTCATTTACGATTTCTGTTGGGCCTCCTGCCTTTTCGAAATTTCAACCAAATACTAGATTGGCAGAATGGGGACTATCATGCGGACGAAATGCCTGGAGAAGGGACTCCCGATTAAATTATTTTAGTTGTGGTTTAAAGACCTTAAAACGGAAAAAAGGGTTTTGGTAATTCCTGATGATGGCCAGCCTTCTAGACGATAAACTTGTTTAACCTAATCGGTTTCTAGTGTACTTATATATATATATATATACATCATATGTATATATATATATATATAAACTCCCAAACAATCGTTTGCGCACTCTTTGCCGTGACTCGAATTTACCCGGAGGAGGGGAAAAATCTTAAATCCACTTCATTGATATGATCAATAATATTTATATTACAACAAAAAAATGCCCAGTAAAATTATCACTGATTAGAATTTTTAATAAAGCCAAAAACAATAATACAGAATTTTTTCTTCTGGTTTTCGTTTTTTTTCCACAAAAACAGAAAATTTTGAAATTTGTTTACAATTGATTTCCATATTTGCTGATTTATATGCGTTTGTAAATAATATTAACATAAATGAAAACTTTTAGATATCATATATATCCATTTCAATATTTGTTTGCATTTCAATAATCTGTTTTATGTGAAAACACTTCAAATAGGAAATAAATAAACTCAACAATTATGCAAATATCCATGACCATTAATCGACAATTACTTCAAGTACTCATAATGTTGTTTTCTTTTTTCTTTTTTTTTTAACTAAATTCGAACAAAACCGAACAGTCACCAAAACTCGTATCACATTTGCGGCAACAAAATGAGAAAAATGCCAATCATGTATTAAAATATTTACCACACAAACTGCCAGCAGCAGAAGTAGCAGCAGTGCAACCGGCACAAGCAATGAAAATGACCTGATTAAAATTTCCAAAACAAAATCGAAAATTTTTAAGCTGCTTACTTTCCGCACAACCCCCAAAAAACATAAGAATCAAAATGACACCCCCTCCCCCCACCCACCCTTTAAAAACAAAAATATGCCAGCACAAACACACAAATCACCACTTTTATGCTGATTTTCTATTCCAAATTTTTCGTTCGCCCATCCATTCAGTTATTTATTCATTACCGACTGATACTCAAACTCAAATATTCAATGACAATATGGTTTTCTTTTCCTTATGGTTTCTTCTCCTAAAATAATGCTTTCAGTGCTGGATGTTTTGAAGGTGGAGCGCGGCAGCAAACCAACTACATCCTACAATACTTTCAATTAAGTTCTTTTTTTAAACTTTCGAAAATGCCGTCAATGTCTACATGAAAACTTTATTTTGGGAAAGGTTGAACAGAGAGAACGGAAAAAACAAAAAGCAAAAGCTTATCACTATCAGCACCAGAACAGGGCTGAAGTGAATGAAACAAGTAATATTGGTAAATACAATCGCTCAGTTCAGTTAATTATGAATAATTACACTGTTTCTCATGAAAATAATTGCAAATGAATCCTTTTTTTTTATTATTTAATGAAACTTTTCCAAAAAAGAATAGACATCTGCCGGCACCTGCACGTATTTGCTGTTTGTGCTTTTCTAACTTATAGCTAAACATGTCAGGTGATGACTTCGTTTCTGTCAAATATATCCTTTAGTTTTGTTCTTGTACTGAGTAGTTCAAAGCAAATTCGTGGCAGAAAAATTCGCTAGTGCGAAAGAAAATTGCACGAATTTCATAGTATGTATTTTGTTATTGTTAAATGTGCCCGAAATATAGAATTAAAAATTAAAAAAAAAACACTTAAATGTAAATAGTAATCAGCTGCGCTATCAGCTTTACCTGCTATTAAGTCAATTTTAATTCTGCCATCCTCACATAAGCAAAAAATGTTGAGACCTACGAAGGGAATCGAAACAAAAAGTGAGTTTTCTCTTGCAACTATTTCTGTACTTTTAACATACGGGAACTGCCAGCTGTTCTTAAAATTACTTTCTCACAGTTATTAAAAAAAATGCGTGCTAAAGTGCAAATTATGTGAAAAGGGGAAACCCAAGAATTCTTAAAAATAACTCGTATTTGAAAACGAGCCGTGAATTGAAAACTTAAAACTTTTTTTTTTAATTTTTATAAATTGTTTCATTCGATAAAGTAATAAATTGTTTACAGATTACGTGCGGTTGCGCTCGAGTAATCACTAGAACGAAATATTGTAGCGTGCTGTAGCAACCTTTAAAACTAAAAAACATATTTCACGCAAAAATCTTTTTACTACAAACAACTCTGCTTTGGAAACAGTGTTTCCAATATATTTGAATGCGTTCTAGTGAGTTGGGAAATGCGATAGCTTGCACTCAAGCATGAAAAATGTCATCCAGTCAACCCAACATTGTGCTTCAGAAATACCCATCAAAATACGAATGCCAACAACAACTATATTCAAAGAACTCTAATTTTTGGCTGAAGCGGAAGGCCAAACAACTCTGTTTTTGCTTTGTAATTTTCTTTAATTGTTCACTTAGACCATCTAATGCTTCTCTATCTATAACCGACATAAATGTTACATTATGGTCAACAAAAAAAAAGGTCGTCAACTACAAGAACAGGGGGTTGAACAACGTTGTTGGCTGCTTTTTATTATTCATGCAGAAGGCTTTCTAATTTTAGGCCATCTATAAGGATTTTATTTGACACTGTTGTTTTAAGGTAGTTGTTGTTGTTATTTTTTTTATTACGAAAATTATAAACTTCAGTTTGGGATTCCTCGACGAATATTGAGTTTTGAGTGTAGCTGACACTTTTCCGTGTTTTTCAAATAAAATAATGGTCTGATGGTTCGGTGGTTCGGTGGAGGCGGGGATGTTGGAAACAGGATTTATTGGCATTTATATCTTTCATTCAAGATATTCAAGAAGCCGAAAGAAATGTACAAATGGGCATTAAAATATTAAAATGTTTTTTTATCAGTAATAAAACAGCATCTGGTTTTTAGTGTTGCTTTTTAAAGCGATTAAATTATTGTGACACAAAAGCCAATGTTTAAGTCAAGATAAAGTTTCATTTTATAAATTTGCATTCTTTAAATTTCAAGGCTAAATATGATAAAAATGGTTTTAAATTGTAAAAAAAAAATGTTCAAAACCGATTCTAATGGAATTGTTTTCTTTTCAGGAAAGAAGCCGATGCAAGTTGTCAGTTTCACTTAGAAGTACAAAATAGGGTTGGTGTAAATTGTCTGCTTGCGACGAACTTACTGATGACTATGAATGATGAAAAATAAGAACATTTTGCAGCAATAGCCAATAAATTTTCTATTTAAATAAAATAATAAGAGAAGCCTACTGGAAGACATGAATTAATAATTAAAAACGATGCGAACGGTGCTAAGTAGTGGGATTTTGCAATACCCAATCCTTAAAGTTAACAACAAATGTTACGATTCAGCCAAATTCCACTAAAAGTGGTATCCATAGCTACGCGACCGTAACTTTTAACAACTCTAGCGTCAGTTTAAGTGACGCCAGCGCCAACGTAAGCAACGCCAGCGTAAACTTTTAACGCTGCGTCAAATTTCTTACCGAGCCGTCAAACTCTTTTAACGCAGTGTCAAATTTAAACGCAGCGCCAATTTTTTTAACGTAACATTTTTTTAACATGGCGTTAGCACGGCGTCAATTTTTTTTAACGAGCGTCAAGTACTTTTAACGCCAGGCCAAATTATTTAACGCGGCATCAATTCTTTTTAACGCGGCGTCAATTTTTTTAACGCGATGTCAATTTATTGTTTGCGGTATTACATTTTTTAGCGCGGGGTCAACTTTTTATACCGAGACGTTAAATACTTTAAACGCCAGTCCAAATTATTTTAACGCGGTGTCAAATCTTTTTAACGCGGCGTCATATTACGACCATCAAAAGGTTTCGATGGACTATCATGCAAATTAACAACATCCATGTTCTCTTCATATTTTACTCTCATATAATAAAAATTAGACTTTCATATTCCACTACTAAATTGTATTTATTCTTTAACAATTAATAGATTATTTTATTTCTGCCTCAGCTTACACAGTGCATCATAAAAGGTCTTCGCCAGTGATCTGGAGTCCCATTAAATTGAATTAAACAAATCTTTTTTTTTTTCAAACGTTTTTAGTTTTATTTCATTTTCTTATGTATTTCCTATAATCATCTAAAATACTAAATTAGAACAAATTATTTCTTTATTCCATTTCTAACAATTAAAAACATGAACTTTGGATGCTAAATACTAATTTTTTGATTTAAATAAAGGATATGTTTGTACACTTCATACTGTTATCCTTTATTGTTAAAGGATATCATTAAATCATTATTATCAATACTTCTCGGCTTCAATATATTTGGTTATTAATCCATTTGTTTCCATATGTTTGATCATATTTATTGATTTTAATTTTAATATTTTTAGTTTTTATATTTCGTAACTGTTTTTTCTGCATTTTGTGCTGAGAATTGGGTCTTTCAACGCCACCAGGAAGAAAATAGTGGCACTTGATATGCCAGCTACCGATTTTGTGGCACGAGCCGTAACTGAAACTTTTCTGAGCTCGTACATCAAATCATTCAAATCATAGAGAGTCTATGTTCACGGCCCGTTGATCAAAATGCCACTTACAAGAAATTCAACCAATGATTGTCACATTTTGCCTCAGAAATAAATTCTATTAAATAAAAACCACTTATTAAATATGAAAAACTACACCACACTTACATCTATAAATAAATAGTGCAAGCCGTCCGGCTTTTGCCACAATAGCGCTATAACTCAAAAACCCAATTTCATGAGTAATTGCAATATCACAACAATCAATCTTACCCAAATACCCTGAATTTTGCGTACTTTTTAAGAAAAAGTACCCAATAAAGTTCTTTCGTACAATTATTATTTGTGTTACTCAGTTGAAAGAGGGGAGGGAGCAAAAGATATATAGTTGAGTAAATGGACTCCCCAAACCAAAATATCAAAAAGATAATTAACTATTTTGTAGTTTAACTCAATAATATTATTTTTTGAGTTACAACTTTATTGCAGCAGCGGCTCGACATGTACAGAAGCGTGTACATGTGTGTGTAACATCGATGTGTATGAGGAGGGTATATACACACGTATATATATATATATACACATGTATGTATGTACCTAAATCCCCAAGGCTGTCAATCATTTTTCTACTGTGATTAGCTCAAGTTAATATAATCACTGAAATGTTGTCAGGCATTTAGAAACCGGCAACTCAGGGGATGAAAAAATGTGTTTCGTAAATACGTGCGCATGAATTTACTCGTCCTCTAACCGAGCTCAGCTGAAGGAATTAGCTTCAAGTCCAAAATCAATTAATATATTAATCAAATTTATTTATGATACTCGGCACTTAACCCAGTTTATTAAGCCACAGCGCGCTAGAAACGAATGAATAATAAATGGATTTGAGAGCAAATTCACATTTCACAATAATTGGTTTGTGTCTTACGAGCACTTAGTTTGTGCTGTCCCCGCAAACATGCAGAAGTATAATGCTGGATAGATCTACCTAAAAAGACACTTTTTTAACGCGTCAAGAGGAGAATTTACAGCTAAAAAAAATAAATAATAACAATGGAAATTGAATTTTTCGATTGGCAAATCTTTAAATTACTAATAAATTTTCTGTCAGTTGTACAAGTGAGTAGAATTTTTTTAAAGAAATACAACATTAAAGACTTAAACTCCTATTTTCAGTACATTTTTAAATGTTGGCACTAAGACTTGGATAAAAGTTTTGGCAAAGGTACATACATGCTTACATTACACGAGAACTTGACAATTTGTCATGCAACAAATTTTGTTAAAACATGAAGATGATCGACAATGTTGAGCAAAATATTGGGAAATAAATGAAAACTAAGACAAATCTTTGTATTTTTTTATTATTATTTGACCAAGAGCCGAACTTCGAAATATATAAAAAAAAAATAAGAAAAATAGAACAAAAGGTCAACAAATAAATGAATTTTTATACGGCATAAAGTAATTTGTTAATATTTATTTTTTGTAACCACCCAACTCTTTGCTACCGCGTGAGTATCTAAAAATTTTACATAAGAATTGCCTTTAGTTTTATATATCAATATGAAAACTCTTACTGGAGCATCACATGCCTGCATACATTTCAACCTGCAACCGAAAGGAGCTCTAGTTTAAAGTCCACCTGACAGAAGTAAATGTAACTATCTGCCTGCCAGTACATGTGTCTCCATGGTAAATAAAAAACCCAACCTTTTCTTGCTTTTGTTTTAGGGTATTAAAGTATTTACTGACACACAAAACCCGGTACATTTTAACATCTTTGTACATTTATTCCCATAATAGGTGTAATATGTGGCCATAATAACCACTTTAAATGCACTGAACCGAACATTATTGAATTGATTTCAATTTAATTGGAAAACCACTGAAACCCTTTTTACAGTCACACATCCAAACAGGGCAGAGTATTTGCTTGTTTTTTGTTGATCATGACGGGCTGAGTGAGGGTGGTGTTGGCGTTGGCGTTGGCGTTATGAGAGTGGTTCTTTAAAGTTTACGGTTGAAAAGAGCTGGTGAGATGATGAGGAGTTGTAGGGCAAACAGTCGTCTGTATTTACCTGGCAATCACTTTTATTTGATGTTGATGCAGTTTGCGTACGAAAAGTTTTTTTCTTCTTCTTGACGGTGGCGAATGCGAGAGTATATAGAATTTGCTATGAAGATTGCAATATTTTTCAGAGTTGCCAGGCTTGTGTCATTCGATTCGCAGGCGTTATTAGACGCGGTGAAGATGCTACAACGATAGTACCGACGATAGCCGACAATATGCTTGTTTTAAAATTTTTAAGAGTTGCCAGGTTTGTGTCATTTGTTTCATATTCGCCATTACAGCAGTAGTTGTAGCGGCGAATCAAGACTTTCTAAAATCATAATGTTACGAAGTTCTCTCCGTATTTATATAGAAACAAAAAGAACAAAAGTCTGTTGTAAGTGTTTGTCGTTTTAAATCAAAGTCAAAATATTGATGGTGCGAAATAAATAGCTGATAGTTCAGTCTTACAATATTTACAAAAACAATATGAACGTTTTTTGCCTTGAATTTAGTCGGTCTTGTAATTATTGCTAGCACCGTGAATACATTCTGTTTACTGTAAAATACAGCTCTGGTGTGATCGGAAAACATAAGTTTTTAAAATGGTTTAGAAAACAAGGATGACATTAGAATAGCAGGAGCTGGAAATTATAATTATCGTAGAGTACCACCATGTAGGTCGATTTCTGGTGTCCACTGGCAATAACTTCACTATTCTCATCTAATCTATATACGTACATATCTTCAGTTTGCATTACAACTAAGCAATAGGTCTAGTTCTGCAAGAGCGTATCTACAAGAACTGAAAGGAATTGAAACAGGAGAGAACAATATCAGTCAATTGGTGGTTTCATTTGTGAGCAGGCAGCAACCTATATACGTTTTTGAGACTTACGAACGATTTCATACGAAAATTTAGGGTTTTTTATATACATGTGCAAAAAACTGAGTTCATAAAAATTGACACAGTAAAGGGGGTTTGCATATGCAGGCTTGCATATCCAACATTTTCTACTAGACCTTCGCAGAAACTAGTCATTAAGGAAGTAATGCAAGGATTGCTTGCATTTCCGGAAGTCTCAGAAGTTTTTGTGATGTTTTACGCGTTTAAGGTCTCCCTCAAAATGCTTCGATGATTTAACCTCGTTAGAAAACCACATGCACGTGTTTCTTGCTCTGCCGTTTAACTTGGCAATCACTGCAAATAAAAATATAGTGCACAATTTTCACACATTATGGTTCATTCACTGCTACTTAGAGACTTAACCACCATTATGTGTCAATGTGCAGACGCACACATTTTTCTCACGTTGCCGTAAGTTGCAACACCTTTCACAATTTCCATTTGTGGAAAAATCACCAGAAACACACACCCGTGCAGGTGTGAAAGAAAATGCGTTTTATGTTTTAATTAATACAAACTTTTGTTGTAAATTCAGACGTTCAATAATTGGAAAATTACCTTTTGCCAGTTTTAACAACAATGACATTAACTTGCAGTTGGCAAGTTACGGTGCAACCTGCAACCTGCAACATATGTTTGTTGTACGTAAATGTGTGTTGGCGTCTGCAAAACTGTTTGCTTATTGTTTCGTTATTGTTATTTTTACGGTGGCAAAAGAGAATCAATTTTAATTGAATTTTTAATTTGTAATTATTTGTTTTGTATGGCACTAGTGGTGGCATTTTATGCGGATACCCACACCCACACCCATACCCACATATCTAAGCACATAAGAATTTATGTATCTTATAAGTGTTAGTGCCTGTGTTAGTGCCTGTGTGTGTGTGTGTGTAGGTGGGTGTGCGTGTGTGTGTTTATTTGTTACTTTATAGAATATCTTTTCTAACAAAATGCGAAATGTGTGATTAATGTTGCTTGTCACTTACGTTATGATGAATTTTCTTCAAATCTTTTCAAGATTTATTGTTATTAAATCGCAAACGGTGTTTAAATGGGTTCTGGGGGGGTGCAACAGTAATTACAATAATGATTTCTGCAGCTTTTATTTTCTTTCTTCTGACTGGCTGACACAAATGCAATCATGAGCAAAGTTTTTATAAATGTTGTCCGCCTTGAAAGGTTTTTTGTAATTAATTGTTAAGAAATGACAAATGAGGTGATTTTTGTTGAAATGATTAGTTGTTCGACAGAAGAAGATGCGAAAGTGACATCTTTTTTAATGCAATATTTTGTCACAGGTTAAGGAAATTAATTGAGTCAGAAGGCAAGAAATAAATATTTTGGAACTATATTTCATTCTCATTTTTAATAAATTAACAACTGATCTTGTAATCAAAGGGGGAAATTTTTAAGCTAAATAATTCTATTTCGTAATTAATTTAACGTTTCTCTTCTTTATTACTCTCAATAAAGAAACACATATTTTGTTTGAAACAGTTTCGTAAATCGATTGATTTAAAATAAACTTTAATTTTAATATTTATTTGTACAAAACTGAACAGTCCCTGTGAAAAATTCCATTGAAATGTAATGAATTAAAATGGTAATAAACATAATTTATCAATTTATCACTCTCGCTTACGGCTAATGAAGTCTAAATGCCACTACGCTAAAGTCATTTGAGAAGCTAATTTACCTAAAAGCCCTTAAAATTGCCAAATTGGCAAAGTTCAAAAAAATTATACGTTAATTTTTCATTTTGTGAAAATTTTTAGGCTCGTTCTAATGCACTTTTCTTACTCAAGTTGTTTATTCAACTTTCAACAAATTATAAATGGCTTTTTGTCCTCTTCAATTACTGTTCAGTAATGCAGGCAGTAAATGATCATTATGATATTGCAAAGTGTGTTCAATTACTTATATATATATATATATATATATATATAGATATATTAGACGGTAAGCAAGTGCTTACTTGACAACTTCAAAAAAACGTTGATGGTAAACAGGGTGTTATTGAAAAGTAAACTGTCAGGTGGTAAGTGCCACATATTGTCAATTTATCTGTATGATACTAAAATACTACATCGTAAAAAGTATTTGTTTGAGTTTTTATTGTAGTTTCAGCAGAAATTATTCGCATTTGACAAAAAATTTCTCCTAGACCAACCATTTGTAATATATTAAATATTTTCAACTGATCATTTTCTCTGATTACAGTTCGTCAACCGGCCATTCCTAATATTTAGTTTGAACGAAGAAAAAATCATGAATTACAAAAAAAAATATATTTTTTAAAACAAGAAAGTTTTTATGATCACAAATTTCAACTTTTTAAATTATTAACGAAATATACAAATTTAAATAAAAATATACATCTTTAATCACTATTTTATATTTCTTTCCTTGTCTTTGACAATATAATAAAAAAAAAATTACGTGTATATATTTTTTTTTGCTTCGACAGTCCCGACTATCCAAGCAAATTCAATCCACCCGACTTGCGGTTATTGGCAGCTGCACTGCCACCTGTTAGAGATGCTCCCCCCAGTAAACCCCCGACACCAACCGTGTTACTGCTGCCACCTTTGCCAGCGTTTAATATGGCTCCTGCACCAGTATTGCCCAAAGCATTTGTGACACCGCCAAAGGATCCCTGCAAACTGGGCAATATATTTTCCAAACCTTTGCAAGACGTAGCAGTACTTAGACTGAACGAAGCACCAAATAAGGAAAGCTCACAAAGACGAAAGTCTGACTGGGCACCTAGATCGGTGTCAACTTTAATAAAGGGTGTACTTTCCCCAGTAACAGTTTTGAACAAATTGTCAGTCAGCTGTCCAATCTTTGTGTCCTCTTTAAATGTTTTGGCAAACTTTGTAATCATGCCAATCAGATTGCTGCGCACTTTGAGATCTGCGTCTGAGGTGAGGCGGGTTTCGGGCAAAGGATTACCAAACACATCGTTGCAATCGAACATGTAGCCCAGCTCATCTCCATGGGCCACTATCTCGGGATTTGCGTTTTTGGTATCTGCAACTATGGGCAGGCCAAGCAAGAAGTTTTTGCCTTTCGAAGTGGTGCCATTGTATTCAAAACTGTACATGAAAGCAGGAGCTATCCGCGACCACACTTGTGTCGTTAAGACGGCAGGCAGATTAAACAACACGTCTGTGGTGGATTCCACTACCTAAAGCAGTTTCATTATTAAGAAAATCGTTTATATATAAATTATTTCTTTTACCTTAGAGAGTATTTGATTTATGTTCAAAGTGTCTGGCACCTTAAGCACATCATTCAGCGTGGGCGTCAGGGCACTGGGTAAACCGGGCAACTGAGCCTTTAAGACTTCTCCAGTTATTTTGTCGACTCTTAAGAAACCGGCCAGGTTCTTCAAAGTGTCCGTTAAGGAACCTAAGAATTTCTCGGCTGAGCCAAAAACTTTATTTATATTATCCAGCGTAAACGCATTTGCTGTTTCATGTTTTGTTACGCCCGTCAATAGAGGTACTGGTATAAAGTTGGCGCTTTTTAGTTGCGTATCTGGTTCACTCACAATCAAACTGGGCAAGGCACGGCCATCTTCTTCGTTTTCGATATGTGGCTGAAATCCAATGCTGCCAGAGAGACCTTTAATCATGGCCCTGCCAGCCAGCCTCTCGGTTTGAATTTTCGAATCGTTCTCAATTATTTCTTTGGCATCTTTCTATTGTTAAACAATAAAAATAAACAAATTTATGTAGCTAAACACCAATTCAAAAATGTTGTTTGATAAAAAAAAACCAAATTTCGAAAACTTTTTTTCAAAAAGTGACAATTATAAAACAACTGAAAATTTAACAATAAATACAACTTTGAATAACATATAAACAACTCCAGTGCTTTAAAAAGTAACGCAGTGTCTTTATCGACAATTTTTGTTTTAAAATCAAAGCACAAAAGAATGTTATTTTAACCTGCTGTAACTTTAGAGTTAATGTCAGCTTAACAATTGTATTATAAAGCCAAGAATCGATTTTAACCCCACTTTTGAAACTTGTGTTATCAACCGGCAGGAAATGATTTTTTTTATAAATTATAAACTATCGCAAATTTGCCGGCAGTCCAGCCACTTATTTCGCCTGTTGCCATTCATAATACGAGGATTCTTTATTCTAACTCATAATTTCTGGAGAGATCTTACCTCTCTTAAGCACTTAACGATTTCCAGTTCATTCGCCGACGGACACCCGTTAATCTCCGCCACTTCTTGAACACTTTGCACTGGCTCCTTATCGGTGGCGTATTGTGACAGGGCTGTGCCAGACATGGCCACCACACCAGTTATATCAGCTGCACTACGAGCCGATTTCGACATTGATAAGTACATGGCACTGGCTGCTCCAGATCCATGGCCCACAACTTTAATTTGCTTAGGATCTCCACCGAAATGTGAAATATAATCATTGACCCATCGCAAAGCAGCTGCCATATCAAAAATTGCCAAATTGCCATCAAATTCCGTGGTTCCATCGCCTATTATGCCCAAAGAGCCCAAACGATACTGTGGCGCCACCACAATAACTCCCTGCTGGGCGAAGGCTGTAGCATCGTATTGATTGGCGGAACCATAACGAAAACCACCCGGGTGTATCCAAACTAAAACAGGCAAACCGGTTGTTTCATCCGGCATTTGTGGTGTATAAATATTCAATAGCAAACAGTTTTCGTCGCCAACAATATTGTATTGATTTCGTGGATCTGGTTGTATACAGGGTGGTCCAAATAGCGTAGCATTTATATCGCCCATAAGCCTTTTGTACACGGGTCGTGCATAGCGATTTGAACCTGTTGGCGGTTCAGCATAATGCAAACCCAGAAACGCATATACTTTGGTAACTGGATTACGATGTCCTTCAATTCGAGCATCGCGATTAAAAATACGAGTAAACACAACCGGATCATCCGGTGGCGGAGCTTTAGAATGATGGCCCCCCACAATACGTTTCACGCGCTTCGTTTCACCCAAGGTCATCAGCAGACTCAACAAAACCACACAAACTTGCAACTTCATGTTATATGAGTCCAAACTCGATAACAGTTTCCACAACACTGAATGCAGTGCGAGTTTCTTTAGAATATTATCGAATTAAAAATAAATTTTAACAATTACTTTTACTGTTGTTGTTATTTGCGGGTTTTTACGTTAAAACTCTTCTTATTGTTTGTCAACAATTTTGATAAAGCTTCTTCACATTTTGCTTTATACATTTTTTTCCTATTCAACTTTTATTATTATATTTTTTTTTTTGTATGTCACTCTATGCCCCGTTTTAAACGGCAGACTTGTTATGTGCCCCATTTGTAAACTGATAAATAAACCGGTTTTGTCATACTCCTAATAACAAATAATAAGGTCGGTATAAATATACACATGCAATCATTCTGCTGTGATTTTATTTTAGACACAAAATGTACTACCTAATATCCACTGTGCCTGGCTAACTTTATGCTGCTTAGTACCATGTACTATTGCTGAACAAAAAGTACTTAGTTGCAATTTTTTTAGTGCATTAACACAAATAATTATAACTGTTGAACGTTCTTGCTCTTTCCAGCGAAGACCAAGCATTTAGCACAACCAATAGCTCCTAGTAAAAACTCGTGGAAAACTGGAGCAGCTGTTGAGTTGTCTACAGGACTACCGACATCCGTACATACTGATTATCGATATCCTCATATGTTGATGGATCTGAAATGAAACAAAATTACTAAAACCCTCTCTCGCAGAGAAATTGAAAAAAAATTAAAAATAATTAATAAATAAAACTCAGCTGATTGGAAGGTCTTCAACTCCTAGAAAAGTTGCCAGCACTTTGGGGTACAGAATTGTAAATGTAGCTCAAAGAGTGAAAGCCTCTAATACACATTTTTTTTTTGACAAGCTGAATAATCCTACTTTACACACGACTGCTACAAACCCGGCATTTGCTTGTTAATAGTAGCGTACAATTTAAAATCGTTCCGGCTTAACTCAAAACTCACAAAATCTTTTTATCACTCTCCGTTTTTAATTTGCGGTTTCAATTTTATCATCTGTTTAACATTCATGAAAAATAATAATGGCAAACAAAACAAAAAACAACTTTTTTGAATTCATGAGCTGCAACTTGTTTAGAAGCTTTAATCAAAAGCTTCCACTGCAAACAAACAAACAACAATAACAACTAAAGCGCGCTTCTAGAATACAAACGTCTTCTCAGTTTGACAGAAGTTTGTTTTATACATTTGCATGTATGCATGTATGTATGTAAATTTGTACATACATACATACATACATACACCAATAAAATGTTTTAGTTTTAGTCACTTGACTTGACTTAAAACTCGTAAAATTTTACAAGCCGACTAGTAACCGGTAATAAACCGAATTAAATGTAACGTCATTATATTGTCAAGTGAAGACGTCATGACATCGCTGTGTTGTTTTATTTTTAATGAAGAGTATTATGTGACTGATTTATGTTTTTTTTCTTTTGTTGTTGTAATGTTGTAATGTGATGAGCAATCAAACAAGTTTGAACGTGCCATAATTAAAAGTTCAGTTAAAGTTTTATTATTATTGAGTTACTTCAACAATTTATTATTAAACTCTCATTTTTTGACGGATGATGTCACTAATAAAATTAACTATTTTGGTTGAAAATAAATTGTTTCATAATTCTGTAGGTACATTTGCAAAGTAAATTTAACAAAGATCCGTTTTATTAGTAGAGCATTTAATCGTAATTACGGTGGAACTGCGCTATAATGTATTAGAAAAATAGCCATTCGCTACACAAGTCGCCACTACCGTCATAAAGTCCATCGCAGGCAGAAAAACATTGAAGTTGTCAAAAACTGCCTGTTTAATAATAGAAAAGTATTTAATCAATTTAACTGTGGGATCAGATAATAAGTTCAAAAAATCAGGCCGTCGAGTTGCAGGAACGCAATTTCTGATTAAATATTTTCTTTAATTTTTTAAACTTTAAATAAAAACTACATTCATTTCCATTGCATTTTCGCCCAAGAAATTAATTTATTTAAAAATAAAAAATGTCACGTTCGCAATGTAATATATCTCTACAAATCATGTCTTCAAAAGAACTCAACACACAAAAACATTTTAAAGTAATTTTCTGAACTATGAAATCAATTGTTAAGTTTTTGCAAGAAATTCTCTCTTTTTCCTTCAGTTGAAAGTTTCTTTAATCTAAAGCTCCCATCTCTGCCAACGCCTTTAATTTAAATAACAGCATCTTCTATGCGTTAATGTTTAAATTTAAAATTCTTCTTCTTCTTCTTCTTTTGGCGCTACAGTCCGTGGTGAACCTGGGCCTCAACCAACAAACTTTTCCAGCTGGCACGGTCTTTAGCCAGCGTCCTCCAATTTTGCACACCAAGTTGGTTGAGGTCCCTCTCCACTTGTGTGCGCCATCGGTTCCGTGGGCCGTGGGTAAATTTAAAATACACCTGAAAAAATGTCAAGTTTTTTTTTTTAATTTTTTATTTTCATTTCTAGGAGGATACATGAAATTTGCAGAAAGAAGGAAAATTCATGTTTATTCTATACAGATACAATTCTACACAAAAATACAACAGTAACTTCCGCCTAATTGAACTTTTAAAAATGCTTGGTTTTTGCAGCTATTAAGCGGAAAATCTTTTACCCGATACTGTTTTAAATGATCCATTGACTCAATTAAAGAAAAACTCCTTTAATTGAGCAGCGTAATCAATAAAACGAACAAACCTTACAAAATGAATAAAAACACATGATTTTGAAAGTTGCCACATAAAATTATATTGTATTTTTGGTAATTTGGCAATGACACATGAGCGTCACTTTCGTATGCCATTTTTAAAATTGTTTTAATTTTAAGAGTCAGTTAAAGCGGTAACGCATTTAAACGGAACTCATTTTACTTTCTGGAAGCATTTAAGCGGGCAAATTTATTATCAGGGAAACAATAATCCGCACATTTTTATAATATAAAAGTATTTTTCAAGAATTTTCTGTTTTTATTCAATTATGATGTGTGCAAATATTTTGAAATTGGCGGCCCGTATAGCCTTACACATTATCGCTGTCCGTTAACCGATAACTGACTGTAAACTCATATCTCTTAGCAAAATTATAGCTAATTTAAGAGTACGTTCTTTCGAAGTTCGAACGCTGCTGCTGCAAGAGCTTGCAGCAAGTTGCTTACATATAAATATACACATTTATATACATACATGCCAACGTGGTATTGAAAACCCCGAAAATATCTATTTGATCAGTTAAAACTTATTGCTAATATTATTTTGTCGAAATTTCGTGTAATAAAATAAAAGATTTTTGATTGCAAATGCCTTCTTAAATATCCAAATTATTATAGAATAAACACTCAATATGACCTTAAACTAAACTAACACCCATTTTAACCCCTCAATTAAAGTATTAACAACGCCATTATATTAAGCTTATCGTCAACAGCCAATGCGAAGCCCAAAACCCAATATACCAAACCAAACGAAACCAGACCGAACAGCGTCAGCGCCAGCGTTCAGTCAAAGATTCAGACAAAGAGTCGGGCAAACTGATACGCGCCAACTTTAAACAAAAATCAAACAAAAGGATGTTTTAAACTCAAAGTAAACTTTGAGAATCACAATAACAACGCCAACAACAGCACACATATGTATGTGTGCTATGACGAAGAGGGAGAGGGGAGGAAAGAAAAGAGCTATAAAAACATATCGCACAGTAAGTGTATTGAAGAAAAGTTTGAATAACAAAAGCAAATGATTTAAGATTGTAAGAAAAATATAAGCGGTCAAACACATCTCCATTCATACTACTATTCCTCATGCAGATTCAAAAAATATTGTTTCTTGATTCCTACAACAAGAACTTCTATAAATTCAATTAAAAAAATGCTGACACCTTCAAGCTGTCTAGTATGTTACAAACGTTATGACAAACAAACGCCACGAACTTCTTACGATAGTGCTAAAACAACAATATTGATACAGTATGCAAACAAACTTTGTTATACAAAAAAAAAAAAAAACCAAAAACAACCCTATAACAGACAAATCACCAACAACAAATACCAGGCTGCCTTAAGACGGAGCTAAGGACTGAATAAGTTTCAGGAGAAGCCAATTTTTTAAGCCCACAAAATCCATAACGCAAACAATGGTTGTTGGTAATGAATACAAATAGAAACCAATGCCACAGGATAAACGGATGGAAGGATGTTGATTGTTGTAGAAAATTTTACAGAAAAAAAATAATATTCAACAATGAAAGAGCACAGAAAAGAAGCCCAACCAACCACTTGTAAGCGACTGAGCAACATGTCAGTATTTAAAATTTTATGCTGCTGTCTGTTGCCAATTTCGAGCAAATGATTGACGGAAATGTTTGACTAGTTGTCTGGTTGCCAGGCTTTGATATTTGCCATGACAATGCCCAGACGAATAAGTCTCGTTTTCATCAAACGATACCCTCCAAACAAGTTAAATAACAAACGTAATCAACACACGATAAGTACAAAAGTTCTTCTTTGCTAGAAAAATAAATATTTAGCAGTTTATTTATTTAAGCAACAATCGAGTCAATTGCTCTTTTTGCCACTTAGAATCATATTCATTTAGATTTAAGCACATAATTTTAAGGAGACATATTCAAATCTGGTAAAACAAAACAATTGCAAGTTAAATAGACGGTTAAATGAAAAATTTCAATTTAAATTTTAATCAAGTGGGTGGCAAAATAATCGTATTCATTGTTTAAATTTTAGATAAAATCTCAAAATGGCAAAACATATAGAAAACTCGTATTATGGAAAAGGAAACATATCAATGTTGTGCACAAAAGGAATAACAATATATAGTAGTAGTAGTAATAATAGTATATTTAGTGCGAAAAGGCACTAAATATATCTTATCATAGGAAAATAAGGTTACGACAACGTTTTCAAATCGCCGACATGAATCGGTGTTCTTTGAAGATTTTTTGTTTTTGACAAAAAAATTTTATTTTGCTGATTTTTGGGAAATTTTTAATACTGTATCATTTCGTCAATATCGTTGTTACTGGCTTTTTACGGAATTCTAATCACTTTAGACAATATCGAGCAAATGCGATTCCAATTTGATGGCAATTTTTCAATTTGGTGAAATGCTTCGTAATTTAACTGGATAGCACTCAATATCAAATCTATTTTCTACAAAAGAGGAACCAACAAATGTATAACTTTTTGTTGAAAACTCTGCCTCCATTTCGCCTGTGCCTGGCTAGCAATTTTATGCACATATTTACGTCTCTTTCACTGGGCAAAAGCGAAAGTCTGGCTGCTCAGTTGCCGCTTTTTATGCAAACTATTCCCTTTTATAATTTCAAATATGAAAAATAAAATAAAATGGAAAAAAATTATCTATCTTAGTTGGCTGCTGGCCAAGAAAACGGCGCACTTTATCCGTAATGTGTTCTCAAACATGTGCAGAGTACTACTTTCAGTAAGCGAAGCTGGTGACGTTAAATATTAGCGCATTAATTACTCGAAGTTTTACACTCTAATTCTATTGAAATAAGATTTAACACAAGTTTCTTTCATGTTTCCTCTATTACAATCATTTATTTATATTTCTTGCAAGAAGTCTATGACATTTTCTTATAAATTACGATACGATATATATTTGCTTTTGCGACACATGTCAAGCTTTTATGTAAAGAGTATTGGACTCAGTCAAGGACTCCAGCCCTGGTATGCTGGTAAAAAAGATTTGATTTCAATTCTAATGCCTTAAAGTTTCCTTTTTAGCTTTGAAGAAGTTTTAATATAGTAATTGCCGTATGTTGTATTTTGAAGTATTTCCTTTGAATGTCAAACTGTACAAACTGTACAAAGTGGTAAAATGTCTGGTCTTTAGACCACATTGAATCTATAGGCACGGGGATATTACAAATTTCCCATTGCCATCATTGATCTATTGTTATACCACTCCCCCACAACTTAAAGCAATAAAGTGAAAATTTCTTCAAGAACGTTGCTTCATATTGTACATGTTACGTGATTTTTGTTTGCCAAAGGAAAATATTTCCCCAGGTAAAGTATCTGTTTACCTATTAATTAAAACTCTCAAACAAAACTCATGTTGCAAATAATATTTCATTTAATTAGAAATATATTTCAACAAATTAAGAAAATATCAATTTCGTTTCACACACATCAAAATCTCATTATCCGTATTTAACATGGAAAACGAAAATATTAGTTTTTTGGGGGATTAAGTGAGATAGAAAAACACCCATATTTTACACGCATATTCTTCTAAATATGACAATGAAATATCAATTAAGGCTTGTACGGCAGGCACTCGATTATAAATATATAAATATGGAGTGATTTGATGGGGCTCATGTTACTTTTTCACAGATGGGGGGGCTAAATATTCATTTAAAAGAACTCAAAGTTGCATCCATGCGTGCAGATAACTTTGGCCCTGATAGATATTGAAATTAATTTAAGATTGTGCGAGGTTTTGTACGACAACATATTTAAGTAACTATTTGTTTGCCTTCAGTGCTTTAGACTTGATTGTGTAGAAACGTATGTTGAGTCATCCAAAACAATACAGAACTTATTGCACAAACTTTCATGGACGGAAGCGCCGGATTAACTACCCTGCCCGCTATGTATTTCATTATTGGATAGAAAACAGTTTATTGCGCCACATGTTGGCATTCTCAGTGCTTTTATTTTGTAATAAGGCGATGCTTGCGGGCATCTTTAAAAAATTCTTCGTTAAAAATTTATTTCACACATTAAATTCAATAAATAAAAATGAAGGTATCTGAAAGGAACAGTGCAATATAATAGGAATATTTCTGCTGCTAGACTGTGTTCAAGCATGGTTTCGAAGGACTTAGAGGTTATGGCGCCAGAGGCTACTTTCGATTAAACATCAGTTAAGCCAAAAACCTCAAAAAACTATTTGTAATTGCTCACAACAATAATATGGTTGGTCAAAAGGTGAAACTGATAGACAAAACCAAAAAATGTTTAGCTACAATAATAAAGTGTTTCATCTGTATGATATGAATATGGCCATAACAATAACATAATTGAGTTTGATTACTGTAATGTTGGCCAACAACATAATATGGTTACTGGTATCAACAAAATTGTAATTTATAACAATAGTTATAAATAAAAACAATAATGTGGCTACTTTGATCATTATTATAATGACTTCGTCTTGTAACTTTAAACATTAAAATAATATTCACGTGTATGATAAAATAAACAACTTTTGAAATCGTTTTCTTTTCACAGAAAGCAAAAAGTATTATATATACATACATATTGTGAGCTAAATGCAAAAGGGTGTAACTAACATGACATTAAAAATAAAGTTTTTATTGATTATTAAGAATGTTATTAAACTACATGTCTTGACAAAATTTTATACTTCTGCGATCAAAAAGGACGCTTTTATTAACCAAATACAAGGCCACGCAATTACACATTTTTTTTCCAACAAAACAAAATAAAATGTTTTTGTTTTTTTTTTGTTCAATTTATTTCAATAATTGTATTAAATATTTAGCAAATATTTAGCAAATACTATAAACATTTACAATCACTTAAGTCCTTAAGTTCCAAATAACGGAGAAATGTGAAAATTTTAAGAAATTTTTGTAAGAAAAGTGTTAAATATAAATATGTAAGTATGTACATGTGTATATTTCAAACTTATTTCAATGAATCATTTTCTTGGCTGGAAAAGTTTTCAGTTTAAAAGTTGTTTTCTTGCAGAAATAGTCCATCTGATAATTCACACTTTCAGACGATTTTAGTGTTCATTTTAAGATTTTTTGTTTTCTCTTTCAAAGTCTTAAAATTAAACAAAAGCGCATTAAAATTGCTAACAAAACTACCTACTAATTTTTAGTTGCAGCAGGATGATAAATACTCTTGAAATAAAATGAAAAGTCTTTATATGAAAATTATTAAAAATTTGCCAGAATATTTTGATGCTGAAATGCCTTAATTTTGCGATTAAATTTTACATCTATTGCATTTAAATGCAATTTTCCTGTTCATGGTCGTTGTATTTTTGCCTTCGAATTCCCTAAGTCTTTTAGTCTCAGCCATATATCAATGTGTTTGGTAAGTATGGTAAAATTTGCGTTGCTGTTGATGTTGCTGTTGCTGTTGTTGCTATAAACAGCTGTACACAATATGGCAACAAATAAAGCAATCAAATAAATCTTCCTAAAAACATGCTTCATTTAATGCACATTATCGTGCCACAAGATGTGAGGTTAGTGTAGAACGACGGATGCGTTATTAAAGGAGGCCTACAAATCAACAGCAGAACAACGACGTGCCGGCAACAAAAAGCCAAAAAGAAAACATAAAAAAAAATAGTACTAAACCAATAGTAACATCCCTTTTTAACGTTTGTAGCCATTAGCAAATGGCAACTAGAGTTTGAGCTAAAAACAGAGCAAAATCGTAAACAGCGTGGAGTAGAAGTCATTGCAGATTTTTCTGTTGGTAAAAATTTAACAATTACAACGAT
Organism: Epicampocera succincta; assembly: GCA_932526305.1. Lineage (NCBI taxonomy): Eukaryota > Metazoa > Arthropoda > Insecta > Diptera > Tachinidae > Epicampocera > Epicampocera succincta. The sequence goes on along the minus strand of OW052037.1, from coordinate 51,762,134 downwards.
AAATTACAGCAAACATGCCAAAGTTGTTGTTATGCGGTCTGCTTTTGTTGTTGCTGCCGTTGTTGGTGCCCCTATAAGAGCAGATTATCTCATTAAACGGAAATGAGGCAGCAACAAACACTTGTTCAGCTTTTTTCTTCTTGTGCGTCCTTCCTAATTTTGCTGTTATCATTGTGCGAATGTAGTGAAATCATACTTCTTAGATCTCAACATGTCCTGGTAATAATACAATTTTTCAAAACTTAATAAGACAAAAATTCACTTCGTAATGGCTGTGTGTAGTTTTTGGTGTTCTTTGGCATCAAGAAGTCATTTCATTGTTTCACGGTTTGGGTAGAAATGAAGGAAATGTGTATGAAGAGATTCCTGTCACATACACACACACACACATACACACACACACACACACACATACTCTTACACATTTGCAATTTACGTTACTACCCCTCTTACGAGTTTTCTTTTACATGTACGTGAAATGCACAATAAAGTAAAGGGTCTTTTATTAAGCACATCCTGCCATATATGTAATGTACATGTAATACAGTGAAACCTTCCATAACGGATACCTGCCTTAACTGGACAAGTTTTGTAAAAAGAATAGAAAAGAAAATAAAACCATGAATTATGCCTCTCTGTAAAGCGAATAGCTCTAATATCTGGCCATAAATACCACAATGCTTTTCACTGCGCATCGCTTTCTTAGTATTGGAGATATTTGTAAAAGCAAATCCAGTGTTAAAGTGTTGACAATTTAACATGCATTGAGTTACCAGCAGCCACATCCAGTTGAAGCCCGATATCTATTTTATCTAATTCAAGGCAAAAGATGATAATAATAAAAAATTTGCACTCACAATTGATGGTGAAAGTCTGACTTTCTATATTGCAGTTTTGCAATATATAAGAACCAGTGATGCCACCAGCTCAAAGTCCACACCTAACAGTAACGCTTCTGAGATGCAGCGGATGGTCTGAAATTTGTGGATGAGAAGTTCGCCAAACTTAATTCTTGACAAACTTATTAGTGTAGAAATCGCCTTCTTTGATGAAGAAGATTTATTAATGGAAGTTTCAAACTGTATCATGGTCTAGTCAATGAATATATGTGGCTTGCCAGAAACCTGTGCCGGTTGAATTTTGGCTGAGTTTCATCAATAATATCACAAATATCGACGATGTTTTCGCAGATCTTGCACTCCGTCATCGTAAGAAATTTGGCTTATTGTTGAACTCAAACTTACTCGATCTTATTGCGTGCCCTCCATATGATGAGACAGTGTTACCAGATCTATGGTGATTTGGCAAGATAGACAGACACACTAATAGCTCAGCCGGGGCACGTACCAGCAATACTATGACCGCTTCGAACTCCCTATTGCAACACTCTGTACATGGCATAAGAAAAAAGTATTTAGACAGCTGTTTGAAATGTCATCTAAATTTCTTTATATTGTTAGAGGGAAAAAGAAAGAGGCATATATATATATATATATATATATGTATTTGTATGTACATACATACATATCTTTGTATTGTGTGTAATAAATACAAAACAAGATTGTTTTTAGAAACCTTTTTTTTCGGTCATAAATTTTTATGAATATTATTTTTATTTTGAATGTATGTAAGTGTGTATGTATGTTAATAGCTTAAATTTGACAGCAGTACAATTAGAAAATAAATCAAAAAATATATAATCCAGGAATTAGATGAAGTGCAGAACATTTCTCTTCCCATGCTGCTATGCGGCATTCTGCGTTTGTGCTGTATTTAAAGTTGCTAAATAACGAATGTATTTTGATTTTTGTTTTGTATTCTTCAAATATTTTTCTAACTTCTCTTGTTTTTAATGTGGAACTATTGCTGGAATAAAAGGGACCATATAGAATATGTAGAAATATGAGGTGTGTTCAGAAAATGAGGCACGAGAGTTACGTACAGCTTTTTAGCTTGTTTAATATATTTGTGAGAGGCATAAAACTTAAAAGGAATTTGGCTACTGGGTGATTTTCTGCTGTTGAAGCAGAAAAATAGATCAGAGAATTTGCATAAAATTTTGTGTAAAAATAGAATTGAGTACCCAAAGCAAACAGTGGCATAAGGTGATTATTCTCTGGTCTGGAAAAATGTGTGCGAGTGTTACCAACTTTTCAGATAGAAGTGGATAAGATGTGATTGATGACGTTGGCGCTGGGTGCTCCAGCCCATGAAGAATCTATAAAAAAGAGAGTTTTTTTTCCTCAGTTATATCATTTATTGGATTTTCTATTCTAAATTCTAATTGAAATTATTCCAATCTTAAAACTAAAATTATTAATAAATAGTCCGGGCAGTACCAGACAAAAATATTCGCAGTAACAGTTTTTTCCTTGATTGTCTTATATCTGGAGTGTTTGACTGAGCACAAGAGTATCTCTTTGTCTCAGCTGATTTTGGCCTCTAAAGGGAAGAAAATTGCGTGCTAGACGATTAGTTCTTTTTACATATATTTCCACATGTTGCGAAATCACGCTCTTAACCATCGGGACGTCTAGATCTTTGTGAATACGCTGATTTCACATAATAAGAAAGTGAAGAAAATTGTTATACAATCACTATTTGAAAAGTTGTTAAGGATGACAGCATATCGTTTGGTTTAGGCCATGCAATTTTTTGGAAATTTTGGACATGTAGCAAATGACAGCGAAATTCTTCTTAAACTCCTCAACTTTTACCAAAAATATTATAATTTTTTCACCGAAAAAAAAGCAACTTAATCAGCCCATTTAGTCTATTCACTAGACCTCTAATCCCTTTACCTTTTTCCTATTCTCTAGATTGAAGAGCTCTGTGAAACGACTTTGCTTGGCTTGAAGAGACAAAAACCGAATCGCTGTGACTACAACTATTTTGAAGGCGACAAAATGGAAATTGATAATAAATATTTTTGAAGAAAAATTAATGTTCAATTGACTACTTGAGCAGACCTCGTACATGCACATTATAACTTAAACCACATTTCTTTATAGGGTACTTTAATAATACGCCCAGTTAAGCGAAAATCTAACATTGTCGTCTATTTTCAAATTCTCAACTTGTAACTTCATTCAGATATTCCATTATTTGAAGACTTTAATGCCTTCAATTCTCCTGAAGAAAACACACACATTCACAAACTTCTTTGTCCCGGATTATATGTTGAACATTTATAGCTGTTTATGTGTTGAAAAACATGAATTTATTGTACATATTATAAGTCTGATTATACACATTTATTTATGCCAACATCCTTAAAATGTTCAATTGTAGCCTTTTAAGCATGAGCGTGTGCTTGTGTATGAGTGTGTGCGGCTGTGTGAGTGTGTGTGAGTGTGTGTGGCTGTGTGGAATATGCCCGTGCATTCTTATTAAGACTCACGTAGTCACACTAAACAGACAAAAGCTCGTGTCTACATTAAAACAGTTTAAATTCATGCGTTGTATGCGTGTTTAATGACCAACAATTTTTTTGTTTTAATGTATGAAATTATATGTGTGTGTGTATGTGTATGTGTATGTGTATGTGTGCATGTAGATAAATCGCTTCATTGGCTCGTAAGGACTTAAGCCAACAAAACTGCTAAGTTTAAGGCCAAATTTATAAATCGTTTAAGGGTTTTAAGTTAATATATGTATATAGGACTGCGATGTTCATTTACAAGTGGCAACATTTAATAAATACAACTCGGGGGCTTCAGGCGTAGTGAATGAAGAGCATTTAAATAAACTACTGGCTTATAAGTTATAACTTAAGCTCAGTTTGAGGGAAAAATGCATAAAATTTACATTTTTAATGGAAGTAATAGAGATTGTATTCATACAAGTCGCCAATAAATGGCCTCAGTATACCGAATACCGCGTATACTTGCTTAAGTATGTACGAAGGCTTTCTGTGACACACACTTTCATTCAAGTCAATATTGAAATAATCTTGTTAAAGGAAGTAAAATTAATGTAGAAAAGTTAGCGATAGCTTTTAAGCATACACAGCTAATTACGCGGATTTATGTGTTCTTAACTCTTCTTAAAAACGGAGTTACTCGCATCATTGTATCAAAGTTTTCGCAAAGATAAATGATAAATGAAGTTATCGATAACCATCTGCTTCCACTATTTTTATTCTTTAGTATTTTCGATGGTTTTAAATAAGATTTGAGAAATTCAGAATTCATTATTTATTAAAACAAGCTGAAATAATGGCAACTTATTTTAAAAACCAACTCGATTTCTTAGAGATAAGAATCGGAAAAATCTAGATTTTCTTCACAATGAGATAATGAAATTATCGGTAACTTTTCTACATAAAAATGTTAAGATATCGATAGCTACAAATCGGATGATCGAAACGAAACTAAACAATTTCATTATTTCCTCATTATTATTAAATATTTTTTTAATTTTTTATATCAGATTTTTATAAAAAAGATATGGAGAAATCAGTTCAGTTCAAATCATTTCGTTTTCTTTTCTCAATAAGAAAATAAATTCATGGGTAACATTTCCATACAAGAAATTCAGTTTATCGATAAATTTTGTTTATGAAAAAAGTCACTTTTATGAGAAAAATCAATATATCGTTATTTTTTAACATGGAAATAACATTTCTCTAAAAAAAAACAGTTTATCGATAACTTGTGTATAAAAAAGCATTAAACTGTCCTATAGAAAAAATTCTATCTGTGGATAGCTTGACACAAGTTATCAAAAGCTCAAGTTGTCTGTAAAGTTTTGCTACAAAAAAGTCAAGTTATGGCTACTTTTTCTATAAAGAAACACCAATTTGTTGATAACTGTCTTAGAAAACTTTTCGATATATTAAATCATGTTATCGATTACTTGTTTATACATAGAACTAGTAATAGATACGTTTTTGAATCGCAAAATATTTTTTAAAAAAATGTAAGTAATCGACTAAGTTTTCAAATAAAAAAGCCAAGTTATCGATAATTTTTTTTTTATACAAAGAAACGTTATCGAAATACAGTCGATGAATAAAGTGCAAGTTATCAATATATTATTAAATATATGTATATTGATTTATATAAATATTTAATCATTTATAAAAAGTTTAAAGAAAGTTTTTGGTTTTTGTACAGAAAAGAGTGTCACGTCGTTGTGGTCTGTAATTGCACACAAATAAAAAAGGAAGCAGACTGTTATGTGTGGCAACTCTGTTTATAAAAGTGCAAAAAAGAGTTCTCCGTTAACTATTCTAGTAAGATGTTCACATTCGCTCAACAAATTGATTCTACTGCGTCCTTATCATGTTTTATTTAAATCGTGTTCCAGTTTTCGTCCTCTTAAATTTTCATTTTAACCACGTTTATTGATGCCTCTCCAAGAATTTGACATATGCGGGTGTGTGCTCTTGAGTATGTGGCTGCCTACATTCAGACACACGTGTGTGTGTGTGTGTGTGTGTGTGCGTGTGTGTTCGAGTATTTAGCGCAGCGTTGAGCATGGCGTGAAGCAATTTAGAAAGATGTTTTTTAAAAGCGTTGACATGTTTATTCGGCACTTCGCTTTATTTTGAAATCCACAATTTTTAATTCCCACCACACACACACACACACACACACACGCACAGACACACAGAAATGTGCCCCAGAAGTGGTGGTGGTTGTCTCTAATTTAAGATTTGTTAATGTATTTCGTTGCTCTTAAGTTATTTATACTCATACTGATTATAAAATTTTGCTTGTATGGCTTTTGTGGGGCCTTTGTGTTTGTAGACGAGTGTGTGAGTTAAACTGCGGTTGAGTTTACAGATGTTTTAAGCCTTTTAATTAATGAATTAATGTCGGTTGCTAAGCAGTGTTGGCATGGTGTCAATATGTCTGTCATTTAGAATAGACAGGCAGACTTTCAAATATTGCAAAATTCTACGAGTCTACGATATTAAAGTCTTGTTATTTCGTTTTTGTATCTTTAAACGTAATTTAATACTAACAAAGTTGGTACTAACAAATAAAATAATTTTGTATTCATTAAAGCGTTTTATTGCAGAAAAAACAAAACTTTTTTGAAATTAATATACTTATGTAAGTGTTTATGTATGTGTATATGTGTATCTATGATTGTGCATGTTTGTGCATGCAGGCTGTTATTAAATTAATTTTATGTGAGTAGAAAAACTGGGTTGAATCTTAATATGCAAAACGTGTACTGTAATAAACTATGGCTTTTTTTTGCGTATTCATTTAAGTACTTGAAACACTAAAGGGTTTTTAATAATTCCAGTTTTATACAAGTTATTACTTAATGAAAATGTGAGTTATTTACTTTCTCAGCGAATATAATGGTTTTTTAAAAGTTAAAGAATATTAAAAAATGTCACCCTAAATCCCACAGAGAAATACTTTCCCTGTTTTGCGTTAATATTAATTTGAGCTTTAATTAAAAATTAAATAATATTTTTAGTTTGAGTTTTAATGAGTTTTTGAGAAGGTACTGATATTTTTTGTTTGTTAACAGTGACAATTATGGGAAGTTAAATTTTGTGCAAACACTATTTATTTATCAATTTCAAAGCGTTTTAAATCCCTGCTGACTAAATATGTATTGCAGAAGCAGAGCAGTGCTTGCAAAATATGTAAGTGATTCAGATGTTTAGGTGTAAAATCAAGTTCTTATTTGGTATTTCATTATCGGCGGGCACGCCAGGAAGATCAGAATTATTTTTGGCTTATAAAATTGCATTTCCCAAGTCTTAAAAATTATGAATTTCTTTCACTGGTTTGACTTATTATGCAAGAATATTTTTGGATTAAAATTGATTAGTGTCGGGGAACTTCCTTTGGGTTTAAATCAACGATTCAACATGAATATTGATGGGGAAAACTGAATAAAGCGCCAGCTTATGTTTTCCAAGGCACATGTGTACTTTGATGGTATCAACGGAATTGTATGTCTCCGTGGATCATCTGCCAATTTCTTTATGTGGATTTTGTTAAGTCCATTTTTTATTAAACATTCTCTTCGAAATCTTTAAATAATCATGCATTTTCCTATAACATTTCATAATTTGTATAAATTTTCAATTTATAAGTATATTTTATGGTGTGTGTAGTTTTTGTAAAATCCTTTCTTTTTCCGCTCATATATTATTCACACAACAATAGAATAGAAGTGACTTTGAAAATTATTCGACTAAAGTTGTGCAATAAAAAAGACCATCTTTAGTTTATGGTGAGTTGATTGTTTGGAAAATTTATCTTTTCGTCATATGCAATATGAGTAATAACAAATATATAAAATTGCACTTGTAGATTTATTTAAAAATAATAAATTTTCATTTGGTTTCATTGAAATTTTCCATACAAGTAAATAAAGAAGCTAAATAGTTTTCCAATGAAGACAACAAATAGAAGCCAGACAACAAAAGATTCTGTTCATAAAGTGCAATTGGGCATAGAGATGGAAAGTTAAAAAAACAAAAAAATTTTATTCAATAAATATTATACAAGGCAAAATATCGTACACGAGCAAATAGTTACAATAGCAACAACAAAATGCATATGTGTGTATATGAAAATACAACAAAAGATGAATTCATTTGAACACTTGATGGCTGATCAAGAAGTTTACTCCTGTACTTAAACAAACTGACTTAATTAAAACGTATTCATTCAAAATTTATGTAAGTGCATACTTTGAAAATTAAGTTTACAAAACGAAACGAAATATGAGAAATATTGAAAAAAATTTGAATGGCAACTTAGGAGTTTTTATTTTTAATAAAAAGTTCAAGTGAACACTATAAACTATTCGGACGATTGTCAACAGTGGTGGCTATTGTGTCGTAAATACTTATGATGTGGGGTTGTTTCTTATTCAGACAAGTTAACTTTTTTGAATTATCAGTGTATTTATGAATGCATTCTGTGTTTTTTCGACGTAAATTAATGAATTTTTTTCTTCGTCTCTACATATCGAATAGAACTTGTCTCTGTTCAATCAATCAATTGTTGCGGCAACAGAAACAATTCATTTAGTTTAAAGTTTCTGGTATTCCAGTATCATTAATTATCGTGTTTGTTAAAATATGACTTCAAAAACTTTTGAGAACTTGAATTTTGTTAAAAAATGAAACACAAATAAGTTTAATCAACTTTTAACTCAAAAATATTATAATTTATTGTACATAAAGTTCATAACTGTTGTATTGTAAAGTATATGAGGCTGGGGCTTTAGAATACTTGCAAAGTAGGCAACACTTTTTGTCGTTTTGTGCGATCGTGTCTCTCACAATCGATAGTAGTGGCGTATGAGTGATATTTTGTAATATATAATTTGACTAATTATTAAGTATTCGTATGCATGTCTTTCAAAGTTATAATACCTATAGCCAGCGTTGCCCCTTATTTTGGGTTTTTGGAAAATCTGGTCAATAACAATAAAATTTATTTTGCCAATCAACATTTCTTGTATATTTTATTGAAATAAATTCTTAGTTCAGTTCTTAAAAGCAAAATAATAGACATAAGAAAAAGTAAATTAAAATTAAATAATAATAAATAAACTCGTATAAAAAACTGTATATTTTTAATGCTGCTGCTAATTTTTTAAACTTTAATTATTGAATTAATGTGCTAAAAAATATAAATATTTTTACAAAAAAATTAATTCAATCTTATATTATTTTTGAATATATTTTTGAAAATTATCGTCTGCAAAAGTCTAACTATAGTTACATTAACCATGAAGCGGAAGAGGAGTTCATCAGTTATTTATTTAACTTGTTATACACGTCTCTCATAGCCAAGATACAAACGTTTTTAAGTTTCTAAAATACCATGCAAATCAAATTGCTTTCAACAAAATTCAACTAAAACAAATTGTAATGATTATAAAAATGCTTAATTGACCGATAAAATTATTTTTGATCAACCCAAAAACATTCAAAAATAGTATAACACCTTCAGCATTTCTTGCCATTATTTGCAAAATCAAATCAGTTTGATTTAATTACGGATAAATTATAACAGTTCATGTCAATCGCCTCGATTGTGCTTTTTATATTTTTAGAGTCCTTGGCCACCTTGGCAAAACCTTTATGTGACTTTGACTGACAACTATAGCTGTCGTTGTTTTGAGCTTTCGATCAAACATTTATTTTATTTTTTTAAACATGTTTAGTAATTGGAATCTAATTTCTTGTTGGTTTGTGTTTCCAATAATTTTTATTTCTTATTGATAATGAACAATTGTGACGTGCAAGTTTTTTGTATGCTTTATACTCTGCTTTTAATTTGATTTATGAAAATTATTCAGCTCTTGCATTAGAATTCGATGATGGTATTTCCAACAGCATGAAATCGATGCGATGAAAATTTGGCTTCCATGATGCCGACTCATCATGTCTCTGTGTGTAGTACAAAAGTATATGTTTTGATTTTGATTTTCTGATTTCTGCTCTAGATCTACAGCTGTACACATTTTTTCACTCAAAAATATTAAACAATTTCTCTGCTTAGAACGCTAATTTGATTTCTTCTTTAAAGTTCTACTATTTAGATATGCAGAATAGCTTTTAAAAAAGAAAATGTGAAGAAAGTGCAGTAAAAATAGAGAAGTAGATGGCGGCCTGCACAAGCACTTTTGATATTTTCAAGTAAATATTGCAGAAGATGAAATCTTAACACGCTTCAATTGCCTTAAAGCCTTTAAAAATGTCTGACATAAATATTAGAAAGAAAATTTTAAATCAAACAAATGCTGATACTTCAGTAAAATCCTGTTGCTTTTGGCACAGTATGTGGCCATTTAAATTGCTGCCAAAATTCAGCATGTTTAATAGACGTACTGCATATTGCACTAAAAATCTACCACCCGCTGTTTTGATTACTAAGCAAGTATTAAAACTGGCAGTCAGCCGTTGGAGTTCTTCATTTCCCTAATAAAAACAGCTAAACCTGTATAAAACCACTAGAAAATTACATTCATACAACTCAAACAAGTGAAACGTGCCTAATACAATAAACTTAACGAGTTCAAACAACAACAACAACAAAAAACGACTAAAATACACCCACCATCAGAGTCTAACATTTGAAAGCGCACAACAACCAGTAACAAATTTAAATATATTGCAGCCGCAACAATATAAAGCTGTGCTGATGGGGTACAGTAGCATAAGTCCTAAATTTAGTAGTTTCTAAAATTCACAAAACATTTAAACAAGAGAAGTAAATCTTAAAATCATATTCAAAATAAACTTATAAGCAGAAAATATATATTCATTTTTACATTAAACGACATTAAATCAGGTTGGGTATTAAAAAAAGCAGCAAAATATTTTAAAATATTTTTAGAATTTTTCAGTAACAACAAAAAATGATATTGGTAGCGGCTTCTTCATCAAACAGAACAGCGTCGTGACCACATTTTCAATGAAAATTGACACACAAATTTGCCGTGAAATTTTGTCAATATTATTTTGACACTGATTTTCTTTAACTCGCAAGGAAAAATAACAATAAAGGTTTTGCAAAAAAGTGCAATTTAAAAAGGATTTTGTGGGAGCATATTTTGAAAGCTGTTACAGACATATTCTGTTCGATCATTTTGCCACAATTATTGTAAACGTAAAATTTACCTGCTTTCAATTGGCCTAGACTAATATAGTTTCGCTAGTCTATGCAAGATTTGTCTGCCTATTCACCGATAAAATTAGTCAGTTTTAGTTTTCATGGACGGACAACTTATTCTATGAGGTGTAATTTGCGTAAAACAAAAAAGATACTAAATTTGTTCGAGTTTTTATTATTTAATTGTATATTTATGCACCTCTTGCACTGGTTCCATATTACAAGCCACAGACTTATCAAGAATACTTATATGAAAAGTACTCACTCAGTGCTGCGTGTATTTTTTTTTACTGATTATGACCCGGCTTGCTGGTGTTATGGCAGAGTCATATTTTTAGCTATAGGGCTCAATTTCCGTTTATCTCAATTAAAGCACTTTTTCCGTGTGACCACAACAACATCAGCGTATCTAACTTTGACCGCGACTAAAATCATAAAACAAAACACCGCCACTGCCCTCTTTTTTGCTTTTGCCAATCACTTGTAATTTTGTACAATAGTAAAAAAATGCAAAAGAAAAAATATTAAGTAACAATATTGTCCAAATTTGCATTACCAGCGAAATTTTTATGGACGAAAGTTTTAAGCTAAATTAGAAATTTTTGTTGTTTCAGTTTGCAACAAAACTTTATTATAAGTATGTATGTATTTGGATTGAAATACTCCTTTTTTCTGCACAACCCAGGGGAGTCTTTCGGACCACCAGTTTTTGTTTAAATAAATTATGTAAATTTTTCCAGGCATATAAAGTAACTGCCATAATGTTACATGGCTTAAAATCTCTTTGAGTTGATTAAATGAATTAGTTTTGTTTAATTATTATCGTTTTTTTTTAGCGAATGTATAAAACACATTTGTTCGGTTACATAAAAATTGCAGCCCCTTAATACGAAAATTTTTACTTTTTAACTCTCAGCTTTAGTTTTGTGTTGATCTTAAAGTTTAAAGCGAAATTTTTTACCTGGGCAAAAATAATGAATTCTGTTTTGGTGCATGTGGAATTCTCTGCGCAGATCCAACAAAATTTTAGCAATAATCTGTTTTTTGTTTGTAACAGAGAAATGAATAATCAAACATAAACTTTGTTAAAATTTTTTTTACTTATACTCACAACAAACTAATTTTTTTTTTTTGTAAAATTTGTTTGTATTGTTTTTATTTTGCGAACGGGCATTCGTTTGATGTGCTCAATATAATTTTGAAGACCCGCCTTTTGAATTAAATTTATTTTAATATGAATTTGTTTTCAAAATATGAAAATATGAGTTTGAAAATATTTATTTTAATTTTGTGAGTATTTTGCTGCACAGTAAACAATAATAGTTTAATTAAAGTTTTTATTTGATTAAATTAAAAACTTAATTAATGCAATAAAACGCTTAATGAATTCTATTAAAAAATTAATTGATATTATTTTAATTAAAAGTGAATTGTTGGCTTTAGTTTTTTTTCTGTGTAACTATATTTGATTCAGTGCTATTGTTTTGAAAAATCATCTTAAAAAATGGTTAAAAAAATTCTGAAAATTCATCGTATTCCATTATATTCTTAAAAAATCGGCCATATCATACTTGACATGTTTTGAACGTCAAAAGTGGATATGACAAGGACTTACACAGTATAAGTGTAAGAGCCATGAAACCTGTGATCGTTACGATCAAAGATAAAAGAGTCCTCTTTTTTCCTACTCTTAATGGGAGTGACACGATTTGACCATTTATTTGCTATTCCCTTGAACTCTTTAATTGTTTGAACTTCGGCTGGAAGGATAGCTATGAGCATTTGAAAATCTCGGTACTGTCTTCCTATGATATGATACATTTCATTTCATTAAATTTCACTTCATTTTCGTCTATATAACATTTTTTTTTCCATATTCTTTTATATAATTTGATTTAAGTTCATTTTCTGTCGAATTGTTGTTGTTTCATTATTTGAAATTCAACCAAATTGTGCCAGAGTTTGGCATTGGCCAGCTCCTATTAAAATTTATTTAGCCTTTTCCGTACATTTTCGTAATGAATACTTTTAAAAACTCATTTGTATTCCATTTCCGCTCAACTTATAATTATAATATTTTTAATTACGATTATGTTCTCTTTTGCTTAAATACATGCTAATTTTATTTCAATTAAAAATTTATTCTCTACTCATTATCTCTAAATATTTGTTTTCTGTCCGTTTTTATGATTTCATTTCAATAAGATGCTTTCGCGCCTTTTTGCTCTCAGTATTTAGTTGAAAGTGTGCGAACGCTGTTTGGCCAGTCTTGGGCAGGAGTCTGCCATCATCGAATCGCTGAAACATGGCGCTGAACAACAGCTGCCGCTGTTAATATTGTAAGGACTGAGTGAATTGTTGTAAAAAACTTCAAGCACTGCGGCGTTATTTGTATTTTTATGCAAAAACCAAAACACGAGCAACACGAGAAAACAAACAGAAACAACAATAACTAGTAGCAAATTTTGCAAAAACCGCTGTTTCAAAATTAAGAACAAAAAAAATGTTAAAGTAGAGAAAAAAAATTAAACTAGTTTAACCAACATCGTGTAACTTTCTTGTATTCGTATGTGTGTAAAGTTGTGCACAGCAGAAACTTTGTTTAATTTTTCTCTTTGTTTTAGTAACCAAACGAGTTGCAGCTACAACAGCTACAGCAGCAACATAACAACTGCTAACAACAATAGGAGCAAAAAAAAAAAGTATCATAAATTGAAGTTGTGGGTGGTCGGATTGTCATGATTACGTCGGCTGCATGTGTTTGATTGTGTGTGTGCCTTATCTAAGCACTTTTTTCGCGGTACTTTCCATATTTGCCACATGACTGATGCTGCTGCTGCTTGTTCTTTCGACCTGCTGCCGCCATTGTTCCTACCGTTGATGTTACTAATTAAAATGATTTTTTTTCTATCGCTGCTCTCCTGCTGACGATAGTGGTTGTCGTCACACAGCACGATATTATAGTTGCGGTTGTTAGAACAGGAACAAAAACGAAAAGAAACAAGAAACTGGCAAAAGTTTTTATGTTGTTGCAAGGATTTTAACATGGCTGATTTTGCTACGAGTTGCTACCTAGACATATCATGTTAGATGTCCGTAAAACTGTTGTATTATATGGAATTTTGCTTTATATCTGCTGCAAGTAAATTTGCTTTTATGCCGACTGTAGGAACAAATGAGCCGGTTCTACCTGTCGCTTTTAAACTCTATTCGGTTGGTTAGCAATTTTTTGACTAATTTCGAAAGAAATTTATTGCATTTTATAGCGTTGCAGAGAAAATTAGAGGCACGATTTATGTATGTATGTATGTACTATATGCCGACAAAAATTGTTAAAAATTTAAAGGACATTTTAGGTGCTTCATTTGCATGGACTACTGGTTCTTATGAAAACTGTATTTTAAGCCATTTTTTTTTGTTGGCATTTGGTTTATTGTCTTATTGCTGACAAAAAAAAAGCACGAAATATATGCAACGGGTGTTTCGGTAAGAGTGCACTTTTTTACTTTAAAATAAAATAATTTTTTTGCCAAAAGATTTGTGTTTTTGTTTTCATTGGATTATATAAAACACATGCTGCGATTTAGAGCCGGTCTACACGATTCTTGGTATGACTTTTTCATAAATTTTTTATGCGGATTTTGGGTGGGGTTATTACACCGATGACGCTGTTGGATATCGTATTTGTGCTTGAGAATTGTTGCTGGTTTATTCGCATAAGCCTGAGATTTCACAAAACCTTAAAGAAAAAAATCCTAAAATTGCATGATGTTGGTGGCCAGTTGAAACTTGAGTTTCTTGAAGTAGTTTGCTCTGGAAATCTTTGCTGCAAAAAATTGATTGTTTCAGGCGCATTTTGGCAGGTGACGCCCTGCACATCCATGCCATCCACTTTGGGACACAGGAGCTCCGTTATCGTTTTCCTGTAACGAATGCAATTTCGACCTTGTTGATGTTTTCGGGATTTCGTTGACGTTCATAATCCGACGTTCGTTTTCTACATACCCAATTCTAGTATCCGTTTTTTTAGGTTTAAATGGTGCAAATGCTATTTCAAGAAAAATCACAAGGCCTATAATAAAATCGACAGCAGTATCCCTAAAGGGTCTCTGGAATGCCCAAATCTACCTGCACAAAAAACTGTTTTTGGCCTCAATTCATCTACTTTCTTAAATTATTTTTTTCCTGTTTTGTAAGTATTTCTATCCACATTACGCAGTTGCGGCTTACAGGACAATTATCTAAGTTTAAGTGATCGAGCAACTGCAACTTCAATTAAAATCACTAACAATTGGAAACTCTGCAAATAATAAGGACGACAGTAGCAGTAGATTTTATATTATTTTATTCCTTGCATTTTTTAAAAAATATGAAACTTTATCAAAGTATGGCAACATTGTGGAGAGAGAGAGAGAGAGAGAGGGCCAATAGCTGGGAGCAAAAGAAATATAGTGCTCTTGAAATGATATATATTCTACTATTCAAACGACCACGGTCAAACTTTTCCATTCATCCATCTCTATGGCAGATCTGATCACATGCACGTCCGTTTGTTCATTATTAAACCAAATGCATAAAAAATTAGTGCAAAAGTTTGAAGCCATTCAAAAAAAAATACACCAAACGAACGAAATTTATAGTTTTTTAAGCATCTGCTTAAATAGTTATCACAGCCAGGACAAAAACTTAATTCTATAATACGAATTAAGTTAAATATTTCAATCCCATAAATTTTCTGCCGTCAAATATCCATTAAATTGAATAACAAAACCATCAAAACCTTCGTCAGGCAACGGTTCAGCATATGTTAAGACAGTCACATTGAAGGGTTATTTGTGCTGAGGACCTTTTAAGCAGCCATTCATGGGAAAAATTCAAAAACCAACTACAAATATGCTCGTTTGAACATATAAAATATTTACACTCGAAACAGGGGAAGCCATTACATAAATTGTTTTGCTTTGGAAATTGTAAACCAATATGATCAGGCATTAAGGCATGCATTGACAAGTGTTTTTAATTTTATTAATGGTGTAGCCCTCGTTGTTCTATGAGTGTCGGACGGCCACAAGCACAAGCTCTGCATACTTTACGTTGGCAGTGGTGCGGCGTGAATATATTCGCAAAAAGCTAAAAAAAGAAGCCAACGCAAACAAAAATCAAAGAGAAAGTTGTTGGCAAATAAAATGGTGTACCAAAAAAAAAAAAAAAAGAAATCATTTCAATGCGTCCGTTTTTGCCAAAAAGAAAAGGAGATTTAAAGTCAATATTTTTCAAAATATTTTAGCAGAGTGAAAAACAGTCAAAAGGAAACAAATGAAACAGAAATTCACAAAAAAAAAGGTGAAACAGGATTGAAACAAGAAACAAATAAAATAAAACCTTAAGGTCTTATCGCTCCTCCAGACACTCCATTAACGTTATTTTTCAGAGTCTCATTGAAGCCACTTTTCCAAATACTTCACTGGCTGGTAATATTTGGCTGGAAACATTTGTGTGTGCGTGTGTGTGTGTGTGTGTGTGTGTGTTTTTTTTTTAAGTCTGTTGCCCAGTCAAAGGATTAGAAATCATTCATTTGTGCAGCTGAGCGGAGTGCAAGGCGTACGTATGTTGTTGTTATTTTAGTTTTTTCTTTTCCTTTTTTCTTTTTCATTTTCTGAACTTTATTTTTGCTGCTGATGTTAAATGACTTGTGATCAATTTTAGAGCTCGAAGTACAGTGAGCAACAGTCAGTAACTAGATGATGAACTAGACTCGAACTAAATAAAAATAATAATAAAATAAGTCAAGTTAAAAGAAATTTTGTTGCCTTGTAATAATCTGGCAACCTCATGAACTAGCAATTGGTTTTGCTAGATTAATTTGATGCCCGGCAACTGTCGCGCAATGAAAATTGTGGGATTTTCTGAATAGACGAATAGACATGTAGGCCAGACCAGTGCATTATTAGATCTGGCAATATTGCAGGATGTGAAAAACGTCCCCTTGGAGCTTAAGACATCGTTGAGTTTTTTTATATAGATTAGCGGCTTTATATCGTTATTTTTTAATTGATTTTTTTCATCTTCTGAATATTTGTAAATCTTTCCCTCTCAAACCAATCAATCAGTGTGAATCTTGCGCCCTGGCAACTCTATTTCATGTGGCCAGGCAGATATTGCTTTTATTCTGCCTGCCGTATTAATCACTTTTCTGTTTGACTGCATTCATTTGGTCCGGCGAAAATTCGCCAATAGAAAGAACTTTTAAACTGTGTTTTATGATCAACATCAACTCTGGCAAATGGAAAAGGTGTTCCTGTTTTAAATTTTATTTTACACAAGTAAAAGAATGAATGAATAAACAAGCAATAAATAAATCGCCTAAAATCCTTCGAGACCTTTAATACGGTTGTGCCCAAATGACCGTATGTGAATTTATTGAACGCACGTGATAGTTCAACATACACCCATCGATATTATTGCAACTTGTACACGGGCAGCTTCCGTCAGTTGATAGAAAAAGAAGACTTTTAGCATTTAAGCACCATTACATCGTATTTGATTTCGATTTGATTTAACTTCTTTTTTCTCTTCTTGTTGATGTGGAGTCTCTTTTTTCAATACAATTTATTGACTTTTTATATACGTTTGAAAGAATTAGGGCGGTGGGGGCACAGAAAATAAATGAAGCCGTTCTTTTCCATGGAAATTATTTGTAGTTGCCTCGTTGCGTGTAATTTTTTTTCGGTGTATTTTGTTTATTTCTTTTTTGTTGGCATTGTACTTTGAAGCTAAATTAACTGTAAATGTAAAGTATTCAATAATTTATTTTGCAATAAAGCGGATTAAAGAAAATAATGTGGGCGAACAGGTTTTCAAATAAGTCCCCAAAGGTAAAAAAATTTTTTTTTTTTTCAAATAATAATAAGATTAGTTTGTACGTATGATTTGATTTTGTATTTTTTTTCTTAAAAATAAAAGGTCCGAATGAATAGAAGCATTTTATTCTATATCTGCAAGTACGACGGGGAGAACTGGCACCCTCTTGGTTTTAAGACGCCCTCCCACCTGAAGTTTAAAGTCGCTTCCTTTCGATTTTCACTGACGAATATACAAATCCATCGTGTTCATTTCTGCTAGAGCATTAAATCTTTTAAATTTGATATAATTTTATATTAATGAACACAAGTTCTAGCTGCTATCGTAAGCTTTAGCAAAGATCTAGAGCAACACATATTTAAGCAAGTGTTGAAGCTTAACAGAAACCAGTTTAATAAAAGCGAAAAAGTGGTAGAGTTTAACTTAAAATTAAAAAAAAAAAAAAAAAAACTTTTGAAATCACTTGACATCAAAGTGATTTCAAATCATAAATAGTTGGTATCGGTTTCAAATACCGCGCCAACTTTTTCATCTGTATTAAATTTAGTGAACAACTTTAGATGTGACTCCTTAATAATTTACTGGTGCACGCAGGTATTCCTAGTTTTTAAACCGAAAAACATTGCAAAGACTTAAGTTTTGCAACGTTGCAAACCAAACACCAAACTTGGCTATTACTCAGTAACATCTTGCCAAATTGGATGCCTATTTCTCTAACTCAACATGGGCGGATATAGCATTAGAGTGCCTCGTTGGATAAGTTGGTGCAGAGGTCGTGACCACGATTGCAAGCAAAGTCTTGAAATGTGTTTCTGCAGACAAGTGAAAAATTTTGACGTTTTCTGTTCGCTAAAAAAACATTCACCAACACGAGCACATCATTAAACCATGGTCCAACCATAGTGCACGATATTAATTGGGAGTCACACTTTAACGTCAAGTTTTTCACCCAATTTAATTTGTCATTTCTCTGTTTCAGTACTTGAGAAATGCAGCCACGAAGAGATACAGAATAAAGCCTTTACGAAATCTGGCGTTCAAATCAAAATGCATTTCGTGCACTTCGTCATTTTGAGTGAGAAATTAAATGGCCGTGTTATCTCACGTCAGGGCAAAGTTGATTGGTCGCCACGATCATGTGATTTGATGACGTTGGATATCTAAAAGAAAAAGTGCACACCAATAAGCCAAGAACATTCAAAGAGCTAAAGGATGAGATAATTGACGACATTGGACCCTAATTATGCCTCAGAGTCATTGAAAATAATGGACCACCGGATAGAAATAGGCTATCGCAGCCATGGCAAGCATTTGGTCAATATTTTATTTCATACATAATTGTCGTAGATTCTTCTATCACAATAAACAAATTTCTAGATAATATTATAAAAACTTTTTGTTTTATGTACAATTATCATTCTGCGTTTTGGTTGTACCAAGTTTTAGGAACTAGAAAACCTTTCGTGCGCAAAATTGGGTCCATTTGTTAAATATAAAACAAACACATGGCTCTGCTACAACTAAATGCCGAAAGAATACTGCCCCTGTTCGTAGGAGTGTCCATGTAGCCCGTTCGCGGACACAGTTTGGTAAATTTCGCTTTGGTCACAACTGATTCTCCAGTTGGAGCTAAACGACCAATAGACAATGACGTGTGTTCGCTGAACAGCTGCCAACTGACATTAAGCCTCAGCAAACATCCATCTTCAGAGATGAGATTTAGTTCTGGCTGGACAAATAGATATTTCAAAACGAACTGACAACGACATCAATCCAGATACAAGAGTGATAAATGACGACTTGTAGTTGCGGCATCAGCAATATATATTTCTTTGAGGACCACGTTAGTCTATAATTTGGCCAGCTGAGGGTAACAAAACTCACTAACAACATGTTAATTCTACAGGACAGCGTTATTTGGCTGCCACACACTTCAGGCCATATTTGTAGGGCGAAACAGGATATTTGCGAAAGTAATCCACGAACTTGGAATGTACATACGCCATCCCCCCAATATTCCTTACCTAAACAAATTTTTGAAATAAAATAAACTCAATCAAATATTATTTAAAATGAAGGGGAAGGCCAGCTAAATTTTCCTAAATTTTCTTTCTTTTGCTGCTTGCCATTATACGAGTATCAGTCTTTTAAATAATCTACCGCCGTCTTTTCATTACTCTTCCATCTGCCACATATATGAAATTTATTTAAAGTCCTGCCTATCGATTTCATTGAAAAAATAAACACACACACAAATACATATGTACTACACATGTACAACTTTAAATAATATTAACATTAAATTTGCATGCAACATAATGATTTCGAGCATTTTATTGTAACAATATGTCTTGTATATCCATAATTCATGTAACCCAAACATAAAAACGTAAAGTAAATCTACGTGAATGCAAATTTATACCGAAACTTTACCTCCTCGGATTTGCATACAATCAAAGTATTTGCCATTATTCATTCACTCACACACTCACTCACTCACACACACACACATATGTGCACACAACCGTGCACAGTGAGTCCCTCTCTTGCTTGTTATCATGTGTGTGCCTTCAATTCAGAATCGATGGCTTTCATTGAAGGTAAACTGTCTATGCGCCATTAAGGATAATGCCAGTAGATTTCTACCTTTGCCTCTTCCCCTGCCTCTTCCCCTGACTCTTCCCCTGACTCTGCCTCTGCCAAACAGTCGTTTCACAATGTAATAGTTTTGCTTTTCCTATGGAACATTTTCAACGATTGGTGTGTTTTTCTGTTGTTTTTTTTTGCAAATCTTGATGATTGTGTTCGCTCTGAATTCAAATAAGGATTTTCAGTGCCTTTTCTATGCTGTCACTACTTTGATAGAGGCAGTAAAGTTGCTTCTGTCATTAGGAAGCACGGGCAGATGAAATTGAACAGAAATCTCACTTTTCACATCGCTTTGGTATTATTTTGTCCTATAGTTGTTCTAAAGCTGAATCGTAGTCGTCGCCGTCGCCGTCGCCACCGTCATCCTCATCATCTGCGTTGTCGATTCCTCGACCGTATTGTGTTGTCGCTTGTGTTATAGATTTTTCATTTAGTGTACAAAACATTTTTGGTGGGGGGAGGATAAGTCCTTTGTTTTGTTTTTATTGTTGTGAACTGTTTTGAAATGCAGCTATAAATCTTAACTTGTTGGATTTTCTAAAGACATTCGGAGCAAAAGTTCGTTGGTATTGTTTAAATTTCAGTTGAAATTGTCATTAGATAATAAATTGCCAAGATATTGAAAGCAATTGTGAGGGATTATCTGAATAAACCTGAGAAACGAATACACAGATGTGTGTATGTGTGTGTGTGTGCACTTTATAATTTTTGTTTTCTCGGTAGTAGTCTTAAGGGAGGCAAAGTGTAGTGAATTAAACGCTTAATGAATAATTTCTTTTCGATTGGTTTTCTTTTGGTTTTTTAAATTTTAAATCGAAAATATATACATATGTATGTCTATGAATGCAGATATATACAGATATCTTGACAGATATTACAAAAATATGTCATTTACCTTGAAACAAAACATTAGTTCCAAATTTCAATCGATGAAGTAAAAGGATGCCTGTACAAAAGGAATATTTTGATCATGATTGACCACATTTTGATGTATTTAATCCTGCCCGAGAATGCTACTTATATTTAAATAGATTGTGCAAATGATTTACTACCAAGCCCTCTTGTGGCTTAGCAGGAAAACAAAGGCGGCACATAACACAAGCCTCTTGCTTAAGAGCTCGGGCTATCTAGTCCTTTATGCGAGTCATTCCATAGACGCTGGAGGAAGTCAAGGCATCAGGTCTTTGCCTAACCTAGAATCCTCTACTGCGTCAAGGCCGCTTTACAAAATATTTCAGCATCTCCTTGGTTTCCGTTCTGGTAATTGACTTTGGTGAAAGTTGCAAGTAGACCCACACCAAAGTCATACAGAAATTTCTTATAGGTTTTGTTGTGGCATCAACCGAGTAACTCGTTCTCTTCCCGGTAGGCACACTGTACCATTTGAATACACTGAAGCTCCCCAGGCGCTTTTCTGGGGGAAATTAAAAGGTTTACATTTTCCATTTGGTAAGTTCGAAGTAGAGCCCTGTCCCATGGATATCGAAAATACCCCACTTGACTGCTACTCTATTTATACATTTTGTTCTGACAACTTCATGCTTCACTTACACTTAAAACATTCGATATGTATTATTTAAGTCAGCCAGTTTCTTCTTCTTCTTCTTTTGGCGCTACAGTCCGTGGTGAACCTGGGCCTCAACCAACAAAGTTTTCCAGCTGGCACGGTCTTTAGCCAGCGTTCTCCAATTGTGCACACCAAGTTGGTTGGGGTCCCTCTCTACTTGTGTGCGCCATCGGTTCCGTAGGCGTGGGGGAATGGGCCAGTGCACTCAGGGCAAAGATGTTGATTGCTCTCAACCTGGCGAGAAGCCAGCAGCGATCCCTGAAAATGGACTGGTCAAGCTGACATACTGCCTCCTCGTGGCGCCCCTGGATAGCCCCTACAGCACCCGCTTAGAGGTGAACCAAAGTGTGCAGTGAATCCCCTCTGTCCAGGGGTCTAAACCAGGACCCGGTCCTACTTCCCTACCGTGTAAAAACACACTAGTTTTGATGCAACCACAAAATATAAATATGGAAGTCAGCCAGTTTGCCTTTAATAAAAATGTTGACGAACGTTGGCGTTCGACATCGTGGAACTGGTCGCGGGTTTCATTTTGAATGATACAATTCCTCGTTATTGAAAGCTTGTTTTGCTTTAAAAAATGGTACGACAAAATTTGTATATTTTTAAGCCTATTAAAATTGGCAAAATTTTTATATAAAAAAAGGTGCCATAACTGCTGTCGTCGTTTATCTGCGCTAGACCAATCACATGGAGTACGTGTTGCTCACTCAAATGAGCTACTTAAAGTTATTTTTTCATAAATATTTCAAAATATATGCTTTCCTTTTTTTCACATTATTGTTGTTGTATTAACTGAGGGCACAGTTCAAATCACTGACTTGCGATAACATTCAACGCACAACGACTCCCACTGCCATTAACCTAAAATGAATGGAATGGAAAAAAAAGAAGTGGAATGAATGGTCGAAGGGTGAGTGTCTGCTGGGATGTCATGACTGATTTTTAGCTTAAGGTAATGTTATCATCATTTTTGATTTTAAAATAATTTCCGTTTTTAACAGCATTTCATTTATTTTGCAGCTGTGGGAGGAAGGAATATTTCTGTGTATGTGCGTGTATGTGTGTGTGTGTGTGTGTGTGTGTGTGTGTGTCTTTTTCTTTGGGGATTTAAATACAATTATGTTAACTTTGCTTGTTGTTGTTTCTGTTGCACGTTGTATGTTTGTTCATTTGAAAAATATTTATCATGTTGATTGGTTCTCGTATATTTCCGCTTACAAAAACAATTTCTGTTTTCTTTCTCTGACATTATCCATATACTACTACAACGATCGGATATGCAAATTAATGGTAAATTAATCTTTGAACAAATGTTTATAAAAGCGGATTTAACCGAAGAGATTGTAGGAGTTTATTTAAAAATGGGATATCTGTTATATTGTTAAAGTCCGCTTGCCTGTAAATGTTTATGTCTTTTTCACTTTATTAAAGGAAGATGGCGCGAGGATTTAATGAAGAGTAAATTCAATTATAGGCTAATGTTATCGTTAATGGCTGAAAAATTAAATTCCTTTATGAAAGAAATGGAAATGTTTAAGCATTTTGGCGGGAAACTACCGTATGAAGATTTCGATCATTTCGGACTGGTTTTATAGTTCTGTTGTTTTCCTGAGCAACAATCAATGTTCGTTCAACTCTGTTCATTTCGGGTTTATGAATCAAATTTTTATATATTAAATGTTGAAACAAATTCTTAAAAATATGCAGTTAGATGCTTTGTGAATAGTTTTTGTTCGTCTCTAAGTCACAACACCAGAACTTCGATAAACAATGGCTTTCAAAAGAACTATTTTCGTATACTAAATAAATACGCAGCCTCTTACGTTGTTCTATAATATTGTGTGATAAAATAATTTAAGGTCATAAAATTTACAAAATCAGTTAACCTGGTGCAATAAAACTTTCCTTTGCTGGAATTTAACTTTGCCTCATTCGTGACATAAACTAAAATTTAACAAAAAACAACAACAAAAGCAAAAACAAAAACAAAAACAGCACAAAAAATGTACAAGACCTTTTCTATTACCAATTGCGTACGAAAGTCGTTAATATCGTTTTACAAGAAAACGATAATAAATGTGTCTCGACACTTTTGTTTAGTTCTTAAACCAGTGAGAAAGCAACGCAGACATGAGCGCCCCAGAATCGAGTTCTGTTGGGCTGCAAATGAAAATAACCTTAAAGGAATTGAATCACTTCTGGAAAAAGATACTCAAAGGAGCAGCGAAACATTGAAACGAAACAATTCTAAATCATTGATGAAATGAAATCTCTTACGAAACCTACAACGAATTTAAGTTCAAGTTTTTTATATAGCCAAAATTGCCTGCTGGCCAGCAGTTTCTGCCTTGACGTACTCCAAACTGCAGCAATATTTTGAGGTACTGAGCCGTAGTAATACGTTGGACATTATGGCAAACAATTTCAAATTTAAGTACGAGGACCAAATCTGGCCTGAGTTGGCTTTTAAGAGGGATGCACGTATTAGCCAGAGGTTAAGGTTTGGCTATGGCTCAAACTTAAAATCAAAGGACGAACAATTTGTGTTCCTGCGCATAAGTGAAAGCAAAAAGTCTGCTGAATTGCGTTAAAAAATGGAGCAATTCTTTCGCATGGTGAATGGCATCGACAGCTCTCAGGAAAACTCAACGGCATCAAAAAAATAGTGTGGCCAATTCAGTGAGCAGGTTTCTAAATTTATTTGTTATAGATACATATTAACGAAGGTTTAGATATGACTTGGACAGGGTAAAGAACGTTGTTTGTAGACTATCGGACACTGTGTGCGAATGTGCTGACAAAAAGCTGAGAACATCTGATTTGCATGGAATGGACTTGAATGTATTTGTGAACCTTCAACTGACTGATTAAACACTTACAAAAAGTTTCAGGGATAAGACTAGAGATTCACAACTACGAATTGGTAATTAGAAATTATTTAAGTCTATAATAGTCACCGGTGTTGGTGGCTTGTTTTGATAGAATAAGTACAAAGTGATACTCGGATAGATATTACTGTTCGGTAGTCTAAACAACGAACAGTATGCTGTATGCTGATATTCAACAACTTAAGACACAATTTTACATATCAAATTTGTCACACTCTAAACTTAGGAAAGAGTACTTCTGTGCTGATTCGTGTGGATCAATGTGGACTCCAAAATGTACTCGACTATAAAGCGGGAAGTGTCATTTTGAAAAAGTTCGAATTTAATGCTCACAAGTGTCCGTATGAATAGACAAATGAAAACTTGTATGCAGAAGTTGTTTAAATCAAAATTTACAACAACAATAACACTTGTGGCCATTAGATTTTAACTTCTCCAAATTAACACTACTGTCACCGTGAACTCTGGTATGTTTTCGAAACTCCTTCATTGTGGCCCTCCTGAACTGCATGGCTGCAAATTTTAAATTCGCTTTAATTTGCCTACTAGGCCGGGCAATAGTCGATAACATTTACCAATTCTGTTCATTGATTTTACTGCTTCACAGGCCTGTTTGACTTCACATTCATCTGAAACTAACTTTTGCACGTTTCCCTCTTTGTTTAAATGCTGATACTGATGATGATGATGGCATACGACAAGTGTTGCAGAAAGAAAGTGAAATTGCCACTTGATACCACGTACAAAGGGTCATAAACGCATTACACCTGGGTCTATGCGGCATATAAGACTTTTGCTGGAAATGAAACTGTTGCCCTGCAAAACATGAACAACTTTTGCCTCCTCTTTCTTTCAGCAATTTCCCATCATGTCCTGAAAAGCTTTTCGTTAGTGTTATAAATTAAAATAAATACAAGGAGGAGTGGAAACTGTGCAAATGTCTAAGTTTGTGTAAGACCATGGATTTGCTTAGATGTGAATTTGCTGCGAACTTTAACTACAGACTTCCTTTTGTTTAATAATATGAGGTAAAAAGCCGGGTTAACAGCTGCTCAAGTTTTTAAGAACAGTCGCACTTTTAGGAGGGTGATTTATACTTTTTCTGTTTTAGTTAGACGTTTGTGCTCAAGGAAAGGGAAATTAATGTTTTTTTTTTCTTCTGTTCTTGTTTTCAATTGAAGAAAGTGTGAAATGTTACTGTTGTAGTTGTAGTTGTTTCTGTTTCGGTTTCGGTTTCGGTTTTGCTTTTGTTTTATATTTTTGTTTTCCATTTTGTTGGTTCTCATAACGGCGTAAAGTTTTTCCTTAACGCTACATAAATTCCTATGCATTGGTGGCTGTTGTTGTTGTTATTGTTGTTGTGCCGGGGATTAGACGATGGCAAATTTGTGAAAATTACTTATTGTTTATTGCGGTCGGGCGTGGTGGTAAGAGTGGACTCATTTTTTCCCCTTCCTGGCTGTGCTTCCGCAATTTCAGCTGACGTCGAAGTGAACGAAGTGTTTTCATGGTTTGGGACACAAAACTTTGGCTTTAAAATATAAAAAATTTAAAGTTTAGAAACGATTTCAACGAAGTCTTTTTAGCCATAAATAATGCGAAATGCTAAAAACAATATTCTGCTTTTCTTGCTGGCATCGCTAAAGCAAACAGTGTAATCTTGCCTAAAATTGGCAGCTTCAATGATCGGGAAGTTTTTTTTAACTCATACAGGCAACATAATGATGTGGACTTGGCCAAGCACGAGCAGTTCTGCAGAGTGGTTCATTTTGTCAAAAATCTGCTTTTCCACATTAACAAGGAATTTGAAATAGATGAGGAACTTGCAACAAACGGTTATTCTAATACTTGTGGCGTAGCAGAAATACTTTGATCTATTTGTCTGTCGCTGCACAACGATATTTATAAAATCTTCGAAAGCGGTCACACAAAAAAGGGGGTGTTTTCAAAGCTCGTAAGATCTAGTGCCGCTTGTTCATACACACACTTGCGGCCATAAAAGCCTCTTCATCGGTATTCTTGGGTGGCATAAGCATCGAGAAATCGGAATCTCTTGGTGTTCTTAATATGAAAATTCAATGGACGAAGAATTCAAGTGTTTAAGTTTTTCGAAACGCTCCAATTCATCTGATCTCCTTAATATTTATGCCAACTCTGTCCGACCGAAAATGGAATACAGCTCTCATGTTTGGGGCGGTACTTCAAAGTTTATTATGGTATAAGTTACTTGACCGAGGACGAAGAAGTTTATATATGGGTATACACTGCCTTATCGTTATTACAGTGGGTTTTAGTCTGACGAGCTCAGGGCTATTATTCTCGAAACTCAGATCTTTTTTGCGTAACAGACAATTCTCGGACACAGCTCATTAATTTCTGCTTGATTGGACTGTGAATCGCAAGACACATTACAAAGAGAACTTCTTCTACAGTTCAACAGTACGACTGTGGGACAAACTACCCGCAGACGTATTTATTGTCTCTTACGAGGAAAATGCAAATCAAATGTTCTGTCTCTCTTCTGCCCTTTTTTTCCACCCAATAATATTTTTTCTAGGTTCGCTGCAACGCACTGCAGATGCAGATGTCATTCCCTAAGTACTAGTTCAAGCCAAACAAAGGGATAAGAAATAGAAATTAAGATTGTATAATTTTCCGAATATATTTGAAATAAACTTGTTTTTAAGTCATAGTTTGTACAGCTGGTCATACTGGTGAAGAGAGAAAATGGCTTCTTGTGCAGTTGAACGGCAATTAAGTCATTATTAGTAGCGTTCGAAAAACTAAAGTTAAGCCTTTGGGAAAGTGTCCTTGATCCTAAGAATCCTTTCAGGTATTTCATCATCGGTACCACCAGCTTTATATTATACTTATAATAAGAAATTAAATAGATACTCGTATGTATATAGAAAAAGCATAAGTCTATGTTTTTTGAACAATGTCAGAATGCATTTTCCAATTAAGTTCAGACAGATTTAATAGAATTAAATACGAAAATTAAAAAATTTTAAAATTCTTCTATCTAAATTACTTCATAAGCACAAGATGCAACAGGGCACAAAATGTCACTCACTCACACTTACATGATTCAAATCGTAGTAAATTTATAGGGGTTTGGCGTAAAATAGTTCCCACATTTTGTTGCGGGAATTTTTACTGATACGAATGTTTGCCTCAGAACTTTATTAAAATAATTCAAAGAATTTTTGAATCCTGCTAAATCTTTTACTAAAGACAGCAATCAAATCTTATAAAATTTTTCCTTGTTTGTTAAATTCGATACATATAAAAATTGGTCTTAGATGCTGGTTTTATTCGTTGAAACTGACTAAAGTGTTTGGCGTTTGTATGGAATTTAAATAAGTTAGAAATTAACAACTTAATTGCCACGCTGATCATTCCTTTTATTATGATAATTATGTTAAGACAAAAATAAGAACATCCCCTGTTTTATACTTCAACTACATTCAGCAAATAAATTTTACTAAACCATATTTTTATGTTTTTATTTGTTTTTTGTCCGTCTCTCTAGTCCTGTCGGAACGGAAAAGCACCCAAAGGATGTGCCTTTTGTATTGCCATACTTTTTTTACATTCTTTTATTTTCGACAATTGTTATATTTCACACCATAAAATCATACATACGAACAACAGCCACATACAGCCAGCAATACTTTGTTTCATATACAGACATCCAAGCGTACACACGGGCAATAATAACAACCATAATAATTATTACTTTTATGTTGTACATTTAAAGAACAACAGCGCCACTAGTGGCAGCCAACAACAACAAAAAAAAAAGAGAGAGAAAGAAAAAAATTGTAACACGACCGAAAACCAGAACACAATTCCAGCCAGTAAAAGGGCAAAAGGGGAAATAGTATCTCTTAATGTGTTTATAGCGGAGGCACCTTTGAGTCTACAAATACAATTTTTGCCTACAAGTACTCGTGTGTGCGTGTGTGTATGTGTGTGTGCGAATGGCACTTAAGGTTTACACAAGAAACTGCTTGTTTATGTGCAACTGTGAGAACGGTTTTTAACATGGCCATGTGCTAAAGTTTTAAAAAATAATTTTATGTTTTCTTTTATTAGCTTGTAAATGTAATTAAATTTGATCATTTTATGCTTACAAAATTTCCATATATTTAGGTGTCCCTCTATCCTCAGAACATAAAAAACGAAAGACGAAAAACAAAACAACAAAATGCTAAAATTTCAACAGCACTCAATTAAGTTAATTTGTTTGTATTTTATGTATGAAAATGATTAAACAAACTCGTTTGTTATTGTGCGGCAAATTAATTGTGAGCAAAAGGTATTTGTATTACATATAAACCTGAGGCACACGATGTCGAACGTTAACGTACGCCCGACTGTGAGCCACAGAAAACAGAAAAAACATGATTTAAGTTGAACTAATTGCGATGTGTCGAAACTATTTCAATCTGAGTGATAGATGAATGGGCAAAAATAATGTTACAAGTCCGATTCCTGCGCTTGCGGTTCTAAACTTTATTGGCTACTTCTTTTAAAGAGTTTTCGCAATGAAAAGGTGAGAAATAGGTTTTATTTTTATGTGGATAATTTTATTTTTGACTAAATCTTGTCGTCTTGTTCTATTTAGTAGACAGAAGACGGAGGCATTTATTTGTAAAATATTAAAGTGAAACAAAGTTAAAGAGAGAAAAGGGAGTTACTAGAGAGGTCTGCATCACGATACAGAGATATAACTTTAAATTCGTGCTTAGAATCAGCAGAAAAGATAGACGTAGACGAGAGTCGTAGTGAGAGATGGTAGAACGTTCCTTGACACGATGGCAGGGCCTTAACACCGATTGTTGGTTGTTGCCTTTTCCAATAGCAGTTAAAGCTTTGACGCTCGAATATTTGATGCTACAATTGACATTTGCAATAGGCAAAGTATTACTTTTGTCCATCAGCTTTTATCTTTCAGTGTATTCTATTTCACAAACACATATTTTAAAATCTTTGTTTTTCATTCCTAAGAGTTAAATAATTTACCAGAATAATGAGTTTCATTAACAAAAAAAAAATAGCAAAAGAATAACTACACAGAAAAAACTATTGTAAAAACATCTATAAAATTTTTGTCTAAAAAATTATTTTATTTTTCAATATATATTTTTGCTGATATTTTCGTACTTATATATTTAAAAGAGGAAGAGCGGCAGAGTCTGCATCAATGGAACAATTGATTACCAACTGGGTGGCACTGGGACGCACCATAAAATTACATGCTGCTGCATGTCTATATGCTGGGATATCAGGAGTTGCTAACAACCCCTTGAAGGTGCTGGTCCGGCTCCTTGGCGTATTAAGCTCTTGAAGGAAGGGGCAAATGAGACAGATCAACCCCACTATTATTCAGTCAGCCATTCCTTCATATTTAAAAAAAGGTGAAAAATTCTTTGAACATAAATTAGAGTTAAAAAAGTTTCTTCTTGGATGTCATATATTTTATTTTAATTCAACCACTTCCTTTGCAAAATTGTTGTTTGAAGCCGCGTATTCTTTTACAGATCCGCCCTTAAGCAATTTATTAACTGATTCAGTTGCTGGGCATTGTTGAGTATAAAAATAATTTTTTTTTTTCTGTGTATTTGCCTAATCTGTGTTGTGAAAATTGACTAATTGAAACAAGCTGTTGTTGACTGCCTTTAATATCATAAAAGTAAAATAGCCATTTATAAGAAGCCATTACCCGAAAAATCTCATAAAACCAAATTTGAGACCAAGTCTTATGACCCATCCACGGCTTCTATCTATTAAAACCGCAGTGCCATTCAACACATGCGCACCTTTTTCAAACACCATTCTGGTTACTTGAACATTTTTTGTAACTTGATTGTTAGCAAATGGTCGTCATGATGTCGTAGTCATTTTACTCTCAATCTGGGCAATAATTCATTTGTTTTACGGCTTTGAGGTATAATAAAATGCATTCGTTCAAGTGAAACTTGCCAGCCCTGAACAGGAAGTGTGTTCGTCATACATTTACTTACTCCAACTGTAACAGGTTTTAACAACCTAATAAAAGAAGAAATACACTCATACAACAACAACAACTATGAAAAAATAGTGTAACATTAGAAAAATTACCATATTTTTATGCTGCACATTTTGTTGTACTCAGGAGACGGCCAACAGTTGAGTAAAAACATAAAAAATGAAGTTACGACGAAACACAGCGGATTAGGAAAAGAGGTTTTTTCTAAATCTTTAGCATATCGCTACCGCTTCCACAAAATGTATTCTAAAAACTTTACATATGTAAATATTTTCGTGTACAATTTGAAGATGAGTTTGAATTGTAACAACAAAGAATGTTTCTTAGTTTTTAAGTATCAAAGTAGTTTTTTTTGTAATTTAATTTTTAAATTATTAAATTAATTGTTAAATAAGTTGTTAGATTTTTCTTTAGCTGAGGCGTGATAAGACAACATTTCATATCCAATTCATTTAATAAATTAGAAAAAATTTAGTAACGATACTCGTAATATTGTACTTAATTAATTCAATAATAAATAGAGAAAACTTTAAAATCTAGACCCAAATCTGCCATAAGCCAGGAGTGAATGGAGAAAAATCCAGACTTAGAAATAAGTCATGTGTAGATTCCATCTGGGCAGAGTTGGCAGCATCACTTAATAGCGAAATCTTTTAATGTGGCGAGTGGCCTTCAGAGGTATCAAAAAGCCCCAGCTAGGAACTTGCCAGACAGTTTAAAATGTATAAAAACATACAAAGTAAGTATAGAAATAAAATGTTAGTGTTATTAGACAGCCTCCCGAACTATAAATGGACGCACTTAACATTTCTCTTGCTTTCTTATGTCAGTCCAATGAATGCTGCAATGGCAGAGTTCATTCTATTTTATTCAATAACATAATTAACTAAATCAATTAATAAAGTATAATTTTTATCTTCTGATTCACGCAACAACTTTGAGAAAACAGTTGTTGTCCAAAAACAACCACATTAACAAGATGGTTTTTTTAATTTCAATTTAATTTAATTTAATTTAATTTAATTTCAAAAATCTAAATAAATTTATAACCAAAAAAACATCAATGGAAGAACATTTTTATTGAATCAGCAAAAATGTTCATTGCAAAAAAAAATTTAATTCCAAGAAACAGATTTTATGTACTTTTTTGCAATATTCTTTTGATATATATATTTTTAACAACAGATTTTATTTTATGCTAAAAACAAACGACCGCAGAAATCGTTTTCAAACGAACAACAGCTGATTTGAAGACTGCATTTATTTGCATTCAAACGTAAGCAAAACAGATTCAAGAAATGGAATCGATTTTGATAATTATAAAAATTTACAGCATTAGAACTGAACTGAATTGAAATTTATATATATATTTTTGTTTTTTATTTGGGATTTAGTAGGTAAACAAAAAATATATTCATATACATTAATATATACAAAAAATTGTTTTCACAACTGGATTTGAAAATTCTGGATTAATAAGTTTTTACTTTAATACCAAACGCTGCTTTTGTAATTTACACCCGATAAACACACAAAGAATTGCAATATGGCAACAGTGAGTCGCTCAAACTGTCAATTTACATCAAAAACTGATAATTTGGAACTTGTTTAACTTTCCCTTTGGGCTACTTATACAATAGTTTTTGTAGTTTTTTCTTACAATTTGCTACACAGTTTTACCTCTGACGCTTTTTCAGCCGTTTTGCTTTGTGTGTTGCAGCCAGGGATGGTGACACTGAAAGAATGACATAAAGCGCAACAGCAGTTGCTTGAAGAAATCTTAATGTTTGAAATCAATATGCAAATTGTGCAACTGTTTGTTTTATAAATCCAAATTATATTTCAAACTCTTATTGGGCACTTAATAAATTTTTAAATGTCTACACACCTGGAAGGCAATTTTAGTGTCGCTTTTGTGCAAAATATTTGCAAGGAATCGGAATTAAAAATAAGAAATATTTAAGCGGAAATAGTAATATAATTACATATTTAAGTAACTATAAACGATATTAAGCAAATTAGGAGAAACACGTTTCCTTCTCTGCCAAAAGTTACGATATTTTTCCGAGGTTACTAATGGTTACCATTATTATCGTTACCAAATTGACTGCGGTCGCTGTGGCTAATGTTGCATACACCCCCATTTTCAAACTTTTCTTACACTTAAGCTTTCTTCTGCCACCGCAAAACTTGTTATTATCCTTTTTTTTTTGTTTTGGTTTTTTGTGTGCATCCAACTCAACCAAAAGGAACAAATTACAGGCGTTTCGAAAACTGCCTGCATCTGTGCGTGACGACGAGTGTGCCCGTGTAGAGGCAAAAGTCTGTATTTGCAGCCATGTTTAGTCATTAGTGAGAAATAAAAAGCCACACAAATGGCATTAAATTAGAGCTTGATGTCTAAGTACGCCAACTCAACTTCAACAACGCCTCACACACTTCTCAATGAACATCCGCAGCACTCACACTCACACACACACACACACAAACACATACATACACACACACTTTTTGTACCTTTGTGTCGTGAATGTTTTGTCTTTGCGTCTGGCTTGGGATACTTGCCTCGACGGCTTGGTTCGGCAGCTGGTTGATTTGGTTTAAACGTTGCATTATTATTATTACTATTGCTCCTGCTGCTGTTATTGTTGTTGTTTGCTCCTTGGCTGCACGTCTATAAAGTACAATTAGTAGAAACTTAATTGTAGGTAACAGATGTCTGGTTATTGTTATCAAATTAAGAAACAAAACATTATAGCATGAAATAAATTTTGATACTTTTATTGGAAGATTCAAAGAAATTACCCCGCTATAATATATAACACAAGAACTGAAGTAGTTGCGGTGAGCAGGAGAGAGAGAAAGAGAGAGATAGAAAGAGAGATCGAGCATGTGATAAGAATATAAAATTTGAATAAGAAAAAATCCAGAACAAAAAGAAATCTTTAATTGTTTAATTAAACTCAGTTCTTATAATTTGTTCTCAATAAACTGGAATCGTGTATGGAAAAACTAAATTTTAGTGAAAACAAATTAACAAGAATTTAAAGTTATAGATTTCAAAAAAAAAAAAATTATATAACTTTTTCTAAATGTCGAATGAATAGACGAAATGCCGTCATATAGACAGCTAGAAAAACTATAAAAATCAGCTAAATTTTTTGTTGAAAAAATTTACTTCAAAAAACTTTTTGCTTTGCAAAATGTAAATTCAATTAAATATTTTCCGAAGCAAATCTCTTGCTACTTTTGTCTTGGTCTTTAACAAAATTTCTTGCGCAATAAGTTTGCTATAAAAGCAGCATTTTCCTCTACTTGATTAACAAAATTAGTGCTATTGATGAATACCATCTCTTGATGTTTTTCCAGGCTCTCACAAAAACGTGTCATTATCAAATTAAAATACCGTCTCATGTTTATTGACAAAATACCGGAAATGTTAAACAGATGTGCGCTTTTGAGGAAAATCACACTACCATGAAATTAAACTGCAAACATACAAACCAATCTGAAGCAACAAGATGTACAAAGACTTTTACATCCTTACAAATATCTTAAAATATATCAAAAGGGAAAAAAAACGACACAAATAGACAACAATCAAATCAATTTTAATTTGGAGACAAACAATGTAAAAATCTTTAAGAAAAGCATAAAAACTTAAGAGACAGATAAAAAAACCATTTTCCTTTATAGCAAAATAGCAAAAAAAGAAACCCATAAAAAACAAAAATGGAAGGAAATTACCGGAAAAACTATACAAAGCACAAGGACCGACTACTTATTTCCCGCACAACGAGAACAACTTAAGATCAAAAGTACAGAAACGCAAAAAGCAAAAAAAGCCTAGAGTTGTTTGCTCTAGTACACAAGCATAAATCTTCCAGGAAAAAGGTCAGATGGGAAATTTTTATAGACTCGAATGAGTTCCATGACATTGAAGTTTTGTATATAGATTTTTTCTGCTTTTCTTAGAACAGAGATTAAAGAAGTTGTGTAAGTGAATGGGAAGCAAACAAAGAAAACTAAAAACGACAATGAGATGCAACATAATTCGGTTCTATGGAACGTTGAGAAGGCCTTAGAAGCCAACACTTGTTGGCCACAACAGCGAAGGCTGGACAAATGGCAGCTTAAAGGCAGCAAATTTATAAGTACATATACGAATATTTGAGAGACGTTCGGCGGGAAAGCAAATTATTTTAGACAAATATTTTTTAACTTTGTAATGGTTGGTCCGAGTGTTTTACTGGCTAAGTTGGTAGATTATTCCACCAACAGTCCGGAGCCAGTAGGTTCGATTCCTAACAAAGACTCTGGTAAAACAAAATAAATAATTCTATCAATCAAGTCAAAGCAAACAATAACCAACAACTCTTTAAATTTAACACAATAATAGCAACAATACTAAATTATATATCCATACAGGCAAGTACTGAATAGCCCAACAAACAACTCCATGCAAAGTGACTTTTCCGCTGAAGAGCATAAAAACGCTACCCTCCTACCCACGTTCCACTTCCGGTACAACGCAGGAGTGGACCCCTGAGTGTTGATAAAAAACATGAAAATTACCCAGCAACGATTTTTTTTTGGCAATTGCAATGATTCGTCTACGCCCGAAAGTCTGCTTAATTTTCAGAAAAAAAACAGTTACTTTTTGCAGTCAAACTCCGTATTATTCCTTTGTAAGGCAATTAAGCGCTCTAAATAAAAAAATAAGTAATTTCGAACTTTAAAAACAATCGCATATCAACTTATAGAACGCGTCACAAACCAACATTGGACGCTAAAATCGTCAAGATTCGTGCGATTCCGTTCGCACTCTTCTGCAAGCTATTGACTGAGGCTTTCAGTTAGATTATATTGAAACAGCATAGAAGATTCTGCTTCCACCTGCAAAGGAATATATAGAATTGTAAGGTTGACATAAAATATGGCAGGTAAAGTGGGAGAAAGAACGCAAACTTATAATAAACTTGAACTAATCGCTTGCTCAGATCCCTCCGCTTTGTGAAAGCGGACTACAAAACGAAAGAACAAATTATTGTTAAGTTAAAACTTAATTAACACTTTGGCCAAAAAACTAGTCTTATTTTTCAATAGCTATTTGTCATGATTCTAAGCAAGAAAAAAAAAGTAAAGCAAACATTTGATTCTCATTTTGACGAAATATTTTTTTTTTTATTGAAAATTTATTTGTGTCATCATTTTTTTTAGAAAATAATTTGAAGTTGCGTATAAATGTTCTCTAACATACTTGATGTGTTGGAAAAATATTCTGATTTTGTTCAATAACTGTTTCTACAAAACTGTTGTTTGAATCCGCAAATTTCCTTACTGGTCTATATTCAAACAATTTACTTGCTGATTCAGCAAAATTCTTTATTAAATTCAGAAAATAAACAATTTCTCTGTACTCTCTATTGCACGCCAAAGATGTTGGTAACCTTTGATGATAAAGGAGTGAGAAACCATTTTCGGGGTGTTCAAATGTCTTTCGAACGCGATGGCGGAGAACTAAAGTTGATGTATTTTATACCGTACATTTTCAACTCCCTGCTGGGTGTTTGAGCTCTCATTGGCAATTTCTATACTCTATTAATCCACCACTTAATATATATAGTCTAAAATTGGGTATCAATGGGTCTCAAAAGCTTTCAATTTCAAATAAGTTGTTTTCAATCAATTATTTTCGGAGTTTCCACAATTATTTTAATATTTCATGACACACTTGACAGTAAGAGAAGTTATTTGAGGGGGGGAAAAAATTCAATTATGCCCGTGTATATTTACTTTAGTTATACAAAAACCAGAATAAGTTGAACCACGGGCCAGTGAAAAATGTGTTCTCTGGTGTTATCTGTGCCATCGTCTAGATTTCTTTGCAAAATCAAACTCAAAAGTTCAAAGATCTTAAAGATTTAAGTTCAACCCTTACTGTTAATTCCTTAATGATGGCCCAAGCATGGAAAATTTCTTTTTACACACACACACACACGCACACGTACAAACAAGTGGACAAGACATTTCAAATAAACAAAAATATACAAGCAAAGAAAAAGTATCCTGCAAAGTTTATGTTTTATACTAAATACCGTATAAACAAGAATAAAATCTAATATATTGCATTTCAAAATCCCATTAAATCTTGTTGAACCCCACAAAAAAAAAGGGGAAAACTCCGCTGCCTAGAACAGCAGCAATTACCGAGAAAACAACAGAAAAAGACATTGAAAATACTTGAAGACTGTGAAAGCAACAACTAGAAAGGAAATGAAGGCAAAAAATTTATTTTCCTAAAATTTACCAATACGAGTATAAAAAAAGGTTTTTGCACGAAGGAAAAAAAACTCTAAATGAAATGAAATGCAAAAAAGAAAATGGCTGGGGAGAGTGAAAAAAACCTAAAATGAAAAGAAATTCACAAACGAAGAAAAGGTCCTTTTATGGTGCGTATTTGCGCATTAATCAAATGCAATTGCCAACAGCTTTCCATATATTAATGAAGGGCAACGGAAAAAGAAATTGGTTGAAAAAAAGCAACAAGAACTACAAAAGATTTCTTGGAAGAGAAAAAAAGACACACACAAAAAACGCCAAAGAAACAAATGAAATATAAGAAAGCAACCGGAAATATACTGGTGTGATTGTAATTGTATTAAATACATCCTTAGGGGTGCTTAAACTACAAACAACCCAAGAAGGACAGACAGACAAACGGACAGAGGGCCAAACAGACGGTTAGACAGCCAGACAAACCATTTATGCAGCAGATTGATTTGTAGGCTTGACCTTAAGCTTAACTGTTTTGTGTTTGATTAAATTAAATTACGCAAGGAAATATGTACATCTACAGACCCAATTGTCGTACATTGACACAAGTTTTATAAAGTTTGATGTCACGGGCCGAACCGAATACTCGTACACGCACAGAAATGATGAATACGAATTGTGTGGCAATGCCCAAAAGACGTTAATGGGGTGTAATTAATGGAACATTTTTAATGCAAAGAGGCTTTGATCACGGCAAGCACTCAGATTTCTTCTTCTTAAGTAGTGATCTACGATTTGGTGAATTTAGAAATGCTCAGAGAGTTGTGTAGTTCACACGGTTTCGATCACAACTGTTCCCTTTCTGTTGCCTGCAACGAATTGAAAAGAAAAGAAGTAGTTGGACTGATGTAAAAAAAAAAGAAAGGGAAAAGACTCAAGCGGCTACTAGACGGTTCTACCATGTCAAGTGTAATCGTCTAATAGTCGCTTTAATCTTTTATTCCTAAACTCAAAGGAGTTTGTTGCCTTATCCTAGTCCGGTAATAGCATAAAGCTCGTGTTTGTCAGTTAGTCATTTTATCATACTCGTCTAATGGACCTTCTGTCATACGCGGTGCCAATTTCATGGGCATTTGCTTAAGCAAAGTGTGAAAATGGGAGGGACTACATGTATATCAGCCAGAATTAGGGAAAATGAAAAACTTTTAGAAAAAAGAACAACTAAAGTTGCTAAACAGTCTATTACCAAAGCAGTAACACACGCAACTTCATAAACATTCAGTGCTCGTTTCGTATTGAAGTGTGACATATTGGGGGGTATATTTTTCAACATACCAAGTATGACGTAACTATTATGACAGATCGTCTAATAGACGCTGCAGAAGTCTTAACCTTGTTTCTGGATATTTAAGCACTTTTTTCATTTGGTTTTTAATCCATGAATATAAAAGTATATAAATCGTGTTTATTCCTCAACGAGTATCGTGGGCTTAAACACTTTGGCGCAGGTAAAAGCGCCAAGTTGTACAACTTATTTTATAAGACCCTTTTCTGTCAAGTGTTTTCTATTTGTTTATTTATTTGTGCCTGAAAAATATAGATTTGGCTCCCTTTTTTATACAATATTATATAATTTTTAATACAGTTTTGCTCTTGATCTAGAAATTTGCTTAATATATTCCTTTTTGTTGTCAGCTGATTATTTGACAAAAATAAACAGCGCATTAAAACGTTTAAAGTTGATGAACTTTTTTGCCTTTTTTGTTAATTGTTCTATGGAAAAATACTGGCTTAAAGTTTTATGAAAATAAGTCTGGTTTGTTCTAAAATCATGTGATTTCAAGCCAAACGGTTTTCAGAACCGATTAATACTCTTTTAAAAATGTTTTCTCCAAGTGTAAAAACAACATGTCATGGAAATTCGTTTAAGATGTAAATAAATACAAAAAATGCGTCTGCTACTAATTTGTCCTTTGACAAATGTTTGACAATTTGTTGGGCATTAAAGTACGTCTCTTTGATTTTAAGAGGTTTTTTTTTCTTTTTTTTAAAGAATGATTCTTTAAGCATTTCATAATGATTCAGTTCATTTATCTTATTTAAATTTAAGAATATGAAAGAAATTCTTTTGTTGTAGCCAAAACAAGATAAATTTCAAACTACCGAACTAATTACAGTTTCTGGCTGAAATCTTTATATTAATGAAACAAATGGGTTTGGTTATTTTGAATAATCTTTAAGTTGGGTGAAGTGACGGTACATAAGTCGACACCATCTGGCCACTTTGGCCAAATTCCATCACAAGTATTTGATTATTTAGATGTTGGCATATGTACTTATTTATCAAACCGTTGCTACTTTTGGTGACTGATTAAACGATTTTGGGCTAAACTTAGGCCCCTCTCTTAACACTGAGATAATAATTTTCAACACAGAGTTCAACTTATTCCCAAATCAAAATCCAAAATCAAAATAAAAATTATGAAAATAATTTATGTTTTTTTTTTTCTGTACTATAAATAAATATTTGTTTCAATCTTTACTTCCAGTCAACATATTTTCGCTCGGCTCAAATGACGCAGCCTGTTGTGGCCGCTTACTTGCAAATAATCGTTTTATTTGGTGCACAAGTCGATTCTCTGGCAAATTTTATCAGTTGATTTTTAAATAAACACTTGCGCCAAACAGCATTTGTTTGTTTGCCAGTTAAACATTGTACAAATATTGTGCGATAGATTGCAAATACTACAGCACGGCACCAGTAACAGGGATGTTTGGTTTGAAATCATCATTAAGCTGAAAACAAATACGTTTGTACAGAAAGTCAATGTAGAGTATTACGAACGAAAATTACACATTTGCCAGCAATAAGCAGAAGTCTATGATAATTGTAACTGAAATTACCAACAACAACAATGGGAAATAGGGCGGCGTCTTTAATTGTTTATGAACTAAATAAAAAAAAAAGACTAGCCTGTTTAATCCGAATCAGCTTTAATATATTTATATATGAAAATTTTAAAGATAGTGTCTAGTCATTATAAAACTAATAGCAGAGTTGAGGTTTCAGAATTATGTACATATATAACAAATTTATCCCATTTGCAAGCGGCAAAGCGTCTTAATACAGCCGAAACGTTGTCAACTGAGTAGTTAAATAAGTTTTTCGGTTTCCA
The DNA here is from genome assembly GCA_932526305.1 of Epicampocera succincta. Taxonomy (NCBI): domain Eukaryota; kingdom Metazoa; phylum Arthropoda; class Insecta; order Diptera; family Tachinidae; genus Epicampocera; species Epicampocera succincta. The sequence goes on along the minus strand of OW052037.1, from coordinate 51,722,070 downwards.
ATACATCCTGCAGCATCGATCAAGTTATTTTCTCCTATATGAGTATATGGACGTCTAACTATTTATTGTTTTTCTGTTTTATATTATTATTATTATATATTAAATGTTTGTTGTCCATACAACAACAAAATAGTAACAGAAATTGAAAAAAACTCTGTGGCAAAAAATGTTTATTGAACAGAAAATATTGGGAATTTAAAAAAAAAACTAATAATAATAATAATATTTTTTATGAAGAGAGTTTTTTGTCTTCATGAAATAAGAAATCTGAAATTTCTTTTGCACAATAATTGTATGAATGCATTTAAGATTAGTATTATTGTCTGACGAAGTAAAATTTCCCAAATTATGGTTAATATAACAATTCTATGATTGGGTGTGAACATAATATGGTTGGCAAGTTTACAATTACATAGTAATTTTACAATTGTATGGTAACTTATTATGTTGAGCGGGCACTAAATTATTGCTAAACAGGATATGATCTGTGGAAACATTTTTTTTTTTATAAAATGATGGTAAATTTTGTTAATGGCAAATCTTATTAAATAAAATCTATGGTTTGCCTTGAATGTCGGCTAAATTTGCAAAATTCTAGAAATGTTGTTTGTTTCTTGAACCATATATGACTAATAATTAAATAAAATGCTTAAAATAAAATTGAGACAATTGCGCCCATCAGTGGTATTGAATCATGACAGTCGGAAACATGTTAAAATTTCAGAAAAATCGCCATTTACCACCCTATTAAAATCACAATGATGTTACAAACTAGTTTTTTTTATAGCAGATATATTTTTACGTAACATGTTTTATACTCTCAAACGCTTGGAATTCGGCAATCAGTGAAGCAGTAGCAGAGAAAAAGTTTTAAATTGCAGCCTAAAAATATGTCATCTGGTTGAACAGACTTGCAGGCATCTGTTGACTGAGAACTGTACGAGTGGGGTGTACCAGTATGTTGAAAAAGGAACATGTGTTCATGTGCGCCGAAATCAGCGCGCTGAATGTTAATGTTTGAAAGGATGTCACACTTTGGTCTACTTTATTCTCTGTTTTTAATACCATGACTTGTATTTTCACTATTGCTGAAATGGGATAAAAGTTTTAAACGCGAATTGTCATTAAATAAAAACCACAAATGCTTTTATATTTATTTAACACACACACACACACAACACCAACAAACATGCATTCACAAATGCGTGCCAATGAATTATTTTACACATAAACACCCGGCTAAAAAATCAACAACATTCGCGGAAAAACTTTAAATCGAATTGCAATAGTTAAAAATAAATTTTCTTCTGCATTGACTCTGCGCCATTTAAGCGCTGTCATATGAAATAGTGAAGCTGTTGAACAGACAGCGAGACATTATAATTGTACGGATTTAAAATATGTCGCAAATGTATTTAAATGAATTGGTATATGGTTGTTCGTTTAACTTTTACTTAAACTATCGAATTTGAATAGTAGAAAAAAGTTCTTTATAACAGTTATTATGTGAGTAAAAAAAAATTATGAAAAAAGTTATTCGTAAACGTAAAAATAAAAGAATGGAACTCTTAAAATTTTAGTTTGATTTATTTTATTTATATGTAAAACTAAATTCGTTTGAAAGCTTTAATTTTCCAGCTGGACACAAAACTCATCTCATCAGATATAAAACTCATTTAGCCCCAAGGCACCTATCGATTGATAAACATCTTTCTTTTTGAGCTCTGGGGGACAAAAATATTATTCGTATCGAGGCGTAAACGCCTCAATTGTTTGACCATTGTGGTATTCGCTTTGCCAGTTTGAACTCTACCGCCCAACATTTTTGAGCCCAAATCGAAGGATTAGATTTTCTAATATTGGCGTCGTTTTAACTCTTCTGCCGGTTGAAATTTTTTAGTCTTAAACGAAGAAATAGAGTGGAATCTAGCGCGGCCTTAATGGACTGAAATCTTCGAACTGAAAATACTGAAATATATATTAAGGATAAATTTTTTTATGTATTTACAAATTTACTAGGATCATATTTTTCTTTTAACAACTTTTCTTAGTATTATTGTACTAATGAGCGTGGAAAGGATTCTTCACTCTTATACTAGTGTAGAACTACCAGCTTTAAATTGTTTTCGCTGAAAATTTCAACAACAAAATTATGATATATCCGATGCACTCGATAAAAAAAGGAAACTGTAAAATAAGAAGAAAACAAACTAAATCGGGTTTGTTTCAGCCGATGGAAATAAAACCGTAGAAAAGAGTTTTATTTTATGACAAATCCTTTTGTTTTGAATTGAATCATGGCTCTTCACTGTGGATCACTGCCATACCAGTCTTTGCCATGCAATAGTACAAATGGCCTCCTTTGACATTTACATAAAGAGTTTTTGAATTCGTATATTCTGAATAAGACATATTTACGGTCCCTGCGAAAATTTAGCCCAAATTGGGGAAAATTTTAAATAAAGCAAAAAAAAAAATTAAATTCTTTTCATAGAATCGCACATGAACATTAAACATTATTTGTGTACATCCAGGGCTGAAAAACAGTACATTGTGAAATGATTTCAATACAATATTTAACATATTGATGTAAAACAATTCGATTAAGATTTCCGCAAGTCAAACAGGCGTCCGGGCCAAAATGAAAGGGCTTTGGGAAGGTGCAAAAGGAAAAATACTTTTGCATTTGCAAATATTTCAGCAATAAATAGCAGGGAGGTTTTAACTGTCGTACGTTGCTAGAATATATGTAGATATTCGTACATAGTTGCTCTGTCAGTGTCTGTCTGCTGCATGTTGCCTGGCAATTGCTGTCGTCGTCCTTGTCGTGCTCGTCGTCGTTTTGTGGCGCAGAAATGAAATTGTAGTCTGTTTTTTAAACACATTTTTTGTGCAACCACATTTTATTTAACTTTGTTGTATTGATATTCGTATGTGCGGTATTTTTCATTTACCCGCAGCCATTCCTTGCGAATATGCAGACAGCATAGAAATCTACAATTTGGTTCTTCAATTGTTTCATTGAGTATTGAAGGATTTTTATCGCACAGTTGTTGGTTGGTTTATTTGCTTCTGGGGTCTTTCGTGATTTTATCAATTCAATAAAAACAAAATAAAATCTCAACAATAAAAACAACAACATGACGGCAAGAAGAAATAAGAAAAAAATTCAAATACTTTTAATACTCCCTTATGAGATTTTTTGTTGATGGGTGATTTTTTTTTCTGTTGATGAGCAAAATGTTTCTTTTTTCAAAAAAAAAAAAAAAAAAAAACAAAGAAAAGAAATTGGGTTGACGAATAGACTTTAAGCAAAACGGGGATACCCTTAAAAACAAATATTTTATCTTTTTGGGACATTTAGTCCAATATAAATATTTCTATTTTATGTTTGATCCGTTTGTGAAGCGATTTTTTATATTCAATTAGTGCTTGAAACGGATTTTATGTGATTTTGTTGCAACAATTTGAAGAAGTAACAGAACAAAGTTGCTGTTAGAAATTTTCCTTGCTACATATTTGAATTTCTTTCCATTCCATAAAACTTGTTTGCACTCTGGTCCAACTCCAACTATTGTAATAAATTTAGTTTCAAAGTTTTATAGCAAGAAAACTGTGTACCCGAAATCTTGCTCGATCGATTTACATATAAAGACCGCAGTGCGAAACTGTTGAAATGTTCTTGTAACTGTGTCATCACAGGAGTGAAAGAGAAAGAGATATGGCTTGAGAATTGCACAACTCAATCAAAAAGAGACTTATTTCAAACAATTTTTTCCCATTTCTTTACTAATTGAATCTCCACAACAATTAACGAATGTAAACAAGAATCTTTTTTAAGTTCAGTCCCACAGTGGCCCTGAGTTGACCAACTCCACTTTGTGGGCTTGTCAAGGGCTTATCAGGCACACACAGGTGGCAACTTTTCGTGTTGTACGGTGACGGCACATAACACAAGCGCCGTCCTTGAAAACTTGGGCTGCCTACTTTTTTTCCCGTAATATCCTATGCACCAGAGTTGGTAGTCCGAAAGCTTCAAGCAACAGTAGGCTTTAAGCAACTTGTGCCTTTTCCTATCATCTAGGGCGCTACCAACAACAGCAATCTGTTGCTGTGGACATTTGGTCCACCGAAATGCCATTTCACAACCAACGTTCGTTATCGTTCAAAGTTCAGCGTTTCTTCTATTCACAAACAGTAACAATCGGAATATTCAGTTTTAATTTAAGTTTTTCATTTAAAGTTGGACACAAAATATTAACAGATTTCTTACTTTAACTTTCAATGAATCTAGATAACAAAATAATTAGACTGAACTTTTATTTGTTTAGCTAAAACTTTCTTTTCTATATAATTTGATTTTATCAATATAAACTAAGATTGTGTCGCTTTATTTGTTTCTGTTTTTTTTTTTTTTTTTTGGCGCTCATCAACACATATTTTTAAACGTGTATTTGTGGCAATATTTGATAAAACGACTGGGTAATACTAGGCTCTGGTGTATATTGTCTAGCTGGAAGGCATTTAATTATATTGGTTACACACAAAATGACAAATAAATGGAGCCTGATACAAACAATATTTGGCGAAGCAATAAAACTGTTGGTGGTGTAAATATCTGAAGCTGCTCGTATCTGTCGTTAATTGCTTTGCGTGGCAGCATGTGTGTGTTTGTGTGTTTGTGTGTTTTTTGAAACTCCTTGCACTTGGCCCGAATGTATGCCCCATATACTCGTATATAGTCGCCTGAATGTGAATTTATTTTCACAGTTTGTCAGTTGAAAGTAAATTATGTACGATGGCTGTATGGGTATGAGAATGTTTAAACGCTACCAAATGACTCTTAAGATGTTGTCTTTAAGATAAACTTTTAGTTCATAAAAATTAAGTACTTTCGTAGAAAGGACTTTTTGTTCGCTACATACTTTGCTTATCTTCTCCATCACAACATCTTTAATTTAAGCTAGTTTCTAGAAATTGCTGTTTTCGTTGTTTTCGTTGTTGTTGTTGTTCGAAGTTTTATTTATTTTAACATGCTGCTTCCTGCGCAGTGAAAGGCGAAACACATTCGTACGTTTGCTGTGCGTTTCAAGAGCCTAAATGTATGTTAACTTTTAATTAAAACTTATGCTTGTTTCTTAACAATTTCGAATGAATATTACTTCAAGACTTGAGCTAAAATGTTGCGGGCGTTCTGCTTTCTTTTGGGTTGGCCTTGCTTGAAAACTTTATGCGGAAATTTTATCTGCTTGTTCATCTCATAAAAATTAATTTACTTTTTTCACTTTAAGCATTTGAATTCTGCTTTAAAAGCGTTTTTTTCTTTCTCTGTAAAAACTTTTACTACTTTTGCTCAAGCGTGTAATAGCCGTGTTTACAACTGCAGACCAGAGCAAATGTAAAAAATATGTTAAAGTTTATGAGAGTTTTGAGAAAAGTTATATTTATGTGCTCAAAAATAAAGTTTTTTGTTTTTTTTTGTGTAGAAATTAAAGATACTTAAAATATTCTGTTTAAAATTTTATGGCTGTTTTGCTTTGAGTGGCTCAAATTAACATTTTAGTTCGCCGCTTGTCATGAAGAATTTAAAAACTTATAATTGCTTTGCCTTAAAAGCAGCGTTAAAGAAGGTACTTAAATATTATTGAAAAATCCTTTTAAACGGAACAATCGAATTATCAAACTCCAAAGTTTTTTAAGGGAAGCAGAATATTATCAGTAATTTTTTTTTTCTGTAAAATAAATGCGAATTATTAAATGCACAATTTTTTCTTAAATTACTTAATTGAAAATTAAAGGGCCCTCGAATGGCGATCTGAAAATATTTCCAAATAGTCCAATGATTAAAAAATGGGACATTGGACCTATATCAATCGCTTATTAAACTGTTGAAACATTTTGCCTGTGGTTTAAAGCTAAAAACGCCGGAAGGGCCGTTGGCAGATCCTGATAACAGTGTCCGAGGTGCTGTTTTGTTGCTAAAGATTCATATTTTGGGTGCCATCTAGTCAATGGGCAATTTTTAGGCGAGTGTTGTTATGGGCTGGCGTTTCTCTGGGATTTCAGGCTACCAACTCAGGGCCACTTAGAAAATCACTTGCAGGACAGCCCCATATCTCAGACAAGGGCCTTGTGTTAGGGGCCTGAAGTTAGGCCCATTTCAGTTTAGGCCTTCATGGCAGATCCTGAAGTAACTGAATTACGCAATTTATCTCATATATTTCGAAGTAATGAATAGAATCAAATTAAGAATTGAATGCGTAAATTTTACGACTTAAACACTGAAGCTGCATTTTTGTTTCATTAATTGATGGATTAATTGATAGTGAATGTTAAAAGGAGCGAGCGATAAAAATGTGATTTTTGTCTATTTTATTAAGTGCTGTCAACTTTTCGTTTTCAAGGAAAAGGCCGTAAATCACGCCTTTATGACCAGTTTTAGTGCTTGTAAGATTTAATTTTTTTTTTACACAATTTAATTTTTTAACGATAACTTTAGTAAATTTTTGACAATTTGCTATTTTACTTGATATGTATATGTGAACTCTTTGTACTTGATAAATTTTCCAATAAAATTATATATGCACTGTTTTCTAAAAACTTAACAATGAACAACAAATTTTAGTTTGATAAGGGCTTAACGAGTGTTGAGCGAACTCAGCTTTGGATTTTTTGCATTGTAAAAAATTTACCTTCAAATATTTTTTATAAAAATTATTTAGAGATTTTTTTTTACTCTTATATGTTAAATAAAATTTCGGGAATATCATTATTGTTATTATTTCGGCTTTTTAAAATTGAAATAAAAAGAAAAAATACTAAATAATTGATTAAATATTATTCACATTCAAACACCCATTAATGCAAACTTTCAAACGGTCTGTATTTAAATATTAAACATAAAATTCTTGCCAAATTACCAAATAATAAAAAAGCTCTTATTCATTTCGTGCACAAACAATCTTCTTATTAAATAATGAAAGCAACAATAACAACATTTCCTGCCCACTCAAAATATCAGACGTATTTATTGCTTATCATATATCAAACAATACAAACATGTCAGAGAGGACAAGAACACAACAAAAAATATATCCCACATGGAAAAATTGCTGAAGTGTAAAGTAATATAATCAAAAACCGAAAATAAAAAACAACAACGTACATAAATAAATAAAGGATACAAAAAAAAAAAATACACCAACTGACACATACTCGAATATACAGAACTAAATTGTGTTTGAAACAATTGAATAAAGTGGACAAAAGTGACACAACATTTTTGTTGCAGTAAAAAACAAAATAAACAATAAAAAATGGCAGTAAACACTTTTTACAACGAAGTATGAAGAGCAGAGTAGGCCGATTGCTGTTGGAGTACCATTTTTAATCCACAACAAAAAAAAAAAAAAACTCAGTTGTGAACAAAATCATAAGCGGAATTGTTGGCTTAAATTAAATTAATTAAAACAAAAAAGAAAAATATTTCACAAAATTTTTTTTTTAATTTCTTATTCAATTTAAAGAAACTCGAGAATTGAAACAACAATTTTGCTAAAACAAAAAAAGTCATAAATAATATAAAAAACAAATATGTAATAAATTCACAACAAATTCTCTCGGGGAGGCCTTGTTTCGGGGAATTACAAGACTGCTAATATTTTTTACAAGAGAAAATACACTATTGATGAAAAAAGCTGTTTAACGAAATACATATTCTGTGATTTCTTTTTATTTCTTTAAGCCAATATTACTTTTAATTAAATTAGCAAAAATAAAACACTTAAATCTTACACTAATATCTTCGATTCCGAACCTGTGGGACAACGCAGTAGAGGACGCCCACGGAACCGATGGCGCACACAAGTGGAGAGGGACCTCAACCAACTTGGTGTGCAAAATTGGAGAACGCTGGCTAAAGACCGTGCCAGCTGGAAAACTTTGTTGGTTGAGGCCCAGGTTCACCACGGACTGTAGCGCCAAAAGAAGAAGAAGAGAAAACACTTAAAATTTTTTTACATATTCTATATTCAATTAAGAAAACTGTTCAACCAATTACATATTTTAATTAATTAATTTTTTTCTTTTTAATTAAATTAGCAAAAGTTTAAAACTTAAAATTTAAAAATAAAAATTATTTATTTATTTATATTTTTGCAATAAATTTTTCTCTGCAAGTTATTATATATTATGAAAATAAACTCGATTGTTGCACTTTACAAGAGCTGCCCATCCACGCCGTCTACGTCTATATGCCGCCAGTTGAATATAAAAATGTATGTTTGAACGTATCTGTACTTTCCAACCACCATCCGATAATTAGCAAAGCACCCAAGAAATGTCGTCGAATAGACAGCTATAAAATACATAAAAATCAGCTGCATATAAGTTTCGTTTTTGAATTGTGAAGCTGTACAACCTTTAAATAAACTCAGCTGTTCGAATACATATATAAAAACATTGCCTGAACAATTTATTTAAGAACTACTCAAGAAGTTGAGCGTTTTTCATATGAGTTTATTTGACAACTCCGTTGTTTTGTGGTACTGCCTGCGAAAACGGAAACTTAGAGCGCGGCTGAAAAGCACCAGCTACAACCTCACTTTTTGCCCAGCTCTGCTGTTTACATGTATACAAACATATATATTGAATTTCATGATTGTGCGGATAGAAAACAAAAGCAGAAAAGCGGCAAAAAGCCTCATGGTCCAAAAGTGGCCAACAAAACGCAATGGCACGCAATAACCAAACAACTACAGATGAGTGAACATCCAGTTGGTGTTTTTTTCTACGTTGCTTTTGTTGCTGTCAAGAGTTGAATGTCAAGGCGAATGTAATTGTAAACAACATACTGGACGTTGCGAACGCACAACACAAGTAACGTTAATGGCATTACAAGAGCTTAAAATGGAGTTAAAAACTACGAAAATTTATACAAAAAAATGAAAGGAGTGCCGCAAATAAAAGAAATTCAATCAAGAATTAAAGGGCTAAATAAAAGCAATTTACTTACGCATTAAATTTGTCAGCTGGCAAATGTAACAAGTTTTGATTAGTCTTACTAAAACAAATTGAAATAAACGAGTGTAGAAGCAGAAACATATTTAATTTCAGGCTTTCTGTCATTTGCAAACGTTCCCAAGTACATTTCGTCTTTAGGTTACGTGTTGAAATAATCAATGTTAAATAAACAGATTTATACAGGGTGTTACACAAGTTTGAATCATTATATATCGTAATAATGACATTAATGCTGATATATGATTTCGGTCTTGTGGCTGCCAGAGCTGGAGCCTACAGGACGCCATCTGGAACACCAATTTTCACAAAACTGTGACTGCATTTGCTACAGTATTTCAGCCAATAACTCTCCGAATGTTGATTTCCAGCTGTTCAATTGTTTCTGTCATGCTTGGGAGTACGCATTGTATTTAAGCCGTGATAGGATTACCGTGGGTTAACCCCATATTGGCACATCTGTTCAATTGTTTGTGGTTTATCGATGTAGAAAGCAGACATATAATTCACATAATTCCACAGAAAATAATTTAAAGGAGTCATTTTTTGGCGAGAAATTCATCAAAAGTATCTCGGACGTGAAAACCACTTGTCAGCAAGTTTAATGCCAGCTAATTGAGGTGAAAAAACAATTCTAGTTGTGCCTTTAAAAGTACCCACAGACGACATGTTTTTGCTTATGTTTTTTTTTTTTTAAATTTATAAGTCAGATGTTTTTCTTCATGTCTGTCGAAGTTTTTACTTCTAGGTCACAAACGTTCGTGCACATTCACATCTGACATCAGTCATGTTTGTTGCAACAGCTGATATAAATACATATGTCTGTGTGTACATGTATGAGTGCTTGAAAATTGCAATTTATTTTTGGTTAAAAGTGATTGTGAAAAGATAATTTTATAAATTTTGTTCACTAGTAACACTTTTTTTCCATTTCAGTTTTACGTCTTCTTGTTCCATATCTTCTTCTTTTTTAATATGTATGTATGCAAACAGCCATGTCATGCCTTTAAAAAATGTTAGCCCATTAAGCACAGCAAACAGTGATTTTCTCTTGATATAATGATCTTTGGGTTTCATCAAAGAACACAGTTTTGTATGGAAATTCTATATCAATATCGGCTCATTTGTAAGCGCAATTCTGCTGTAGTTTTATCCATTATGAACTGCAAAGTTGGAACAGCTTGAGTTGTGGTGTCCTCAATGGCAAATAATTAAAACAACATCTGGTCATACAAATTCTGTGTTTATTCTGCTTTCGTTTTCGAAATCGAGTTGCCGAGGTCGATTCAGTTTTCCTCTTGTACTTGCAACAGTTTCGTGCAAACACAAATCTTAAATGCAAATTATGGACCAGACGTGTCTGATTTTGGTGCTGAGAAAGTGCCGCATTTGTTTAAATTTTAAGGCCAAATATGAAAACTTTTAGTTTCATTATTGTATTGCGAATACGGAGGTAAAATATTACATACAATAATATTTTATGGGCATATGTGGATGTATAAAACGTAAAAGGAATTAATTAGACTATATTGTCATTGGCAAAGTTTGGCCTGTTAGACTACAAGTAGCTTTTTAAAATGGCAAGTCAAAATTTTCCAAGAAACAACAACAACATTGCCCTGAAACAGAAATGCAGATTCTTTTTCATGGCAATAACATATTTTTCGCAAAAGCGTAAATGTGTGCGTTGCTTAAGCCGTGTATGTACAAACGACTTTTATATTCTGTTACTACACTCATTCCTCTTTATTAATTATTTATTTTTGTGTTTTTGCTGGACCTGAGTCCTTTGAGCCAGTTGGTTGTTGGTTGTTGGTATGCCTGCATTGTTGTTTAAGTGCAACAAAGTAAAAGTCATTCGAAGTGACATTTGTAAAGTTCATTCAAGTGGTGCATCGTCAAGTTGACTATTTTAAATTTATTTTTGCGCGTAAAAGAACACCCAACACACACACACACACACATACATACACACACACATGCCAAACGCATACATATAGAATATGTTATCAAATATGTATGTAACATGAACGACAAAGGACGACAAGTAGCTGTAAGGGCAGTTTATACATGTTCATGTGTTCCCTGGCAAATGGTTACAACATCATGTTGCTTTAAGTTGTCATACATCATTTCCTGCAATTGCTTTCGAAACGAGTGCGAGTGCGAGTGCCACGGCTTAAGCTCGTAATACAATTTGTTTTACATGCGAAGTTAAACAGGCTACAAACCGTTCGGTGAAATTTTATAAGCATTTCGAAACGTATGTTTTGCCTGTTGCAAATGTAGGCAAGTGTTTAATTCTTTTTGAATTCTCATTCAATTTTTCTTCATTTAAGGAATTGTAGAAGCGCCAGTGGCTTGTGGTTAAAGGGGTTTCCTTTCATGAGCTTTTTCTTTTCCAGCCATTTACATTAACAGCGGGAATATAAAAAGCGTAGATTTTATTTTAAATTTCCTCTCTAAGTGCCTGCAGAAGAAATCCTAATGAATATTAATAATATTACTGTAGAAGATTGCAGCTTCAAACCGGCCGTAAAATGAAGTCCAGATGTACACACCCTATGTAATTGTGTGTTTTTTTAACCCGCTCTACAGGAATCAATTGGCAGATTATTGCTATTTCAAAAAACACTCTCATCTTATTACGCAGTGCAATTTGTTATAATAATTAAACATTTACTTAAAGCCTTTAATTTTGTGCCATTAACTTTTTTTTTGTAAGTTTTAACTTTTATTTTTCTTTTGAAGACTTCAACCATTTTTTAAACGCACATTGTTAGGCATTTTTATAGCGAAAAAAATCAAAATCATTCAATATTAAATCTATGCCGGCAAAAAGTCTTGGTATTTGCCTAGACGACTTGTTATGTTTCAATCCCCCTCCTTTAAAAGCCAAGAAAGCATTTTTCAATTATAAAAAATTGTTTCGAAATATATTAACACTACAGTTTAGGTTATGCTTTGTCAGTCCCTAATAAGACCCATATCAACTTAAGGTTGCCAGATTTGTTTCAACATTTCCCCTTCATATATGAAAAGAATAAGTGTTTGCGAAATAAATCGTATCAAAGTGAAAGTATAAAAATTATATTTCTGGTGAAAGGTTATATGAGTTAGCAAAAATTATTCATTCAGAATACATTTAATAAGAACACTGCAGGGATGGAAAACAATTTAATATAAACACCCTCTCATGTGGACTTATCGAGGACAAGACAGGCATAACTATATTCTCTCACTATTAAAACTATTACATTTAATATTTTAAGTAACGAAAATTGTCGGTCGGATACAAGTATCTAACAAAAGGATAAGAATATCTAACCAGACTTTAAAAGTAAAAAACATTGATTCTTTTAAAATTTCTTAAAACTTGACTTTAACTTCAATCAATATTCAAAATAAACGTTGTACACATATCAATTTAAATTGAAGAAACAAAAAAACAAAATGTCTATTTAATTTACTTGAGTGTCCCCCAGTGGGACAGTGTATTTCTTGAAAATGTTGTCACTGTTTGTTTATTGTAGTAAAATTTATATTTAATACAAAAAAAAATGTTTGTATTGTTATTATTTATTGTTATAATTATTTTTCGAGATTTTGAAAAAACTCGGTAGTCACAACTAAAATATTTGGGAGAAGAAATGGTTTAATCAAATAGTTACTGCAACGCCCTTAATTTGCTTGAAAAGAAATTTGAACTTTAATAATTATTTTAGAGCTTATTTTAGAGTCTCAAAAATGTTCTCTTTTTTTTTGCAGTCAAAATAGATTTTTAAATGACTCAGTTATTTGGGCAAAATTCCTTCCCTGGCATTAGACCCCAGCTCTGCTGTTGTTACCAGTTCTGTGGAAGTGATAAGAAAGATTTGCGCTGCTGCTCGTTGTAATCGTCATTCAGTCCATTTACCTTTTTGTTTTATTTTGTTTGTACTTTATAATTAACACTGAGAAAAATCTTTGCCAAATATCGCTTAATTTGCAGTGTGTTGAAGAATAACAAGGAACACATTTATGAGCAGGATTACAAAATTGTTGATTAAAATTACAATCTCACTAATTAAATTCGGTAACTTTTTAATTTTCTTTACTTAAATCCTTTCGGAAATGGTTTTTAAGTCTATATTTCACGATTTCTTCTTATAATGATCTTTTATTAATTTTGTTTTATTCATTTTGATGAGTGTGAAGATAAATTTCAAAATTTTTAACCCCAGACTCAAACCTGCAATATTAACATACCTCTGATAATTAAGTAGCAGAGCTCTGTTAAGCCTAAAAAATTTATATTTTGCAATGAAAATGCATTCAAAACTAAAAAATTAATAATAATTATATTAAAAAATAAAATAATATATTTCAAATAACATATTCTATAAAATACAGCCATAAAAATCTAAAATCATCGCACTCATTACGGAAGACTATAAAAACTTTGTTGAAGAAAGTTCATGAAAATTCTTAGAAAATAAGGGCAGATGGGCGAAAAAAAATTATTGGAGAACATTCCTCAGGCCATATGTTCTTCGTATTTAATATAGGGGTATTGCTCGATATTATGGTAGGGGTCCCCCCTTTTCAATATATGGTCTTCGTATTTAATATAGGGGTATTGCTCGATATTATGGTAAGGGTCCCCCCTTTTCAGTATATGGTCTTCGTATTTAATATAGGGATATTGCTGAATATTATGGTAAGGGTCCCCCCTTTTCAGTATATGGTCTTCGTATTTAATATAGGGATATTGCTGAATATTATGGTAAGGGTCCCCCCTTTTCATTATATGGTCTTTGTATTTAATATAGGGATATTGCTCGTAATTATGGTAAGGGTCCCCCTTTTCAATATATGGTCTTTGTATTTAATATACGGGTATTGCTCGTAATTATGGTAAGGGTCCCCCTTTTCAATATATGGTCTTTGTATTTAATATACGGGTATTGCTCGTAATTATGGTAAGGGTCCCCCTTTTCAGTATATGGTCTTCGTATTTAATATAGGGATATTGCTGAATATTATGGTAAGGGTCCCCCCTTTTCAGTATATGGTCTTCGTATTTAATATAGGGATATTGCTGAATATTATGGTAAGGGTCCCCCCTTTTCATTATATGGTCTTTGTATTTAATATAGGGATATTGCTCGTAATTATGGTAAGGGTCCCCCTTTTCAATATATGGTCTTTGTATTTAATATACGGGTATTGCTCGTAATTATGGTAAGGGTCCCCCTTTTCAATATATGGTCTTTGTATTTAATATACGGGTATTGCTCGTAATTATGGTAAGGGTCCCCCTTTTCAGTATATGGTCTTCGTATTTAATATAGGGATATTGCTGAATATTATGGTAAGGGTCCCCCCTTTTCAGTATATGGTCTTCGTATTTAATATAGGGATATTGCTGAATATTATGGTAAGGGTCCCCCCTTTTCATTATATGGTCTTTGTATTTAATATAGGGATATTGCTCGTAATTATGGTAAGGGTCCCCCTTTTCAATATATGGTCTTTGTATTTAATATACGGGTATTGCTCGTAATTATGGTAAGGGTCCCCCTTTTCAGTATATGGTCTTCGTATTTAATATAGGGATATTGCTGAATATTATGGTAAGGGTCCCCCCTTTTCAATATATGGTCTTTGTATTTAATATACGGGTATTGCTCGATATTATGGTAAGGGTCCCCCTTTTCAATATATGGTCTTCGAATTTAGTATAGGGGTATTGCTCGATAATATGGTAAGGGTCCCCCCTTTTCAATATATGGTCTTTGTATTTAATATACGGGTATTGCTCGTAATTATGGTAAGGGTCCCCCTTTTCAGTATATGGTTTGTATTTAATATAGAGGTATTGCTCGATATTATGGTAAGGGTCCCCCCTTTTCAATATATGGTCTTTGTATTTAATATACGGGTATTGCTCGTAATTATGGTAAGGGTCCCCCTTTTCAATATATGGTCTTTGTATTTAATATACGGGTATTGCTCGTAATTATGGTAAGGGTCCCCCTTTTCAATATATGGTCTTTGTATTTAATATACGGGTATTGCTCGATATTATGGTAAGGGTCCCCCCTTTTCAATATATGGTCTTTGTATTTAATATACGGGTATTGCTCGTAATTATGGTAAGGGTCCCCCTTTTCAGTATATGGTCTTCGTATTTAATATAGGGATATTGCTGAATATTATGGTAAGGGTCCCCCCTTTTCAATATATGGTCTTTGTATTTAATATACGGGTATTGCTCGTAATTATGGTAAGGGTCCCCCTTTTCAGTATATGGTTTGTATTTAATATAGAGGTATTGCTCGATATTATGGTAAGGGTCCCCCCTTTTCAATATATGGTCTTTGTATTTAATATACGGGTATTGCTCGTAATTATGGTAAGGGTCCCCCTTTTCAATATATGGTCTTTGTATTTAATATACGGGTATTGCTCGTAATTATGGTAAGGGTCCCCCTTTTCAATATATGGTCTTTGTATTTAATATACGGGTATTGCTCGATATTATGGTAAGGGTCCCCCCTTTTCAATATATGGTCTTCGAATTTAGTATAGGGGTATTGCTCGATAATATGGTAAGGGTCCCCCCTTTTCAATATATGGTCTTTGTATTTAATATACGGGTATTGCTCGTAATTATGGTAAAGGTCCCCCCTTTTCAGTATATGGTCTTCGTATTTAATATAGGGATATTGCTGAATATTATGGTAAGGGTCCCCCCTTTTCAATATATGGTCTTTGTATTTAATATACGGGTATTGCTCGTAATTATGGTAAGGGTCCCCCTTTTCAGTATATGGTTTGTATTTAATATAGAGGTATTGCTCGATATTATGGTAAGGGTCCCCCCTTTTCAATATATGGTCTTTGTATTTAATATACGGGTATTGCTCGTAATTATGGTAAGGGTCCCCCTTTTCAGTATATGGTTTGTATTTAATATAGAGGTATTGCTCGATATTATGGTAAGGGTCCCCCCTTTTCAATATATGGTCTTTGTATTTAATATACGGGTATTGCTCGTAATTATGGTAAGGGTCCCCCTTTTCAGTATATGGTCTTCGTATTTAATATAGGGATATTGCTGAATATTATGGTAAGGGTCCCCCCTTTTCAATATATGGTCTTTGTATTTAATATACGGGTATTGCTCGATATTATGGTAAGGGTCCCCCCTTTTCAATATATGGTCTTCGAATTTAGTATAGGGGTATTGCTCGATAATATGGTAAGGGTCCCCCCTTTTCAATATATGGTCTTTGTATTTAATATACGGGTATTGCTCGTAATTATGGTAAGGGTCCCCCCTTTTCAGTATATGGTCTTCGTATTTAATATAGGGATATTGCTGAATATTATGGTAAGGGTCCCCCCTTTTCAATATATGGTCTTTGTATTTAATATACGGGTATTGCTCGTAATTATGGTAAGGGTCCCCCTTTTCAGTATATGGTTTGTATTTAATATAGAGGTATTGCTCGATATTATGGTAAGGGTCCCCCCTTTTCAATATATGGTCTTTGTATTTAATATACGGGTATTGCTCGTAATTATGGTAAGGGTCCCCCCTTTTCAGTATATGGTCTTCGCATTTAATATAGGGATATTGCTGAATATTATGGTAAGGGTCCCCCCTTTTCAATATATGGTCTTTGTATTTAATATACGGGTATTGCTCGTAATTATGGTAAGGGTCCCCCTTTTCAGTATATGGTTTGTATTTAATATAGAGGTATTGCTCGATATTATGGTAAGGGTCCCCCTTTTCAATATATGGTCTTTGTATTTAATATACGGGTATTGCTCGTAATTATGGTAAGGGTCCCCCTTTTCAGTATATGGTCTTCGTATTTAATATAGGGATATTGCTGAATATTATGGTAAGGGTCCCCCCTTTTCAATATATGGTCTTTGTATTTAATATACGGGTATTGCTCGATATTATGGTAAGGGTCCCCCCTTTTCAATATATGGTCTTCGAATTTAGTATAGGGGTATTGCTCGATAATATGGTAAGGGTCCCCCCTTTTCAATATATGGTCTTTGTATTTAATATACGGGTATTGCTCGTAATTATGGTAAGGGTCCCCCTTTTCAGTATATGGTCTTCGTATTTAATATAGGGATATTGCTGAATATTATGGTAAGGGTCCCCCCTTTTCAATATATGGTCTTTGTATTTAATATACGGGTATTGCTCGATATTATGGTAAGGGTCCCCCCTTTTCAATATATGGTCTTCGAATTTAGTATAGGGGTATTGCTCGATAATATGGTAAGGGTCCCCCCTTTTCAATATATGGTCTTTGTATTTAATATACGGGTATTGCTCGATATTATGGTAAGGGTCCCCCTTTTCAATATATGGTCTTCGTATTTAATATAGGGGTATTGCTCGATATTATGGTAAGGGTCGTTTTCCCTTTTCAATATATGGTCTTCGTATTTAATATAGGGGTATTGCTC
This sequence comes from Epicampocera succincta, assembly GCA_932526305.1. Classification (NCBI taxonomy): domain Eukaryota; kingdom Metazoa; phylum Arthropoda; class Insecta; order Diptera; family Tachinidae; genus Epicampocera; species Epicampocera succincta. Next base: position 51,704,568 of record OW052037.1, on the reverse strand, counting down.
GATATTATGGTAAGGGTCCCCCTTTTCAATATATGGTCTTCGTTTTTAATATAGGGGTATTGCTCGATATTATGGTAAGGGTCCCCCCTTTCCAATAAATGGTCTTCGTATTAAATGCAAATATTGATTTTATCGCAAAAATAAGTGAAATTCCAAAAAACTTAACTAAAATATCGATAGTGCTCTTTTCAGATATATTATAACTATTGTTATTTGAAGAAATTTTTGAAAAAATCCATATAAATATTAGGATGGATCCAAGTCTATCAGTATTCATTTTTATAATAAATATATTACTTCCCTATTAAACTTTTTTAGAAAAGTGGCTGTATCTCCGCAAATATTGATTTTATCGCAAAAATAAGTGAAATTCCAAAAAACTTAACTAAAATATCGATAGTGCTCTTTTCAGATATATTATAACTATTGTTATTTGAAGAAATTTTTGAAAAAATCCATATAAATATTAGGATGGATCCAAGTCTATCAGTATTCATTTTTATAATAAATATATTACTTCCCTATTAAACTTTTTTAGAAAAGTGGCTGTATCTCCGCAAATATTGATTTTATCGCAAAAATAAGTGAAATTCCAAAAAACTTAACTAAAATATCGATAGTGCTCTTTTCAGATATATTATAACTATTGTTATTTGAAGAAATTTTTGAAAAAATCCATATAAATATTAGGATGGATCCAAGTCTATCAGTATTCATTTTTATAATAAATATATTACTTCCCTATTAAACTTTTTTAGAAAAGTGGCTGTATCTCCGCAAATATTGATTTTATCGCAAAAATAATTGAAATTCCAAAAAACTTAACTAAAATATCGATAGTGCTCTTTTTAGATATATTATAACTATTGTTATTTGAAGAAATTTTTGAAAAAATCCATATAAATATTAGGATGGATCCAAGTCTTTTAGTATTCATTTTTATAATAAATATATTACTTCCGAATTAAACTTTTTTAGAAAAGTGGCTGTATCTCCGCAAATATTGATTTTATCGCAAAAATAAGTGAAATTCGAAAAAACTTAACTAAAATATCGATAGTGCTCTTTTCAGATATATTATAACTATTGTTATTTGAAGAAATTTTTGAAAAAATCCATATAAATATTAGGATGGATCCAAGTCTATCAGTATTCATTTTTATAATAAATATATTACTTCCCTATTAAACTTTTTTAGAAAAGTGGCTGTATCTCCGCAAATATTGATTTTATCGCAAAAATAAGTGAAATTCGAAAAAACTTAACTAAAATATCGATAGTGCTCTTTTCAGATATATTATAACTATTGTTATTTGAAGAAATTTTTGAAAAAATCCATATAAATATTAGGATGGATCCAAGTCTATCAGTATTCATTTTTATAATAAATATATTACTTCCCTATTAAACTTTTTTAGAAAAGTGGCTGTATCTCCGCAAATATTGATTTTATCGCAAAAATAAGTGAAATTCCAAAAAACTTAACTAAAGTATCGATAGTGCTTTTTTCAGATATATTATAACTATTGTTATTTGAAGAAATTTTTGAAAAAATCCATATAAATATTAGGATGGATCCAAGTCTATCAGTATTCATTTTTATAATAAATATATTACTTCCCTATTAAACTTTTTTAGAAAAGTGGCTGTATCTCCGCAAATATTGATTTTATCGCAAAAATAAGTGAAATTCCAAAAAACTTAACTAAAGTATCGATAGTGCTTTTTTCAGATATATTATAACTATTGTTATTTGAAGAAATTTTTGAAAAAATCCATATAAATATTAGGATGGATCCAAGTCTATCAGTATTCATTTTTATAATAAATATATTACTTCCGAATTAAACTTTTTTAGAAAAGTGGCTGTATCTCCGCAAATATTGATTTTATCGCAAAAATAATTGAAATTCCAAAAAACTTAACTAAAATATCGATAGTGCTCTTTTCAGATATATTATAACTATTGTTATTTGAAGAAATTTTTGAAAAAATCCATATAAATATTAGGATGGATCCAAGTCTATCAGTATTCATTTTTATAATAAATATATTACTTCCCTATTAAACTTTTTTAGAAAAGTGGCTGTATCTCCGCAAATATTGATTTTATCGCAAAAATAAGTGAAATTCCAAAAAACTTAACTAAAATATCGATAGTGCTCTTTTCAGATATATTATAACTATTGTTATTTGAAGAAATTTTTGAAAAAATCCATATAAATATTAGGATGGATCCAAGTCTTTTAGTATTCATTTTTATAATAAATATATTACTTCCCTATTAAACTTTTTTAGAAAAGTGGCTGTATCTCCGCAAATATTGATTTTATCGCAAAAATAAGTGAAATTCGAAAAAACTTAACTAAAATATCGATAGTGCTCTTTTCAGATATATTATAACTATTGTTATATGAAGAAATTTTTGAAAAAATCCATATAAATATTAGGATGGATCCAAGTCTATCAGTATTCATTTTTATAATAAATATATTACTTCCCTATTAAACTTTTTTAGAAAAGTGGCTGTATCTCCGCAAATATTGATTTTATCGCAAAAATAATTGAAATTCCAAAAAACTTAACTAAAATATCGATAGTGCTCTTTTCAGATATATTATAACTATTGTTATTTGAAGAAATTTTTGAAAAAATCCATATAAATATTAGGATGGATCCAAGTCTATCAGTATTCATTTTTATAATAAATATATTACTTCCCTATTAAACTTTTTTAGAAAAGTGGCTGTATCTCCGCAAATATTGATTTTATCGCAAAAATAATTGAAATTCCAAAAAACTTAACTAAAATATCGATAGTGCTCTTTTCAGATATATTATAACTATTGTTATTTGAAGAAATTTTTGAAAAAATCCATATAAATATTAGGATGGATCCAAGTCTATCAGTATTCATTTTTATAATAAATAAATTACTTCCCTATTACACTTTTTTAGAAAAGTGGCTGTATCTCCGCAAATATTGATTTTATCGCAAAAATAAGTGAAATTCGAAAAAACTTAACTAAAATATCGATAGTGCTCTTTTCAGATATATTATAACTATTGTTATTTGAAGAAATTTTTGAAAAAATCCATATAAATATTAGGATGGATCCAAGTCTATCAGTATTCATTTTTGTAATAAATATATTACTTCCGAATTAAACTTTTTTAGAAAAGTGGCTGTATCTCCGCAAATATTGATTTTATCGCAAAAATAAGTGAAATTCGAAAAAACTTAACTAAAATATCGATAGTGCTCTTTTCAGATATATTATAACTATTGTTATTTGAAGAAATTTCCGAAAAAATCCATATAAATATTAGGATGGATCCAAGTCTATCAGTATTCATTTTTGTAATAAATATATTACTTCCGAATTAAACTTTTTTAGAAAAGTGGCTGTATCTCCGCAAATATTGATTTTATCGCAAAAATAAGTGAAATTCGAAAAAACTTAACTAAAATATCGATAGTGCTCTTTTCAGATATATTATAACTATTGTTATTTGAAGAAATTTTTGAAAAAATCCATATAAATATTAGGATGGATCCAAGTCTATCAGTATTCATTTTTGTAATAAATATATTACTTCCGAATTAAACTTTTTTAGAAAAGTGGCTGTATCTCCGCAAATATTGATTTTATCGCAAAAATAAGTGAAATTCGAAAAAACTTAACTAAAATATCGATAGTGCTCTTTTCAGATATATTATAACTATTGTTATTTGAAGAAATTTCCGAAAAAATCCATATAAATATTAGGATGGATCCAAGTCTATCAGTATTCATTTTTGTAATAAATATATTACTTCCGAATTAAACTTTTTTAGAAAAGTGGCTGTATCTCCGCAAATATTGATTTTATCGCAAAAATAAGTGAAATTCGAAAAAACTTAACTAAAATATCGATAGTGCTCTTTTCAGATATATTATAACTATTGTTATTTGAAGAAATTTTTGAAAAAATCCATATAAATATTAGGATGGATCCAAGTCTATCAGTATTCATTTTTGTAATAAATATATTACTTCCGAATTAAACTTTTTTAGAAAAGTGGCTGTATCTCCGCAAATATTGATTTTATCGCAAAAATAAGTGAAATTCGAAAAAACTTAACTAAAATATCGATAGTGCTCTTTTAAGATATATTATAACTATTGTTATTTGAAGAAATTTCCGAAAAAATCCATATAAATATTAGGATGGATCCAAGTCTATCAGTATTCATTTTTGTAATAAATATATTACTTCCGAATTAAACTTTTTTAGAAAAGTGGCTGTATCTCCGCAAATATTGATTTTATCGCAAAAATAAGTGAAATTCGAAAAAACTTAACTAAAATATCGATAGTGCTCTTTTCAGATATATTATAACTATTGTTATTTGAAGAAATTTTTGAAAAAATCCATATAAATATTAGGATGGATCCAAGTCTATCAGTATTCATTTTTGTAATAAATATATTACTTCCGTATTAAACTGTTTTAGAAAAGTGGCTGTATCTCCGCAAATATTGATTTTATCGCAAAAATAAGTGAAATTCGAAAAAACTTAACTAAAATATCGATAGTGCTCTTATGGTAAGGGTCCCCCCTTTTCAATATATGGTCTTCGAATTTAGTATAGGGGTATTGCTCGATATTCTGGTAAGGGTCCCCCCTTTTCAATATATGGTCTTCGTATTTAGTATAGGGGTATTGCTCGATATTCTGGTAAGGGTCCCCCCTTTTCAATATATGGTCTTCGAATTTAGTATAGGGGTATTGCTCGATATTATGGTAAGGGTCCCCCCTTTTCAATATATGGTCTTCGAATTTAGTATAGGGGTATTGCTCGATATTATGGTAAGGGTCCCCCCTTTTCAATATATGGTCTTCGAATTTAGTATAGGGGTATTGCTCGATATTCTGGTAAGGGTCCCCCCTTTTCAATATATGGTCTTCGTATTTAGTATAGGGGTATTGCTCGATATTATGGTAAGGGTCCCCCCTTTTCAATATATGGTCTTCGTATAAAATATAGGGGTATTGCTCGATATTATGGTAAGGGTCCCCCTTTTCAATATATGGTCTTCGTAATTAATATTGGGGTATTGCTCGATATTATGGTAAGGGTCCCCCCTTTTCAATATATGGTCTTCGAATTTAATATAGGGGTATTGCTCGATATTATGGTAAGGGTCCCCCTTTTCAATATATGGTCTTCGTATTTAATATAGGGGTATTGCTCGATATTATGGTAAGGGTCCCCCTTTTCAATATATGGTCTTCGTAATTAATATTGGGGTATTGCTCGATATTATGGTAAGGGTCCCCCTTTTCAATATATGGTCTTCGTATTTAATATTGGGGCATTTCTCGATATTATGGTAAGGGTCCCCCCTTTTCAATATATGGTCTTCGAATTTAATACAGGGGTATTGCTCGATATTATGGTAAGGGTCCCCCTTTTCAATATATGGTCTTCGTATTTAGTATAGGGGTATTGCTCGATATTATGGTAAGGGTCCCCCCTTTTCAATATATGGTCTTCGTATTTAATATAGGGGTATTGCTCGATATTATGGTAAGGGTCCCCTTTTCAATATATGGTCTTCGTATTTAATATAGGGGTATTGCTCGATATTATGGTAAGGGTCCCCTTTTCAATATATGGTCTTCGTATTTAATATAGGGGTATTGCTCGATATTATGGTAAGGGTCCCCCTTTTCAATATATGGTCTTCGTATTTAGTATAGGGGTATTGCTCGATATTATGGTAAGGGTCCCCCCTTTTCAATATATGGTCTTCGTAATTAATATTGGGGTATTGCTCGATATTATGGTAAGGGTCCCCCTTTTCAATATATGGTCTTCGTATTTAGTATAGGGGTATTGCTCGATATTATGGTAAGGGTCCCCCCTTTTCAATATATGGTCTTCGTATTTAATATAGGGGTATTGCTCGATATTATGGTAAGGGTCCCCTTTTCAATATATGGTCTTCGTATTTAATATAAGGATATTGCTCGATATTATGGTAAGGGTCCCCTTTTCAATATATGGTCTTCGTATTTAATATAGGGGTATTGCTCGATATTATGGTAAGGGTCCCCCTTTTCAATATATGGTCTTCGTATTTAGTATAGGGGTATTGCTCGATATTATGGTAAGGGTCCCCCCTTTTCAATATATGGTCTTCGAATTTAGTATAGGGGTATTGCTCGATATTATGGTAAGGGTCCCCCCTTTTCAATATATGGTCTTCGAATTTAGTATAGGGGTATTGCTCGATATTATGGTAAGGGTCCCCCCTTTTCAATATATGGTCTTCGAATTTAGTATAGGGGTATTGCTCGATATTATGGTAAGGGTCCCCCCTTTTCAATATATGGTCTTCGAATTTAGTATAGGGGTATTGCTCGATATTATGGTAAGGGTCCCCCCTTTTCAATATATGGTCTTCGTATTTAATATAGGGGTATTGCTCGATATTATGGTAAGGGTCCCCTTTTCAATATATGGTCTTCGTATTTAATATAGGGGTATTGCTCGATATTATGGTAAGGGTCCCCCTTTTCAATATATGGTCTTCGTATTTAGTATAGGGGTATTGCTCGATATTATGGTAAGGGTCCCCCCTTTTCAATATATGGTCTTCGTAATTAATATTGGGGTATTGCTCGATATTATGGTAAGGGTCCCCCTTTTCAATATATGGTCTTCGTATTTAGTATAGGGGTATTGCTCGATATTATGGTAAGGGTCCCCCCTTTTCAATATATGGTCTTCGTATTTAATATAGGGGTATTGCTCGATATTATGGTAAGGGTCCCCTTTTCAATATATGGTCTTCGTATTTAATATAAGGATATTGCTCGATATTATGGTAAGGGTCCCCCCTTTTCAATATATGGTCTTCGTATTTATTATAGGGGTATTGCTCGATATTATGGTAAGGGTCCCCCATTTTCAATATATGGTCTTCGTATTTAATATAAGGATATTGCTCGATATTATGGTAAGGGTCCCCCCTTTTCAATATATTGTCTTCGTATTTAATATAAGGATATTGCTCGATATTATGGTAAGGGTCCCCCTTTTCAATATATGGTCTTCGTATTTAATATAGGGGTATTGCTCGATATTATGGTAAGGGTCCCCCTTTTCAATATATGGTCTTCGTATATAATAAAGGGGTATTGCTCGATATTATGGTAAGGGTCCACCCTTTTTAATATATGGTCTTCGTATTTAATATAGGGGTATTGCTCGATATTATGGTAAGGGTCCCCCTTTTCAATATATGGTCTTCGTATTTAATATAGGGGTATTGCTCGATATTATGGTAAGGGTCCCCCCTTTTCAATATATGGTCTTCGTATATAATAAAGGGGTATTGCTCGATATTATGGTAAGGGTCCCCCTTTTCAATATATGGTCTTCGTATTTAAATAGGGGTATTGCTCGATATTATGGTAAGGGTCCCCCCTTTTCAATATATGGTCTTCGTATTTAATATAGGGGTATTGCTCGATATTATGGTAAGGGTCCCCCTTTTCAATATATGGTCTTCGAATTTAGTATAGGGGTATTGCTCGATATTATGGTAAGCGTCCCCCTTTTCAATATATGGTCTTCGTAATTAATATTGGGGTATTGCTCGATATTATGGTAAGGGTCCCCCTTTTCAATATATGGTCTTCGTATTTAAATAGGGGTATTGCTCGATATTATGGTAAGGGTCCCCCCTTTTCAATATATGGTCTTCGAATTTAATATAGGGGTATTGCTCGATATTATGGTAAGGGTCCCCCTTTTCAATATATGGTCTTCGTAATTAATATTGGGGTATTGCTCGATATTATGGTAAGGGTCCCCCTTTTCAATATATGGTCTTCGTAATTAATATTGGGGTATTGCTCGATATTATGGTAAGGGTCCCCCTTTTCAATATATGGTCTTCGTATATAATAAAGGGGTATTGCTCGATATTATGGTAAGGGTCCCCCTTTTCAATATATGGTCTTCGTATTTAAATAGGGGTATTGCTCGATATTATGGTAAGGGTCCCCCCTTTTCAATATATGGTCTTCGTATTTAATATAGGGGTATTGCTCGATATTATGGTAAGGGTCCCCCCTTTTCAATATATGGTCTTCGAATTTAGTATAGGGGTATTGCTCGATATTATGGTAAGGGTCCCCCTTTTCAATATATGGTCTTCGTAATTAATATTGGGGTATTGCTCGATATTATGGTAAGGGTCCCCCTTTTCAATATATGGTCTTCGTATTTAAATAGGGGTATTGCTCGATATTATGGTAAGGGTCCCCCCTTTTTAATATATGGTCTTCGAATTTAATATAGGGGTATTGCTCGATATTATGGTAAGGGTCCCCCTTTTCAATATATGGTCTTCGTATTTAATATAGGGGTATTGCTCGATATTATGGTAAGGGTCCCCCTTTTCAATATATGGTCTTCGTAATTAATATTGGGGTATTGCTCGATATTATGGTAAGGGTCCCCCTTTTCAATATATGGTCTTCGTATTTAAATAGGGGTATTGCTCGATATTATGGTAAGGGTCCCCCCTTTTCAATATATGGTCTTCGTATTTAATATAAGGATATTGCTCGATATTATGGTAAGGGTCCCCCCTTTTCAATATATGGTCTTCGTATTTAATATAGGTGTATTGCTCGATATTATGGTAAGGGTCCCCCCTTTTCAATATATGGTCTTCGAATTTAGTATAGGGGTATTGCTCGATATTATGGTAAGGGTCCCCCCTTTTCAATATATGGTCTTCGAATTTAGTATAGGGGTTTTGCTCGATATTATGGTAAGGGTCCCCCCTTTTCAATATATGGTCTTCGAATTTAGTATAGGGGTATTGCTCGATATTATGGTAAGGGTCCCCCCTTTTCAATATATGGTCTTCGTATTTAATATAAGGATATTGCTCGATATTATGGTAAGGGTCCCCCCTTTTCAATATATGGTCTTCGTATTTAATATAGGGGTATTGCTCGATATTATGGTAAGGGTCCCCCCTTTTCAATATATGGTCTTCGTATTTAATATAGGGGTATTGCTCGATATTATGGTAAGGGTTCCCCCTTTTCAATATATGGTCTTCGTATTTAATATAGGGGTATTGCTCGATATTATGGTAAGGGTCCCCCCTTTTCAATATATGGTCTTCGAATTTAGTATAGGGGTATTGCTCGATATTATGGTAAGGGTCCCCCCTTTTCAATATATGGTCTTCGTATTTAATATAGGGGTATTGCTCGATATTATGGTAAGGGTCCCCCCTTTTCAATATATGGTCTTCGAATTTAGTATAGGGGTATTGCTCGATATTATGGTAAGGGTCCCCCCTTTTCAATATATGGTCTTCGTATTTAATATAAGGATATTGCTCGATATTATGGTAAGGGTCCCCCCTTTTCAATATATGGTCTTCGTATTTAATATAGGGGTATTGCTCGATATTATGGTAAGGGTCCCCCCTTTTCAATATATGGTCTTCGAATTTAGTATAGGGGTATTGCTCGATATTATGGTAAGGGTCCCCCCTTTTCAATATATGGTCTTCGTATTTAATATAAGGATATTGCTCGATATTATGGTAAGGGTCCCCCCTTTTCAATATATGGTCTTCGTATTTAATATAGGGGTATTGCTCGATATTATGGTAAGGGTCCCCCCTTTTCAATATATGGTCTTCGTATTTAATATAGGGGTATTGCTCGATATTATGGTAAGGGTCCCCCCTTTTCAATATATGGTCTTCGTATTTAATATAAGGATATTGCTCGATATTATGGTAAGGGTCCCCCCTTTTCAATATATGGTCTTCGTATTTAATATAGGGGTATTGCTCGATATTATGGTAAGGGTTCCCCCTTTTCAATATATGGTCTTCGTATTTAATATAGGGGTATTGCTCGATATTATGGTAAGGGTCCCCCCTTTTCAATATATGGTCTTCGTATTTAATATAAGGATATTGCTCGATATTATGGTAAGGGTCCCCCCTTTTCAATATATGGTCTTCGTATTTAATATAGGTGTATTGCTCGATATTATGGTAAGGGTCCCCCCTTTTCAATATATGGTCTTCGAATTTAGTATAGGGGTATTGCTCGATATTATGGTAAGGGTCCCCCCTTTTCAATATATGGTCTTCGAATTTAGTATAGGGGTTTTGCTCGATATTATGGTAAGGGTCCCCCCTTTTCAATATATGGTCTTCGAATTTAGTATAGGGGTATTGCTCGATATTATGGTAAGGGTCCCCCCTTTTCAATATATGGTCTTCGTATTTAATATAAGGATATTGCTCGATATTATGGTAAGGGTCCCCCCTTTTCAATATATGGTCTTCGTATTTAATATAGGGGTATTGCTCGATATTATGGTAAGGGTCCCCCCTTTTCAATATATGGTCTTCGTATTTAATATAGGGGTATTGCTCGATATTATGGTAAGGGTTCCCCCTTTTCAATATATGGTCTTCGTATTTAATATAGGGGTATTGCTCGATATTATGGTAAGGGTCCCCCCTTTTCAATATATGGTCTTCGAATTTAGTATAGGGGTATTGCTCGATATTATGGTAAGGGTCCCCCTTTTCAATATATGGTCTTCGAATTTAGTATAGGGGTTTTGCTCGATATTATGGTAAGGGTCCCCCCTTTTCAATATATGGTCTTCGAATTTAGTATAGGGGTATTGCTCGATATTATGGTAAGGGTCCCCCCTTTTCAATATATGGTGTTCGTATTTAATATAAGGATATTGCTCGATATTATGGTAAGGGTCCCCCCTTTTCAATATATGGTCTTCGTATTTAATATAGGGGTATTGCTCGATATTATGGTAAGGGTCCCCCCTTTTCAATATATGGTCTTCGTATTTAATATAGGGGTAGTGCTCGATATTATGGTAAGGGTCCCCTCTTTTCAATATATGGTCTTCGTATTTAATATAGGGGTATTGCTCGATATTATGGTAAAGGTCCCCCCTTTTCAATATATGGTCTTCGTATTTAATATAAGGATATTGCTCGATATTATGGTAAGGGTCCCCCCTTTTCAATATATGGTCTTCGTATTTAATATAGGGGTATTGCTCGATATTATGGTAAGGGCCCCCCCTTTTCAATATATGGTCTTCGTATTTAATATAAGGATATTGCTCGATATTATGGTAAGGGTCCCCCCTTTTCAATATATGGTCTTCGTATTTAATATAAGGATATTGCTCGATATTATGGTAAGGGTCCCCCCTTTTCAATATATGGTCTTCGTATTTAATATAAGGATATTGCTCGATATTATGGTAAGGGTCCCCCCTTTTCAATATATGGTCTTCGTATTTAATATAGGGGTATTGCTCGATATTATGGTAAGGGTTCCCCCTTTTCAATATATGGTCTTCGTATTTAATATAGGGGTATTGCTCGATATTATGGTAAGGGTCCCCCCTTTTCAATATATGGTCTTCGTATTTAATATAAGGATATTGCTCGATATTATGGTAAGGGTCCCCCCTTTTCAATATATGGTCTTCGTATTTAATATAGGTGTATTGCTCGATATTATGGTAAGGGTCCCCCCTTTTCAATATATGGTCTTCGAATTTAGTATAGGGGTATTGCTCGATATTATGGTAAGGGTCCCCCCTTTTCAATATATGGTCTTCGAATTTAGTATAGGGGTTTTGCTCGATATTATGGTAAGGGTCCCCCCTTTTCAATATATGGTCTTCGAATTTAGTATAGGGGTATTGCTCGATATTATGGTAAGGGTCCCCCTTTTCAATATATGGTCTTCGTATTTAGTGTAGGGGTATTGCTCGATATTATGGTAAGAGTCCCCCCTTTTCAATATATGGTCTTCGAATTTAGTATAGGGGTATTGCTCGATATTATGGTAAGGGTCCCCCCTTTACAATATATGGTCTTCGTATTTAATATAGGGGTATTGCTCGATATTATGGTAAGGGTCCCCCCTTTTCAATATATGGTCTTCGAATTTAGTATAGGGGTATTGCTCGATATTATGGTAAGGGTCCCCCCTTTTCAATATATGGTCTTTGAATTTTGTATAGGGGTATTGCTCGATATTATGGTAAGGGTCCCCCCTTTTCAATATATGGTCTTTGAATTTGGTATAGGGGTATTGCTCGATATTATGGTAAGGGTCCCCCTTTTCAATATATGGTCTTCGTATATAATATGGGGTATTGCTCGATATTATGGTAAGGGTCCCCCTTTTCAATATATGGTCTTCGTATTTAATATAGGGGTATTGCTCGATATTATGGTAAGGGTCCCCCCTTTTCAATATATGGTCTTTGAATTTGGTATAGGGGTATTGCTCGATATTATGGTAAGGGTCCCCCTTTTCAATATATGGTCTTCGTATATAATATGGGGTATTGCTCGATATTATGGTAAGGGTCCCCCCTTTTCAATATATGGTCTTCGTATTTAATATAGGGGTATTGCTCGATATTATGGTAAGGGTCCCCCTTTTCAATATATGGTCTTCGTATTTAATATAGGGGTATTGCTCGATATTATGGTAAGGGTCCCCCCTTTTCAATATATGGTCTTTGAATTTGGTATAGGGGTATTGCTCGATATTATGGTAAGGGTCCCCCTTTTCAATATATGGTCTTCGTATATAATATGGGGTATTGCTCGATATTATGGTAAGGGTCCCCCTTTTCAATATATGGTCTTCGTATTTAATATAGGGGTATTGCTCGATATTATGGTAAGGGTCCCCCCTTTTCAATATATGGTCTTTGAATTTGGTATAGGGGTATTGCTCGATATTATGGTAAGGGTCCCCCTTTTCAATATATGGTCTTCGTATATAATATGGGGTATTGCTCGATATTATGGTAAGGGTCCCCCCTTTTCAATATATGGTCTTCGTATTTAATATAGGGGTATTGCTCGATATTATGGTAAGGGTCCCCCCTTTACAATATATGGTCTTCGTATTTAATATAGGGGTATTGCTCGATATTATGGTAAGGGTCGTTTTCCCTTTTCAATATATGGTCTTCGTATTTAATATAGGGGTATTGCTCGATATTATGGTAAGGGTCCCCCCTTTTCAATATATGGTCTTTGAATTTGGTATAGGGGTATTGCTCGATATTATGGTAAGGGTCCCCCTTTTCAATATATGGTCTTCGTTTTTAATATAGGGGTATTGCTCGACATTATGGTAAGGGTCCCCCTTTTCAATATATGGTCTTCGTATTTAATATAGGGGTATTGCTCGATATTATGGTAAGGGTCCCCCTTTTCAATATATGGTCTTCGTATTTAATGCAAATATTGATTTTATCACAAAAATAAGTGAAATTCGAAAAAACTTAACTAAAATGTCGATAGTGCTCTTTTCAGATATATTATAACTATTGTTATTTGAAGAAATTTTTGAAAAAATCCATATAAATATTAGGATGGATCCAAGTCTATCAGTATTCATTTTTATTATAAATATATTACTTCCCTATTAAACTTTTTTAGAAAAGTGGATGTATCTCCGCAAATATTGATTTTATCGCAAAAATAAGCGAAATTCGAAAAAACTTAATTAAAGTATCGATAGTGCTCTTTTCAAATATATTAAAACTATTGTAAATTGAATTTTTAAGAAAATCCCTATAAATATTAGGATGGATCCAAGTCTATCAGTATTCATTTTTATAATAAATATATTTTTTCCCTATTAAACTTTTTTAAAAAAGTGGCTGTATCTCCGCAAATATTGATTTTATCGCAAAAATAAGCGAAATTTTAAAAAACTTAACCAAAGTATCGATAGTGCTCTTTTCAAATATATTAAAACTATTGTAATTTGAATTTTTGAGAAAATCCATATAAATATTAGGATGGATCCAAGTCTATCAGTATTCATATTAATAATACGAATATTACTTCCATATTAAAGTTTTTTAAAAAAGGCAGGACCATTATGCCTCTTTAAATAGGGTATTTTTATTTGTCATATGGGTATTGCTCCATATTAATTAAAGAGGGTTGTTCCATAAATAAATGCATAGCAGCTAATGCAGGCTGGCTTTTTGTATTGCTGGCACAGAAAAGCATTGCCTGCTAATTATGTAGTGCAATGAATCCATATTGTCAGAGTGTTCAACAAGAATTTTTATGAACTTTCTTAAACTGTCTTTCTTTAATGAATGCGTTTATTATAAATATTTACGGGACTTTATAGAATATTTTTTTAGAAATATATTATTTTATTTTTCAATATAATTATTACCAATTTTTTAGTTTTAAATGCATTTGCAGTGCAAAATATAAATTTGTTAGGCTTAACAGAGCCCTGCTACTTAATTAACAGAGGTATGTTAAAATTACAGGTTTGAGTCTGGGGTTAAAAATTTTAAAATTTATCTTCACACCCATTTCATTTTGTTGTTTCTCCAGTAAAATTTGAAACATTTAAAATTTTTCCTTCAGAAACAAAAGTTCTGCTCCATGTTTTAGTTTATCTTTTATACAAAAGATTTAGTTATTTTCTTAATATTTACTTGAAATTTGTTTAAGTCTTAAGTTTATTTTGCTGTCTCAAAAAGTGCTTTAATTAAAAATAAAACAACATTAAAATTCAATCTGGCACATAATTGTTACCTTCAGCATAGTTTAGTTGAGATTTATGGGAATTTCATTAAAAAGAAAACCTTTTTCCTATATTAACTAAAGCAAAAGGGAAAACGAGCAACTGCATGCAGGTATTTTAAAGCCTTCAAGCACGCAAGATGGTAAAATGAATAACAATATTATGGAACACATGCGGCAGCAAAGTTACTGCATATGGCAAAGTTGGCAAATGCATGAAACGTATGATGCAAACAGCATCCCGTACAAGAGATCTATCAGCATAATAGCTTGAAGTGATAAAAGTTTTCTCATGCAGACCTACAAGTGAAGTTAAAATTTTCTAAAATTAAACTAAAGAATTTTAAGAATTCAGTCAACTTAAAGATAAGAATATGCAGCAACATATCACGATGTTGTCGAAAAACGAGCTCGTAGAAGGGGTCATTGGGTTGTGAGGCACATATGGGTGGCAACCTCTAGAGACATGCTGATACGATGCTGTTGCTGTTAGCAACTGTTTTAAAAAGGAACATGAATCCCTAAATAATCTCGTTGGTACACTGCCCAACATCTTGTTCCGTTTGAAAACAGGCATCTGTAGAGATTACCAAAGCCGTTTCTTCAATTTAGGTTAAAATCACAACCAGAAAGTTTTAGGCAAAACAGGAAACCAAATAACCAAACCGGGAACGGGAACGGGCTGTCAATTCATCTTTGGTGAAGTTTGCATAAGCGAAGTTACACAGGAACTGTTAAGAGTTGTCATTGCCTCTTGTCCTTTGAACTTTTTGCCTTCTATAGCTCAGAAAGCAGAAAAATACGATCCTCTGGGTCCTATTCAATGATGTTGAAAAATTCAAAATTCATACAAAAATTGCCTGTTTAAATATTGCTCTTCAATACTTTGAGTAGTTCTACAAATATTGGCAAAGAAACTCAACATCATCAGGTGACAAATAGATCCTAAGGCACACATTCTGCTCTTTACGGAAACTGGATTAAGCGAGTATGAAAAAAAAAACTGTGTTATCTTTAATGCTCCCATTAAAGTAAAGACAATTTACAAACTGCTCTTAAACTAAAAGATGAATGAATGAATGAATGAATAATAATAAGGGTCTGGCTCTTCAAGAAATCAATACTTTAAGGAACCGTAGCAGCTTCCTTAATGGTAGTGCTAACAAGTCCCGCTTACCCATCATACAGGCATAAAATAGTCTGGATATCCAGTTGCTGGTCTAGTGTTCCATTGACTGCGCCTCTTCACTTCAGGTTCTGGCAAGTGTCTGTGTTGTTCTGTAGGGGTAAGCATTTTGTCTTGAGAGTGTCCGAAAAATTTTGCTAGGCTTTTCTTATCAAGTATTAATGTCCAGCTTTTGGAACGATGTCACCAAGATAATTTCAATGAATATAACAAAGCAACTGCTCTCAAAACAACCAAAAAAAAAAAGCTGTTTGCAGTAAAAATGACGGCTAAATGTCAGACTTCAAGTAAAATTTCGTGTAAAATTTACGTTTACGATTAAAATTGCTAACAACTTGTTTTGTAAGTATTTGCTACCGCTTTTATTTTATTAGTTTTATCTTAAATGCTTAAAGTTGTACATGCCCCTGGAATCGCCATGTCCTCGTACATGATAAAACTTACCTTAAACATTTAACATAATTTACAACAAAATTTTCTACGTCTGTGATTTATTACACGAGCTTGTTGATTTGATAAGAAATGTTGTGCCCAGTAGCCGCTTTACATTCAGTTCAGTTACTTTTTCTCTGTTATTGTTAATTACAAAATAATGTCATAATCATGTGTTGCAGCCAGTACTTTGAAACGATTACTGCCTCAAAGCACGCAACAATCGTGTGTGTCTTAGCAATACCCATCTGTGTTTCTGATTAAACGAAATAACATTTATTACAAATGCAATTTTCAATAAGGCACACATGCACATACACACAAAGGTACGGCATAGGCTGTTTCATTAGAGGAGTCCCGTTCACCCACACAAACAGTTGTCTGTAGTCGTACGAGTATCTGTCATATTTATGTTATTGCTTTTCATCATGTACGTTTTTTATTTTATCAAAACAGAGTAGCAGATGTTGTTGCCGGCTCATAAGTTTGATGGCAAAGAAATCGTACTCGTGCAACATGTACATGGACGGCAGTACAAAACTCCTAAAACTCCTTCAAGAAACCTTCAGCCAGCAGACATGAACGAATGTTGCCGAACAGACAGCCGCATTCACTCAAGCAAACTTTTTAAATCACAACATATGCCGGCATATAGTTGAATACGTTTTCTTGTGCTTTTTCTGTAGTAACTTCTCCGAGTACATGTTTCAGAATCTTAACATGTATTTCCGTTTCCTGTATATTGCCTGTTTCTTGTGTAATTGCATATTTTATTATTTATCTTTCCTTTTGGTTTTTTCTTCGAGAAAACAACACAAAATATTTTTCTTTATTTTAGGATTTCTTAATAAAATGTTAATATTTTCATTTCATTTTCCTGTTGTTATCTTCTAATTTGATAAGTGTCTATTTTTTTTTTTTCTTTTGCTATACAGACGTGGGTAGATTCTGAAGGCATTTCGTTTTGCAAGTGGCGAGAAAAATCAAAAAAAAAGGAAAAAGTTTCCTAAGAAATGAAAGTAATAAAAACTAATACAGACAATTACAATAATACAACAAAATTTATTCGATGGATGTCAAATATACCAACATCTTAAGCCATTACTAATCCAGTCAGCCATGACTCTTATTCTAGTCACCGGTGACTAGAACAAGACTAAACCAAAAAGTATTAGCTGTTTTATAGATGCACTTCAGGCTAACTGAAGAATTTATTACTTTGCTTATTGTTTTTAGTTTCTTATAAGTGTCGCGATAGATGAGCTGGTTGTGGGTTCGATTCCTACCAAAGATTCTGGGTGTTTTTGTGGACAAGCAAACACTGTTGCTAACTGGTTTTCGTTGTTAAAATACATTTTTATGTATGTGTCTATGTATGTATACATGTATGAGTTCTTGTTGTGTGAGGTGTGAATGTATTTGATCTCTAAGATAATAAATAATTTTAATTTAATTGCGAAATAATTGTTTTTTTTTTTTGGTACTTGAAGGAACTGGGAGCCATTAACAAAACTGAATTAAACGTAAGAGAAGGAACAAACAAAGAGGGGAAAAGGTTAAAAAGTAGAAAGAACAAACTCACCCAGAAAAAAATTAATTACGAGCCACAAACATATTTGGTGTTCCGCATTTAAATGGCGATCGAAATAGTGGTTTCTAACTCGTGGGCCAATCCTTAAAACGATGCTGGTAGCAGAAATAAGGCCTGCCACAATAACTCGGAAGCTCATCGATAAAAATCCATCGAATGGCAGGATAATTGGAGAACTTCCATTAAAGCTGAAGGCGATAAAAAAAAAGTAGTTGAATTCCAGTTTAGAATACAGAACCGCATAAAGTTACACTGAAAAATGTTCTCTTCTTTTTAATATCTTTAACTAAACGTGTTGCGAACACTTTGCAATCTACTATAGCTGTTAATATATAATTTTTTGCGACTTTAAAATTCAAATTGAAAATTTTACACATTTACAGCGACTTTTCGCTTTCAAATAAAAATCTGAGTCTCTGCACGAAATAACGTGCGTAAGTGAAAATCTTTATCAGCATGTGTTAAAGTTTGTTTCTTAAAAGGATGTGCGTGTGGGCGTGTGCATGCGTGTAAATTACCTACGCACGTATTCTGTTAAATACGTTTAAGGCGGCAGAAACCTGCACACGCCCTAAAAGTATGCAATGATTTTTAGTTTAAAACAAATATCTCCAGCCGGCAAACTGTTACGGCAATAACGAATTGACAGTTTTGATGATGCGAGCTGAATAGCAAATGAGCTGATTTCTATGGTATAAGAGAAAGAAAAGTTTGGCGAAGCGTTTAGGGCTTTGTGTAAGGCTGCTAGGACAACAAAATAGAAAGTCTATTTTATTTTTTGTTTGTTTTCGAAACATTAACTCAAAACAGTTTTTTGTTATGAACACCCTCACCCTTGAATACTATTCTTAATTTCTTGACATAAAATCAGAAACTTTGGCTTAAGAACTTGAATTGTTTGCCAATCAATAATAAAAGTTTATATTCAATGGTCATTAAGTCATGCACAAAACAACTTTGACAGTGATAGAAAATTTTAATTTCAAAAGTTTTCTTGCTTGTTTTTTTTTTTTTTTTGGAAAAAAGTTACCCAACAAGAAGAACTCGCCAATAAAACAATAAGATCAACCATAAATAAAATCATTCATAAAAAAAACTTTTAAGCTTGAAATGAAAAACCACAAAACTATGCTGGTCGAATTCCTCCGCTCGTTCCAATCTCTACCAGAACAACTTCTGGTCCGTTGAATGTAACAGAGGTGTGCAAGTGAAGGCCTACAATGCTGTGAATGTGAATGTAAAAAACTTTTATAAAAAAGGAACTAAACACAAACCATGATAACAGAAACCAAAAACTACTCAAAACTGAAAGAGCGACAAAAGGAGAGAGAAAAATGGGAAAAGTTTTTTTTTTTATTAACCCTTTCAAACACTAGAAAACAAAACCAGGTACAAGTTCTTTGTTTTACAATGAAAAATGGAAACTGAAAATTGGAAAACAATAACAAAACTTGCAGAAAACTAAAAGCAAAATGCCATTTGTAGTTGCGAAAACTTAGCTGAGAAATAAACAATTGACAAAACAAAAGAAAAAGTCAAGTTCATTAACAGGAGAGTTATAGAGCACGAATTGCTAGTAAATAAATAAAACAAGGTAAAAAAGAAGTTATGGAAAAAGTTCAAAGATAATCTTAGCATTGAATTGCTGCAAGCGATGTTGGTAATAAAAGTTCTTTAACACAAGATAAGCCACAATAAAAAAAAAACATAGAAACCAGCCGAAAATTCTATGTTGTCTGCTCTACACAAAATAATCTCAGCGTTCTGTATCTTCTATCGATGTTGAGCGTAATGGCATATAGATTTTATACTTTTTTAAACAAATATCTTAAGTTTCATGATTATTATAAAAGTATTTCCGTAAATGGGTATTACTGCCATTACAACATGGCCCGCTAGGTTGCCAAGTCGAAACGTTTAGAACTATTAACTATTCGTTAAAGATGAACTAAAATAATATTTATTAAAAAAATAACATAAATTAGAAATGAGTTTTTAAACAAATTTGCAAAGATTATTTAAATTAAAACTCATTTCAATTTTCGTTTAATTTTTATAAATATCCCCATAGAAGTTTTAATTCATTTTCTGAAAATTTCGTTTATAGCATGAAGTTAACTGCAGTTTCGACATGCCTGTTTTTTTACAGCTGTTGTAGAAAAGTTGCCGTCCGAGCAGAATGAAGTATTTGAAGGCATTTACATTTTGTTAACAATAAAAGAAAATTAAATAAAATAATAATATTTGGGGAATTGGTGATAAATTTGCTGCGAAATATCCTTAAAATCATTTAAATTATTTAAAAAAAAAACCTCAAAGTAAGAATCTGCAACTAATAACCAGAAACAGATTCTCTTTTAATGTAACCTTTTTTTCGTAGTTGCATTAAACTATTTTTAGTATAACTTTCGCAGTTTTAGCCCAACTTTTAGAAACACATCAAGATCAAATGCCTTTTAAAATTGCCTTCATTATGCCTTACTGAAATTCTGAGCGGCAAGTTGTACCATTGGGAATAAAAAAACATACATACAATTAAAGAAAAACTTTTCCACTGAACGTATAAAATAAAATTCACAAAAGGTAAAAGAAGTCCAACAGATAAAGTAAGTCACATAATAGGAATGCAACGGAAATGTAAGACCTCAGAATGGCTTCTATAATTTCGTGGAAGAAGTTAATGAGAAAGATAAAAAAAGTTAAATTGTAGATTAAACCGAAAGAAAAAAGTTTTGCCCGCGCCAGCGATACAGCAGCACTGATATAGTAGAAGTTGTTTTGCTTGTAGCGAAATGGCAGTATAATGCGATTTGGCAGAAACTAAATCACACGTTAAAAACAACCGTTAGCCGGCAGTGAGAATAACAACAACAGTTCGTTCAATTCTCCAGTTAGTTTTTACAGTTCCCAGCATCGAAGAAAATGATTTTCAAATTTAAGAAATTTTTATGTAATACATATGTTTTTTTTTTTAACGAAGTAAATATTCTCTCTTGTACTCTTGCAACAACGTCGTCGTAGTCACATACAGAAATTGTAAAAGTATTTGACGTTTATGTACTCAGCAACACTGGAATGTGGTGGGCCATCTCTCTTTCTGTCACTCAGATCTGGAAATGTCAAGCACCCTGCAAGAATAGATGATAATTCCGATTGAAGACGACTGTCATTTTCTATATTGACTAGATGTGAGCACGATGTCGGCACTTGGAATAAGGGGTATAAGTAGTACTAAATCGGCCTTGAAAAATTGTGTAAAATAAATAAATAAAAATAAAATGTGTGCAAATGTGTAAAGTAAGAAGCGAGAATAAGTATTATCTCTTCCTACCACCTGCTAAATGACACCCGGCGTGTGGTACCCGTCTTAGTAATTTTTTGCTTTTAAAAGCACAGAAGTACGAAAGTTACTACATACTTTTTTACTTTGTTTTTGCTTAAATTTAGATTCAGTTGGATTTTTGGTGCCAGATTTTTTAGGTCGGGACGTGTAGAGATTTCGATGTTACCCATTTTCAACACCTTTTAACTAGAATCTCAAAAAATCTCTTCTTATTGGATTGGCACTTCAAACAAATTAAAAAAAAAAAAACATGTATGTACTTAATGTATTGACTTAAATATCCAAAAGCTTCTGCAGAGTCTACATACACAGTGAGAAAAACTTCTTTTCTGATGTATGTAAGTACTCCCATAAAAACTACTAGATTAAGCTGAAAACTTCGGGAAGATCGATCCAAGGGTCTGGTCTCTCATGAGATCACACCCCACATTCTATTTTATATACATATATTTTATATAGAAAGAGCCATTTACATAAGACGTGCCTCATTTACGAGCATTTTGTGCCAAATGCCTATTTGATAAATTGATTTGTCGGCATGAACGTTTTCAAGGGAACTTTATATCAAGATACAAGTCCATTAATTACTTATTTCAGTCGTTAGAGTCAACTCTTCATCTCCTTATTAAACTGTTAAATATGTACATGGCTGGTGGCTTTTGCTGGTAATTCTGGCATTTCGATAAATCAAACTTTTCTGCATTCTCACTAATTAACATATTGTGGCTGATGTAAACAGCAAAATAAAGGCAATTACCTGGAAGCGGTAAAGGGAACCAGCATTCACTAACAGCCATGATTTGTAAAACTTGGTAAAATAGTATAAAACAAACTGAAAGTTAATTAACAATTTGGATGGGAAAAATTGCTTAGAAAGACTAAACGAAAGACATAATTAGTTAATTAGTGTAATAATTGTAATAAAGTCTTTAAGCGCTTAAAGTATTGAGCTTAAAGTTCACATACATAAATCAGCTCATCCTTTACATGTTTGTGTGTGTGTGTGTGTGTGTGTGTGTGTACAAATATCTGCCTACGTGTCACTATATAGATTGGTATATAAGTAGATGTAAGCAGTTGCTTGTATTATCTGACATATCCATTTTATTGTTAGAAGACGTTGGTACAACAATGATGATGCACGAATAGAGGGATTTTATTTATTTGTTTATTTCTAGTTCAAATATCTCTGTCTTTATGTCTTTATGTCTGTTTGTCTATTTGCAGATCTTTTAACTTTTGTTACAACTTAAAATAAATATTTTTGTTTTTATACACACATACACATACATTTGTATATACATTTGTACATATGTATTTATTTTATGAATTCAAAAGAAAATATAAGAAAAATAAAAATATTTCAGTGATGTGATTGGAAACTTGATGATGATGACACTGATACAAACTTAAATGCTTAACTTCTTGGAAAAATATTTGTTGTGTGGCTTTCTATTGTTGTTGTGGCCACAATTTTATGCATTATAAAATGTTGCTTTTCCTTCCATATATTGATAAGAATTTAAGAGAAACGAAAACAACCAAACTGCAGCTGTCATGCAAAATGTTGTTTGTTGACAGCAACAATTTCAATATTGCTTTTCTTTATCATTTTTGGTCTTCGTTGGTTGTGCTATCAATGCCACTATATAGTATTCACACACTACTATACACACACACCCACATAAGTGTCTGTTTTGTGTTGTGCAAAGAACATGTATCCAGAATAAGAAGCCTCGAGCACCAAACAGCCCTGTTAAGCGACCTGTATAATTGTCGCTAACCGCAAACCAATTGCCTTTGTTAAGTAACTCCGATAATAAGTTTTATAAAAAATTTGGGAATACAACAAAAGTCTTTATTATGTATCGCCCCTAACAATATGTTAAAACGTATTCACCTGTAAGAAATACATACACATGTATATGTTAACAGCTTAAGCTTTTGTATATTTGTAATTGAAAATGTTTTTGTGGCAGATATTAGTTGTGTTCCCGTCGTTTTTGTGTAAAATGAGAGCGAGAAACTATTGCTGTGAGTAAAAGTCGCAAATGGTCAAAAGTGGGGGAAGACTAAAAATCATATTTCTATCGCATCCGCATCCAGACATTTCTACAAAAAAAGGTAGAAAAAAATTTGCTAATTAACAAAATAAAATACTATTTTACGGTCACGACTGAAAAAGAAGATAAAAAAGATAATATTTAACATTTAATAATTATAATCCGGTATATGATGGAAATCGAACGTTTTGTTGAAAAACATCGTCTTTAAAAGGTGTGAGCAAAAGCGATAGACTATAAAAAATATTTTGTGGCAGCTTTTCTGATTTTTAAGATATGAAAATGGTTCATAAAATATTCCATAAAATAATCCATCGCTTTTCTGCACACCTGTTGAAAAATGCGGTTTTCAATAAAACCATCGATTTCTATCACATCTTTTCCTGATTACTGCTATCGATAATATAATATTTCATTTTTTTTCAAGATCTAACGCAAATTATATACTGAATGTTATAATAAAAATATTACTATTATAGGAGGTGCAATCCAAATTAAATGAGCAATAAAATATATCTATCAAAAAAAAAAAAAAAACTTTATAAAATGAAAACTATAAAAATTTTTAATGAAGCCTCTTCTAATTCTACTTAAGCAACAAGAAAAAGCCTTTATAAGCAAAATAAAATTTAAGCTATAATTCTTTTTCAGTTTAAGAACAATTTTAAATATTTTTACGGATTATTATTGCTGCAAACAGAGTATGTTTGGTGCAAGCATAACTTCTGCTGTCATAATTATGCTCTTGTTTGCCACATGTAAACAAATGGCAAAAACCTCTGTTCCGAGAGAATCATCTTGAGCACAATTTACTCTTTTCGCATAATTTGTCACGAAAATCAATGTGAAGAAAATTCATTACTTTTGCTTTAGCACCATCGTCTTAAATTTTTAAAATATTTTTTTTTAACAATTGGCATCACTTAACGCTAAATTACTTTGCAAATTTTATATAATGAGCCATTGAATTCAATTTTGTTAGAAACATTTTAG
This sequence comes from Epicampocera succincta, assembly GCA_932526305.1. NCBI lineage: Eukaryota > Metazoa > Arthropoda > Insecta > Diptera > Tachinidae > Epicampocera > Epicampocera succincta. The sequence continues at coordinate 51,680,288 of OW052037.1, read as the reverse complement.
CAAAGTATAAAAATTTAGAGCATTTCCAGCTGAGAGTTGTTGACGAAAATACAACAATACAACAATACAACAAACACAAACACCTTTAGTCGTATTGCTCGGCAACTGAAGAACTTAAAATACTGTAAATAAAATGAAATTTCTTTTAATTTATTTTATTATTAACTTTCCAAGCCAAACTATTTCAAACACAATTATTTCAATGTTATTTTGTTAACTGAAAAAACAGACAAACCCGTTTGCCGGAATTATCCCCAGATACACGAGTTCTTATATTTATTCTCTAGTTTAAGTATCGACATCCATATTTAATATAAAAATTTCTGCTGTAATGAAATTTTCGCCACCATCAAATTACAGCCAACCAAAAATAAAAATAAAGGGATAAACATACATAAATGAATGAGCACAATAATGAAAATATTTTTATTCGTTTTATTCCTTTTTAAATTGGTATTACTGGCGAATTCAGTTAAGAGCATAAAAACTTATCTGCATGTGCATGTGTGTGTGTGCGAATACGTTCAAAAGCATGAAAAATTCGAAAGAACGCAATTGTTTTACGCACGAATAAATTTTAATGGAATGTAACAATAACTCAAATTTATTTAATAAGAAGCGAATACAAGTAGCACCAAAAAAATACGCTGTAATCAATGTTAAAGAGATTTTTTCCGTTAAGTTCCTTCAAATTGCATCGCTACGGGTAACAATGGCGCAGCGGTTTGATGAGAAACAAAAAACTGCGATTAAAAATGTAAAAAGAAAAAAAAACTACAACGCAACTTGGTTGCTTTTGGTAATATTTTTACACTTCTTTGAACAGTTTTTCACAAAAATTGCCAAATTTTTTTCATGCTCTGGCAGAAATACCATTTGGTTGGATAAAATAAAAATGTATGTAGAAACAGTTACATTTTATCCAGAATTAAAAAATACGATGAGTTGTTATAAAAATTTGATTAAACATAAAAACGGAAAAATGTCTAAAATTGGTTTTATTTTTAATTTGTATTCAAGCCTGATTCTCAATACTAATCATAAATGTATTTCAGTGCAAATAATTTGAATGTTGAGTCAATTTATACCAGAAGTAAGTCCGATTTTATAAAAACGTAACCGATATCATCCATATGAAATGCACTTATTATTCTGAGTATTAGTTATAACCATCCCTGCATTCCGTTATAAGTCGAAAAGCCTAATTTGCAGCTAAACCAAATTTGACGTAGAGATTCCTGTTGCTATATTAACTTTTTCAAACACTTGACACGACTTTATTGTATTTTATTGGTTAAAAAAACAAATTATATATATTTTATAAATAACAAAAGATTTCCGGATTTCTGATTTTTATAAAATTATAATTAATGCGAAAAATACACACAATTTTTCTTGAAATTTGGAAAATTAATTTTAAATAAAATCAGCAATGGCAGCACTTTATAAAAACGACTAGAAACTGTGTTGCCAAGTGGCATAAATTTCTTTAAATTAACCTCGCCAAAGTGCTGGAAATTAAAAACTTATTTCTGTTGAACACCTGAACTCTTGACGCTATAATTTAAAATGAACTTTTTCTGATTCTGACTATAATAGAATATTTACCCTTTAAAATTTGTATTGCAATTTTTGAGCGTAGAGGCGGCTATAGGCTTTATAGTAAAAAATGGCGGCAAAACTTCTATTTCTTTTCTTCAAACAAATCATTTTCTTTCTTTCTTTGAAAGGATATTAAAATGTTTCATTTAACATTTGAAATGGTCATATTGTCGTAATTTCACAGCTGTTCAACTTTTTTACAACAACAAGAAACATCAGCAACACAATCCACATTGTTGTTGAGCGGTTTTCATTTAGAAATGCCAAATAAAGTTGTGAAAATTAGCAAAAAAGATCCCCGCAAATATTTATTGTACTAGAATTTTTGTCCCAAAAATTTCAAGTGATTGTGCGAATTACTCGTATCTCTCGGGGAGTCTACAATAAAGTGTGTTAACAACATTTACTGATTTAAATTTTGCACTTCTCAATTGACCGGGCCACTCTTTGCCCGGATACATTTCAATGCTCCCTTGCGCGTCTACTCAACAGAGATGCCACTGTATATATATGCCTGAAATTCTTTCCTTTCGCCTTAGGCAAAATCATAAAGGGTAAACTCTCCCTGTACTACAACAAAATTCGTCGAAATTCTAGTATCTCTTTTGGTTCTGTTAAATATTCGTGAAATGTCAATAACAAACATTTCTCTCCTCAGCTGTGGACCGCCACGAGAGACTAAATCACACAAAAAATGTAACCAGCTGTGATCTCTATTTCACCTGTTTTGAAATTGCCAGTTGGCAGTTATAATTGAAACAAAAAAATATGTACAAAATCACTTTTGAAAGCACCGTGTTCTTTGGAATGTTGCTGTTGTCCACCAGCGCTGAGCAAATGACATGATAGATGTTTTAAAGGAACTCCTGAAAGCACATATTTCCAGTTCGATCATATAAAGACATATTTTTTGTTCACTGTGATGGTAATTGCAATAAGCCCTTCTATGTCGGCACAAGTGTAAGAAGAACTCAGGAGTGTAAACCAGTCAGTTATTAAAGTACAGCAAACAATTTCTATTCTAAACCTTAAAAGTCGCTATAAATGTGTTAAAAAAATGAACTTAATGAAATAGAAAAGTAATTATAATAAATTTCTTTTGCTAAAATTTCAAAAGAAGCTTGTGGCAATCTGTGAGGAAAAGTGTGTCAGGGGTAAGTTCTTATCTGCGTTAAGAGTTTTCCAGGGAGATGCACGCACAAGTGCGCCCAGCTTGTGTTTAATCAATAAAACCGCATGGGGTGTATGTTTCACTTCTTGTTTCGGATTCGGTTTCGGTTTCTTCTCAGCATTCGTTATTCTTAGTGTATGTGGATTTGATTACATCCAGTCTTGCTTCCTCTTTGCGGTTCTTGATGTCATGTTGTTATGGTTTCACTATTCACATTTTTTTTATTCCACTAAAAGAAGCCCTAAGACTATAAAGTTGATTTCCTTTATGAATTATTTGTTAATCTTCTTTGGTTCTGGTTCTGGTTTTGTTTTTTTTTTTTTTTTGCTAAAATAAAAATTAAAAAATCATGTTGCATTGAAAACTTGTTCTGTTCCGGCCGTACCCCCCACTGAGCAAATAATTGTTTAATTATTTTCCTTATCATTTTGTAATCAAATCATCATGAAATTATTTTTTTTTTTTTAGTTTTCAAAGCACAGCAAGAGTATTTATTATATTGTTATTTTCTTATATTGAAGGACAATTTTTATGTTTTTGCTTTTTTGTGTAAGAATTATTTTTTTGTGGTCTTAAAAAATTGAATTGGAAATTCGCTGAAATTGTTTGTTTAAGTTCATAACTTGTTGGCTATATTTAAATATTTAAAATTTTTGCTCCAAAAACTGTTTGTTAATATAGAGAAATTTCTTTGCAGCTTCACCTTCAAACAAATATTTTACTGAATTAACAAATTATTTAACAAACATATCATAACATCATACACATACAGATATCTTTATCTTTATATATAAAGGCTGCTACTCCACTTCATTTGTATGAGGTACCCACTTTTCTAAATTAGTTGACCAAAAAGTATTTTACAGTAAAATAAAACTTTAATGGAAAATTAAAAAATATTGTATAAAAATAGGGCAAAATATCGAAACTACGTCAGGGATGGCAAAATTTATCAAATTCAATTCTGTCTTACATCTTTGTAGTAGAAATAATAAAAATTGAAAAAAATGTGTCAGAAAAAGTAAAAGTTTTCAAACTATTTGATACAATTTTTGAAACTTTCAATGCCATCCCTGACTTTTGTATTGAAATGTTTTGTGTCTTTAATAATGTATAACTCTATATTGTAGGTTTCAGGTCTGTCCCTGAGACCCTGAAAGAAAATCAGTTTTGCATTGTATCACTATTTGCGATAAATACTCGTTTTATTTCATTTTTTCTATTTCAGTTTCACTTGAAACGTATGATTTTTGTTTGCGGTGATCTCAAACAAGTTGAGTTCACAGAGTTGTAATAAAAAGTTACTTGTTTTTAGTTGTTGTTGTTTTTTTTTGGACTTAAAAGTAATCAAATTAAAGTGGTGAGAAATCAATACTGCAATATTTAATCATGGTTTCTTCTAAAAGCTTATAAATAATACTTTATCCTTTTGTATCCCCCCTTTCCCTCTCCGCCTCACCGCCCCTCAACCACTTACCGACTCATGTCTTTGCTTACAGTTTAAATATTATTCTTGAAAAACACACTTTAGTTCTAGTGGTTTTCCGGTTTCCGGCACAAAGTTAAGTTTTCTTTATTTAAACCATTTTAAAATATCCATTAACATTTTTCATTTGAAATTTCGAAAAGTTTTACTTCTACTTAACAACTATTACAAATAAGCTTTCGTTGGACTGCAGCTTAAATCTTTTGCCAGAGTTTAGTCAACAAAAAGCCAAATTTTTTCTCATCACCAGAGTCTTATATTTCTTCTACTGGTACGTTGGACAATAAGTCATTCATGTACGAGTACTGGTCAGTTGGAGTTGCCGTAGCAGAGAGAAAGCAATTGAATTTGTCTTATTTAAAATTGTTTAAGTCCATGCATCTTGTGAGTGAGTAGTCAATTTCCTGGTTTTAACTTGTGATGTGAAGATTTTTCATTTCATTTTGTTTCTTTCGTTTTTCTTTTTTCTGTTTTGCAAACTCAAGAAGCAAGAAAATTCATTTTTGTGTAATATTATCTACAAAATTTGTCTTTTGGGGTTTCTTAACAAAACAATGGCCAACAAAAGTCTAATTGCTGAGCAAACTTTTCCTCTAGATTAAAACGAAAGCAAGTTTATAAAAGGGATTTCTGTTCAGCAAAGAAGGGCCCTATTATGCAAAGTTTGCAAAAGAGTCACCTCATATTCAAATACACTTTGTGTTATTTCCTTCTTTCAAAAATAATCTCAAAGATTGTTCTTTCATTACGGCCATTCTGCAGCTGCAAACATCACAAGAAATGAAAAGTTTAGTTTCGAACAAATATTTTTTTGTTTTCGTGAGCAGAATGAGTGGAGGGGAAGCCAAATTTTGTAAAATATGAGATGAAAGTGTATCGTGCAAATCAAGTTTTTCCTGTTTGTTTTGTTTTTTGAAAGATGTTTTTTTACTGGGCAAGAGTTTAGGGATTTTTTCCGCTTTTATAAACTGGAATTTTCAATAAAGTAACAATTTGAAGCGGCTGCTTGGTTCAAAAACTTTCAACGGATTTATGTTTGGTTTGGTTTGGCATTTCAACATGAATAGACTGACGCCTGAACAACGCTTCCAAGCTGTGCACATTTATTTTGAAAATCAGAGTAATTAATTTAATTAACTATAGAGCGCCACCAAGATCGTACGATTTAACGCCGCTGGATTATTTGCTGTGGGGATATGTGATGTCGCTAGTCTACGCCGATAAGCCAGGAACGATTGACTACTTGGAGGACAATATTTCCCGATATACGACCACAAATGTTGGAAAAGGTCATCGGAAATTTGACCTGCAGATTACATTACGTCCGATCCAGCCAGAAATCATATTTAAATTATAATGAGGGAAAATTAACCGTCGCATACAGAAAATTCCAAATTAATTCAAAAAATTCATTTTTGTTCGAATCCATTTTGAAGTCCTATGCCTTTATAAAACACCCTTTACTTTCCAATTTGGTTACTCACTATTATTCACAATAATAGTGTTCACTTTATCGTTGCAACAAAGTTCATGTTTATTGCCCCTATTTAGGAAAACTTTGCCACAGTTTGTAAATCCATATATTTTGCCAATAGTGGAATTCTAACTTAAAGTGATAACATTTTTATCGAAGAACATTTTTATTGAACCAACGAAAATTACAGGAAATTTTTTGGGTAAAATCAAATAAAAAGTGTTTCCTTTTGGTTTTTTTTACGAACATTTTTTTTTTTTACTACAAATTTTCAAAAAAAAATTGCCAAAATCAATAACTACTTTTGTTGACTTGTTTAGCAAGAATCAGCAAATACTTTTATGACAGTTTTTTTTTTTAATTCCATAAGTATTAGTGTTAACAAAAAAAAAGTTGTAATACTCATTTGTTTTAATTTTTTTTTTGTATTATTGAGAGCAACGAAATTTAAATTTTTAAAACTCAAACTGTTTTAATTAAAATTTTTTCTTGATTTAAAATATTAACCCAGATTCATCAAAAAAAAAATTCACTTTTCATTTAAACAAGTTTATTGCAAATTCTCGTGCAAATACCAGAAAAAACTACAAAGTTTTTTATTTTATTTTTAGTGCCTTCTTGAGAATTTAATTCCATGGAAAATGTGTGCCTTCTTTTTTGCTGTTTGTGCTGTTTCGTCTGTTGTTGTTGTTGTTGTTGTTGTTGTTGTCATTTGTATATAAATTTTAATTGTGTTGTTAATTTTCCAAACAGTAACAGAAGAAAATGAGAAAATAGTTTGCTAAAGAACTTTATTGTCTTTTCTTTTCTCTTATTTCCCGTTTGCATTCCGTTGTTTGCATTTAATGTCCAATTTTCTACTTTATTTCTCGGTATTCTGGCATAACTTTATCTTTATCCCCAAGGAACCAAAGAGTTGAGTTCACGAATATCATGAGATCTCTGTCTCCGAAGGATTTGCATACTGGTGGCGGTATGTTCAACATTTGCATTTACTGGCAGTAGCAGGACACAGGGATGCAGCAGGTTGAGTTTGTTTTTATCGTTGTACTTTGGAGTTGAGTGCTTAGAAAAGTTGAATGCCGGTTGTTGCAGTTGTTGAAACTTACTGCTGGGAACGTGTAAAGGAGTGCGGTTTATTTTGTAATTAGTTTGTGTTTTATGAATTTTGCTATCGGAAGTTTTTGGCTCTTTTGGTTTCTTTGTTGGAGCAAATAACGAATTGTTAATTCAAATTAGGTAAATTATTTAATGTTTTAAAGTTATTGCAATTGATGGCAAAAATCAACTAAAAAGTTATTTTTTTATTAAAGGCGACTTGCATTCAATTTGAGAAGAGTTTTTTAATTCTATAATAAAAACTTAAATTTTGTATTAAATTATTTATTGGCAAAACTTCTGGAGAAGGAAAAGTCAATTGTATATAAAATCTATTTTAATTTCGAAATAAATTAAATACTTTAAGCCATTTTTTCCTGAAATGAACTTTTGTGACATTTTTGAGGGCTGCAAGAAACTGAAAATATCGTAAAAATGAAAATCCAAAAGGCTGTTTGTTTCACTAAAAATATTTTTCGGCAAAACACAACAACTTGTTAAATTTTGCTACAAAAATCAATTAAATGACTGATTTGGGTAAATTGGTTGAAAATATTGAAAAGAAAGTTTTTCTCTTGAACAACAAATTTTCACTGTCTCTGTTAACAGCCCCCCGGCGCAGTTTAAGCGCTGACGATTTTACACCCAGTCAGGGCACTCTGATTTCCGGAGAATGGGAATAGAGGGAAAGGGGTCCCTCGGTTGGCACGGCAACTAAAACTCTAGGAAGTTCATGTATGACTTCGGTTATGCATGTTCTTCCGAAACCTTCACGAAAGGTCAATAGGCAGAACGAGAACCGACAGGCCCCCAGAATGAGGAGTCTATCCTTGGCTGACACGTTGTGGCTGTGGCTTAAACCTAAAGACGCCGGCAGAAGCAAATCTTCGAGGTGCTGTTGCCTTCCAATAGATCTGTTTTATGCACGGAACTAGATTGAGGGGAATGTGAGGCGAACTGGTTTAAGGCCTGATGTTCCTTTGTGTATTTCGGTCTACCAACTCAGGAGGCTACTCATTTCTCTTCTTCTGGGGAAAAGTGTTAAACAAAGGGATTGGATATCCCGCGCTCTTTAGGAAGAGGTTCATGATTTGTGAGAAAATGCAACCTATTGTGGCCTACAAGCCACATGGTGGCGCTAATAAATCGTTAACCTTTTCACTCAAGTGGATTTTATCCAACGCCAGATATAGCCATCAAGGCGGGTGCTGGTATAAAATCACATCCAACTGTTTCTGTTAACAATTTTTTTTTTTTTAATATGTAAAAGCTGGTTACTTCTTTTGTATCTGTGGCATTTTATCATAACAGCTTAAGTCGAATTTTGTTAAAAGCTCAAGGGTAAAATTGTTGCTTTTGACTTCACACAAATATTTAGCAAAAACAAAATACCCCTTTTCAGCATTTCTCCGAGTGTTGTTGTTGGATTGGCGAGTCTATCTGCTATAAATTCGACTCCTTTTGTAATTCACTCTCAGCTTGTTACTGAACATTCAACGGCTCTGCAATATTTCTCGAAAATTTTAAAAGAATATTTTCAAAGTTTATGTTTTAAATTAATTTGCTGTAATAAAAATTGCAAGATCGTTTTGAATATTCAATCATTTTAGAACGCAATCAATGATCCTTTCGTCAAACAGTGATGGTCGCTGTTTTTAGGCTTAATCCCCATATAACTTGGACATTTACATATATTCAAGTAGTTGTAATTCATACTTTAGCCTTTAGTGATACCTGTAAAAATTGAGAAATCGTGAAATCCAGCAGCACAAGTTATACCATCCTCATATTACCAAGTCCTCTTAAAAAATTTAGTTTTTAGTTGCAATAAATAATATAAATTTTTCTATAAATTCATTTTTTTAGCTGGATTAATAGTGTTTAAACTTTTAGTGTTAATGCTGACACTTGCGCCAACCTCCGCTTGCCTTAACGCAACCCCCATCTTTGTTTGGTTGCTGAAAATTCTTATCGCATTCTAAGCGCAAGCAACAGAACAATACAAATAATAAAATCATAATCACTTGGATCAACACAATCATTAACACTGTTGTCATCGCTATGACACCGAAAGGTAAAGAAAATCACCTTCAAATCCACATATAAATGCCAGGATAGAGATTCCTTAAAATATGAAAGCCACCATCTTGGTACTTCCACTGTTGCTGGAGAGCATAAAACTTTGTTGCCTTACACATACACCCACACACACACACACACACACCTACACCCAGTTGACACAAAATTAATGTTAAACAAAAGCTGTTAGATAAAAATAAAAAATATTTAATTTTTTTTTTTTTTTTTTTTGGAAACTTCAGACTTCAAAAGATAATTGCAGCAATAACTCAAATGAGATTTAAGCGCAATGACAACAATAACACAACAGAAGTGACAAAGAAGACAATTTCACAAGTTAAAAGAAAATAGCACAACAACATCAACAACAACAAAAAGCAACAACAAGCAACAGTAGCAAGGACTGTAAAGCCAAAATGACAATAAACTTAACACATACTCGTACCAGCAGCTCAACTGTGCATTCCGAGCATCTGCAGGTGAGACAGCAATTTCTGAAAGCATTTGTTTGTATGTGAAGATTGTGTGAAGCATTTAGCATTCACAAACTTTTTCAGGAGTATAACTCATCAACTGTGCTGCAGCAGGGAGTATGACGCTGAAGATTAAGCAAATGATGAAGGTGATTACAATGCCACTGGTGGTGCTGCCTGGTGCCTGCTGCCTGCTCACCAGACTATGAAGCTGCCTGCGTTACAAAGGAGAACCAAAACAAAACAACAACAAAAAACAGGACATTGTGGAAAACAATAAGTATAATGTCTTTACGGGAGGCAAATGTTAAACCAGCTTTGCAAGTCTTATTATTCAGCATTTCTTCCATTTTTTTCTTCTACCACGTTTTTGTTTTGTATTTTTATTCCTATTGTCAAAATATTATAATGCAGCTTTTAAAAGACTGTGGAAGATCAGGTGCAAATATCTTAAGGAAATCCATAAAAATTTCTTAATATAAAAAACAAACGCAATAAAAAAGTGGAAGTGCAAACATCAAATATTTCTACGGTTTGGTAGCGGGGGGAGTGCAAAGCTATTCAATTCGCCACACTGAGCGAAAAAAGAAAATGTTTTAGCACAAAAAGGGCAAAAAGAATATATAAATATATATATAGTACGAAAATTATCTTAATATTTTTTATTGTGACAGAAGAATCTCTGACAATTATGTGCGAAACAATTTACTGGCCAAATGCTCGCAAAAGGCTTCCACAATCTTCGCGACACTCGATATATGTATGTAGAACAATACTGTAGCCCAACAAAACTTTTCATTTTGTTCACCCCACGTACAGCGCACTCTGTTTTGTCGGCTTTAGTGTGCAAATTCGGCAACACTTTTTGGCTTAAAAGTTTAACTCAAGTGTTGCAACCTTTAATGTTTATAATAACACAAAGCTTTTTATCTCTTCTGGTAGTTGTGCAAGAAACAAAAAGACCCCCCCAAAATAAGTAGTCATTATGCAAGTGATGCTGCTGCCAGACAAGTGCTCGCACAGGTATCGTTGATATTAAACATTGTTTCCCCACAAGAAACAAAAACTTAACAAAATTTTTTTACATTTTATATATTTGCCCCGCCAGACGCTGGCAGTTAAATATTTTTTAAGCCAAGGGAGCAAAAAGAGAACACTAAACCAATGTCAAGTTCTAAGAAACATTCTTCCAAAATGCACATATGTATGTACAGACACCTTCTACTTAATCCTAAAAATTATTTTGTAAAAACTATAGCAAGAGACTTGTAACAGTCTGGTGCTTTTCACAAAATTTCAAGTCACATACATGCGTTGTGTCTGCAACAACAAAAAACAAATGTGAAAACACAATCGTTCGAAATGTGTAGAAACAAGCAAAAGCATAAAAATAAAATGTTCCCATTTTAACACGAAACTTCGGAGCAAATGATAGCAATAAACAAATCCCATTATACATGACGTATCAAAATACTATTTTCATACGTGAGCTGCCTTTTAAAAGCAACTATAGAAAAATAATCGTTGGAAAAAAATCCGAATTTGGAGTTTTATTCTTGGCACATTTTGTAACTGCTTCCGTCCAGCTGCTTTGCACCAGATTCGGATGCTGCATATGTTCGAAAAAAGGAAAAAATATTTGTATTTTTATCTGTTTTCCAGTAGACTTAAGGTGCACGATTATGTGTTGATGATGCGGGTGTGAAATGTGCCCAGATGCGGTGCCGTTTGTAATACAAGTGCTGATTTAAAAATGTGTTTAAGGAAAGGATCTACAGTCATATAAATTGTAAAACAATATGCGTATGAGGCAGGCAGTTGTCAAAAGCTTTAATATATAGTCGTTTGATTATACAAGAAAAAAATTAATATTCTTTTAACTAAAGTTTATAGTCATAAAAATAACATTAGCAACAATGACTTGAGGCCAAAATAGTCTTCAAAAGAAAAATAATGTCAAAATTTAAATAAGTATTTTAACAAATTGGATGCTGAATTTATATGTACATTTTTTATACATACATATATTTTTTATCTTTTTTTAGGGCACCTAAATATGCGGTTACTTCGGTAAATAATGCTTCCAAAAATACTGTTAATTTGTTGTCCGAGATTCAAAACTTTGGCTCATACTCTTATACTGTCATGCTGTCATACTCTTTCAAAGACTAAAAGAATTTTATGCTCTTGAAACAGTTACTTGTAAACCTGCCACTCTTATCAGTCCTTAAAATGTTTAAAACTTAATGTAGGTTTTTGTTTTTTTGCAACGTAATTCCAATATTCTTCTCAAACTCTAGAACTTTAAAATTGTTCAAAATATTTGGACCCCCAGACATCTTAAACAAACAAAAATATTATAATTAATTCTAAAATTGTCTTTATACAGAATATGTCTCAGTAAAAGTCGATTGAGGTATGAAAATATTAGACACATAGAGTGTAAGAGTATAAGAAGAAAAGAGTATAAGAGTGGAGTAGTATAAGATTATAAATGTATAGGAGTATAATAGTACACTACGACAATAGTGTAATAGTATATTATTAAAATATTAGAGACATAGAGTGCAAGAGTAAAAGAAGGATAATAGTATAATATTATAAGAGTTTGATAGTATAACATTATAATAGTATAATAGTTCAGTATAACAGCATAATATAACAATAATACAATAATATATTAAGATAACCGTATAATAGTTTAATAGTATAACAGTATAAGCGTTTAGTAGCATAATAGTATAACAATATAATAGTATAAAGATCCAATACTACCATAATATAATAGTATAATGGTATAACAGTATAAAAGTTTAACAGTGTAAAAGTAAAACAGTATAATGACATAATACTATAATAGTACAATACTAAAATAGTACAATATATATAAAATATACATATATAAAAATATAAAGGAATAAGAATATAAGAGTATCGCAGTACAATATTATAAGAGTAAGAGCATAAGACTATCAAAGTAGGGTCTTATTTAATAGAAGATCCGCAGTATAAGAACTCTAATTGAGCTCGTATAAGACTAACATTATAAAAGCATAAGAGTGTAAGATTATACCAGAGACACAATTAGGAAGAAATAAATACCGATAACACAATAAGCGCAAAATGCACACCAGCAACAGTGCACTGGCTGCTTTTTCATGCTAAACAACAAGTTTTTCCCCAACCTACATTTTATTTCTTGGTACCCCTCACAAAAAAAAACAAAAAAACCGCTTATTTTCAGCCCAGTTATACGAGTATATTAACTTTTATTTCCTTTGCGTGTTTAGTCATTATTTATCACGTAACTTTGTACCAAAGCGCATAAATTGCATTTTGCAATTTCACGATCATGCCATCGCTACACTGATAGAAAAGTTTTTCGCAACCATCGAACAATCTGGCCGAGCACAATTTTGGCAAATTTCCTGCGCTGAAGTGGATGGTGTTTGTGGAGTTGTCAGTGGTGTTTGCCTCGTGAAAGGCTTAAGGCAGGGCAGTGGGAAAGCACATTCCATAGTATCGAAAAGGAATGGAGTAGCATGAACTGGAACGTTTAATGTAGTAACAACAATCAGGAAAATAGCCAAGTAATCTAAGAAAATAAAAAATTCTCTTTTAAATAATTTTAAACTTTTCATAAAACAAATTGCTCACATTTTACTGGCTCACATTTTACTGGCTCACATTTTACTGGCTCCCATTTATTTGGTGTCTTCATTTCAATTTTTTCCAACTTAAACGTGCGCTTAAAGACTTATCCGGCCTGACTGATTTTGCATTTTACTTCAACTGGTGTTTTATATACGAACTTTTGCTTGGTGGCATATTTCTTATCTTTTAAGCCTCACGCTTAATCATCGTTGGAGCAGATACTGTAGCGTTTACTTAAATCTTTAATCGATTGAGTGCTTTCCATTGAACGATAAATCATGTGCTTAATGGGTCAGTGGTTACGGAAAAGAATTTAATTTCTTATTAACTGCAAAGAAATAAAGTAAAAAATCACAAAAAGTACTCTTTTCTGGGAATAAAATGTAGGCATTTGTGGTTTATTTGGAAGACGAAGAAATAGAAAAAGGTTGTTGGTACTTTTCATTATTTTATTATCACAAATAACTATTTCTTATATAATGAGAGTTCACATTCGTTTTTTTATATTTTCCTTAATTAGATGTAACCTAATGACGTGATTAATATTTATGTTTATTAAATATGACAATACAAATCGGAACTTTTAACAAAAAATATACTAAATAACCGCATAACATTATATATTTGCAATATCAATAACATTGTTGTCATGATGAAGGATACTATTATCAGTGTCACTATGTGACTATGTTCTAGTCATTCGCCTCTGTTTTATAGTTGATGACCAAATACATACATACGTATTAGTAACCATATTATTTTCGTAAGCAACCACATTTTTTAAAAACAAATTGCATGCGCTACTCGCATTTTATCATATTTTAGTATTTTGTAACCTTCTTATTGTTAAATGGTATCATAATATTGTTCCCATAGCAAAGAGAACGTGCAATTTTAGGAATTTTTTTTCCGAAAACAAAAGATTTTGTAGAATGTTCATCAATTTGTGCTCTTTCGATTTCTCTCCTCTCGCTCTCCTTTTATTTACAGCTATTTTTAGTACGTCTAGTTAGTTAAACCACATTTTCCCATTACAAGCACACGTGACAAGAATTACCCAAGTACATCCATTAGGATTTTCTACTAGATACTGGGTCCAGCTGACAGCTATAGATTACATTTCATAATTTTATATAGTCGGTACTGCTGTGTTCCGAAAATACATCCAAATCCTCTACTTTTTTCCAAATTTTTTGACAAAAGATTTTGTGAATCCCTTGTAAAATCGTAACAGATCCAATTTATGCAAAATGTTTGCCCGATGAGAATAAACGGTACTTGAACGACCCAGATGGTTACTTTTAAATTTAACACAATTTACTTCTTAGTAAAACTATTACAACTAATTTAATGAGAATCTTTTCATAACTGTGAAGACTTCTTAAAACAAAATGGAAAATATTTATTAGCGCTGAGGCATTATTTCGTTTCACATATGCCCTAGTTTTTGAATAGGTTGAGTGCTCTTCGTATACGCTTTCGAAACGTGCTGCTCATTCGCGTTCTGTAAACAGCACACAGAACAACAACGTCAAAGTTTTGTGATTGTCAAGCCTGAACATAAAAAACGCCTGTTGTACAGGAAGCATTAGGGTTTCAAAAACTCTGCTAAAAATTGCAATTATGCCGAACTACAATTAATTGCGCTATTACTGAAAATGATAAAGCAGTCCAGTAAAATGATAATGCCGGAAGTAAAGTTGTAGCTTTAACAACTCTGCTTAGTGCTACTTAATGGGGTACCCCAAGAAGAGCCATAAAATATCTGCTTGGAAACTTATTTCGAGTACATACGAATATTTGATATACACAAAACTTTTATGACATTTTGCCAAATTATTATCTATTATCGGGCTTTTAAAAATAATGTCAATTATAATGATTTGTAAACGAAAGCAAAAAAGTTTTATATAGTGCCGAGACTCAAGTTTACACCGTCGAAAGCAAAATGCTAACAAATTAACAAATAAGAGAAATGTGGAATTTATACGTTTTTATTTAGCTTCGGGGGAGAAAACGACGAATTTAGCTCTGAAAATTGAGGAAGAGTTTGTGGCGTTTTTGGTTATCGATAATCCTTAAGCAAATAGTAATAGCTGTGAAATGGGACTAGATTCGAACCAGAATTTAATCTGCATTAAAAGCTTTCATTTAATTTAAAGAAAAAGAAGAAGAAGAAGAAGAAGAAACTCGCTCAAGTCACATAAATACTGCAACCCAAAAGAAAATATATGTATATGGTGTGCTGAAACAAACACTAACAAAAAGTCAAAGATGATTGTAGACGGAATTTGGCTGGAACACAACCTCCGTTTTATGCTCCAGGAGTTTTTCCTAAAGAGCTCGTTAAACTCAGAAAAGAGAGAGAAAAAAAAACAAATATTAACAAAAGAACGTTCCACTTTTAAACAGCCAACTAAATTAAAGTTTTTTTTTTACCTTCCTTTGCTAGAATCAGAAAACATAATATAAAACAAACTTAATAAGAGAAGAGAAACACACAAAACGTAAAATAAAGTTAAAACCTAATTTAGCTAATGACAGCTGAACAACCTGAATACAAAAGTAAAGAAATAAACGAATAACTGACTGGCTGACTGAGTGTTCAGCATTAACGTCTGTTTTTCTTGTTTTGCTACCTTTTATATGCGGAAGAAAAGACCTTTTGATATAAAGAACAAACAGTCTTAAAAACCTAAATAGCATACAAATCAGCAACAAAACTATAATAAAAAAAGAAGAAAAAGATTTAATTAAACAAAAAACACCTGAGCACCAAATAAGGGCAAGCAACAAAAACTTTTACTTTTACTTCAACATAAAATATCAACTCAAACAAAAACATAAATTTGCAAGAAAGAAAAAAGAAATTAAAATAGTTGTAGTGGCGCAACACCATTTCTGAAGTATTGAATTAAGGACTGTCTCAAATTAGCTCTTCCAAACCCCCTTTTCCTTGCTTAGGGGTAAGTTTTTCGATTACACTTGAAATCAGGAATGTGAACTGTTCAAAGCCATGATCCCGGAAAGATAAAAGCAACACTTCACTTTGCTATAAAAACCTCAAATTGCTGCAAATGAGGTAAAGAAAACTGTATTTAATTTTTATTTTTATCAGCACAAAGGATATTTCTTGCTGACAATTAATTTATTTATAGAAATGTATTTCGATAGGTTAATTATAGCACGCCATGCCAAACTTATTTTATCTTGTTCATGTAAACTTTTTTTATCAGATTACTTTAACTACTGAAAGTTTTCCAAGCCCAGCACATCGGCCGTCTACCTGAAGGTTTACCATTGGACGTGAATTTCAGATGGTCTAACTACGAACTTTTCCTTTAATCTAGATTTTTTTAACGTTCGCAAGAAATTTCATTACATTTGTTTCCAAAAAACATTTTAAAACTTGTATTACAGTCTAACCTGTTTCTGGTATGAGTTGGTGTTGGAATACTACAATTCGATCTACAACATCTCTTGGCAATATGGCTTAAATTAATGAGGATGGACCAACGCCACTTGCTGCACTTGGTAACGGTTCACCAAGGCCCCCATATGACTTACCAGACCCAACTTCTTGTGATATTTGACAAGCGACACATAACACAAGGCCTTTGCGCGCGAGCTTGTTCCATCTAATCCCTCTTGAGAGCAATTCCCTACCAAAAAGCTTAATCGCAAATTAAAAATACAAAAAACTTTAGAGAGCAAAATGATTTAAATTTTATAAAACAGCAAAAAAAATGTATTCGGGATGTCGCAATGATTGATGATCCCCAAATCAGCTTGAAACAGCATTTTCCCGCTTAAGACTTTCACTTTTGCTGCTCTACCTTGAGCACCTAATTTCTGTGCGAGAAACAGTGTAACGCTGCGCTCTTCTTAAAGCGTAAAGTAGCTTATAGACTAGTTAACTGTTAAAAACCCGTACTTAAGCTATTTTCCTTAGAAAAGTTGAATATCAAAACATCATAACGGTATTGAGAAGAGGGAGAAAGTTCGTCCTTTGCCAAAAAACCAGCCGACCACTCACACACTAAAAGAATTGATGCAAAACCACACTCCAGACATTTTAACATTTTCAACTACACACTGGCAGAACTAAACTCTCACACATATACACATACTTATACACATGCATGTAGGCGTGTGTGTGTGTGTGTGTGTGTGTGTGTAAATGTTGAGCTACGAGTAAGTGCCACCACATTTTGAAAAAAAAACCACTTAAAATGTGCAGGTTACCAGCATTAGACAAAAACAATTAAATTTAATGTGTAAAGCGAAAAACAAAATGCACAAGAAGATTGTTGTTGGCAGTTGTTACCTTTGGTTTAAGACTTCTTTTAGTTTTTGTTGCTTTTCCCAGCTGCTTCATTATTAGTTAAGTGATGAAAGATGCTTTTCTATAATTGCCGGTAAGTCAACAGCGTTTGCAAGCGTCTGTGTTGCGGTCAAGAGTTTTGTTTAGAATTTCATTATGGTCAATTAAGTTTTACCGAAAAACTTAACAAATTAGTATTTATATGACTTGACACAATACATATGTATGTATATCTATTTCTCATAACGGACTTGTGAAGAGAATAACCATTAAGCGGGAGCATTTTGTTTATATATTATATTTGCAAATCTTAGTTCAGAGTTGTGATTTTATCCAGCAGGTGGCACTCTTTATCGGAGAGAAAAATTATTAAAGGCAATTGGCATTTTTATGTTAAATATAAAGTAAAGCCAATTGAATTTTTTTTTTATTAGATTAAGACCAGGTGCCGACTAGTAACTGGACTTGGTTTATGTGATCTACACACGACTATTCTGTGCTGTTTGTTTTCGTTTTAGTTAATTTTTTACAAAGTTCACAAAATTTGAAATTTTTTCTAACGATTTTCCTTCTCTTTTTAAATTTTTAGCTATTGTTGGTTCAACACTGCTGCAATGTTTTTTTCCACATTCTTATCCGTTTTTATGAAATTATTAAAATAATTCTCGTCAAAAAATTTCATTAGTTTGACAAAATAAGATAAACTATTATTATGATCAGCTTAATGCGCCACTATTAATTGGCAAAAACAATTTCTCATTTCAGCTAACGATATGTTCTTTAAAGCAAAAACTACGCATTTCAATCTTCTTTACAATTGTCTTAATTTTTAATAAAGTGAATAAAATTTTTCCGTTCAACTTTGATTCACTATTATTTTTCCTCCACGATTGAGTCTCTTTAAACGACAATTATATCTTATTTTATATCTATTGTCCGTTAAATGCAAAATAAATTATTTATATAAAATGTGTGTTGAAAACATCAAAAAAAAATTGTCTTATATGTATATTTTGGTTGATCTGAATACATAAATTAAAGAAAAAAAAGAAAATTTCGTTGGCAATTTTTTCAATTTAACTGACGTTTAAATCTTTAAAATATATTTAAACAATTTATTTAATTGAAGGCTTTAGCAACACATAAACAATCATTTATAATACGCCGGCCCTCCCCTTCCAACCCTACAAAAAAATTACAACTGATGCCAAAAAGCAAAGAAGTGGAGCAAAAGTTCAAACAAAATTTTGGTTTGTTTTTTTCTTTTTTTTTTGGCCCTTCAATAATACAAAAGACTTGTCGTTATAATTTTCTTTAGCCATTAAAAATAAAATGGCCTTTTGTTACACAACAGTTGGCCTATTGAACACAAAGTTTGTTTACACACACACACACACAAAGTTGTAAAACAAATATATAATATCAATTACTATTACTTTTTTCCTTTTCCGTTTATGGGACAAATGATGAAACACTCATTCCAAACAGTTCTAGGCACCAAAAACTTGTTTGGCAAACAGATGGTGGCACCCAAAAATATTTTATATTGATGGCAAACATTTATTGTTGCTTCGTCTTGATTGTATTGAATTTATGTACTTTTTTCTGTACTTCCAGCCAGGAAGAGAAATCAAAATTTCCTTTATGCGTATAAATATTTGGCACAGTATCATCAACTTCAACTACTTGGCATTGTGCCACACTTTGACAATTGTGAATTAAGAAAACATTGTTTTCAACATATTTGAGAAAAGTAGGCCTTTTTGTTTTGAATCTTCTTACTTTTCTTTCATTCATATTATTGAAACCAGCCAAGTTAAACTCAAAAGAAGCTGTTGTCGTCTTGGCTCTAGACAAAAGCATTTAAATGGAAAATGCTAATAAATAAGTTTCAAATGACAAACTTTAAAGAGGATATTTAAATGAAGAACAAGTTTAGTATAAGTATTGCTGAAGTTGTTTCAAATATTAATGCACAAAAGAAATTAAATATATGAGCAAAATTTATCAAATTTCATGCACAAATGAACAGAATTTAGGACCGTCAGTTCTATGTTCAGGGCGTGCAATTTTTTAAAAACGTTGGTTCTAATTTCCAAAATATTCGAATTTCGTGAGTTCCGATTTTCGAGCCTGCATTAATTCAATGCAATATAACAAATCAAAATTTCATTATAACTATAGTCTGGTTTATTCAAGTTTATATTTTTTTGGAGAATCCTAATAAATGTTGGAATAAATTTTATTCTTACTTCGTTGTTTAAAGGATTTTGAATGAGTACTTCGCAGTATAGAAGATCAATAGACACACCTACAAGCATAATTAGACCTCGTTGTTTTTATAAAGAAACTTTACTAAATTTGGCTTGATTCCGATTTTTTTATATACAGATAGTTGAAAGAATACTTCGATATAAAAAACGCTGTATGATTCCGAATGTTTTCGTTATAACAATAGGGTATTTGTGTACTAAAATTTTTCATAAAAACACATTCTTGATATTGAGTTTTTAACTATAACAGAGTTCGTTATATCGTAGTTTGACTGTATTGAACAACAGGTGAATGTATGAATATAATGCCTTGATGGATGATTAGACAGAGTATACGACCAACAGTCGAGAGGTCGTAGGTTCGAAAAACAATAGCCCCAAATTGTTTCAAATAAACAAAATAACAAAAGACAAAACATTATTGTATTTGGAATGTTGACTTAGCTGACGTTTGACTGTGCAATGTCGACGGTACAGTGGGCACTGAACACTCAAAACAGCATCAGTTAACTTCTGAAATACTCATCGCCGCAATATACAATAAACAAATAGCGAAACCATATTCCTTCTGTCCTACCTCCCCAACACAGTTCTGGTACAATGAATAAATATTTAGGGTTTGACCACGGAGTACAGTTCCCAAAAAAAAATTTATATAGATTTTTTTTATTAACTTTTTCAAATTATTTTTAATATCAAGTATCCAGTTGATGATAGCAAATATATACATGTATATTTTGAATCTTAATAAGTTTAGGAAATTCAATTGTCACGTTTCTGATAGCTTAGATGGATGCAATCAGGTTGAAGCTAAGTTTTCTAAATTATTTAATAGCTAATTTCTACCAATCCAAACTTAAATCTTTTTGTACAAGCTACAATATATAAATGCTGAATACTCTTCCAGGCAGTTCTTAAATGGTTCACCATTCCAAAGCCAAAGAATTCAAACTATGAAAAGGCATTGAAAAGAAATATAATTGAAAGACTGACTGTCAAACAGCGTTATTTGCGATGTTATGTCTAGAGAACAAAGATTTTGTTGGTCAAACACTGAATATACATTCATGTATGAAGTATTAGAGTTTTAAAATGATTTTCCTGTATCAAACATCCCCTCAACTATTAAAGATCCCTAAATAACATTTAGTAGTAACATTTCTTTAGCCATAAGGTTTAATATTAAACTATTTTGGGTTTCAGTTCGTTTAAGGTAGTCAGACCTCTACTAATGAGCGTGAAATCCGTTACCATTTTAATTAAAAAATATGAAGTCCGTAGTTTGCCATTCAAAAAGTATGCTGCAGTTTTTTTAAACTATTTTTTTCTTGTTCAAGATATTTTCAAGACGTATAAGTATTGCCATTGGAACTCCAAATCAAGTATTCGTATTAAGGCGGTTGAAAAGTATGCAACAGTTTATGTTGATCATTTTGGCTTGTGTGACGTATAAGTATTAAGATTGTATATTAATATTAAGTATCGTAGTAGAGCACCTAAAAAGTATGCAACATTTTATTCTTGTTGGTTTTTACTTTTATCTTACATCCTAATTAACATCACAAAGTATGCAACAGTTTTTAGCATAAGACCTGACGAATGTTATATAAACGAGTACATTCGTAGTGCGCTTCTCTATCGATTTTAAGGCCAATACAAGTCGTTAAAAAAGTTAACGCTAACATTATCGTTTTTCGCTATTCTGTAATGCATTTTAGCACTATTCGTTATCGTTTAAAATCAGCTGTTTTTTAAACACACTGATTGTCGTTAATTTAGCGCCATTTAAATTTGAGTTGTTTATTTTAAATACATTGAATTTAATCATTTTTGAAATGGCTTTTGCGTATTTGGGATAGGACTTATGACGGCAGTAGACTTTTTTTAACGCTTCGCCAGTTGATCGGTGTATTCTCCATGATGTCGATAACCCGCTACACTTTAATTCAAAAAGTTAAAACCAAAACTTTATGTTCCAAAAAAAATTAAATACTTCTTTTAAAACGGAGTTGTGGCCGCCAATGTAGCTGCTGCCGATAATAGCAATAACGCGTTTCTCCAACTCCGTAATAGCGTCTTGCTTGATTGGCTTATTTCCCGTCAAAGCCTCTTGCCTTTTCTTCTCACCTTAATGTGCATAAAAAAACAAAGTTGCAGAATTTTATTAATATGTCGATGTTACATTTAAGTTATCGTCTGCCTTTGCCGAACAGTTTTTACTGCTTCGCCAAGAGAATTTAGTTCACTTGAAAGTTCGCTCCACAGTTTACATGTTTCAAGTCTTCTTGAAGCTTCTGAAATTTTCCATTAGCAAATATTTATTGTAATAAAATTTGAAATACATTTTACTTGCTGCACAAAATAAAAATATATGAAACTTGGTTTTTTTTTTGTATTCTTCTTTGCGCTGCTCTTATTTTTTACAAAGTTGCCAGGTAAATTCAAATTTTTTTAACACACTCTAAAGGTGGTAAAAAAGAATTTAGTGAATCACACAATCTTTAGTGCAAACCACAACAATTAAAGTTAACTTTAACACTTTTAAATCCTTAAAAGTTAGAGAATCGCACTACAGATCGACATAAATATAAAATTATATCACGTGAATTTTCCTGGGGTAATAATAACAATGAAACGTTTTGGCTTATTTGTTCTCATTCTGGCCTTGAATTTTACGAATGATAAAGCTTTCGTGAAAACTCAACTCTTCATTCAAACGGAACTTCGGGTTAAGTGTGAATCACCGTTCTCGATTGTATTTATTGTAGCACTCTGTAAATAATATAATAACAACATTATAAATTGAGTAGGAATTATTTGTTCCACATTCGTGAAAAAATTCGTGTTATAATTTTACTTATAATGATATTTTTGAACACGAATCACTTTTGGCGTAATTTTGCCACATTTTGAATCCGTCCTTATATCAAAAGTATTTTAATTTTGTCATATGGTTAAGCGCCTTAAAAAAATTATATTCTTCATAAGAAGAAAGTTAAGCTTAAATTAAAAAAAATTTACCTTAAAAAAATTGTCGCAATAAAGAATTCATGCATTCCTTCGCTAAGTCATAAAAGTCTTCAACTATTTACCTTGTATTTATAAAATGTTCCTTAAGTATATTTTTAAGTGGTTAAATTAAAAGAACACAAATGCCAAAAAGCAGAAGTAAAAAGATGTTAACATGACAAAAAACACATTAAAATAACAACAAGCATGTTAACAATATGAAAAGGAAAATGTTCATTTTACTTTCTTAGCATGAAAACGCCCTTCCTTTAATAAAAGAACAATAAGGCGCATTAGAACGGAACTTGCCTGTTAAACGTTCTCAAACAAGAAAACAAGGTTTCAATCCTCTTTAGGTAATTTTAAGGCTCTTTTCTTTTTATATCAATTTCGCTTTCAGCATCCACCCTCTTCTTGCCATCACAAATGTTTTCCAGTCGTTGTTTGTGTGCGTGTGTAGCAAAATAAATATGAAAAGGATTTTCCGTTATGAAATTAAAACATACGTATAGATATAAATATATTTTTGAAAGTTTCCCAAAAACAGGAAGAAAAAGCAAACATAAAATATGTTATATGATGATAATTTAACGTGTACTTTTAAAGCAGGGATTACTTTGTTTTTTTCCAAAAGCAAACATAAAACGTTTGTTATAGCAAAATGCAAAGGGGCTTTGCATAAGGACTTCTTATCCTTCAACTAAAATAGAACAAAATACTGTCATATTATTTGCGGACTTTATTCGACTTTGACGTGCAGTTGACGTAAGCACGAGCTACAAGAAAAAGTCCTGCAGGTTCTACGGGGCTAGTTCATATCACTTTCACATGTGATGATCATGTGGCCTGAGATGTGTGACAGACAGCATTTTTCTGACAAAATTACACATTATTGAAGCTCATGCCAGCTAATTCAGGCCAAAATACTTGCAGCGTTGTGCCCAAAGAAATATGCACCGAACTCCACACAAAACTTACTTGGATTTGTTGTTGGTTACCGTTGCAAGTTCGAAAATCTCTTTGTTAACGTAGCCCTGTACGCCCAAGTGAACCTTATAACAACTCTTTGACACAAATTCGGAACAGTATCTACCGGTTTCAGAGCCCACATATCATTATTTATGATCCTTAAGCTGCAGCTACTGAATCAGTTGAATTTTATAAAGCTGCACCACCAAGTGACGATATAAGTGGTAGTCGGCTTAAGCGGCAAATTATTAAATACATCATGTTCTTCTATATCTCCGCACACATTCCAGAGATGCAATACTGATTTGTTGTATATTAATCTAGTGGAATAAAGTTTATTTACGACTGTTGCCCAGATAATTTAATATAAAATTTTTTCACAGTTGTATTTATACTGCCAAACTGCTTTGTGGTGATTTGACGAAATAGACTGGTGGCCATTCCTACGGATGGAGCATCAACAATATGGCCACAATCAAAAGCCGTGTATTTCCCGTAAAAGTTCAGCATTTACAAGCACGACAAAAAGCTAGAAGTCCGCAACAAAATTAAGCAACGCTTGAAAATCTAAAAACATATAGAATATTAATTGAGATGAATTTTTATATATATTTTTCCCCGCTTTTTTATACAAAAATTCGTATATATTTTTTCCTCTCCCTTTTTATATAAATTGTTATATATTTTTCCTATCCGTTTACTGTAAATTTGTTTCTCTCTTTTTATCAAAGATTAAAAAAAAACATTTATATACAAGAAGCCTCTCTTAATAACATCACGTTATCAACTTAACAGATCATCAGAATAGCGTTTCTTATCTTTACGTTTGGTGAGTTACTGTTAGTCATTCAATAAAGGAAGCACAAAGCGTCCCAATTTACACCGAATTTCTATAAAAACTTCAACAAAAAATCAAAAACCTTCAAACGGGAAGTTTTAAAAATTGGACTGCGAGTCAAGCAGTCCAACGATAGTATATACAAAATGTTGCGCCTCTGTCGCTTCAAAGCGGCCTTTACTTTTTTACATGTTATTTGCTTTCATCTTTCAATACATGTTCATTGCTTTCAGGCAATAAAGTTGTGCATACCAAACAGTTTGCCACTAGATTTTTGACAAATCGCTTTTCGCTTGTTTGTAACGAGGGCCGCATGGAAACTATTTGCTATAACAAAACTCAAATTTTATAATTTTGTTCAAGATTTAAAGTGAACCCCGGCCATGGTGGGCACTTTGTATAACCAGATACCAGCCATAAACGAACAAAGTTTTGTAGATGTAACAAGCAGATCCAGTAAATTATTCTATACAAAATAAATGAATTAAAAAAACTAAAATAAAAAAAAAATTATTTAAAATATCGTTTACAAACAAAACGAAACACAGTATTTAAATAATAGTTCTTGATTTTCTCCAACTCTGATTCATATATCCATTAATGACAGGGAATTTGGTGATGCCCCTGTCAACGCAAATATAGACGCACACAAATGCCTAAATTATAAAAATCTAAGCTGAAGTAATCTACTCTAAATATAACCTACCGCTGCTTTGATTAAATAAAATTGAATAAAATCAAGTAAAATTATATAAAACAAATTTTTTTTTTTTGTTCTATCATTAAAATTTATTTACAATCGATCAACTAATGATAATAACTAAATTCAATGAAATATAATAATAATATTAACGGCTGAACTTCTTTGAAAACCTCATACATACAATAAAATAACCTCATACATACAAATAAGTATAAAAAAAAAAAAAAATCTCTTTCAATAACCGGGCAAAAGTACAGTGACGCGTGTGCCCCCTGTATTCACTTTAAAATAAAACTAATTCCTATTAAAGTATTTTATTGTAAAAGTCTGGATCTTTAAATTTGACAAAAGAAATTTATCATTATTCTTAAACAAAATTTCATCTCCCCACCCAAAAACACTTTCGCTCTCTTTCACTTCACTGTGCTGCAACCATAACAAAGTACGAGAATAAACGAAGAAGAAAAAAAGATAACAACAGCATTGAACCCTGTACTTGTTCAACAAACTTATAAAACATTCTTACCTAAATATATGCACATTACCACGCTTTTTATATGGCTTTGTAGAGGTCTTGTACAATTTACGGGTTAATTGAAGCTTAAATTTTTAAATAATACTCAGAAATAATGAATATTTTCGTATAGAAAATAAAAATAACAACAATATTTACAACGTGCAGCTGTTGTTTCTTAACAGTTGTTTATTTACATCAGTTTCCACATGAAACCCTCTTGTACAAAAAGCAAACAAGCCAGCAAACGAACAAGCGAACAACAAACTGTACAATACAACAAACATTTGCACACACAATCAACCAGCCACCAGCTATCAGCCACCACCCCCCTCCACACGAATACTTTAATGCGCATATAATCGTTAGCCAGCCATACATTAATAAATAAATGTTAAAATATTTATAATAATATTATGGAAGGAAATTTAACGTTATTTAATATTTTGCTTCAACTGAATTTTAAAGCATAAAATAAACAAGAAATGCAGATGAGTTTCCCTAAAGGCAGAACTGTGAAAATACAAAAAAAACTAGGAAATGCTGTGAGAAATGATACATTGAAAAGACAAGCGAATACATGTGTGTTGGTATGTGTGTATTGGGTAAATAAATTTAGAATGCCACTTGTGTCTTTAATAAATCGCATGTCTCTGATGAAGCGCTAAAAAGGAATATTTTTGTAGCGCATCAATATTTGTGATAAATGAAAATGAGTCCATTACAATAACCCGAGATCGGAAGTGATCGTTCAACCAAACGAATGGACATTAATGACAGATATCAATAGTGCTTAGGTAAAGCATTGCTTTAGGTGGGACCAAAAGAGTCGTACAAAATCACATCGAACCTCTTTCGCATACAACTGCCAACTTTGACCTAAAACTGCCCAGAATCAGTAGTCAAAAGCATGTTCTCATATCTGTGAAAAACCATTTCGAAAACGGTGGTTGGAAGTTTTTTGCGTGGCCAGCCTTAAAAGACAGCCAACTTAAGCTAAAAATTAAAATTTTTCATTGCTTTGAAGAAGCAAAATGCCAGCACCAAAGTTTATCTATATCAAGCAGGAATGGGATTGAAAATTTAAAAATGGTATTAAATAGCTTGAAAGATTTTACTTTTCTGACCTTAATCGTATTAAGACACCTGTTTTTTAATTTACAATATTTCTATTACATACATTTATTAAGAATGTCGGAAAAAAGTTACATTAAATTTAATTTTTACTTGTATATTGTATAACAAAAAGCAATTCAGTATTGGACAGGTATAAACTATTTACACGTACAGAAAATTACGGTACGAACTGGCCGTTTTGATATATTTATGTCATAACCATGACAATTTATGAAGTCATTAAATCTTTTGATTGGATTAAGCCAAAAAAATTGTGGTAAGAAAAGATTCTTTTCACATTTGCTATTGATGTGAAACTGATAATATTCCTCTGGAAATTTTTTTAAAGTTTTAGAAACATGAAATTATTTGTCTAATTTTTTATTTTAGAAACTCAAATGCTAATATTCTAATCTTTGCAACATTTTCATTTTCACCATCAGCAAGAGCTCGAAATTGCGAATTTATGTTGTTAAAATTTTGGTATTCGTTTGGTAACATTTTGATTACAATAATAGTAGTTTTACTACGCTATAATTTGTTTCACTGATTTCCTTTTATGAGTTAAATTTAATGAACGATTTAAATTTTTCATTTTGTTTTTAAAAATGCTTAAGAGTTGCGATATCAAATTACTAGAACTGCAGAGACTCCTTAATTGCACCAAATTTGCGTACCATTGTACACAAAAGTACAATTGCACCAATTTTTCCGTCCCCGACATCAAGCATGTGAGCTCAGGCGACTGTCATTGTTTGCAACAATGTGAACAAGCGCCTTTGAAAAGGCCTTTTCGCAGGAAGAAGGAGTTCAAAGTGTACCAAGTGTAAAATTGCCAATGAAAACAGTATTTATTTGAGTACCTATTGTTATTATATGGGTCCAGCTTAAATCCGTATTCATAAATCAAAACTAAAATTTTCAAACTTTGACTTTGACTTTCATTATAGGTTAATACGTAAAAAACTAACACTTTTCAGAACACACCAGGTGTATTTTTATGCCACCAAGGTGGCAGCACTGCGCCAACTGCTCTTACTCTCAGCGGCTGTTAACATCAACAACATGTTGTTGCCTTTAGCGAATCCTTTTCCAATTTTTGCGTAAAGAAAGGACTTGCAACTTTCTTTCAATGCCTTCGACAAACATAATCTACTAAAAGCCGGTGTTTGTTGTAATTCTACTCCAGCGCTGCCACCTGTATGTGACATATTTAATTTCCTTAGTTTTAGTAAGAAAAAAAAACAAAACAAAATAAAATTCTCCCACCTTTTATTCAAATCACTTTTGCTACAGTAAAACGAAACAAAACTACTTAGAACTCCTTTAATTTTTGCTACAATCAAGTTGATTGTGTAGTGGCGGTGCTTGATAAACTGTTTTGTATTTCCACTTGAAATTATTTGTAAATTACCAAACAACAAAAGCATTCATTTTGAACTTGCAGAAAGCGGCTGGGTGTTTTTTAAATGCTGTTTGTATTGCATTTTTTGGTTTCGCATTACACTAGACTACACAAAGCAACAAAACTTGGTGGAGAGCAAGCAGCCTTAAAGCCAAACACTTCAGACAACAACAAGCTGGCGGAATAAAATGCTGGGTACTCGTGTTTTATTACGTGCGCCTGGTTTATTGCGGAGATGATTGTGCTCTGCGTATTCGGTATTCAGTTCGCGCAAATGCCATATTTTAAAATATGCTGCAGGCGTCGTCTTTCGTTGACACTTAAAACATTTTCTAGTTGCTGAAGTGTCAAGTTGATCTCTCGTTTTGAGTGCAAAAGAGGCCAAAGTGTTGTGATGGCAAAAGTCCTAGAACATAATAAAGAAAAACAAAAATAATTTTCTTTATAATTTCATTCTATGGCTGTGACAAAACCAGGTCAATAGAAATAATTAAAAAACCAAACAAGTTTGTGCAAATTTTGAAATTTGTGCCAATTTTAATAAGGATTTTCATGTCTCTCTACTGTTTTGTTTTCTCTATTTTTAATTTTGTTACCAACCTGTGTACACGCGTCGCATCTATAGCGCTCGGCTGCATGGCCTCCAGTTGTTGGATTTCCTTGCGGAATTGTTGATTGTAGCAATGAAATGATCGGTTGTAACGCTTACGGCACTTGGTTTGGCTGCCATGGCACACAAAAACGTTTTGCCCAGGAAAAGAAAATTGTTGAAAAAACGTTTTGTGAAAGCAGGAAATTTATTCCAGAAATACAAATTCATCATTCAAAACAGTTTTGGTGGCAATTTCGCCCAAAATGACGCAGTAGGATATGCAATAATTTTAAAACAATTTTTTTTTTATGTTATATATAATTTTGTTACTTGTATTGTTGGTCTTTGGTATTTCCACTTACTAAGTGTCCTCTGGTGGCGGTATTCGTTCGTTTTGTGAGCAAATGCCCACTTTGCGGGCAATCAGTATGCGATACCACTGCTTTTGAAGTGCATTCATGGGCCTCTTAAAGGGATTGTTAGTAAAATCCATTATGATGTTTGTTTTCTGTGTTATTACTTTTGCTGTTGCTGTTTAAAAGAAGCAATACTGACTATTTGGCGCCACTGCTTCTTATACAATAAAGAAATAAATACTTTTTTAGTGACATCGAATGTGTTTGGTTACCATAGAGACAGTTTTAATAGGCAAACAAAGTTGATAGGGCCTCAAAAAAAAGTGGTTTACGAAGTATCAGTCACTACTAGTGACACACGAATACTGATATTGAGCCCTAAAAATCTTTTTACTTCATATATTTTACATTAAAACTGAGTTTTTAGCTTAATTCATATTCAAATTATACTATATCCTGACTTCTACTACCCACCTAAATAAACAAGTGTTAAATAAATAAAGTTATAATCCCTGTACCTGGTTGGGATGACAATATTCTAACAGCAACAAACATTCTATTGTTGAATTGCACGCTTGTCACATTTTCAAACGGGTTTGTTCTATTCTGTTTCAGTTTAAGATTGAACTGACAAAATTTTCTGAATCGCATGATTCATAAATTCTCGAAGTTTTTCCTCCAACAAAAAATCCAAATGTCAAAACAAAAAAACAGACAAAAATGTGCTTTAACAATGAAATTTTTAAAAAAAAATTATAAAATTTTTTAAAATATCTACAAATATTTAACTTTTTATTTCCAAAAAGAAAAATGTAAAAAGTGAAAATTCGTGTTTGGTTTTTATTGTTTTTACACGCAACACAAACAAACAACTTGAAGTTTTTGAATTAAAGGAAAACATGCTTTTTTATTAAAAATGTCATCAGATATAAGAATACAAGTCGATACAATTTACGGCCATCAACCAACACCAAAAATGCTGAATTAATCCAATTTCGAGTGGATTCGGATGCTAGAACACATGCGTTCCAGATTTTAGTTATTTTCCCAACTAGTGCTAAACAATTCAATCTAAGCTTTAGATATTTTTAACTTCCAAGCTGTAAGATTTTGCTAAAACGATCCCTTTGTCATTAAGTAACCCTTTAAAAATATTTATTCAACCAGTTAATTTCAAATTCCAGTTACTTTTGAAAGAAAACAGCTGTAAAACCATTAAATTAAAGTTCTTTTAGGAGTTCACTGCTTTCCATATTTTCCACCAAAAGAATTTTCG
This sequence comes from Epicampocera succincta, assembly GCA_932526305.1. Taxonomy (NCBI): domain Eukaryota; kingdom Metazoa; phylum Arthropoda; class Insecta; order Diptera; family Tachinidae; genus Epicampocera; species Epicampocera succincta. The sequence goes on along the minus strand of OW052037.1, from coordinate 51,649,876 downwards.
CCATCATATTTGCATAATATTATTTCTTTTTTACACCTTTACACCCTTAAGACCCTGGTTATTCAAGCCATCAACTGAATTGGATATTTCAAACGAAAGAAGAAAAAAATCAAATAAATGTGAAAAACTTTAAACAAGGTGATGCCTGCACAAAGAGCGCATATTAATATTGTTAAAGTTAAAGGTTTTAATACAAGGCTTTGGTTTATGTATGTGCGAACGGAAACGAAAAAATAAAGAAGCGCAAAATATACATTTTGCTAAAAAGCTGGACGCAGGTGGTTGCTACGTGGCAGATTAACAACCCCGCCCCTTCCCCTCCCGTTCACCTTCATACTAACACATTAAGTTAATAGGCAACAACAATAAGAAAAGTATATCCGGCTGTGTTTGAAAAGTTTACAAGGAAGAAACTTAACTTACGAAACGCAACACCAAGAACGAAACCTGATTTCGAAGGAAAAACAACAAGCAAATCTGAAGACAACATGCCGCCACTGGATTGCGAATATGAGATGTAATTTTTCGTTTCTCACAAAACTCGACTTTGTATTTTAACATCTACTGCATTTTGTTGTCGGGCCTTACAAAGGCTAAAGATTATCACACACACAGCACGAACATTAACGGGGAGACTGTTGGTTAATCAAACTAAAAACTTTACATATGTAAAACTTGTCTCTATTTGGCAATAAATTTAGATATTTGAAGACATCTAAATTGTTATTATTTATAAAATATTGTACAAAAAACACTGGCAACAGTTTGTTTCTTGTTACAATTGTTCAGGTGCCGCCATCTATTCCCAGCATTCTGAAGCAGGAGTCTGAGAATACTAGTGCTAATAAGCCTCTGTGGAATTTTGATTGGAAATGCCTGAAGTGGATCTGGCCTTTTCCAACCGTGTCTAGTAGTGCCCATGAACAGCAGCCGAAAGCAAATAGATGACGGGCAGGCGGCCCAGTCTTGACAGCCCATATTTAAAAGGTTTGACCAATAGAATTGTGGTCATATGCGAATCCAAGACCTTCCTACATACATAATTCCCAAGCCTGGTGAGTTATCGCAGCCCAGACCTATTACTTTTGCAGATATCTTACGGCTACATACCAGTTGGTATACCACATAAGTGATCGTTACCTTGTGAAAGTGGTTCTATTAAATTATAGACAATAGGACTCTATTTGACTGTGTACTTGTACCATAAAAGCCAACCAACTGGCCAACCCTTTGACGTACCAGAGCAATTTTCAACTTGAAACTTCAGAAATGTTAGTCTCATAAAAAAAATTTTAAACAGGACTACTGATGATTTTCATTTCTTTTAAACTGTCCTGCGACATGTGGCAGTCAGAATTTTAAGCCTCTTGAAAAAGTCTTAAATTTAACTTTGATTTCATTCTTTTTTGTTGTTTCTTTTCAGCCACCTTTTAAAATTTATTGTAATCCCTTTTAGTACAAGTCATTCTTAATTGGCTGCACACAGTGCGTGCTGCTGCACACATTATGTGTAAAAGTATTCAAACACACAAACACACACACATACACACGCACACTTTTACGCTGCCAAGCAAATATTCAATCACATAAAATTTTAAAGTAGTGCACACAAGTACACTGTAAACAAAAATACACTCAAGAGAATACATTTTCATTCTTTGCACTGGAAAAAAAGAACACAAAAAAGCAAACAAGTTACCTTTTTGCCAACAACAAAAACACCTACAATAATAATGGAAAACCAGTAAGAAAAAAAAACAGAATAAACGGAGGCGTTAAGGTGAAAATTCATTTTTCTACACACTTTAAGCTCTTGCCTTTTATTATTTGAATGTGCATCATACACTCGTGCTGTTTGTTGTTGTTGCCTCTTATATTTATTATTAAAAGTACTCGGGTATTAGCAAACTACAGCAAATGTAACAGCAACAGCAAAAACTCATTATGGCAGCAAAACACATCGGAAACTCAGCTTGTTTGGCCAGAATAAACCTGAAGGAGAAAAAAGCGGTTTAAATAAACACAGCATAAAAATATACATATACATACATATATGTATATACATAGTATGTATGTATGTATATATGCACAGATGTATGTAAACATATAAAATAAATTGAAATCCTCTTTAATGAGCACTTTCTGAGCAGCGGGATAAAATGTAAAAAAGGAAAAAAAAATCCATACATCTTGATGTTGACATGTGGGTGTGCGGCAAACACTCGTACATTTTGCTGTATTTACATTTGCTCCCAAGCACACACACACACACACACACACACACCTACACACGCACACATACATACATACAGCTTTCGCAAAAAGGACGGAAGGAAACAAATACGAGTAATAAACACACATATGAAGGATATTTAAAAAAAATGTTACTTGGCAATTTCAGTGGCATGATTTAAAGGTTCATCTTGGTGAACATGGATTCGTTAATATATCTTGCTTATGGTTGGTATATATATATATATATATATATATATATATATATATATATATATATGTGTGTGTGTGTGTGTGTGGTTGCAGGTGTAGTATGATTTTAATTCAACTTTTCAACTAAAGTGCGTTTATGGGCTCTTATTAATGAGTCTTATTTATGCTAAGAATTATGTTGAAAGTTACTACCAAAAAGAATTTATGCAATACGCAGTGTTCGCACTCTTTGGTATCCTACGGTTACAGGTAGATGTATTATTTTGGTTTTCCCCGCCCCCTCTCCTTCTCTCCTTTTCTGAATAACATAATAATAGGGGGCGGGAGGGGCAAAAAGCTTCAATTACATACACTTGATTTAATTGTAAAATTAAACTTTCTTGTGTGTGCAGCATTATGCGATAAAACCCACTTGGATGTTATTTTTAATTTTAAATAAACTTTTTCCAGGTTTTAATGGTTAAAAATATTTATAAAATAAAATACAGCTGGGTATATAAAAAATAATTGGGTTTAGGATAGTGTTATTGGTAGGGAAAAACATGAATCGCTTGCTAAAGGAAACGGCTGGAGAATAATGTGACTAGGCTAAATATTTACGAAAACTGTGTCCTACATTTTAAGCAGTATTTAAGCGCAGAAAAAAATAAAAAAAATTATTAAACATTTTGCTTAAAACATCCTTCAACTTATTTAATAAATATGTTTGTCAGCTCAACGCTGCTCTTTGCTAAAAATAAAAACTTATACAATAAAATATATATTTAGTTCAGCAACTTTTTGTTTGGAAAGAAATTTAAGTTGGAGAAAAATAAATTGTCATATTTGGTTCATTGAGAAAAACTGCTGTTTGCATTCAACAATAGTTTTTGCAAAATTAATATTTTAATACACGTACTCTTTGCAGATCCGTATTCAGATAATTTATTAACTGATTCAGCGAATTCTGTTACTAAATGGTAATTTGCTTGTTGTAGTAAACTGCTTGTGACACATGTGTTTATAAATTCAATTTAATCACACAAATGACTCTAGAGTGTTGGGGCAAAATATTTGCCATAAATATTTTGTACAGAATAACATTTAGAAACAGTTAAAAAATCGTTGGCATATCATTTGCCAAAGGAACACAAATATACAATATTATTAAGTGGACTGCCGAAGAATATGAGCACCTGTGAACATCTCTTTAACAAACAAAATAGAGTTGGCGGATTGCTCATTTTACACCTATAAATTTTTAACGGATATACAAGCCTAATTTCGGCATATCTTAAAATTGTAAGTTCTTCTGATTGGAATAGCAACTGGTCTATTGAAGAAAGAAAATGTTTTGCATCATCCATTATTTCGTACGGAAAACCAATTCCCTAAACCGCCAAACTACATAGATAGTTTTAGCGCATTGCTTTGCATTTGCAAAAGGTTCCATCATTATACATACGAACATAAGTTCAGCAATCAGCTGTAATTGAAGATCGCACCTTAAACATCTCTCACTTTAACTCAGTCGCAACATAGAGCCCATGTTGCTGGATACATTTCATTTTTTTTTCACAAACTTAACACAGTATTAATTAGTGCTGGGCCGTTTTTTGTTTGCAAGTATTTTAACAATATTCCGCGTGAATTTTTGAACAGAGTATTAGGCTTAAAAATCTGAATCAATGAGATGAGCTTTAAGCCTAAGATCCTTATGCCACGTTGTGAAGATTTGAAAGTTGCGCATTTAAAGTGATTTTTGTAAAGACAATTCTATTATATAAATAATTTTTTCACCACAGCGCTCAAAATGAGGTGAAAATTTCATATAAAAAACTCATGCCAAACAAATCAGATAAAATAGAGCTGAAGTCTGTTCGCATCGTGAGAACTAGCGAAATGTATCTGGCAACATGTTTAAACGAACTGATTTTTTAGTTTTATGTATTTATCTATTAATTCAGCATTGATTGACCAGAAATTAGAAGAACAGATGTGTTGTTGTTCGAGTTAGTTGTGCCTTGTCCGGATCGTTATAAGTATCGAAGTGTATCTGGCAACACGCTTACTGTTTATGGTTCTGGCAACATGTTGCTTTCCTACTAAATACCATATACGATAAACAGCATTTTTCTGAACTAGAAGAACTTTCAATTTTTCTTGACACAAATGTTTATTTTTATGCAACTCGGATTTGGTAAAAAAAAATGTTTGTTTTATCAACTTTAATGAAAAGAAATGAAATTATTTAAGTTTATATAAGAACGTTTTTTTTTTTATAATGCCAAATTTTTATGTGCCTAAAAATTTCATATATTTATGTATATGTATGCATGTATGTACATATATAACTATATAGTTATTCAGTTCTCCAAAATATATTAATATATTCCGAATCGTAAATAAAAAAAAATATATTTGAACACCCAAACTCATATTAACTAAAATCTTTATACTGATCTATATGATTTAAAATCATTTAATACAAGTGGTAAAAATCACCCGATATTTAAAAATTGCTAAACACGAATCTTAAAATGTTTGCAGTTTCCAAAAGAGCCAATAATACAAATTCTCTTCTTTCATTCCCCGAAGTGTTTTTACGTTTGGCAAATGCACAAGCAAATTCAAATCAAACACAAACAAGTTGAACAGTAAAAATAACGTTACTTTGCAAAAGTGTGAGTGCGAGCAAACCTACTACGTGTGTTTAGATATTTGTGTGGGTGTATCTCTCTTATTGAGAAATCTACAACTTTCGCAAGTGAGTTAATAGGCCTTTTTAAACAAATTTTCTATATCTAAGAATTTTTTTTGTACCAAATGTCTTGGATAATCCAACCAGCCAATGTCAGGTTTTAAGCTCATATATCCTGCCGAATGTTATAGTATATGTATTTATGTTGTTAAGACCCACCAGAAATCCAAAAAATATTGTAGAAAAACATTTTGCAAGTATTCCATAAGATGAGAGGGACTATAACTTTAAATAGAATGATTTATATGTTCTTCATTGTCCCAAATTCGAAGAAAGATGGCTATTGGGTGTAACATATATATTCTAAAAAGGCCTGCTAAAAGAAGTCCGCGTCCAGCTGGTCTCGTGGATGCTCCTTTTTGTCAGCTCTGGGTGTGTGAGTGTGGGTGGGGTAAAAGTTTGTTCAAGTATCATCCAAATAAAAGAAAAGAAAAGAGAAAAAACTACGCCAGCTTATCGCTAATGGCATAAACTTCCGAAACGTGAGTGAAATTTTCAAATATGTGTTAAGTAAAAGTATGTTCATTCCCTTTATCTGTGTTGAATTGACGAGCACAATGCTGATAGCAAAAAGTACTTACGTACTAGTATATACATATGTATGTATGTATGTGTATGTACTTGTCTATTTGGACTCCACAGCATTTGCTAGAAATTCGTAAAGTACAACAATGAAAAGCCAACAAACATCAAGCTTCCAAAAAAAAGCAACAACCAACCAGCCACTGTTAAAACAACTACCACAAATTTTTTCCTCAAACAAAGAAGAAAAAAACATGTTTGGTTTTATTTTTTGGAAACCAAAACCGAGAAGGCAAACTGTATACAACCAAAACAAATCAAATCAGCAAAAGAATAAAACATTAAAAAAAATCTTGTTAAAAAACGTGAAAAATAGAACTTAGACAGAAGAAGTAAAAAATAAAATTGGTGAAAAAATTTTGAAACCGCAACACAGTGGTTTCCAGAATTTAACTGTTTGCGTTGGTAACTTTGTTCGTTTGTAAACGCATTTCGGAAAATATATTAAGGCAAAATTGAACTTTTCGCTTGAGAGTTTTTCTAGCTAAAAGTGTTAATGAAACTGGGAGTTCTACTTCTTCACTCTGTCGCTGTATTAAGTACATAAAAGTCTCTGCAAACCTGTTTGTATATATTTTACTTGAGATAGCCAAGCTGTTTGACTGATGGGCCGAACTTAAAACAGATTGTCCAGACCATCAGCAATAACTTTGGTAGAGAATAGTGACGGAACGCAGTATTGGCCGGAAAGCGGACAAATGCGTATAAGAATTAAAATACTCTCGGACATACAATCAGTCCTTAAGGCCCTGGAGTGTCCTAATGTGCTTATTCCCCAAGCGAGTCAGAAACAAATTATTCTGATCTGGATTCCATACAGTTAATGATATGACAGAGGAATATTGCAGGTACTGCCACTGCACTTTGGCCTCGAATATTCCAAAAAGTTGTTGACCTTCGATGCTCTTAGGGTTGAGTTTGTTTTAAGACTGGCTTGGAAAAGTTCTAGAACTCTGTCGGGAGTGTTTATAGGCTGCTATGCCTATAATAAGCACCTATGCAAGTGCAAGCGAGGCGTATCAATTTTACAGAGTGGCAACACTGCGCCATATGATTACTTTATTTTATTTAATTTCTAAGTAAATTGAAAATCAAAAAAAAAATATTTGAATGAAAATTGCGTCAAACCCATAAATGCTATACTGTTACCACAAATATGATCGGTTTATTTATTATACAAATAATATGATGTGGCAGCTCAATTCAAAGATTTTAAATAATTGGCAGCACAGTTCAATTTTGCTCTTATAAAAATTCAAGTTAAAGCAATTCTAGCTGAAAATATTCCCAACAAAATTAGTCCTTTTCATTACTCTCTGTCTCTCTCTCTCTGTCTCTCTCTCTCTGTCTCTCTCTGAAGTAGGGAACAAATGTTCTCAGTAGCATTAAGTTTGCACAAGTGTTTGAACCGGTCTTTCTGCATCAAAATCTATTTGTGGGCAGACGGGAAAAATAAATATGTGTTCATTTAAAGAGTGTGCAATTGTTGCCATATTTTCTTCTTTTTTTTAAATTCAGACAGACACAAACACACAAAATTGTTTTTCTGCTCGACAACCACAAACATTTACATATATGCTTTTTATAAAGCATCCTTTCAAATCGGAAACTTAACTACTGTGTCGGAGAAGACTCAAGTGATTTCCCTCAACTCTCATTCAGCTTCTTTTTGCAGAATATCAAACTTTTTGTATTTGTTGCAAAATTTTGATTTTGCGTTTCTTTTCAGGGATATGGATTTCTAATGAAATCAAATTTCGAACTCAACTTTAAGAAAAACACTCAGACAGAAAAAAGTCCGAAATGTATATAAAACAGGCACGTACTGTTCTTGGTTTGAGCAGAAATAAACTTTTCTCTTTTACCAGATTTGTTGTTGTTTTGCTCTTATATCATTTGGTTGAAGCCAAAAAAAAAAAAACGGAAAAAATCAAGTAATTTTTAAAATTCAATTCACACACGAAGCGAAAAAATTTTGAAACTTGTTCATGTGATGGCAGTTTTTGGCCTTAACAATAAAAACATGCCTCCACAAGCGAATGAATGACAAGGCCTTTTCCTTTTGCGCTGCTGGTTGCTGGTTGCTGGCGGCTGATAGCTGAGCTCGTGACAGTGTTGGCGATGACGCTGCTAAAAAGATGAAGACAACATCGTTGAAGAGGACAACAATAATAACGATTTCCATCTGATAATCGCTGTACTGTTTGTAGTGATTTGGTCTTGTTATTTGCCATGTTCGCTTGTTCCTTATTCATGTTGTTACACTCGTTTTATAATATTGATGCTCAAATCAGTCTAATCATGTTTAAGAGCCAAAAGAGGAGAAAAGTTGCTTTCGTTCAGTTCAGCCACACGTTTCGTACTCGTAACAGTCATCCTGCATTTTTTCCATACTCGTATTATGTTTTATTTGCTTTTTAGTACATTTTGAGTTTTTGTTGATTGTTTGCATTTACATGATGTTGTTTAAAATAAGTGGATTTACTTTTTTCTCATTTCTTTTCTTTATGCCCAAAAGTGATACCATCATCAGCATCTGTATCGGTGGCTTTGATGATGTCTATGGTATATCAATTGCAGTTAAATTTTTACTAGTATTTTTTCACTCTTCAACAAACTCGAACAAAATAGTCTTCTGAATAGCGAACACAAACAACTACAAAGATTGCTTTGTATGCGCCTCATGCAATCTAACCGCCAAAAAATTTAATTTCAATTTTATTTGGTTGTTTTTAGAAGCGATTTTTTTTTTGAAGGGTTTTTCATGCTTGCGTTTGTTTAAGGTTTGCCAAGTTTTGCCAAATTAATTTGTTTTTTTTTTGTGTTGTTTGTCTTCTCTTTACAACTTTTGCTTTGATGTTTTTGTTTTGATTCTCCCCCCTTTCGTTTTCATTGGCAGGACTTTTGTAAAGCAGCCGTAATACTTGACGCGTTAAAGGAAAACTTTTCAGACTTGCAAATGTTGCACAGTTTATTACTATTTAATGAGCTGCGTAGATTTGGCATTTTTAATTGGAAACGTGATTTTGAAGAATTTTTTACTTATTGAAAGTTCTATTCTTTGGCTAAAAGTATAAAAATACATGCATACATAAATATTCGCCAAGTAATACCAAATGTTTTCGTTTTAGTATTCAATATGTCGATGTCGCTGAGGATTGAGTAAAATTTTGTAGAATGGTGCTGGAAGTGGGTCATACACGATCAGCCCAATTAGACCGGAACTGTAAAGGGGATAACTGTTATCAAACAAGTTTTTTATAACAGTTATTCTGCGACTTAAAGAAAAAAATCATCTTTTTATTTTCAATATAAATATGAAAGATCGAATATAACCTTTTGCCAAGACAACTTTATTTCACTGTCATCAAATAAATAAATCCTTTGAGGAATTTCATTTTTTCCTTTACAAAATAAAACTGATTTTACATCAAATGAAATGCAAAATTTTGATAGCTTTGTATCAAACACAGGTATATTATCGGTACTTATATAAATTGCCAGAAATTATAGTGTGTTCCTGCCACCCGGTTAAATTGACAGCGAGCGCTCTCTACTCTTTAAACTCCATTCAAATCATTCCAAAGAACATTTGTAAATAATATGGTCTTTAAATGGAAAAAAAATATATCGATACACATCTTAAAACGAAATAAAAACTAAGGCTGGAAAAAAATAACCAAAATGGTTTTTATGTTAAATGAGAAATATAAAAGTCCTTAAATGACTTTTATTTTATGACACCGTAAGAATATTGTTTTTAAAGATTTCCTTCCCATCTTTTATTTGTTCTGGGAAAAATAACTTTTAAAGCGTCCTGCAGACTATACAAATGTGCATTCACACTTGTCAAAAACTTAAATAAGACGATCAAAGGTTATAGTGGCAAAGAAAAATATTATGCAAATTACAAATAAGATGAGGGGAGATGCGACACTTCCTAAGATTTGATGACTTTCAGAAATTTTTCTTAAAGAATGTGACTACCGTGTACAAATCTATTTCTAAGTCAAAAAGTTACTATTAATTTTGTGCTATTTAATTTCATTCTCTGGTATAGAACAATTTACCTGTTGCCACTGATCGAGATTTGGTGCAGCTGTTTATATCCTACTCATATTCTCCTTAAATCTCATTCAAACTCTCTCTCACAAAATATAAGCATAATCTGAACGCTGGTTTGCTATACAGTACAAGCTGATCTTAACTATGGAGTTGAGGTGGTTTTTTTTTAGTACATATATATCCCCGCAAATTGTGAAACACCGTTTGCATACCAATCTGTTGGTATTTAACTGGAGAGTCTCCATTGACTCTGACCGGAGAGCAAAAATTGTCTATTTAAAAAACAATTTCGCCTGTTGCAAAGACTTAAAAAAACTGAACATAATTAAGTGTTATTTATCAGCTCACACTTAAAACCAATAGACTGTGAAAAATATTTAGCATCTCTTTTGGCTTACAAAAACTCTCACACATGTAGAAAATTTCTATATAATTATTTAAGCAATCGGTTTCCTTAAACTTTACAATTATATTATTATTGTATTTGAACTCTTACTGCTGGAATTCATCTTTTTCGTTGTTGGTTAAATTGCTAAAATTTAATCAAAAAGGTTAATTAGCTACAATTACACAACTAATTAAGTATCATTTTAATTAACTTGTGTATTTGATATTGTAGAATGTTAAAGCAAACACACACACACACAAACACAAGCGCACACCCGCCGCACACTTGCACACCACACACACACTTAAACGCACATAAGGATGAATATCCGTGTAGGTTTGGTGCTTCACAGCTTAAACTGCTTTCACATTCTCCTTAAATGCTGCCACATTTTATTCAATAAACATACGAAACATTAATATGTTTATGTATGTACAAGTATAAATGTACGTCTATGTAAGTGCCCCGCAATAGTGAATTACATACAATTGGTGTTTGGTGTAAGAGGAAAAGAGAACATTTTCATCAGAGGTGCCACTAACATACGGCCATTTTTGCAACGAAATAATATTTTGCAAGTACATATATTTATTAATATATATAACATGTGTTAAGCTTTTTAAGAATCCGAGTTTTACAAAGTTCTCTTTGTGTTCCAAAATCAAAGGAAAGCAGGAGGAGGAGGCCAATCAGCTGGCCACGAAATTCAGTAATTTCAAGTTGAGTGTTCAGTCTCGGTACTCATAACATTTCAGTTAATTTGATTAAAAGCTGATAATATCTGATAATATTTTACATAATTTTGTTTAATATTGAGCGAGAGCTGGAAATTAATTCAGACATGAGCATTTCTTTAAGGTCTGTACAACAAAGTATAACAACTTTGTAGAATCCAAATATTATGAAACTCTCGTCGCCTTCAACACATTTTGTTGGTGCTGCCAATGTTTACTGTAAAATGCACCTCTGGTGTGATGGGATTACATAAGTTTTTAAAACATTTTTTTGACATGCCGAATACATGTATCACCAGGATATCGAAAAAAATGTTTACTCTGTTCACTGTTTTTAATTTAATTTTTTTTTAATTCTTAAATAGTTTTCTTTTCATTCTATAGTTCTATAATTCCCCTGTCATTCACAATAAATTTGAAAAAATCAAATAAATTTGAAAAAATAAACAAAAAAAAAACTTCATTTAATAACTCATTCAAAACAATTTGGTGCAATGGCCGATTGAAAAATAAATCCAAAAAATTGTATTAAAAAGAAAGCGGTAAAAATCAAATTTAATCAAACACCGAAATTGAAATACCTGAAGACTTCATCAAATATTTGCAACCCCAATGGAAGAATCGAAAATTCTTGAGTCGGCCATCAAAAGTTGCAAGCAATTGCAACGTTCCCTGCTTCGCTCCATAAATGAAGTAAGACGTCTCAACATACGCTACAACATGGACTGGGTATTACAAAACTATAGCTCGTATGTGTCTAATATCTATGTCCAGTACCAGAATAAAATCGATAACCACAAACAAAGCAAAAATTATACAAAATCAAAAAATCTAACAAATAATTTAGCTCTAGCCACACGAAGCTCACAAGAGTTATGTGGGAATAATCGTAGGATAAATTTTAAATTTATAAAAATAAAGCGCGGCATAGAGGCCATGATATTGCAGCTGCAGCGCACCATGGAAATTTCAAATCGTCAGAGAAACTTTGAACACATCAGCAGATATGGTCTGGATTCAACAAAAATATGTATTTGCTGTCATTGACACTTTTTTTAGTTTTTAACTTTATTTTTTATATAAAAGCTTTTATTTAATATGCAAAAACTCACAGCGAAGGATGTGCAAATATATGTTCGTACATATATTTTTATTTATGAATTAATTACTTGAGTTGTGTTACTGGTCTTCCGCTTTCAACACAAAAGGAAACATTGATGCTAATTACGATTTTCGAAATCCTTGTGGGTTTGTAATGGACTAAAGGAAATTGCTATGGTTTTCCTTCATCCATTACAAACACAAATATACCCAAAATCTTCAAGAACCCTAATAAGCGTGATGATAAATTCTGAAAGAAATCTAAGCAAGTTCATAATCATGCTTATGGCGGTTCTTGAAATATTTCAGCGTTGAAAATAGATTAAAGAAAATATGAGTGGTCTTTCATTAATCTTTTACAAAACTCTCGAAGATTTCGCGAGGCGTAAGAAGTATGAATACTTGAAAGGAAGTTTCAAGTGTTTTTTCTTTAATCAACTACAAAAACTGGAAAATTGTGAGAACAGTAACATTAGTGTAATGATAAAAATGATAATGAATAAAGAAGTCTACGAGAGTTTGTAAAAGATTGAACGAGAGCCCTAATAGCAGGAATATTTTTCCCAACACTCTTTTCTAAGTTCAAGTCTGGCCGACATTGTGGGCATTAGCTTTAGGTTTGTTGATAACACATGGCCTCGTGGACGAACTGTTTACACACAGAAAATATAAGACATCAAAAATATTTACTGGTCCCGGTTACATTCGGTGAATTTAAAAAACGTGTACGGCAGTTTTGTAACAGATTAAAGAGAAAAAGTTTACTTATGCATTAATCTCTCACAAGGTTGACATCAATTAATATGACTTCTTCTTATATTAAAATTCTTATCAATAATAAATTGCCATTTATAAATACAATTTTAATTGAATCTAAATTTTGCTGTTGTGCTTCACACAAACTTCATTTCATAATATTTTCATTGAAAACGAAAACGAAAACAATCTTTTGTCAAGTAAATTAAAGCTCTACCGAAAATTTAGCTCATTTAAATCGTGCAGATTTAACACATACATATTTTATTATAAAATATAAATTTTCAGTTTTGTTTTTCTGTATCACCTGCTGCATCAACGAATTGTTAAATTGTTTAAAAAAATAATATTAATTGAATGGTTAAAGACCACATAATAAATCTACCTGCAACCAAATTAACCGACAAAAAAGCTTTTTTCTGCTTTAGTCCTTTAAATACACAGATAATGGCAACAGCGTGCACATACATTTATGTGGACTACACACAGATGCCAGTACCATCGCTGTTAACAGAAACAAATAATTGGGTATTATGGGACATTTTTTTGAAATGGTAATTAAATCAAAGCAAAATAAATTTTAAAATCATACAATACCTTCAGGTAGCACTTTAGTCATGATACGTTTTAAATTAAATTTTGTTGTGCGAATAATTTTTGTGTGAAAAAGAATAGTTATTTCAATGTTTCGCAAAGTTTTTATTACACTTTCAAAGGTTTTTTCCTTTTTAGCTGAAATAGTTTGTTGTTTAAGAAATAAGTTAGTCTTATTGCAATTATTCATACCCAAATATATTTATTTGTTAGCAAAATTATTTTAATAATTGAAAATTGGTCCATAAACAATAATCCCGGTTTTAGGCAGGCACATTTCGCCTCCATCCCTTTAAAAATATAATACAATAAGCAAAACGGATTTTTAAAATTGGCCTACAAATGACGAAGCTATTTGACTATAAAATATTGGTACGGACAATTTGCGACCATCAACCCCCCCCCCCCCCTTTCAAAATTAAATAAAAAATACTCGAGCTTTTCTATATGTAAAAATGCTCGTTTATATTATAAGATCTGTAGTTGAAGTAGCATAATTTTAAAATGTGGTTGAAAGAAAAAGTAGCCTATAAATCATTCCAGAGTCCCAATTAAATGCAGTGAAAATTTCAGAAAGATCGATTCAGACACACTCCGTCTTATGTACATACTATATAGATTATAAAGACACGGTTGTTTATTATCGCTTTCATATAATTCCCGACTTCGTAATAGATCAAAAACGAATCAGTAATTTTTTCTTTGATCATTGAATATTTTGAGAACCCTAATAGCCATAAGAAATAAAATTGTAATAGATCATTATTCTTTAAACTTTTACAAGCTGTGCAAAATTTCGCAAACCAAAATTATTAAAAGGTTTCTAAATTTTCAACAGATTATAAAAACAATTGCGAACTTCACACCGAAATCAATTAATCTTCAAGAAATTAAAAAGATTAAAAAAAACGGTCGAACGAGATCTGTTAATTCTGTAATATAAAAACTAAAATACAATAGGCCGCTTTCTATATTCCGCAGCAAAATCAAACTACTTTGTTTGCGCCGCATCGAATGAACTCCTTTAAGTCTCTGCTAAAAATCATTAAACGTGTTTTACATTGATGGATGGATGGACGTTCAGATTTTTTACTTTTACTAATATTCACAAAAGCAACAATCTGAAGCCCTCAACATCAGATTGCTTTTAGCTCTTTTGCCCAAATATTGTTCTACCTCGTTCAGCTTCTACAGACAGATAAGCAGCTGTCCTATTGTGTTTTTGATGTAGTTAATAAAATTTACTTAAATAAATTCCTTTAGTTATTATTCAGGGCAAAACTTTCGGCAGACATTCCTCTTTTCCTTTCGAAAAGGGGGTGGCTTACAAACGAGCTGTGAGTCAAAATACAATATTAAAAAACTAAGGAATCTAATATTAAATATTGCTTGTAGTCGTTTGATAAAAATATTTCATTAATTCAAATTAATATAATTTTGTGGAAAATAATGAATTCGACTGAATGTCTACGTGCCGCAGTATAGAGATTGAAATTTCTTATTGATGGCGAAATATTTGTTGCTCTTGTCAAACAGCAGGAATCCAAAAAAAAAAGAACATGTTTTTGATTGATACGAGTAATTTTTTCAATGGTGCGCAAGTAAATTCCAAGAATGATAAAAGAAAAAATTTAACACAGAAAATAATTCTACTATATTTTAAATTTGTCTTTTTGTCTAGTTTAAATTAAGTATTACGATGTTTTTTTTTATGGAAGCCCAAACATATGCTTTAGTTTTATCCGGCTAAAACGCACGATTTTAATCGGCATGTGTTATTTTTCTGTTTTTTTTTTTTTTTTGTTGTGGCTTCAGAATAAACATATAAAATATGTTTCCATAATTTTTCACATACTTTTCTTCAAAGCTGAATCACCAAAATCACTGTTTAAATGGAAACTCTTTAATGAATTTCGCTCTTTTTTAAAAAAACTTGGACACGAGTATTAATATTTTTTGTTTAATTTTTCACGTTGAATCAAAATCTATTTTAATGTCAACAACAACAACATCTCATATGAAAAACTTTGTTTAAGTTTCACTACAATCAAACAATTCGTTTGGAATCCGTAAATTTACTTCCTAGTTTTTTTCTTCTATTTTGCCTTTCATCAAGAATATTCATTCAATATTTATGACACTCCATTTCTTACTTCAGTTTCCGAAGTACTACAACTAGCAAACGGGCCATTTAGAGTTTTCTGGCTTAACTCGGACCTACATTTAATGTTCTGACAGAAACTTGATTTTTAGCATTTTTTAACAGAAACTGCAAAGCTCTTATTAAGGTTGGCGGCTTTAAACGGAACGCCAGTATCAGCTTTATAATAAATATAACTACTTATTAATTTATTATAAAACCGCGTTTTTGTAAATTCGTCAAGTATGATGAGGGGGAATATTTGTCTTGAATATAGCTCACAAGCCGATAAGAATGTGGTTTTCTTATCTTCAGCACTATTGCAGATATATATATATATATATTTATATACGAGTATATGCATATAGATTAGGGACAAAAACGTTTAAAAGAAATTCAGGCAAAAAAATTGCATTTTTTATATTAGAAAGAAATGAAATAGTCTCTTTTATTACATATTTACATACAGGCCTGTTCAAAGAGCACAGGAACTCAAATCGTATGTGCTTTCAAAAACACAAGTGTGATGTTTTGATGTACTGCAAATCACACCCTTTTTGCATTTTTGGGTGTGATTTTAAATTGCCAATAATTGAATAGAAAAAAAGCTCTTGGAATTTTCTTAACTTTAAAATATTTGCTTTAAATAAACAATCAATTGCATAACAAAGTTAATAGAAAACTTATTATAAAGTTTACCAAAAATAATTCACAAAATAAGTAAACAGTTTGGAAAAGTTGTGGGCGTATCCAAACGTTTTAAAATCACTAAATTTTATATACAAAAAACACATTTTTTGTGATATTTTACAGAACAGCTCTAATATGTAATAATTGGTTTTATGTTTCAATTCATTCAAAAATTACATATATTTTATGCTGGAATCATGAATAGTTGTTGCCAAATATTGACTCAAATCCTTGTCCAACATTATCTGTGTTTATCTGAAAATCTGGTTTGAAAACCTGAAAAATTTTTGTAAATAATTTGAAAAAAACACTTATTTCATACAGTTTTTTTTTAGTTTTTTTATTATTTCTTTTGCTGGCCGGTTTTATATTATAAATTTAAAAATAAATTAGTAGTACATTTGTGGATAATTGATTTATTTTCAATAAGTCGTACAAATTAAACAAAAAATACACTAAAATAGCCAAATGAAAATTTTTATGTTTAAACAAATTATAATACAACTGCCTTAAGACGAAGAGTAATCTTTTATCATATCGACTGTCCACATAAACAAAAAATTGTTAAGAAATTTTGTAATTTTCTATGCTTCTTATAAAAAGCAAATACACATAGACACATACATATATGTATACATACAGATAAATTACTAAAAGGAAAACAATTAATGATTTTTGAATGAGAAAAATTATACACACAGTTGACACTCATTTATGTTTTATAAAAACACTTCGCTTTAACGCGGCTTTAGAGAGACAAAATTGTATATAAATAAATAACTGCCAAGAAATTTGTTAGTGAGGACTTTTGTTGCAAAAAAAAATAAACCGAAGAAATAGAGGCAAAATGTTTTTTTGAAAACCAAAAATTTTATACAATTATAAAATTTGTATTTATAAAAAAATTAAAAAATTTAAGAAATTTATTTGTGAATGGTATTTGTAGCTGTTCTCTGAATTTATTGTACATAAAGATACAAGTACAAAATTAACCACTTCAACGCTTAAATAAAATTAAATCGCCTGATTAATGACTAATTTGTTTTGTAATAATAATCGTTTGAAAATATAAAAATATATGGATCTATTCCTTAAAACGAAAGGTTTTAAAAACGAGCAACGGGTATTTGGTGTTCTACAAATTATCAGATTTGCTGACATTCGTTAGAAAGTTCAAATAAAAAATTGGAACATTAAAGTCAGCAACTAAAAATTTTTATATTTTATAAAAGAATAGCAACCATTTCGACCACTTCGAATAGGCGCATTTTTTTTATTTAAAGCTATACTAGGAATATGAACAGATGAATAGAGAACAGAAGTGTTTCAAAATAAATGTTTTTGGACTTAAATGAATTAATTTTAAAATTGACTTCAATTTGAAATTATTTCATTTATGTTTCTGTAGCGCTTTATTTAGTGTATTTAGTCGATTCAAAACCGCCTTCATACAACACAAATATGCATTACAAACGAGAAAGCCGACTGAGTATTTTGTATAAAAATTCAAATAATTTTTTTAAAAAGACTTTAAATTTGAAATGACAATTGTTTTATTTATATTTGTTACAACATGAGCGCTTTTGGCCGTTTGTTTGTCTATAATCAATTCAAAGCCGCCTAAAAGTATGTGAGTTCGGTGTATAGAACTCGTTTTGAAAAACGAAAACTTTACGCGGCTTCAGTTTACAGTACAGGGTACAGGGCCGATACATTTTGTGTGTTTGTGTTTGTCTTCTGTTTTTAATATTAACTTGCAAGCAAAAATAATTTTGTTCAATCGATGAAGTGATTAAAACATTTTTTTCTTTTAATAGCTTTGAAATCTTTTGCAATTAATTTAATGTTGTTTCTTTGCATCTTTTTTTTACATCTGCTACGATTTATTGATGATGTTGCAACACATCATAACATGTCCCTGAGTAGTTCCTTTTGAGCAGCTGTTAATTTTTCGGGAAATTGTATATCAAAAGCTACTAGTAAATCTCCTTTGCGTGAAATGTCCTTGGGAAACGGCAAACCGTAGCCCTGAATACGTTTGACTGTATTGGGTTTGATGATCTCCTGCATGGTGCTGATGCGCAATTTATCGCCAGACATGGTAGGAACTTGAAACACCACACCGCACAAAGCCTAAAAATAAAAATAACAAATAACAGCTTAGATAAAATTCTACAACAAAAACATAGTGCTTAACTAGCCTCTGAGATAATTTCTTAATAACTCTAAAGCTGAAATCTCTCATGGCCATAATGCACTTCAAAATATTTTTTCTTAATATTGTAGTTTGTAAGAAAATTCAAACTAATTAAATTATAGTTCCAAGTAAATTTAAATTAAACAAATTATAACCTAAATCAAAAGTTAGGACTGGCTGAAAAAAGAAAGTAGGAAGAATCGCACAAGGATAAAATAAAAAACCAGGACCATTTGTTTCCTCTATTTTTTTGCACAACGTTTTTAAATTCTCAACGACAAGCGCAGAAATCGCAATGGCTTTGACCGATTAAAACGTTTTCTGGAACAGTGATCAAAATTACCGCTTAGCATCTCTTTACGAAATAAAGAGTCAATAGGTGAAGAGAGCAAAGAAGAGAAAAATGCCAGAGATTACCACATCATGGCCCGATAGTGTGAATCTATAGAACCGATTACATTAACAGCTTCAATTTCAATGAACACTTCAACGTTTACAAGATTCGGTGCTGACACGTAAAACCCCTTCGCTCTACTTTGTTATCCTTGTCGACATATTGTTAAGATTTTCGTGCTAAATCTAAACTAAAACTAAAATCCATGTACATACATGCATATATTTTCGTTTATATTTATTGATGGTGTTCATTCCTCTTCTTTTCCAAGACTCTAAATACTTACAATCTATTTATTTTTGTATTCTGACACTCTAATGGAGTACAATGTTGGCAATTGTTTGTCTAACTGTTTTTATGGCTTGCGAATGTCTGATCATGTGTGTTTGAGTTTGTGAGTGTGTACATGGTTTGTATGTTATCCTTAATAGCATTAAATATAATGTTAACATGTACAATTCAATATTCTCCACATGTGGAGCATTTGAATTGAATAGCATTTTAACGTCGTGTAGCCAAATATCCATTAAATTTTACTTTTATTATTTTCTGCTTGACAGTTTTATTTATTTCTGTGTTTTAGCCCGAAAGTCATTAATCAATCAAGGATTTTAGTGTATTTTAATAATATTCAATATAAAATAATATTTAGTTCAATCCAATAAAAGTCAATGTTGAACTGACTGTTGTTTTCTTTTTCCTTAAGCCGACAAATATGCGAATGCCATGAATTTTGTCTGCTATTAATCGCTTGTCTAGAAATATCAGGCGTTGAAATTCGCCAATAAGTGTGAGCTGTTGCAATTCTGTAATGGACTGGGCAAAAGCAAACTTATAAATAGGCACCACATCTACTTTTGCGCCTTTAAAATGCTGGTGGACTTTATAACGTTCAATGATCTCAAGTTTTTCTTGAGTCACACAGTTGCCGGAATTTTCGCTTAGATTCCACTATTGTATCAATTTTCGATGATAGTGTTCGTGAACGCTGACAATTTCATAAAATGCAACAATCTGCCGCGAAATTGTGCTGACTGTGGACGATCGAAATGAACCCTGTTGCCATTTTCTTTTACAAAACACTTTACAAACACTTGTTCTTAGGGATGGTAAAGTTGGATCGTAACTTTCCATTTTTTAAACTTTCCAACTTTTTTGTACTAATATTTTTGGTATTTATAACCGTTTAAAAGATCCTTTATTCAGCGTTTTATATTTTTAAATTAAAGCAAATTAAACTTTGTGTGAGGTATCATCGACAGTTTTTATTAATTTGAAAGTTCGATCGATGTCGCAATGAATGAAAGATAAAAGCATGCAAGTGCACGCTTAAGCTTTGCTGGATGATGCGCCTTCTAAATGTCAAACTTTATATAATTCTATTATGTAAATTAAGAGGAATATAATTATCCGTGTGGGCTTGACAAACTTCCAAGCAAACATCCAGCAGTATCGGTCTTCATCTTCACGTAATATGGCTTTGCCCTGAAATCGGCGGTGCAAAATATTTAGCAGGGTATGAACCATATGGCTTTGTTGTTACTCTAAATGATCGGACCACATGTATCTCGGCAAAGTCGTTAGCTAGAGGAGATTTCATACATCGGTTCCTATACAATGCATATATCTGAGAACAGCGATGGCCAGGGCATGGACATTCCTGAGGGAAATCCATGCAACTGTGTTACCACCCGGAAAACAGATCTCGATCGAGATATATAACAAAATTCGTACATTGTTTTAATTCTGCAATTTGCTTACTGTCTCGCTCATACTCAATCAGCAATTATCTGTTCAATAAAAAAAAAAAATAACTTCTGGCCATTATAATAAATTCATCAACTTTCTTTGAATATTTTTTGCGAATGACAGCAGATTTACATTCTTTTTTGACCCACAAAAACGTCACCGTTCACATCATACGTTGTTATCGCTTTAAAACTCAACTTGTTTTAGCAACAAATATTATTTTAAAAATTATAGTCACGTTCTGGGTTTTATTGTCGAAAATAAAATAAAATAAAAAAACAAACTAATAATAATAAGGCTCTTTAATTGGATTAGCTTAATGTTGACGATAGTGTTTTAAAGTTATGGTGGCAAAAAAGTCATAAATTCCATAAATGAAAGGCAAAAAAACAATGTTTTAATAGGCTGTGCTAATAATTACAAATTTAGCAAAAAAATGATTTTTTTTTATTTAATTCACCAAATGTTTAAACAATTGTAACACTCTGCTAATGTGATGTTGTTTGTTGCGGTTTTTATTGCTTGTCTTTTGTGTTAACAACAAAACAACTGCAACAACTACAACTGAAAAAATTACAGTTTGCTTGTTATTTTATTATTAATGCAAAACAAATAAATAATTAATTCAAACTACTTAAAAATAAACGGGAGTCATTCCTCCCCAAACTGGCTGATACGCAACACATTTTTGTTGTAACATTTTCTATGTTCTGAACTCAAATGTTTTATTTTAATAAAATTTTATTCACAGACTGTCCAGTGAATAAATTTAATCTCAAATTTAATTGTTGTTGAACTCCAATGAGAACTACAAATACAAAAAAAGAGTTAATGGAACATTTTGGAATACTCTGCGTTAATTCATAAAGGGCAGATCTAAAATATGGTATCTTTTGCAATAATTCAAATTTAAAGAAATTTTTTTTCATATTCAATAACAGACATCGCTGAATCAGTTTAAAAACGGTTTGATTAAAAACCTGTAGAAGAATACGCGGACTTAAGCCACAATGTGAAATGTATAATTAGTTTTTTCTTAACTGCAAAAATAAATGCTATTACAAAAACATGTTTCAGCATTTCTTTACACCTAAAAGAAAAAAAAACATTTATTGTATCAGCAAAAATATTTATTAAAAAAATATATTTATTTTTTTCAAAACGTTTATGAAATTCTTTTGCAATATTATTTTTATTCTGTGCAGTTAAAAGAATAAAGTTCTTTCATTCTATTTTGGTTTGTTCTAACGACTTCAAGTTTTCGGTTACGTGGTTCAATTTAAATAGCATTAAAGTGAAGCACAGCGTGTTATATGTCATGTCCTTCAGTCTGTCTTAGTGAAAATGGTGTCCGCCAAACAAAACTGAAATCTGAAGGGTGTCCTACATTTCATAGTGTTATATAATGACTGTAATGAAAATAATATACCAGGCAGGCTAAAAATTCGAAAATGTTTGCAAACAAAAGCAGAACTCAGTAAAGCTAAATGGTGTATCCATGCAATAAACGTAATTTTAAAACAAAATTACAGTTTTCTTTTTAAGCAATAGGACAAGTCCTCACAAAAAATTTTAATTTTAAAGGGTATCCCAGCTTAAGAAGCACAAACCAATAGTACGCAAATCTCTTTTTGCACGTAAATTTATACCGATTTTAATAAATCTCTTACATTTTATATCAGCAAATCATAAAAAGCTTTCTCCTAATTTGTTTTCTTTTTCATTTAAATCCATAAAAAAAATGCTAGAAAAAAAGAAATGAAAATAGATCTGAAACTTTAGCTGGAAGATTTCCTTATTTGTCGTGGAATGCCCCATGATCACATGCTCGTACAGTGGTTTTAAAAACAAACAATTTTTATATGTATGTGTCCATCTGTATGCAACGCGTCCTGTACTCACAAATTTAGTTTTTTCAAAAAAATTTTTTTTTTTTGTTTGTTTGTTTGTTTAATATCAGCAGTGGAAATTTTTTGCTGTTTCAATAAATTTTTAACATTTTATAACTTGTAAGAAAAAGGCTCACGCGCCAAATTTAGTCACAAAAACATACGAGTAATAAATAAAATATTTTTTTTGCAGCTCTGTAGTTGTTATTTTAACAAAAATCGATTAATAACTTGTGTATTTTACTGACTAATTATGGTAACGATTTTAAAAATATCATAATTTTATGCTGAACAAATAATGGCAGCTAATTTCTGTTTCAAACGTTGTTTTTTTTATGGCAAAATTATAGACGTACAAAAATCTGTTTGAAATTTTATTGGTTTAATTTATTTATTATTTAAATTTAATGCGTTAAAAATGAGTTGTTTGTAAATGAAGATCAAGGCATTTTGTTCTCGATATCGAATTTAAAATCACTCCAAATGTTCAGTTAATGGCAAGAAGCTGCACTCAGTTATTTGTTCCGAACAAAATTGTTATCAAGAGAAATTTTTTTATTCGAGAGAGTTTCCTACAAGACGATTCACGCACCCGTTTCGAATAATTTGTCTGAAAAAGCAAAGCCACGACATTATAAGTCATGTGTAAGCGAAGCATCTTAATTTAACAGGGTGGCAACACAACGCCAGATAATTACATTTCGTTCACGCAAAAATATGAATATCTATTTATTTTAATGAAAATTGCTCAAAAATAATGAATGTTAAGCTTTTGCCAGAAGATATATAGCATCTTATTATACATATCGTTAGCTGCAATGCAAAACCCGGTGAACTTATTTGATTGATTGTGATGCGCATATCCACAGCATTTATGTCCTCTCCGGTTTTTATTTTCATATAATAAAAATTTAACATTTTATTAGTGAAAATCGAAAGAACGACGCTGGAGGTGCAAGTTCCAGGACATGTTATTATTTTGTTTCTACTCTAAAATGTTAAAAATTTTACTTATTATTTTTCTCTCTCTCTCTCTCTCTTCCTCTCTGCCAAAATTAGATATTATTGAACTATTCGGAACAAAGAAGTAAATCCAACATTAGAACGGCTTTTGCTATTCAGCTGTAAAAGTTTTTTTCAGCCCAGCTGCAACAAAACTGAAATGGAAATTTAGTAACTTTTCTAATAAAAATTATCGTCGATAATGATTCTCTAAGCCAGAATTATAATATTTTGATATTGAGGGTAATAATAATATTCAATTAAAAAAATAAGAGAATTTCCAATATTTTTCTATGTCTTTGAAATTATTTATTTTATCCCAAAAATAAGACCTTCGATAAACCGGAATGAACTCGTTAAAATTCATAACAGCCTTTGCGTCACCGTAACTAATTTCTTAATTACGGTCCGGCTTGTTTTTGACAGTTCTGCGTCTCTCTTGCACTGGTTAATCGAATTGCCTCAGGTAACTGCATATTGTTAAGCGGTTGAATTTTTAAAATTTTGTATTAAACACGCTGCTGTTTCCCACGTACGTGTCCAGTCCAGTTAGTCACAGTAACAACCAGAAAAATACCTTTAATAGCATCTTGGAATACAATAAAATATAAATATATCACCGATTATAAAGAATTGTTGAAAAATTCATTTTATCCTGTAAAATCTGCTTAATATTTTATGTAAAACATTGAAAAAAAAAGAAGAAAATATTCATATCGAGAAATAGTGAACTTCGGTAAAAGGAATAAAATTAACAAATTAAATTCAAAACGATACGAATATATGCGAATTACGGTAAAACGGGAAAATCGTATCAAGGTTTGTCTTTTCAAGCCAAATTTGCTTTTAAGATATTCTTTGTAGCGGTTGTGATTGTATTGAACTCTTCATAAATCGGCTTCATACAAGACAACCAGGGCAAGACACAATTCTTTGTACAGGCCTGATAAGAGTACATATACTCGTATACATACGCACATACCTGCATACGCGTGTGTGTGTGTGTATAACTTTTAAATTGGAGATCTAAATTGCAAAGTATATTATTGTCATACCTACAAAATGTCACTTCAAGCGTTAAATTCTATGCTGACAATGACAACGACGACTGATGATTTTGATGGCATTATGACAAATACTTAACGTGATTTAATAGACAAGTTAAAAAGAATGCAAAAAAAAATACTCCAACAAATATTGGCTTAGCTGGCACGGAGAAAACGTTTCACAGACAAATTAGGACTTTTTTCATTTAGTGTTTTATTTTTTCCTCCGTTGACACAGTCTGTGAAGTTTTCCGTTCTACAAATTGTTATTAAAGAACGAACGTCATTTTTTGTTTATTTTTTAATTTTTTTTTTTTTTTTTTTTTGTGAAAAGAAATAACAATAGATTACAATATTCTATTCGATTTGTTGCAAATTGAAATGGCACAAATAAAAATGATTTCAATGTAGCAAAAGAACAAAACTTTATTCCATTTGCATTTTAGCCGTCCGTGCAGAAAGAAAACAGATCTGAAATGTGCAAGATGAGGTGAGGCGATGGGGGCCTGTGTTTGTTAAACCTTTACACTGTGGTCGAGCAAAGTTTAAAAATTAGTTCTCGGCATAGCAGAGCCTTGAGAGCGGGCTAGCAAATATTTAGTTGCAAGACTATTTTGTGACAAAATCCGGAGCAGGCATCATCTTTTATAGTGGAAAGGACCATTGTGCAAGGGGTTGTATGTTAGACGTGTATGGTTAAACCACGGCGTATGTTCTGTCTACGGTTTTACGTTTGTCAGAACTTGTTATCAGAAATTTTATATAAACTGGACTTTAAAATACTGCCAAAGGTTCAGGATGAAAAATTTTAAATATCTGAGATGAATTTTTTTTGAATGGCGGTTATAAGTGGGTTTGTGTTCTTCAACTCACTGAAATGATCGAGCTAGTTCATTTAGTTGCTCAGCAGCTCAGCGATTTGTATTGCTCACTTGATTTCAGTTACTGGCAACGATAATTATTAAATTGAATAAAAATAAAAATCATAATTTTAAGTAAAATGTATGTCTTTTTAGCAAATAATATGTATACATTTGTATATATTGTATGTATCTGGATATATTCTAAGAAGTTTTGTTAATAATATGAAAAGATGACACTCAGCTCTGAACTAAATTGAAAGCACCCATCATTTCATTCCGCTTTCTGGATCGTTCAATTGAACTAGTTCAATTCTAGGTATTAGCTAAGAATTAACAAACATTTTTGTGTGAATAGCAAGAGGTGAATTTAATTTGAATTAAACATAATTCAATCAAGCTTGAGTACATCATGCATTCCTCGATTAAGAAAGAACATTCGTAATTCATTATAGTGAAGAGCGACTTGAGATTAAAATGCATTCGCTACAAAGTCCACTAGCAACCATTTGATGTACCAACTTATAGCTCGTAGGTTACTTTCTAATTTTATTTCGCATCTGCAATTGCTGCTGCTGTCACCCGTACAATCAATGATTTTGACAGATGTCACTATCGGATGTGTAATAGTATAGTTTTTGATATTCTTTAAGGATTAGCTCTTGGGTTGAAATTCTCAGCGTTAAGTTAATTGCTGACAAGCCTGTCATTTGCTATGGATTTTAGTTAATTGTTGGTTAACTAAAAACTCTGTTATTAGTTGTATTGAGAGTTAAATTGTATTTTGATAAATCCTTTTCTTTCTTCCCTTCTGTTTTTCCAACCACTCAGGGGCAGACTTTATTTGCCGCAATCAGCTGAATTTCCACATCAAATACGCTGCTTTTTATGACATAACAATTTCAACAATTTCCAAATAAATCATTATTCTTTTTGTACTCGTATTTAAATCCACCCATTCGTTTTAATAGTCAGCGAGTAAACGCTCCAGTTTCTACAGATTATCCTGCAGGGTACTTGAGTCGTTTTAAATGTATGTATGTATGTGCGTCCGTCACTGGAAATGCCATTATTTTCGTTGTGCTTTCGAAACGCTGCTCCCACGAAACTGTTAAACGTTGATGTGCAACGTGTACAAGTCAAATACAAACAAAGAAAAAAAACTCCTGCAGTTAGTGAAAATGTCCGTCCAGCCGTGTGCCTGTTAGTTTGTTCAAGTGGATTTGTAGTCATCATATTCCGTTGTCTCAACATGCAGTTGCACAAATAGAAATTGTCATTCTATTGTCATATCGTCATCTGCATCGTTTACATTGTTATCAATAGATAGATGGCAGTTTCTTTTTTTTTCAATTCGTTCTCGTTCTATTTTTATTACAAAACATTAATGCAGTTTCTCGGTTGGATTTCGCAGTCGCTGTCGATTTTTTTTTTGCTTCAGAATTTTACGTATTTTGGTAACGTTTTTAATATGTTTATTTGTTTTCGTTTGCGCTTTTTTATTACTTTGATACGTTTTGTTTTGAGTTGAATGGATGTGGGGCTCCATGGAATTGCAATTGAATTGGAATTTATTTATTCGATCAGAATATTTTATGCGCATGATCTGATCGTGGCCGTTTTCATCAACTTGATGGGTTTTTTTCTTTGCTTTTATTTGCGCTTGGGAGGGAAGCAGGCTGACAATCAAGCAAAAGAGTGTGAAACCAATTAAATTCGTCTAAAGAACTAGAAAGCTTCTGTCCGTTTGATGAACATTAAAATATTGAACATTGTAATGAAACTGAACTAGAAATTAATGACAATTATTTTTGTAATTTTTCTAAGGCATTTTCATTAAATAAAAAAGATACTCGACTGGTCTAGGAAGGTTTTCTGAATATTGCAACCAAATTCAACATTGAATTTGAAACTTAATTCAATTTACAGATATTGAATTTGTTCACTTTTGCCTCAACTGGTTTATGTGGCCAGTCATTTGGCAGCGGTTTAATATTTAAATTTGCCTTGACTATATACAAAACTCGTTTGACCTTTTCAGCGAGTTTCTCAAATAGTCTTCTTATAGCAGTTCCCTCACATGTCACCGAATTATACCTTTATCTGGATATGCTTTTCTCATGCCATACAAAGAAAACTTCTTCTTTCCTAGAGTGGTTCCCCACTAGCGTTACCTTCAAGACCTGGCATCCTTTTCCTGGTACCACATTGAGAACATTCCTTTTTTAGCCTTTTCACACCAGTTCTGCAACATGTCACACAGTATCAATTGATTCACTAACTGACAGCGTTATGTTCCGGTTGTGATATCCTTTTGCATGTAAAACTAGCACCCGAAAAAACTATTTTTCCAGCTCTCTAACCTGTCACAAAGTATCAATGGATGTCGGAAATGGCACCGGCATGTTAAAGTTCTGCTATAGATTATTTATGTAGGAAAAAAAAGAAAACCACTTCAGAAATGTCCTTCACCACAATTAAACAATCCAGAAATTAATTTTTACCAGTTTGTGGTCATTCATGAATAGTTAGACAGTTAAGCTTAGACTTTCAGATCTGTTAGAATACCTTCCCCTGCTTTTAGCCAGTTCGGCTGGCTGCATTTTTTCGGTTCTTAGTATAATATCGCATTTGATTTTTTGCTTGAAGTTCTTTTTTCTCTTTTTTTTTTTTGCATTGGCAATAAACAATTATTTATTATTTGTAGCTTTTTTACCAGCTAACGAACCTTTTAAGGCGCTTGCATGGGCTATTAAGTTATCAGAACTACAAAACAACAAACAACAAACAAACAAACAAACAAATCGACAAAAATCAAGCCCCAAAAAGAACTTGAAAATTAAAAAGCTGTTGAAAGTTTGAAAATTTTTATTAACACTTTGACATACTTAATGGCTGAGCACGAGAGTACATTTTTGGTCATGTAATAAATTTCAAAACAAAAGCCAACAAACACATCTAGACAGCAAACATTTTCATGTAATTTGTAAATATTAATTAACTTAAAAATGTTTGCGTTTTTTATTAAGATTTTGTTCGTCATTTTTTTTTTATTGTCAGCTTTAATTGTTAAATGCATTTTTATATTTTTTTGTGCGAGTGCGAGCGATGCGATGAATTGTGAAAAAAAAAAGTTGGCTCTTTTGAAAGTTTGTTGCTGTTAAACGCAAATTAAATAATAATTTATTAGTCAAGTTAAAAAATGAACGGTTTATCTGTAAGAGTCCAATAGGATGAGTTGGCATTTGTGGTGGAATTGAATCGATAATGTGGAATGCTGATAAAATGTTTGTCTATTGAATGGTTTTCATTAATAAATTGTCTGTTTTCGTAGCACAATAGACCGCACAAAGCTGTGGATTTGTTTCAGCTTTTGATAACAATTTTGAGTTCAGATGAGACGAAAAATTTAAACTAACATAAATGACATTGTTTTAGTGTAATAATTAAATTGAGGTTCTAAATTTCAAAAATTCTAAAATTGTGGGCATTCACATTGGAAACGCATGAAATGTGACAAAATTTGTGCTTTGCTTCGTGATTTGTATGACGACAGAGTTTCAACACAAAGGCACCACAGGCCGCATAGCACATGTTACATTGAACTTTGGGCCCCAGCTATTGATGATCTTACGTCAACGAAATGTGAATTGGCCATCGAAAACATGTGATTTGTATTCTTAGAACTTTTTCTAAAGGGACGCCGCGTGACTCATGAAAAGGCGTGAGTCATGAAAAGCTTAACACTTAGAATGCTCATCGAACAGGGAGACCGTGGCCTACATTTACACAAATTTATACTCCCTACTTTTTTATTTGCATGGAAATCAACGTGAAGGAAGTTATAACCAGCATATGCGCGATATGGTCGCGTTCATCAAACGTTGGCCTAATGAATTTCCTGATAATATAATAACCCAGCGATTGTACACCTTATTCTAGAATATGAATCTATTGTTAGGTAACCATACACTGTATATCAGAAGAACCGCATTGAGTCATTGTTCAAATACAATTTCTTTTAATCTGTCTACAACATGGAAGCAACACACAAATCTTCCCCTGTTGTCTACACGACGCGCTATTGTGAATTTGCCTGCTTTGGAAAGCAGACGAATAATATTATTTAAAATAGCTTTTTTAGTAAGTTTTACAAAGGGCTCAGTTTGCTTCGAATGCCTGCTGATGACAATCAACTTTACTTATAAATACATGTATATGTAAGGAGTTTTATTGGTGTATAAGGATATTAGCCCATAAGCCATCGTTAAATAAAATAAAAAATACATATTGTAATAATATCAATAGATTTTACAGACAAATAAATAATTACGCTGATAAACAACCGAAAGCGCTTAATGAAATACCGCTTATCTACAATGGAGTCCATTCGATTGCTGAAAGATTTGGTTGCCTTAACAAATCTATTTCCTGTATATAATATAAAAAGGTCTAGGCGTATTTTCTGTAAAAGATCTTGTTAAATCGCTTTTCTAAAATACAAACACAAAAAACCAGTTCAATCATTTCCAATTTTATGCTTTTAAGGCTCTAATTTTAACGAAATCTAAATTTATAATGCGTTATTTGTACGAATAAAGTCAAGCTGGTGAATTTATTTATGGCCATTTTTAATAATAATCATAAATTTGAATTACACAAGAAAACTGACAAACAAAAAAAAAAAAAAAAGAAAAACATGTGCCCGGCAACTTTAAGCAAAAACATAAACTATAATTCAGTTCAGTAAAATGATAACAATTTAGTTCTAGTAAATTTGTTGTTGCAAACAAATAGCAACTACCAGTTTGTCAGATTTTATCCGAATATGGTTAAAACATGAGAATGCAAAAAAACTACTCAAAAAAACAGACTAAAAATCATGTAGAACAGACACGTACTATTTGAAACAACAAAATATGATCACAATGTAACGATCACGTCATCGATCGGCAAATGATGTGTTTTATTAAACTACAAACATTTGGAATAAGATTTTTTCATGACATTTACACTAATACAATAAACAAACTAAGAGGAGAGGTGATTAGAAGGTAAGAACGTTTTGACATTTTTGACAAAATTATTACCGTATTTGATCAGTCTTGCCGCAAATAATTTAAAAATTTCATCGTACAAAATCACAGCGTCATTCAATGCTGGTATTTCAAGCTGATTTAAAACCCACTAGGCCTAAATGAGGCCAAGTGGCATCAGAGTTTCTTTTTCAAACCACAAGTATTCCCAAAAAAAAAATGTTGCCAGAAAAGTATTTTGTTATATTTAATTTCACAAGCTAAATCAATTTCTGTTCAAAAGTAATTTTCGTACTAAAACAATTGTCAAATGCATAAGAAATAATAAACAGCAGTTTATATCCTATATTTAATAAAATAAAAACAAAACGCTGGTTTATTGATTTGTGACAGCTGCTGAAGTTAAACTAAATTAGGCCTCGAAGCTGTCTAAGGCGCTCACACAAACTTTATTTTTACATCAATCTTTTTCTTAATTTGTGCATCAGATGTACTTGCAATTGTATAATATATTATAATATTACCTCGCAAACACACATATAAATTTGCGCCTGACTGTACCGCCATCAGTCTGACGTCTGCCTGGCCATATCATCTAGACCACTCAGTTAACCACAGAGATGACTTGCTGACATTCAAAACTTTTTGTCTGCGACATTACGGACTGGCGATTCAGCAACTTTTTAAAATATTTTCTACTATCAGTTCGAAGATGTTAGACTTATACCGAAAATTTGTCAACGATTTAAAGAATATGTTAAATATTATTACTATTAAAAAAAGTCATATTTTTAAGTCATTTTTTGTATATATATGTCTTATATATGTATGTATACTTATAGTTATTTTTATCAAAATTAGTATCCTACTAGAATAAAATCAGTCCTGTTCAAGGCAAAATTTTTTTTTAAATCTCAAAAAACTGTAATACAAATTTTACATTGAGTCCTATATTGTATTCAAGTTCAGAAACGAACTAACTAAGCATTCGGTTGCAGCAACTAATTACAATTTTTAATTCCAATTATTAACTTGTTGGTTGCTATACAAAATACCATCTGTATAATATAATCTTATATCGAGTATGAGCATATTTTTCGGCCCATATACGCACTAAAAATCGATTCAAGGCAGCACAAATTACAAAAGCAGCCAACTAAACATTCGGTGACAGTAACTGAATATACTATTATTAGATCGAATTATTAGTTGGTTTTGTTTTGATGCACAATAAAAAAGCTTGAAGCTAATTTTTGCAGTCTGATTTAAAGTTCTCGCGCTATTCACTCAAGTGGATTTGATCCACTGCCAGATATAGCCATCAAGGCAGGTGCTGGCATAAAATCATATCCGATCCTAACTAAGTCTGACTTAAAGTATGAAAATATTTTTAGTAGTTACAATTAATAATTGGTTTGTTCTGATACGCACTAGAAAAGCTCGAAGCTAGATTTTGAAGTCTGAAGTATAAAAATATTTTTTTCGCCGATTCAAGGCATACAAATTAGGAAACGAGACATTCGGTGGCCGTAATTGAACATATTATTAGTTCTAATTAATAATTTGTTGTCATACCCAACATAAAAACTTCTTTGAATTGGATTGAATCTTACTGGGACTATGAAAATTCGAAATCGTTGTCATTCACACGCCGGAACCGAAGCCAACATACAACTAAGCTTTTCTCGACGTGTAGCTATTCAAGTTATTTTCTATCTAAATAACCTCATATGTAGTATTAAACCATTATAAATCAATTAGCTTTATTAATATTTATTAAATTTATATATGTACATACATACATACATACATACATACATATGTACATATATACATATATGTACATACATACATACATATATGTACAAATATTTTTTTGCCTACCAGAATATATTAATGTTTTCTTGTTTTCATGTTTTTGTCTCTTATACGTATTTGAAATATGAATTATTTATGGTGTTAAAAATTCATTTAAAATTATTTTAACAAATTGTTAAATAACACAACAAAAACATATTTTTCATTGTAGGACTCCCCCCTCGTTTTAGATTTTGTCTATGTTTGTCAGTCTCATGTTTTTATCTATTGTAACTGGCATTGAATTGCGTGAAATTTTCTTGGCATGTCATACAAAATCACCTAAAAAAACACACACACGCACGCACGCACACACGCACACAACATCACAAACAACAAGCACCCAGACAAGTCGACTTAATTGAAATGCACGTCAAAGTCTTATAAATCATTTTTATTTAATAAAAAAAAAATTAAATCAAAAAAAAAATATAAGAAACTAAATTTATTATACGACTACTCCTGCTGGGAAACATGTGTGTGCGTGTGTGTGGCTGCGTGTTGGAAATCGCAAAAATAACAAGTGACAGGAATGGCAGAGAAGTAAAAAAGGATAAAAAAAATTGAACAATAATAAAAAAGCGACAAACAGGACAAGTTTTGAAGTTAAATGAGATCTTAACTTATGGCAGCAATAATTAAGTTTTATATCCAGAAATCGATTTATTGATATGGAATATGTTGCATTAACTGTTAATCACAGAAGGAATTCTGAGATTTTTGCAGCTGCATAAGAACCATCGATATCGATAAATATCATTTGACACCTGGCAATGTCAAACAGTCATCATGAATTGTTTCAACACCAGAACAACGATTTCAAATTTTGGAAATTTACTTTGAAAAACATAAATCTGTTCGAAGCTCATCGAAGAAGCTCATTTTTGGTTAAATTGTTACGGCAATAAGCAAAATTGCCGCATTTGGAGCGAAGGCTAATCTCTAGCCGTTAACGAATCACCACAAATAGCATCCATTAAAATTTACTGTTGCCTGCGGTTTATACGCTGGCGGCATCATTGGTCTTTATTTCTAGCTATAAACTGCCGCAAGCATGAATGACGAGCGCTATCGAGTCATCCTGACTGAATATTTGTTTCCAAAATTTAATTAGCTACACATCAATGATATTTGATTCCAACTAGACAGCGCAACTTGCCTTACAGCACGTTTAACAATCGATTTATGGAACAATCAATTTGCAGACAAATTTCTGTCCAGAAGTGCCTTTTCTGCTCGTGTAATTTAACAGCTCTGCATTACTTTTTGTGGTAAGTCGCTGGCTTATGCGTACAACACAGCAACTCTTGAAGCATTACAAGCCAATCGTCCAGCCATCATTGACGCCGTACGGACAGATTTATTGGAAAAATTGGTTGCCATATGCCGGAAATCATATTAGAAAAATAAATGCCCTGAAATTTTATTCTCACAATATTTTTATCTTGTACTGTGATTTAAAGTTCGCAAGCCTTTAAAAAAGAGCACTCCGTAAATGCCTTTCCGTCAATGATACACACAAATAGAACTTTACAAAGAAATCCTAAACTTTATTGCTAAAATCAAACTTCTTCTGGCAAAATAAGCGCTTAACAAAAATAGAAACGTTAATCACTCATTTTTGCGAAGTATTTTGAAAACAATTTCAAAAGCCTAAATTGTTGAATAACATGATTTTAACTAATTAATCCTTTTTTAAAGTTGGTCAAACAGTGTTTAGTGTTCACATAAATTCCAAGAAATTAATTTAAAAAAAGTAATTTCACATATTTTCACATTAATTAAAAATGTTATTTATTCTTTATGCTCCACAATAAATGTGTGGTTATGGTCTAATTGGCCTTATAGGTATTTTTCTGCTTAAATCAATCTCTTTCGAACAAAACAGTTAATTTTTTTTTTAATAATTACAAAAAAACCAAAATAAAACAATTTTCCAGTATCACACATTTTTCAAATTCATTTGTTGTTTTTTGTTGTATTGTTGCTATTTAACAAAGTAGAGAGATCGTTTTAATAGCAAAATAAATATGTATGTGCGAAAAAACTTAACACCTTAAATAAACATGACTGGAAACATACAAGCAAACATATTCGCGTACATAAGCGCATGCTTGCATTGATACACAGAGAGAAATATTGGCTTGGGTGACGTTGTCTTCCAGTATTTTGTCTGCAGCGAGATCAAAATATTCGTACATACAAGGCAATGCCAAATATTAAATGTGAAGGTGGGAGGACGAGAAAATAAATCGTGTAATTGAACCCAACATTAATATATTTTGGCAAAACAAGAAAAACATTTAAAAAAAAAATCTTAAATATAATTGAAAAATAATCCATATATTAATAAGTGAAAGCAAGTCTCGATTCACACACCTCAAGTTCGGCTCCTCGAGTTTTGAGTTTTTGCCAGAGAGAGAGAAAAAGCATATGGAAAAGGATGCAAACTTGACTGTATTTGTTTATTGTTTATTGTTTATTTGTTTCTTTCACAATCGAAATGAAATGTCAAAAGCAATGGAAAATTGAAGAAAATATTTTTTCGCATCAATATAAATGGAAGCCAAAAATATTCAACAAAAAGGAATAGAATTTATGTATATGCAAACAGTTGTCAGGTCTTACCATATTGTAAGATCTGACAATGTATTGGCAATAAAGTGAGAGTGGAAAATTGCCAGCAAAAGGTAAATTGTTAGTTCAGGTGATTGTGAGACGTTTACAATAACTTTTGTGGCAATAAATTCATCCGCCAAAAAAAATTGTCACATCACGGGATCGTAAGATTATTGTATGGCAAAAATCGCTGACAATGGCAACATAGAGTGTTTCCACGACTGTCAGACTTGATAACATTTGATAATATATTTATTTTTCATTACTTTTATTTTTCCGATAACTTTGTCTGGCAAATTTGGCAGTTCATATGGACAATATTGTAAGATCTAAACAACCGCCGTTATGTACCGGCTACGTGGCAATGTTCTTGCTTTAAATTTTAATCATCGAACTAATTCAAAGCACCCAATCGAGTAACAGCAAAGGACATGTGACACTTCGATACAAAAAATTTAATTGTCGTAACAAATATGTTTTATCTGTGTACATATTTGGGGATGCATTCTCAATATGGACATTGTAGCGACAAAAAACCGTATTGTTGCTGCACCAAAGTTATTGTTGAAATGAACAGTATCTATTGTGATTTCCTTTAACTCCATTTTTCTTCACATGTATTACATTCGCACCACTAAAAACATATTTATGTATAAAATGCTTGCACGCACTCATATATGTATGTATTAAATGCAAACAACCCAGCAAACAGCTTTACATAAAACTCTCCATTGCTTTCACACAGCGAATGGATCTGTAGAAGCCTGTATCCCCTGCGTCCCAGCGATACACAGTTAATGATCAAGTGTTCCATTGACTTCTCTGCTTCGTCGCATACTTTGCAAGTGTCAGTGTTGGATACGAAAATTCTGTATAAGTGATTATTATAGGTATATAGTGATTTGTGAGTGGCCCCAAGACAATGTCCCAAAGGTTTCCCTACCTAAGTTTTATGTTATTCACATTTTTATCTTCCTTTTGAGTGGACTCTTGTCCAATAGAAGTCCATTCAGTTCCCCTATAAGCCAATAAAATCTCATTACCTCTATGGGTCTTATATCCTGACACCCCAATAAGAGTAAACTGATTCTGACTGGCCAAGCCGTGTAAACCGTTTCATGACTCCAGTACTGTCCTGCACATAAACATACAACTGTCTAGGGCCTTAAAAACTAATTATCCGTTAGTATTTCGAATCCTTACTTCCAGGTGCCTCATGTGAACCTTTCGAATAGGATTAGTTGGCCAATTGGTTTATCTCAAATCTGACCAACGCTTTGATTTAATTTTTTTCAACATTTTGGGCTAAAAGTGAGTCAAAAAATTGTGCTCAAATATCATACATGTCATAGCAATTTGAGGCTGATGCAAACTGTTGACTGGGAAACTTTTCTATGAGAAAACTCTGTCTGAAATCAGTAAAATAGATGGTGACGTTTTTAATTTTCAGATATAAAATGCCATTCAAAGCTAAACAAACAAACAAAAAACCGAATAACAACAAAATGTTTATTTTAGCCCGACAACAGAAAAAAAAATCTACAAACACAATAACAACAAGAGCAAATCAAAAAATCACAGCACTTAACAAAAAGAGGAAAAGCAAACGAACGATATCAATATTTCTGTTAAATCTTGTCGAGCTGATGACAAAAGTTGGCTAAAATAAAGCAGAGACACCAACAAACTCCATGTCATTAACAGAACAACAAACTCACTCACTCCATCATTTGCAGCAACCAACTGCTACCGTTCAATGGAAATAAATTGATGGGAAAAATTCACATAAAGTGCTTTAATATTTCTTCTTTTTTTTTCCTTACTATTGACTATCCACACATACATACATATATTTAAGAGATTGTGCATGGTTCAATACACACATACATATGTATGTATTTATTTACGAGCATTTGGGCCGTAAGACCAAAAAACCAAAAAAAAAAACAAGAACGAAGCTTTGATTGGTTGACCATAAAAATATTTTGAAAATTAAACAACACAGCAGAAGCAAAAAGCAAAAAAGTGTCATTGATTAATTTGGGAAAAACTGCTTAAAAAAGTATTGAGCAACAGAAACAAAAACAAACGAAAGCGATCAAAAAAAGTTTATTGATCAAATTAATGAATGAATGCCTGCATGGTTGGAGCTCCGGCTAATATGGAAAATCGCCATTTATACACTAAATTAACAAGATTTTTTCATGATTTGATTTTAATTACCAAT
This sequence comes from Epicampocera succincta, assembly GCA_932526305.1. Taxonomy (NCBI): domain Eukaryota; kingdom Metazoa; phylum Arthropoda; class Insecta; order Diptera; family Tachinidae; genus Epicampocera; species Epicampocera succincta. The sequence continues at coordinate 51,612,765 of OW052037.1, read as the reverse complement.
TTAAAGTGTGAGAATTTTTGCTATTAGCAAAAGTTATATTATATTATATCACGTACTACATATAAATGTATGTATGTAGAATACGGATTAAGTTTTTGGTTTTAACAAAACTTACCTGTTTGAGTGTTAAGCGGGCGGTATATCGTAAATCGCTTCCCTCACGTTTAAACATGGCATGTGGCTTATCTCGAATAATGAACACAATATCGGCTGGTATTTTGCCTGGCGACTGATCACCCTCCTTTTGGAAAGTCACTTTTGTGCCCGACTTCCAACCGGGCTTTATCGATATGCTCACATATTTATCTTCCTTTTTGGACGTACCATCCGGCTGCTGGACGCGCCTTGAGATTTTCATTTTTTTAACACAGCCATGATAGATTTCCTCTAACGTTACATACAGATCATGTTCCACGGGCGGATCCTGTTGTTTCTCCTTTTTAAATGGCGTATGAACATTGAATGAATGGGATCTAAACGAAGGCCTTCTCTGGATTATTTAAAGCATCAGCAAAACAATTTCGCTTAAGTATTAAACTTACCTAAACGCACCACCGAGACCATGGCGTGAGCCCAGGCCACCAAAAGGTGATGAAAAGAAATCATGCTCCGTATCCAAATCGAAGACATTCTTATCGAATAGATTGTCATCAAAGAATGAAGCGAACGGATTGCTGGACCCAAAGAATTGTTGAAAAGTAGCTCGCGGATCACCGTGAAACTGATATGTAAATGTATTGTTAGAACCTGTGCCATTGCTTCTGCCTGCAAGAAATAAGCCCAGCAATAAATTATTTAGAAATCAGCAGGCGAATATAAATTTATTGCGAAAATGTTCGCGCTAAAACCATACAAGTCCCGCAATTGCGGCACTCTGGCAGAAAACTACTGTATCTCAAAGTCATAAATAGCAATAAAGCCTTGCGTTAAACGTGATATAAGTACATATGTATGTATATTTACTTTCGATTCAAATCCAAAACCCTCGATTCAAGTACTCATTGTACAGGAATTTCATGTTTTAGTGTTTTAAGTGTTTGCAACAAGCCCTTAACTTCTTGGCTCTTTTATATTAGGCCTCTCTTTTTATTTTACAAAGATGGCTGTTAATCTAGTACATTACACTTGCGTATGTTTTGCAATATAACTTCTAATTCTACTATTACTATCTGTGGAAATGCTTGTCACACAAATCTGCCAATGTAAGGGAAAGAAAATCGGTGTATTGCAGATATAAGAAAATTTTTATGCAAAGAAAAAAACTCATCTATTTTGATTTTTCTGTGAAATAACTCACCTCCGTTTTTCAAACCATCTTCCCCATATTTGTCATACATTTCCCTTTTACTTTTATCCGACAACACTTCGTAGGCCTCGGCGACCTCCTTAAATTTGTCTTCGGCATTTGCAGCTTTATTTTTATCGGGATGATAACGTAGCGCCAGTTTTCTGTAGGCTTTTTTGATTTCATCATCGGTGGCAGTTTTCGGTATTCCCAATGTTTTATAATAATCTTTGCCCATTTTTTATGTACGTCTGTATGTGTGTGTTTGTGAATTAGTGTAGATTTATATGATTAACAGTTTGATGAAGAAGTGAGAGTATTTTTCAATCCAGTAATACTATAAACTAAAAATTAAAATTTTAATTATTTATGTATCGAGCTATTACTTAGAATAAAAGAACTTACCAATTTTCTTAACTACTATAGAAATTTTGTAAATTTGTTATCCTTTTCCTCTCTCTTTAATATGTTGTCAAAACCTGCACTAAAAGCATCTCTTTAGTCAGCAACATTTGACAAGCTGGCAAGTTGCAGATGTTCTGAGATATATTTATTTAATTCTAAATTGTCAATCTTTTCTGAAAAATAAAACAGAAAATAATAATAATAAGCAGAAAAAAATTTGTTTAATAAAATAAAATGTCTAATTGTTTTTGACAGCAAGATTAACAAGAAACGAAAATAAAAATATTTTATCAAAAACTACACTCATGTAAGAAACTAAAAAGAAAAAAAAAGTACACTTTCCGGAATACTGTGTTAAACAAGCTGAATTCAAAGCAGATGAATTGATGACAATTCTAAGGCATTTTGTGGTGATGTTTTTCGGTTTATAATGGCGAAATTGAAATTTTTATAAACACCAATATCGTTTAACGATGATGTAATGTGTGGGTTTTTCTCTTTTCGAGCTCTCCCTCTCTCTCTCTCTCTTTACTTTCTGGCAAACTTTTGTTTACATATATATTTATTTTGTACTTTGAAAAGATATGATTGTAACCAATATATTTCAAACGTTTATTGCGGTCCGCATTGTGCAAAAGAGCGGTCACACTATCGACGCTTCCGAAAATATGATTTCTGTGCTGGTCGTTGGCAATTTACAAATGTTGTGCATTCACACTATCGGTATTTGGCAGAAAATCGGTTCATTGGGCCGATAGTGTCATCTTAGCTTTATGCTCTACTCTCGCTTGGATGTCAATAGTTCATGAATAAAATATTTGTTTCTGAAATTTCGCAAATAGATATGAACCGGGGAATTTATCTGATCTATGAATTCGCCTTACATCCGTCCGTCCGTTCGTTTTTTTTTACCAACTTATTAACTATTACAAATATACAGATTCAGATGGCTACGAAATCATCCGTTTCTGTAAATAATGTTGAAATAATTGCTAATTCTTCTTTCGAGTTCAACGCTTCGGCGTAAGACAGCAACAGATTTTTATTAAAATTTTAAGCCACAAGTATTTGAAATAACTTATTTTCATGCAGCTAAACAACAACGATTTCAACTGCAGGTTTCCATGACAATAAGACGAGCTCTCAGCTTCCAAGGTGCTGCCACCTTTAAGAGTACATCGTAAATACGCTCTTATGCGATTACTCATGCAGACAACAGTCAATTCTCTAAATACACATGTGCGTGCCGAACGTGACAAAATAATATTTCCTTATTTACAAAAAAAAAAACAGTCTTCACAGAACTAATCCAAAAATGTAAAATAAATCTTTTAAGATATTGTCGGCTTAACAACTCATAAATAATACTCGTACTATTCTGGCATTAAAAGAAATCAAACAACAACGTCACAGTTTGCTTAATTATTTTAATGGTGCATTTGAATATGTTTTCAAGATAAAAAGCACTTTCGGTCTTAAGACTTGTTCAATCAACATCAAGCAAAGTTGTTGCCACAATAGTTTAATACGAGTACAATGACAACTACAAAACAAAAATTCAATATTTAAGATTTGCATTTCTAGGCAACCCACGCCAAAGTGATTTTGAAAGAACACAAGGAAAGCGAAAATATTTTTGTTACTAAAAATAACAATTTTTTGACGTTGCATAATTTTTATTTTCTTACATTTTTAATATTATTTTTAATAAATGAAATTTTAAAATCGTGAACATACATACATATATGTATGAATGTATGTTCATACGTAAGTATGTACATTCGTATGTACATATGTTTATATATGTATCCATGCCATAGTTTTAAGAAATTTTAATTTATTATGTGATAAAGTCTAGTTCGGTCATTTAAATAACTAAAACTGAACACCACAGATATGTACATACATGCACACATTTTTATTTGCTTTCGGACAGTAATCACTGCAATATATTATATTGTTAACACTTTTTTTATGGACCTGTCTGTTCTTGCACATCAACGGAACTACAAGTGTATAAGGCTCAATTTTAACTATAGAACATATTCATAGTATGTATGTATGTATGTATGTATGTATGTATGTATGTATGTATGTATGCATGAATTGTTACTGAATTAAAAATATGTAGTACAGATGTGTAGTTATAGATTATCCTTTTTTTTTTTGGTCAACTGTGTTTTTGTTCTCCGTAAAAGTCAAGCAAATAAAATGAGCTCGAAATGCCGAAAGTGCATCAACTGCCAGAAAAGCCAAATACTCGTATTTTAGATTTTTTGCAAAAGGGGCACGTGCGACACCTTTAGCCGTTAGTAAAAAACTCCTCTTTGAAGGCAAGTGATGCACTCATCGTCGCCAGAAATTTTTTTATTGGCTTTTTGCTTTAATTTAGCAATTTTTTATTTATTTTAATTTAGGAACAAATAAACACACGCTTTGATTTGCATTATCAATAATATTAGCATCTTAAATTTATGCATTCGTAGACTTCAACTGTAGCAATTTTTATTAGTTGACTTTATCCCGAAGCCACTGTATGTATGCACATATCGTCCTAAGATTTCATAAAAGCCTTAAGTTATATTGAAAAAAATGTTTCAGTAGCGCAGCGAAAATCCCCCGTATGAAAAACTATACATATAAATCAAAATGTTTTTTTCTTTCTAAATTCAAGTTAATATTTTATTGAGGAGATATGAACCGAAAGTCAAATTAAAAAATGGTTTTGTAAATACAATTTTGTTGCTAAAGGGCAAAAAAATTCTAAAAATATGTATTTCGATACAATGCATTTAATTCATGCAAAAAATTTGTTTTGAATTTTTTTCAAATTAGGGCTTTTTAAAAATCATGTAACGATATCTACATCTGTGGCTTTTTATCATAACAAGTTAAGTCAAATTACAAAATCTAATTTTAATACATATTTAAACAGTTTTGTTTACACAATATTTTGTTTTGTGTTGAAGAAATGTTTTGATAATTTTTTAATTTCATTTGTTGTTGAAAAACTAGATTTTGCAGTCAAATATTGCTTAAAAACTGACTTATCTCGATTTACCTGTTGTTTGTTTACAGCAACAACAAGAAAAATTAACATGTCTTAGAAATAGCCATGTGAATATGTAAAATGATTTGAGAGGACTTCATAATTTGAGACTGAGGCGGATTACTTTTTATTTCTGTTTAGCCTCCGCTGGATGTCAACAGTTCAGGAGTGAAATTTTGATCTTGGACATTTCGCCAACAAAATACGTACATATGTAAGTACTTGGGACGCTATGAATTCGTCTCGGTAGCAATTTTTATGAAAAATAAAATATGTCATATCTTAGAAATATTCTCACAAAAAAAAATTTGTAAGGTCTTAAAGAACATCTTATAAATTATTTTCATTTAATGGAATTATTTTAATTTAATGGAATTATTTTAATTTAATGGAATTATTTTAATTTAATGGAATTATTTTAATTTAATAGAATTAATTTGGTTTCATGAAATGATTTCAATTTCGTACTTTTTATTTTAAAACTATCGCTTTCGGGAAAAAGTTTCTTAATATATATGTATGTATGTATATTGTATGGCCTAAGTGAAATATTTTGTTTTCCTGCATTTTATCTATATGTATGTATGTATGTATGTATGTATGTAAAAGTAGTAATTTATATGTAAAATCTTAATGAAATACATATATGCAAAATATTTACAGTATGTCACGCATTAACAATATGCCATTTAGATAATGATTAATGTCAAGTATCTAAATACGTGTAGATTTATTTAATTACTTATTTATCATTAATGCCAGCAAAAAGCAAATAGAGACGAAAATCTCTTATATAAAGGGAAGGGAAAATCGATTGGAAAAGGATTAATTCAAATGTACATATTGATGGTAGGATTAGAGTATACAACAGATTTATTGTTGTGGGACTAATCGATTATTTCTATAAATTTAAAACAACAAATCACTACAAGAACTTTGTGTTATAATAATTGACAAATTAAATAAAATTCTGTATTTAGTAGACATATTACATTTTCTCTGTAGATTTACAATTTACGTACGTAAAAAATTATATAAAGGGTTTTTCATTAAGCGAGGCAAGAGGCTAAATTGAGTTCAAATTAGCAAGATATGAGATATTATTATATTTTTTTTATTTAAAAGATCCATGCATGCCATTATATATTCATTATAATATAATTCGACTGTTCCGCAGAATTTTTAGCAATAACTTCTGTTTGTTGGCTTTAAGGCCATTAACTGCGGCTTACTGGTATTAATCTGGGACATCAGAAAACCTAACAAGCTAGAGTCTAGGAATCAGTACAATTTTAAAGCACTTTTAGCTGTAAACACTTTAATACCACAAATTTTTGAAATTTTATGGCTTCTACAGTTCTTCCCCCTATTAAATTTTTGTAAAATCATCATATTTTGGAAAGGAAATCGTAAAATTAATATATAACTGAAACTTCCATTTTTTTTATTTGACTTTTTTTATTTTCACATACATAAAATTTGCTTAGTTTTCTTTCGAGCTTGAGGTGTTTCGTAAATTTGATTATAAATTAACAATATTTTCTATTTTTTTCCTCTTTTATTTTTTTAACAAATAATTTGGAAATAAAAATGTTTCGAACATTTGTTTGTAATAAAAAAAAACATTTTGAATTACAAATTAATCGAACCAATCTAAGGTGTTTAATAAATTGAATGCTCTAATATTTGAAAACGTATGTATATAAATGTACTTACGTACACACACAATACAAACTGTAATAAGTACTTAAATAAAGCAAATAATTAAGGAATTAACATAATGTGCCTTAAAACGCCATGATATTCACCGACTACTTTTACACCGAACGGAACGGGGTTATTGAACAAAGTTTGAGTTTGATAATAAACTAATTTTTCTAAATGACTTCATTTAAAATAATAGTAAGTAGAAATATAAATATATATATATATTTATAATATTAAATAACCATCATAATATTATTTTGAAAACATGACCCTTAAAACAACCATGTTATTGTTAAAATTATCATATAAGAGACACAACTCACTGTAATTTTGTATAAAAAATGCTAAAACTATCTGTAGTATATTCTAGTGCAATAATAGCAAATTGTTGTTTAATAATATTATATTCTGGCTTAATAATATTATAAGATTATTTAACAGTATTAAACTAGAGTGTGCTAAAGATATTTAAAGCATTTTTGCTATGAAATTATGGTCCGTTATATCTATGATAGGACCATTTTAGCATTATATAACATATGTAGTTTTTTTAATGTTATGTTTTTGTAATAATGTTATTAGCAACAACCATACACATAATTCATTAATAGCATATTGTTGTTAGAATATGGTCATCTCGACCAAACACATGCATATATGTATCTTTTGCTTTATAAACAAAGATAGAATCCTGTGTTCTGCCATGTCGACTTATTAAGATCCTAATTCAGAAACAGTATGAAGTAAATAAAATGAAAACTTTTTGTGTAATCAATTTCAATAGATTTATGGTATTTTTTCCAACTAAACCATTGTTTGATTCATTGAATTTTCTTGTTAAATATGAAAAAAAAAGTTTTCGGTGTATATATATGTCCATACATATGTATGTGTATATTGTATATATACACTTACATACATATGTATGTGTGTACGTGTATATTAAAGTATATATGTATGTACAATATATACATATGTAAACTTTTTCATATACATACATACACTCTACGTACATACATGAATATGTACATACTTATGTTTGTATGTATGTGTGCATAAATACATTCTACATACATACATGTGTATGTATGTGTATGTATGTATGTATGTATATTATTGTGTGTATGTATGTATATTATTGTCGCACTTTTGAAGTACAAGTACATAAGAGATTATTTTATTGCTTTGAAACTAAACAATTGCCTGTTTTCTCAGAATAAATCATCTTAGAAGTGTTTGTCTTTCGTCATTAAGTTTTCAAAGATTTTAATCTTTTTGACACTTTCTGTCAATTGTCACAAGTTAAGCATGTGTTTTTGAAAGTTCAAGTTGTTTAAAGTTGTCATCAGAATATATGTACATACGAATAGAGTAGCCTTTTGAAAATATCTACAATACATTCATATTTAATTTAATTAAAACTTTTACGTCTCCTTTGCATTTATTGTTTTAGATATATGTATGTATGTACATATATACCATACATATGTATGTGCATATGTGTATGTACATACATATGCATATGTTGGCATTCAGAATAAATGTTAATTTAAATTAATATTCCCTTCCCAGCCCGCTTGGTTGTGGCTGTATGATTAAAGCATCATCATCAATAAAGGATTTACGTTTTTTATTCAGAAAATTTGTTTCTCTGTCTGTTGGCATTTTGTGGTACTCTGCAAATTGTTGGTATTTACATACATATATATGTATGTACATACATATGTACATATTTTCTATACTTACATACATACATGCATGTACATGAACATGTGTATGTACATGTACTATGTATGTATTTCTTTTGTATATTTTATTTTTTATCATTTCATGAGATCACTGCTACTTAATTAAATAGAGAGATTTTTTTTACCGCTTTTACAACCCGTGCTGCTCGCGTAGCATTTCATTGAATGTTACACATACAAATAAAACACTTTTATTTTCATTGAGAAGCACTCCGTCAGCTGCTCTCTTTGGTCAAAATACCTACATATATGTATGAATGTGTCTATGTATGTTTTTATACATGTATATAAAATACATATGTATATACCTGTATTTACGTGTTTATAATATGTATGTATGTATGTATGTATGCTCTGATTGAGCACGCGGTGGTTTGACTTCTTTTGATTCATACAAAGCTTATGTTAACCCCCAAAACATTTAAGGTACCGCTTCGAAACCTTAAGGAATCACAACAGTTTCATATTTTTATTCTGTTCAAAACTATTGAAATTGGTAACCAATATTTCGCACCTGTTCATCAAAAGTAACAGAACTCAAAATTTACAAGTTTGCAGTAGAGGGAAAAAACTAATTGCGCCAATATAATGGAATTATTGTTATAAATAAATATACCGTTGTAAAGGAAACTCAATAATATTTCAATAAAATAACAAAATGTATTTCTTTTTCAAGTGGTTAGATATGGTAATCATACACTGTTTCCTTCAAAAAAGTGGAAAATAGAATTTTTTGAGTTGTGTTACTTTTGATGAACAGGTGCGATTTGTTCATACGGAAAATTGTGCGTGTAGCCAATGTGTTGGCTATACGAAAAATTTACATAATTTGACGGTTTTTTCTATAAACAAGAGTTCAGCTGTTGTAGAAAATTCCAAGTGAAACAATTTCCACTTTAATAATTTCGCAGCAAAATCATAATGTTGCTACATAAATTTCATATCTTTTTCACAAAATAAATACAACGCATTTGCATTGTGTGAACAGTTTAGTTAAATAATTTTTTTATTGCATTTTGAAATTGAAATTTTGAATGGAATGTTAAACTGAAGCAACATGTAAAAATGAAAATTCACTAATTTGAATCAAACTTTATGGAAACCAGTCTATTGTTGTTCTATTTCTATACCTTAAATGCGAAAACAATAAGCTTCTCGTTTTGTACTTTATAGAACTCTATATGCGTACATTTTTAAATAAATCTACTATTTTATACAAGATATTGAAATTAGACTGTTAAATATTATAATTAATTTAATTTTTTTTAATTTTATTCTTTTATCACGAGTATTATTTCTTATTACGCACTATATTGTTAAATACTTTATTAAATTATAGTTGTTAGAACCTTTAAAGACTTTACTAACTTGGACTTGGTTTAGTATATGGTTATAGTGATTAGTGTAAAATATTCATTAAAGCTCAGTTTGAAGGACTCGTAACAACATATTCTGTACAAACTCTGCCAACTGCCCGCAAATTAATTGTTATCGATAGTTTGCATAGATATCAACGTCCATCCATCCACGCTTAATAGTGATATACTTTAATAGAAAATTTTCAGATTTCGGGATGTCCTTTTTTGTCATATTTATAATAGAGCTGTGCTGGGTTGTTCGTTTTAGCGCCCGGTCAAGAAAGAGAGCAAATTTTAACAAAAAGCGCTCGCTTAAGTGACCGGCCCACTTCGTTCACGCAGGATACAGCTCCAACTAATTTATAATATTTTAAGGTTTTAAAATATTTCGCAAAATCCAACCCCCCCCCCCCCCCCCCACCCCACCTCAAATATGTTAGATTTTGTGTTAAAGTTTTAGCCTTTTTAGTTCAATTCAAAAGAATTGTAAGCAAATTTACCAACATAAATTTTTGCCCACATTGAATGCGCATTTGCTTTAAAGTTTTCCACAGTTTTTTTTTCAAAAAAAAAAGGATGGTGTTTCCTGAAGAAAATTCACAAATTAATATCGCAACGTTGAGAAACTAACGGGATACTAGAAATAACTTATTAGCTTTGGTTTTTTGTTACATAAGAGATCAGGATTTGATATAGATTACAATGATTTTGTTATATGGTTTTAAATTGAGTTTTATTTTATATAGAGAAGGAAAATTCAAACTTGAACTTTTTGAAGAATATGCATACATATGTATGTATGTATGTAAATATGTATATAAAAACTTAAACTAAAAATACAATTATAAAGAAACCAGTTCATTGATGTGTAAATAGTCAGAGTGCAGACATCTGGAGTTGAAATTTGCAGTACTATTACTTTTTCTGTTTTTAACAAGTAGAGTAATAAACAGGTGTAAAATAATAAAAAAAAAAAGAAAAATTAAGGAAACAATGAATTGCATGAAATGTTATTTCTGCAATCAAAAACTTAAAATTCAAAATGAAAAATACCTTTCAGGATTCTGTTTGCACTTCTTTCACACAAACGACATACGCTTAACTTTCGGTTAGATTTATTTACAACGATTTGGTGAATTCGGTTTTTCCAGAACGTTTTGCCATTGGTTTTTTACAAAACAGATTTTATTTTATACGGTGTTTCAATTCTGCCAGTTGCTAGTTCTTTTAAGTTGCTCTTTTTAGTTCTATTTTAATTCAAAAACATCAACTAAAATTTTGTTTTATCTCAAGGTTTAAAAAAACCTCAACAACTGAACTAGTTCGGTAGCCGCCATTTCGCACACTCACGCAACGTTTACGCACTGTCAGTTCATGGTGCAAAAAAAAAAGATTTTACGCACATAAAGCTGTCAATTTATGAAACCCGGAAAATAATAAATTTTTATTATTATGCGTATAAATGTTTTACTTGTATTTGTTATTCATTTCGTACGGCACAACTTGTGGTAATTACATTTCTGAGCTGGCGAACTGCTCTTTGAGTCACAGTTAGATGGATAATGTACATCCATATGTATAGACATGGATACTTAACATGAGGAAAGTAATCCATGCGGTTCATAAAACAGAAATAATTAATAAGACAAAGAAAAAAATCTTATAGCTTTAAAAAGAAGAAAACGTTTAATGGTCTACTGTATTAATGGTTAAAAGAAATATGTATGTACAACTATTTAAAATGTTCCATTGAAAGAAATAAACTTAAATAAACATTGAAGTAAAATAGCATTTAAACAATAGCCCTCTTCACAGCCTTATGCAAATGCTCTTGCAATATAAGAGTAAAGTACGCAAAATATAACATTATATTTTTACTTTTAACAACATCTACAGAGATGCTTTTTGCTGAACAGCTGATAATCTGGCAGCTGGCAACTTAAGCAAAAATTTAAACGTTTTCAATTTTACAGATCAATAATTTCAAATGCACTAGATTGGAAATAGAATTAGTTAATTTTTTTAGTTTGAAAAAGTTTAAAATATGCAGAAGTCGTTTGAAACTACTGTCTTCACAAGGAATTACTCTTTGGGAGCAAACAACTTCCCTTGAAATTATTCTTTTCGCTTTTGGTTAACTTACGAAATGTTTTGCTAAAACGCGCTCAATATCAACGACAATCAATGCATTCGAAAATGCCAACAGTCATAATTTAAAATGCACCAAACACTGAGTACCACCTTAATAGCGTTACAAGCCTTTTCTTACAATGTATTTCATTAGTTACATGCATACTTTTTTCCCGCCCCCCAAATGGTTATTTCATTAAATCACCTGTAAATTTTTACTTTTTGCATTTCCTTGTACATATTTAATGTCATAACTAAACGGGTGGCAGCACGGGCCTACTGTTTTTTCATATAAATGGCAATATTGTTAGTGAAGCATTAGGGTTTCACTCTTTAAGTTATATCTACAACTCTGTTTTATTAGGTGCGATTTTTACCTGCTTTATGCATTGAAAATCATTCATTTAACTGAGTTCTATGTATGTTTTTTTTTCAATTCAAATTTACTTATATTATTTATAGTTCTGTTGGCAAAACTATTGTATGTGCTATTCTGGTACATTTAGCATGAGTATTTACCACAGTCTTTTGTGCCGGTTTTAACCATAGTATAGTAAATAAGACGACAGCATTGTTATAAATACGGGTCTATTATTATACAAGGATATTTACAACCGACAGGGAAGATGCTTTTCTTATTACAATTTTGATTACTAAACATTTAACCAGGCTTTCAAGTTCATTTTTTCAGCTTTTTCACTCCCTTATTAAGTGAGAACATTCATTTGTTATTGTTCTCAATTTTATCAGAGTGACCTTAACCTATAACCGCCATTTAAAAATATATTCCATTAAGTAACGTTCTGCTTCTGCTTCTTCTTTTTGCTTTTTCTTTTTGATCTAAAACAATTTACACTTTTGGTTCCTTCTTAAAAATAAATTGCTCGGCTAATTTCTGAAAATGTTAATAAAAATTAGGCAAAGATTGTTTCTATGAACGGCCACTTTATGTTGTCTGCTTTGTTTTTTTTTCGAAAAATTAGATTGTGTGTGTGTGTGTGTTTTTTCTGCTGCCATTCAACAACATGTTCCGTTATTAATTGGGTCAGCTAATAACCCTGTAATTAAGTGGGCAAAATTGGAGGGTAAAACAAACAAGTGGTTTAATTGTTGAAAATAAATTTCATGGACATGATAAAATTTAGAAGAATTTGCCTTAAAAGAAAAAGTTAATTATATTGTACAGAAGAAGAAAAAAACGAAAAAAAAAATTTGCTAAATAATGAAGATGTTTTTATGAAAATAAACATTTTCCTGTAAAGGCTGTAATACAGATTTTTCTTTAACCTTCCACTTTTGCTGAACTTTTAAACCTTAACATTTTCTTTTGCCGGTCATCTTTCTCAAGCATTCTTTTGATTCATTATCTCTGTAATTAATATCCAACACCCACAACTGTTGAATTGTTTGGATTCTTGGAAAGACATACTCTAGTTAAAATACAAAAAGAAATAAATATCAAGCTTGACTTTTAAAAATGAGAACTTTTTAGAGGAAGAAAATCTGTTTTGTTTTTTTTTTGTGTGAGAAGCAGAAAAATTAGAAGTGAAGGAAGTATTTTTAAATTGGCCAACAATCATATTATGCTCTTAATGGATAATATTAACATTAAATCACACTTGTTAACTATTGGTTTTTTGCTGTCTATTCACTTTTGTTTCCAGTTTCCTGGTTTTTGCAAAGACTTATTTTCGATTAAGAGCAACCCGTGGATAGTTTCTTACTTCAATGCAATCGAAACCTCTTACGTTGGAAATATATAAATTCTCCTGTTAAAGATTGCGATAAAACTCTGCAAAAAACTTCAGTTTGCTTTCATTTCATCTGTACATATATAATATATATGTATGTGCAACTTTAAAGATACGGTTTTTTTCAAATTTGTAGCTTTTATTTTGAAACATTTGTTCCAAGTATTGGCCATTCTTAAGTATACGAACTGCGCAGGCTTTGGGGTCGCGTAATGAAATGAAATGGGAGTTTTACAGCCTATTCTCACTTCAAGTGAATCACTTCCTTGTAATGGTAAAGCCAAGTTGCAGCTGCCCATAAAAGAGAGGTCTCACCAAATATAGAGGACTATTTTCGTGAAAGAAGAAAGGCTGTAGTAAGTAAATTTGGGAAACTTTAAGTCTTAAACTTCGTTCCATTTTCTACAGCCGACTTAAGCACCGAAACTTAGGTATAATTCGGGTTCATCGTTGCCTAAATATATACGGTATGCAGTTTTTTTACATATATTGTATTAACTCTATTTGCTATAATATCTACTTTAAATTATAAAAAGATACACCGATATCACGATTAGCTTGGCACCATGACGCGTTTACTTTGCAGTACTTCCCCAAAACTCCAGCCACTCTAACTTGCAGATCGGAGTTGAGCGCCGCCTACAAAATAAGCAAAAGCTCCAACGAATCATTTATAAAATTTACGCTGGTCTTAAAAAATAGCTAAAGCTGATCACAGCAAATAAAATTTTTATAATTTAAAATTTCATATTCGATATCGAAAGTTCGAGTACGATTGTTTTTCTACATGATATGAAGCAGGTTTTCCCGTTCTTAGTTCAGTTTCGTTGTTTGTTTTTAATTTTTGTTTTTAATTTTTTTTTTATTTTCACTAAACAATTAAATACTACAAAAATATAAATAAACATTCAGTTTTTTGTACAAAATTCAAATAACGAATCAAAAACCAAACAAATTGTGAGTTCTCCTCAGTTCAATGAAATTTAAGCACTGATTTAAACTTTCATACATGTAATTACTCGTATTCAATTCACTTAATTCAAATTTTTACTAAAATTTGTTATAAGAAGACCACACACACACACACACACACATCCATGCATAATTGCATATAACCTGATATATAGACATAGTTCTACATAAATATGTGTTTTTATTGTCTTCTTGAAATTTGCCTCTTTTCCATAAGAATTTGTGTGGGGGGGATACACTCACTTCTTTCTTTTTTTTTCTTTATTCTTTTTTTTTTTTTTTGAAATAAACTATTTCTTATGTTTCATATATTCTTAATTTGTATTAGTCATCGTTGCCGAAAATTTAAACAAAAACTAAAAAACTTATGTATATTGTAAGTTTGATGCCCTCTTCTCGAATACAACAAAAAAAAGACGAAAATGTTAACATTTTCTAATTTAATTAGTATTAAATTAACTTATTTGCGCGTTAAGAAATGATTTGGCAGCTTTTCTTTAATTAAATCACAAATATACATTTACATTTCTTTGACTACTTAGTTTTTATGCAAATACTTTAACTTTTTTGCATATTTCAGCTTTAATTAAAGATTAAATCGTACTCAACGAAAAATAATAAACAGAATATCAGAGTTGATTTGATGAAAAATTTGCAAAAGTGAGTGAAATTAGAATTTTGTTCCATTCATATGGCGTAGTTGAGGATGTTGCATTTTCAAAAAAAAATGTAGTCCCCTCCTCCGATCATTGTTAAGGATTCCGATTATCTGTTCGTTTGAAGAAATCCCTTAACTAAAAATTTTATAAATTTTCACTTGCCTTTCCATCTTCTTGGCTTCTGCTGGAATTCATATAAACTGCAGAAATGCCAGTAACGAATTTTCTAAAAATGACAATTTCTTAATTCTTGGAGCGCTGGCAAAGATTCATAGCCATTATTTCCATTAGACGGACATATACTCTGTCATTTCTATCAATTATTATCTGTGCAGCTTGTTTTTATTTTCACTGTTATCATTTATTGTACTTTCTCATCAGTTTTAAGAACTCATGGTGTACAGACTGTTCCTCGCTTGTTTTTGTGGCCACTTGAGTCCAAAAACGAGTCTACAATTCGTTTGGGAACACATGCTGCAAGGTTTTGTATATTTAACAGCGCTATATTGACGCATTTAAAGATCTCTGTTCATTCCATTGTTTTGTGTTGTGAATTTTAAAATTTGGCTTCACACTCTATTCAAAATCGAAAAGGAACGAAAAATATTTGGCCGATAAAACAACTCACCAGAAAAAATTTTACGTATTTTTCATACAGGGTGTAAATTAAAGAATTTTAGAAAAATTCGATCAATATAAATATTTGCCTTTTCAGAAAACCATTTGCTGCTTCAGTGCAATTCCTTCGTCACCACTCAAACAAAAATTTCGCCAATCTTTTAAAATGTTTAACTTAAAGTATTTAAAAAAATGTGTTTGTGTGCAAGAATTTTTCTGAAATATTTGTTTTCCTTCTCTCAATTAACCTGGTTTTTCCTATACTCATAATGAAAAACTTGTGATATTAGAAAAAAAAAACTTGTGATATTATTCGAAGTCCTTTTACACATTCTTATTCAACAAAAAAATTTAATCAATTTAAATAAATTGTTTTCTCTCGCTTAAATTTACGTACAAAAATTTGTACGTAGGAATTTCATTCATGTTTTTACTTGGCAATATATTCGAAAATATGAACTATTTTTTATAAATTAATCTGTAACGGATTTTTTAAAGCAAAATTATTTAAGCCAATAATTTAAATTTTTCTTTCATGAAGTCCACCTACATACACACTATTATTTTGGACATGATTCAGTACGACGTAAGAGATGAAATATTTATGTGTATGTATGTATGTATGTGTGTATATGATAACCATTAAATTGGTAATTAAAAAAGTACAAATTTCAGCGGCTAGAAATTATTACAAGTCACCTATAAAGTTATTGTATTTTAAGCAAGAATGAATAATTTGGAGAGACTGTGGGTTGTAATGGAAACGATTGCAATAAAAACACATACATACAAGAGATTAAAAAATTGGCTGGGCACAGCTTTTTGGGAACATCGTTTTAATTAAGATTTATGCACATGTCATAGCCAACCAGATAATTATCATATTTAGACAAATTATCATATTTATATGCTGTACAAAAATCATATTATTATTGCAGTCAAGCATTTAATGATCAGGAATTGTCATGTTAAAGTCATGAGCAATTATGCAATTTTGCAAAGTGATTGCTACACTATCCGTAGTACTTCCTTAATGAACTGAATATCTTAATGAATAACCATATTGTTGTTGCGAACAGCCATATTTGCAGTATTACTAAACATATTATTGTTATGGGTAACTATTTTGACTATTTGACTTTTAAAAATGCCTTCCGCTAGTAAATATATATCGACACTGATTAAAAAAAACTAATTTTTTTATTCAGCTGGCTAATATTTTGCAACACTGGTGGCTTTAACTTTCTACTTGTACTTATTCGAACACATACAAGTTGCTACTGTTGTTTTTTCCTAAACAAAGCAGGACTTTTATACTTATAACTTGCAATAGGTTATAAAGACTAGCAGTTTATTTTACAATTGGCGATTGGTTGCCGGTGTTATTTGTTACGAAATGCTGTTAAAAAAAGTGTCATAAACTTCGAGTGAGAACGAGTTTGTTGCAAATTTTTTCGCTTGTACATTAGCCAGACTTTTAAATAGACTTGTATTTTTCAGCTCACTGAAATGATTGCTGTTTTCAGCTCAAATCACTTTACTGAATTAGTTCGTTCTTTTAAAAGTTTACATATATAAAACATATTGAGATTGGCACTTGAAGAGTATTTAGCTTTGTCAGTACGGTAAGAAAAAAGCTCAGCACAGAGCTAATATTGGAAACACTACTGATCCCTTAATTTGCTCAGTTCACTGAATCGTTCCACTGAACTAGCTCAGAGATGAGCAGCACAGCTCCACTTTTAATTGATATTTAAGGGATTATTAATTTAAGAACGGGAAAATGTTTAGTGGAAACTGTTATTAATGTTGTTAAAGCTCTAAATAATTTAATTATTTTTGCTTGCCGTACGCTTCATAAAGAGCGCAATTAAAATATATTAACAACAACCAAAAGCAAGATACTATTACTGAATTATAAGTTTGTGAGCAACAATAAATGTAACAGAAAATTTTTAAACATTTCGTCATCAATTTTATAAAAATTTTAATTTTATGGTAATAGTTAATCGTATTATATTTAAAGTTCATAATATTAATTTTATGATCGACCTTTGTTTGCAATTAGGGTATAACAGCCTGCGTCATTATTTCTTATAGACACATGAGTCAAACATGCGAGAGTTTAATAAAAAAAATACTATTTTTGCGAGTTATCGAATATTTTGTGGTAGACAAAAAGATTTGACCTAAAATAATGATCGTGTCTAGTTATGCCTCAGTTTAATTGTCATACATATGACCTTAAAATATAATAAAACGGTAATACCATGTTTGCAATAACAATAAACATTGTTATGATAACTATAATTGTGTTGCCGCACCAGTTGCCCAAAATTACATAAAAATATGTTTTTCGATAAAAAAAACACCATTAATTCCCTTTAAAACAAAGACATAAAAATCCAAACTATAAAAAACAAAAACATTTTTTGTTGGCACACAATTTTATTGACTTATAAAAATTAACTTGTAATTGTATATTCTATCGCATTACAGAAATTAATAAATAATTCATTGAACTTGATTTGCATCTACAAATGGCATTCATTTTAAATTTAAATTTTATTAAACTGGAGCAATTATGTTTATCGTTCATATATATCTTTTCTACTCGCAAA
The DNA here is from genome assembly GCA_932526305.1 of Epicampocera succincta. Taxonomy (NCBI): domain Eukaryota; kingdom Metazoa; phylum Arthropoda; class Insecta; order Diptera; family Tachinidae; genus Epicampocera; species Epicampocera succincta. Next base: position 51,594,462 of record OW052037.1, on the reverse strand, counting down.
TGGCTGTCCTTGTATGAAATTGTCATTGTACGAAATAAATTATCATGTGAAATTACTTCATGGAAACATTTGACAAACACACAAAAATAAATATGCAAATGAAATTTCTTAAAATGTTTTTGTTGTAATTTTAAAATTTTTAATTTTTTTTTCATGAATGTATTGTACATACATATATATATATAGATACAATGTACATATTTAATTGTTAAAACAGTTAATGTTCATAAAGACACAATGTCAAGTAGTCACTCGCCCACAATATCTTTTGCTCTCGTAAGACAAAAATATAAATTATATTGAATGTTATAAAAACGAAGAAACGAAAAGTAATTCCAAATTTTGTGTGTGTGGCATATGAGGAGGGGTGTAAAAGCCCCTCTTTATACAATGCTTTATGCACACATATGTATATATTTAGGAAATAAATACCATGTGAATTATTCACCAGAGTATAATACAAAAAAATATTGCTGTCCTGTACTATGTTTCAAACTTATCAAGCTCTTAAAAAGACACCCGATAGAGTATCGATTTTTTGCAAAAATGTTTTAATAGTGTTTTAATTTGAAGTTAAAAATAAATCACTTTGTCAGAATATATGGGATCGTGAACTATCCGCAGAAAATTTTTCAAATATCTAATAATATTTCTGCAAAAATAGTAACGCACGCAAAGCAATTTTTTCGCAATATTGATGCTGCAACTTTGTAATGTGTTCCCTAAGAATAAGTTTTATGGCTGCAAGCACTTGTTTAATGTTTTCAAGCTTGCAACAGTTAAACTCATTCATCTGCAACAATTGTTTGTGTAGAAAATAAACTTACTATTGTTGTTACTCACAGTGTTATGGGTTTAAAAATTATCCTACACATAATTGTGTAAAATTTTTGTGATTGTGAACAAACACACTTTAATGATGGCAAACTATATACGAGTAATTGGCCAGCAAATTACACCTGGGAATGAAAAACATGACATGAGTCTGCACTTGATGGGACAAAAACACACTTTTATAGGAGCAAACTATATTATTGAGAAGCAGAGAGAGAGAGAGAGAGAGAGAGAGACATGAATTTGTACTTGGACTAAGCCGCTTTGTAGCTAAGAGTTTTCTTTTAAGCTCTTCCCTTTCAGATTGTTCCAAATATTAAGATGCCTCAATTGTTTATTTCCTCCATTAAAGATTTCAATGTACCAGAGAAAACAATATACATATTTCATTATGTATAATTAATTAATAAATTTTCTTAAAAAGAACTTAAAAATTGTAATCAGCTGGAATGCGAAACAGTGTAATCTGGACTATATTTATAAGCTAATATTGCTTATTTATGATCTTAATTAACTATAAGAAATTACTTTTTAAAAAAATGTTAATAAAAGAAAACAAAAGTATATAATTGACAAGGCTGTGTTAGCATTGTGCATCATCAAACATATTTTGTTAAAACTATTGTCGTAAGTTATCATATTATTATCAATTATGTTAATGTTGTCTCGGCTTAAGAAGGATAGATTAAACACTAGAGAAGGATTTTAGAGATTTAGAGAATTTTGTCACCAATAATATAGTCAATCACAACCTCAATGAGATGGATTATGACAATGTTATGGCTGATCATGGTGCAACACAACATATATATATATATATACATATATATGTGTGTGTGTATATACATATGCTTATGAAAAAAATATGGCTAATCACAACAACAACATTGTTTACCATGACAACAAAATCATTAGTCATTATATTAATATAGTTGATGACAAAAATAAATTGATACCTTTTGACAGTAATATGGTTGGTGGGGACAAAAATATGATTTTAACGGCAACATCACTCTGTGTTATAACAACTACATGGTTGGTTCTTTTAAAGCTTTAGGTTTGTTAAACTAGAATAGAATGTCTGTGATATGTTTTTTCAATAAAATATTCCTTCAAATATCATGTTTTTAAAATAATATTAGGGACAGCTGTTCTTATGATATTGTCCTCTCTACATTTTTTAAGCATGGTTTTGAAGTTTGTTTCAATGCACATATTTGCTAACAGAAAAAATTATCCTAAAATGTTTCAATCCACAATTTTTATAATTTTCCGGAAAAGTATTTTCTAATACATGGAACAACGTTTTGTGTCAAAACGAATAATTGTTCTTTATTGCAACAAAAATGTTTTTTTTTTTGCTTCTGTGGATCCATTTCCAGGCAAAAATTTCACTGATTTTGCGAATTATTTAGTTGAAAAGTTTGAAAAAAAATTTAGTTTGGAAAAAAAAAACTAATGCTGAATTTTTTCCTACAATAATTAATTCGTATTCGATGAATGCGGGAAATCACAAAACGAGAACCGTAATTGAATCTAATAAAATTAGACTTAACCTTTTTTTGGTGTAGAGGCATACAAATGCACATGTAAATGAAAGTATTTTAGTTACCAATAAAAACATTGTAATTTTAAAGAGGAAATTAATTAGTCTGATGTTTCCTGAAACTTTATTAACATTTAACATTTCTTTGTGTAAAAACATTCATATTTCGGAATTAAAAATTTTATGCCATTAATTTTAAGTTAATTCCGTAAATACAAACAGCTGTACTTTTGTGATGTTTTTGGGATATTAATTCTAACTTCATAATGATTTACAGCAATCGCAGTCTGATTAGTCACTTTTTATATTCTTTTTGTGCTTTTTCAGTTCTTTAAAAATCTCCCTATAAATCAAAGTCGGGTTCATCCCGTCACATATTTGCCTTTCAAATACGTAAAATTGAAAGTTAATTAATTAAATTCATTTTAATCCTTCCACCGGATAAATTTTTTTTTTGCCGATTCATGGAAGAGTTTGAAGTTCTCATTTAGAGCTCCGAGCTTTCGACCGCATTCACTACCGCTTCTATCTGATTATATGTATCTAGTTTGAGGTCGAAAATTCCGTATATTATATGAACTATATATGCACAGAACGATGTATATTACACACTAGTATGATCTACATAAATACTACAAAATTGGAAATTGGACATCTTGGACTTGTTCACATACATATTTCACAAAATATTTCTGGCTACTTTCTTTATTTTTTATTCATTTTTTTCACTTCATAAAAAGTAAAGAAACACAACAGATATTTCAAAATAAATATGCCGACTAGTGTAACTTTTTGTTTATTCCATTTCTATTTTTGCCAATAATCACATTCAGTTGTTTGCATTGTTGTCCGGACAATCATGGACTGCCAACAAACAACCAGTTCTTTCAACTGTGCGTTTGTTGGTTATTCTTGTGTTGTGTTAAAGTTTATTTGAGTATCATAAAAAGGGGTGATAAAAAGTTTTAAACAATTTACACAATCTCTTCAAATGCTTATTATTTACCTTTCCTGCTTCTGCTTATTTTGGCAGATGCCTACAAGAGTTTTAATTGTTTAAGAAGAATTTACTAATTTTGAACAGGGTTTTATTTACTATTTTATTTCAAACAAGTTTCTTTCTTTTTTATTTTGCATGAAACAGCTGTTATAATTAAGGCCAAAACAAAACTAAGTTATAAATTTATATTTTTTTATTATTTCTATCCAACTGTATACGTAGAATAATATTGTTGTTGGCTTTATAAATTATTGTACATACATATAAGTAATTTGATAGTACATTTTTTCGCCCCTCTGCCTATTTTAGAAAAAAATAGTGGAGGGACTTTTTCCACACGGAAAAGCATAAAGTAGTCCACAAATACCGAAGTTATTTGATAATCAAATTTGTGGCGGGCAATTTGTGGGCGTCGTGGAAAATATATAGCCCTTAACTGATTCTAGAGTCCCAGTTAAATGCTATGAAAGATTTTAAAATTTTTCAGCAAGATTTTGCAGAGGTTTGGTTGGTACAAACAAATAAACAAACACACCTTCCGTTTTATGTAAAATGCAAATACTACATCTATAATATCGTTGATTTATCTAAAAATATAACTTTGTTAAACTGGTAGGATATAGTACATATTATATGTGACACTAAGATGTTACATGCTTTCAAATGCCACTATCTTAATATAATATCAGAGACAACAGCTACATACTTATATAATATTAGCATGTTGTTCTCTTTGATTTTTATCACTAGTTCTATTGCAAATGGAAAAATATTGAAAAATTATTTGAAATACTTTTGAGCTTTTCAGGCGAGATTTTACTAACCGATATTTACTCGCCATAATTATACACAACATATAAACGTTTCAAAAGCAAAAACTCACAAATGGCCTTGGGTTAAATTTAATTGATCTAAAGAAAATTTTACATTTGACAACCAAAATTCTTTAATAATTTACACATGTTTCTACATACAAATACATGTCATGTTGGATTGACAGAGGGTTCATAAAATTAAACATGTTATTAGTGTGTTGTTAGTTTTATGTTTGGTTTAATTGTTGTTGTTGTTGTTGTTGTTGTTACTTTTTGAACACCCGAACACCTTCACACTGTTTGTATTTATAAACACAAAAAACGAAATCCACAAGAAACCACTTAAACAAACAGACAGCTGTGAAACCAAACATTTAGAGTTCCGCATGTGCCACATACGGAGAGTACGAATACGTAACGAAGGATGACGCTTAACAATGTGGCCAAGTTGTTTTTATCGGCTTTTTCTATCTACTTATAGAGCGCCAGTAAAATGGCCATATATTGTACGATCCTAACCTAGAAAGCCGCCTTTATTGAAACCCCCTTCATAAGTAGACTGCTTTTAACTCACACATTTTAGGGAGAGTTTGACTTCTTGAAATACATACTTTCATATTGTACTTTCGCTCGTGTGTCTTTTAAGTTTATTTCACGTGAAAATTTTTAGGTATGACTGTCCATGATTTTTTTATAAAACAAAAATTCTTTTAAAAATTTGCTGTTATGCCATATTAAGTTTTTAAAGTTATCAAAATGCCAGCTGGTGTTAGAAGAAGAAATGTGGGGTTTTAAGGAGCTCCCTAATTTCTATTTATGTATGTTTGTCAATTTGCATACAAACACAAACATACACAAGTATAAAAACATACATACATACATACATATATTCACATACATATCTAGCAATACAATATCCAAACAGATCATGTCTTATTTAATTTGCAAATACTCTTTGCTGCAAATAATCGTACATTCACAAAACTGCTCTTATTCGTTTTAACAACATTTTCATAGTTTTTGATGATGTTTTTTAATATCTCGCAAAAATTGTATTGAGAAATTGCCATTTACCACTCACCTTCGTTGGCGATAAAATTATTAGATTGTATATGTTTGCACTCATTTGTTTGAAAATTTTCGTGGTTTTTGATTTGGTTGTTGTTGTTTCTTTCTATGCGTCATAGGTTAAAAATACTCAAAGAAAAAAAAATAAAGCAACAATTTTGCTTGCAGAAAAAGAAATATAAAAACACATACAATCAAGATGTCAGTAAGGTGGGCATTTGTGGTCAAAAAAGATGAGAACGGGTGAACCAGTATCGGTCAGAACCGACTGTTTGGTACTATAAGCCAGAATTGTGTTTTGTTTTCGATTTATTCGACTTTACTTGATTGAAGGTGTAAAACCTGGTTCCCTTTTTCAAAGCATTACGGGGGCCTGCTGGTCCCCGTTCTGCCAACTAACTTTTGAGAGAAATTTCGGACAACTGGCGTTTTATTCGAGAAACTCCTTCTCTTCTACAACCGAGAAAGGAGAGTACCTAAGTTTCAGCATCATACACAGGGCAAAGTCGGAGGTACCTTCTAAACTAGAGCTGGAAATGGCAAAATGTTAATAAAATTTATTGCCAATTTTTTTTTTTTAATTTTAATTTTATTTCTGTGAAATCAATAAATTTGAAAGATACTACGAGTATTTTAAGTCCGAAATATGTGTTCCATGTTAGACAATTCAGTTAGACAAAAACCAGTTCAACAATTTTGTATTTATCGAAATATTCATGTTTAAGTTTCTTTTTTTGGTTAATTTTATTTAATTTTTTCTAATTTTTTCCCACACTTTTTTTCATATAAAACATTTGTTTGTCTTTGTGCGCGTTTTAAGAGAAAAGAAAAACAATTTAATTCAATATTAATTTCTTTGTTTCTCTTGCTTAATTTTACTTTTGGAATAAAACAAATTATTTTTAACATCTACGTCAAACGTCCGTTCACTCACTCACACCTCATGTCGATTGCTGGAGGCCAACAATCTTTCAATAAAAAGATAATTTGTAATTATCTAATATATAATTTGTTTGTGTAAAAATCAAGTCCGTATGTTTCAAATGCTTTTGCAGCATCTATTGAAGATTTTCTGCAAAAATATTATTATTATATTAAATTGTTTGGATATCCAAATTGTTTTTTATCTTTTTACTTTATGCGCTGGCCAAATTGTGAATTCTGACGATGTAGTTTCAAGGCGAGTTTTTATTTCTTTCTTTGTTTCTCCCAGACATAATCACATGTTAGTTTTTACACTATGCAACGCAATGCAATTCACCATTCTGTTCGGCCGTTTTTTGAATTGTTCTGCAAATCATGTGATTTGACAATAAATATAGCAAAATAGTGATTTGTTCATTTCTTGCACTATTGAAATCGTTCTTAAATTTCTTGAAATCGTTCTTAAATTTCCACTGCTAATTCTGAACTGTTCTGCCAATCGTATATATTCATAGCGCAGATCCAGTTTTTAGTTTAAAGGGGGTCGCATAACGGAAATTTTGCACTCATACAAAATACTTATTTTGTTAATTAATGAGTGCTCTCATAGCCACGACCACCGTGACTCCTCTCCGCCGTGAAGACGTGCGTGATGTTAGAGAATTATATGCCAGCATCATGGCTTAAAGCAGTAAAACCTACCAGACTTCTTTTGAAATGTTGTTTTTCCTTTTCATGCCAATCTGAAATTTGTCGACGAGGCCCCAATTCTGGTCTTCAAAGCAGCAGTTATTTAATTAAATTGCTTTAGCATTTCTTTTGCCGTTTTCACAAATGTTTGTTTTTATTTCTATAGTAAAATGCTGTCCCGCGTCTGTCGAAAATTTACGGTAGGTGGAGTGGACAAAAGAACGTTCGCAAATAGTTTCCAAATTAGCATCTTTTCCTTTTAAAATAATAATGGACGTTTACGTTTGATATTAAGGAACAGGTAATAAATACTTGCAACGGCGTACAAGCGGGATAAGATATTGGAGGAAATTTTTAGCACTACCCCGCTCCCTTTTTCAAAGTTTGAATTGTTTTTGAAAAATTTAACATAACTAAGGCAAAGCTTTTTTCTCACCCATTAAAAGTGCATGTTATTCTTATTCAACAAAACTATTTCGTATAATTTTAATTTTTTGTTTGCGATTTTTTTATTGTAATTATTTGAAAAATAAATGTTTGGGTCTTGAATAAATATTTTTAAAAAAGTTTTTCATTCCTTACAGGCCCTCATTTGACAGAGAAGCGACACAGCATATTAGGACATATATTCCATTATTTTAGAAACGTTTGTCAAGTTTGACTCAAATTGATTTGTTTCCTGCTGATGCTTTTTAAATTTATTCAATATGCCGAAAGCTCCCATTGTGCTGGGCATGCGCTTTACCGGTTCAGTAAGAAACTCGTATATGGCCATCACCGTGGCACAATGGGTTGTTCAACAAGCAAATTGATAGCATTTAACTGTCTATTTATTATAACTAAATAAAACATGTCTTGCGACTATCTTGAATTATTAATTGTTACATCACTATTTAGAAAATACAAATCAATAAGACACACCCTATTAATAGGAAAGTATAAAAGATTTGCAATTTGTTTTATTCTAATAATCAAACTTTTACTTATTTCTTCTTTGAGATACATACTAATAATTATTACTTTTTTTTTGCTCTGATTCCAAAGAAAATTTAAGAAAAATCAAAAGAAAAGCACAGAGATTTGATATGCATACATAAGTATACATTTATGAACATACATACATATGTATGTATGTATGTATGAATAAATTAGAAAGTTTGAAAAATTCACACGAAAATTTTCAAAAGCAAAAACAATTCAACAAAAATAACCGAAACTTTGTGCTAAAAATAAATTTTATTTAAAGACACATATGAAACCATGAAAAATTGTATAAAAAAAACAAACAAAAATATATACATATGTACATATATATGTATTGTATACATACATATGAAAAATAATTTAATTTCAAAGGCAAGAGCAGAATTGGGAAGAATTGACTTAAACTAAGTGGTGAAATAATTCTACTAGCGCCCTACAGCGGTCATTGCTATACAATATTACATGTGCTAACATTAAATTAACTTTGATTTTGTTATTTTATGAGAATCATTTATTTTGCTCAAAGAGAGCATCATTTTTTTTTTAATAAAAATATATAAAAGTTTTTGGAAATTATATATGTAGTAGTTTAATTTTTGTAATTTTGATACTACAACTGACGAAACCAAATTTTTTAATTGATAAAAATTGTTGTAATTTTTCATACAATAAAAATTCCAGCGGAGAACCATAACAACTTTTTAAAAAGGAACGTTTTTATGAAAAAAAAAATTAGAAAAGATTTTTCTTCTCAAACAGGACCAATTATTTACTAAAAAGCACAAAAACTCAAAAACCAAATTCATTGGGTGCCACATCGCAGTTTGAACGTAAGCCGGCCAAATTGTGTTTCACATGAACGCTTTAAAAACGCACGTTGTTATTAAATCCAAAAGCTAAACTTATAAACCAGGCAAATTGTGCTTCCTGCCGACATTTGAAAAACATACATAAATTTTTATTAAAAAGAAAAAAAATCATATACCGGCCAAATTGTGTGACACATGAACGTTGTTATTAACAAATACGCGCATAAATTCAAAGACCAATTTCTTTAAACGGACAAATTATGTGGAACGGCGATGCTTTAAAAACGCTTGTTTTTAAATAATAAAAATCACAACAATTCAAAGAGTAAATTCCTCAGCCGTACAAGCTTTTTTTACTAAAACTTTTTTATTCAAAATTAAAAAAAAACTAAAAGAATTACTATAAATTTTCATTACTTTACCTACATTATCTCCAAATAATTTATCTATAATAACCCCTATGAAATGTCGATATATAGACAGCTAGGAAACACATACATAAATAGACAACTTTATTTCCTAGTTTAATATAAATTGTATAGCTTTAAAGCTTTGTCATTTTGTTTTAATTTAAGTTTTGCTATAAAGTAGCAAAAATAACATGAAAGCACAATAGGACTATACATGTAAATATGTATGAATATTGTTTGTTATTAAATTATTTCTTACCTTAGGTGAAAACCAAAAACTATTATTATTGCGTGATCGTGATGCGAAGTTATCGAAGCGCCGCAATGAAAAACATAACGAAAAAAATTGAATTATCTTACGAAAAAAAACACACTTTAAAAATTAAATACATAAACGGGAAGAAATAAAAACTGATAAGAATATGAACCGATATGGTAGACTTTTAGCACTTAATAATTACATACATATATGTACATATGTATGTACATAGTAAGCGTTGTCAGAATTAAATTTGTTGCCACTCTTCCGTATTTGGGGCTTGCGGCTTTTTGAAGCATAAGTAAGCGAAAACACGATTAAGCTTAGATTTCTGCCACTAAGAGAGGATGTTTAAGAAAACAATATTTCGATATTTTCGAATTCGAAAGGAAGGCTGGTGATTTTTTAAGAATATCTTTCTCTCTTGTTAAAAGTTCTGGATAATCTAATTCTACCGAATGCTACAGACTCCGGCGCTATGTGATTTTTTAATTACCTATTTCGGTCTTCAGAACACTGCAATTAGCCTATTTTGGTCTCCGAATAAACTCATTTATTCATGAAACCTACTCTTTGAATATGGCACCATAAAATATTACAAGTAAGCGATTGTGAGTTTTTATGGAAGAAGACTTTGTCTAAAGCCTTTTTAGACGAGGTGTTATGCAAGCTACACAACTTACGCTACTGCGTTATTTTTAATTAATTTAGCTATCAGGACTTGGAATGTTCCTTCGGGCATAGAACTTTAAAAATAAAAAGTGAGCATCTGTAATCTGCAAATATAGATTTCTGTGGAGCAAACTTCGTCGTCGAATCTAGATGATGTTTTATGAAATCCGCACACCCTTGCATTATAAAAGTACCGGCTAATTCGGCTGGTAACTTTATACTCCGGAACGGCGAGAGTATGTAATTTTTAACTATACATAGTGAACTCGCGTGAAATGCGTAAGTATTAGTTTTGAACTTTTATGTATTGTATATTAAATATCTAACTACATTTCGATGCCGCTAAATCCATTTCATGTCAGTAGGTTTTCATAAATTCTCTTACTTAATTACTTATTCATGAGAATATTTCGAAAGCAAATTTGAAATTAATCACGCATCAACTGTCGCCGGGCAGTAATTCAACTTCTGGCAACGCTGATTGTAATATTATTTTTGTTAGCACTTTTTTTATTATATTAATTTGTACTGTTGTTATTGCTTGTTTTGAGAGTATATTTTTATATCGGTTTTATTTTATATCTTTTATAAATCTTGTTTTTATTGACCACATATGGCAGCAGATACAGTGACGACGATCTTGATTTTTATTTAAGTTTTATTTAATTTTGAGTTTCAGTTTTATTTTAAATAAGTAGATATGTACATGTAGTGTGTATGTATGTAATATTGCTGTTGTTGTTTTTGTATTTTATGTAGATTTTGAAGGTGAATTAATAATATTTCCAAAAAAGAAACAGAGTGAAAAAAAAACAACAACAAACATATTGTAAAAGAGCTTTTACGCTCATGCCAATAATAGAAAAGACTCTCAATACTCTTTTTCGATTTTCCCTCTTAAAAAATATTTTATTTAAAATATCACTACAGAATAAAGAAAAGAAAACATTAGAATTGAACCATTTTTTTTTCTTTTAACACACTTTAAATACATTTTCTATTTCGAATGGAAGCTCCGTATAGGTGTCAGTCATTAAAAATTTTAGATTATCAAATCTAACGTTTTTGTTTTACGATTGATTTTCTTACTTTTTCACACGTTTTCAATATCTTTTTTTTTTTGTATGGCCCACTATTAATGGAATTTTTGTTGTTTTTCGGTTTTTCTTAATTTATTTTCCTTTGAAGCAAACACTTTAAAAATAAATTCTACTTTATATACAATATGTTTCAATTTGCTTCTTCTTTATTCTTATATACCTACATACATATGTATGTACCTATGTATGTACATATGTATATATACAAATCGTACACTCACACCACAAGTTTAAGGGATTTGAGATATATGTATTTTTTACTTATGGAAAAACGTAGCGCAAAATCCAGGTCGCTTTGTGCTAGAGGTTCGTTCGTGTGGAGAGCGCGCACGGTTCTGACGCAAATCTGTTAAGTATCATTTGTGTTTAGATGGACAGATATCCCCACAAATAAAGTTTCTTTAAAAATAAAGTCGAACAGCTGTTTAAGTTCTCCCACATTGAGAATGCAGACACAAAAAAGCTTAAAAGCTGCTAAATAATGAGCTTATGTTGGAACTTGGTGATCACTTGAGGTTTCTCTTTGCAGAAATGGGAACTGTAATTACTTCAAAATCAAATTGAAATGCAAGTTCCATTTGTTTGTATACTGATTTTAGCCAGTTATAGGTGATCGTAAATAATCTTGCAGCAAAGTGAACAAATGTTTCATACTGAATGTAACAACATAAAAAATTTAAGGGCTAAAATTGTTCGCCTTAACATGCCCTGTATTGTCCACGCTTTCTCCTGGAAACCATATACACACATGGATAGAGGTCTGAAATATTCCCATCTGAAGTTCTACAATAACGTAAACATACATAAAGCTAAACGAGATATGTACATATGTATGTATGTATGTATGTATAACTTTAAAGGTTATTATTTAAATTATTTCAATTTATTGTAAGTAAATTTTAAAACAATTCCTTGATTTGAAAATTTACATATATGTACATATGTATATGTATAATTTAGCTCTAAGATAATACAATGAATGAAAAAATGCACATCTGTATGTATGTATATACATTTGTACATAAATAAATAATACAGATCTGTTCTGAAAATCGTATGACTGCAAATTATTTCTGTTTTTAAAAACAAAGGTGTGATGTTTTGGTGTTTTGAAATCGCAAAAACAAATAACAAAAAGTGTCTTGGAATTTTCTTAATTTAAAGTACGTGAAAAAAGAACAAACAACATATTAAGTAATTTATTTGATCAATTTATTGCGGAAAAGTCAAAAAAACAACAAGTAATTTGAAAAAGCTAATGTCGTAGCTGAACGTGAGCCCAGATACTTTTGAAAACTTACATAAATACATACATACATATTTCAAAACGTTAAAAAAATTACCAGATATTTTTAGTTTTTTTTTTAATTCATAAATTTAAACATACAAAAGGATAAAATTATATATTTAATCTGAAAAAAATAATCTTTGTACGTAGTATACAGATTTTTCTGGTCAAGAGCTGAAATACATATGTATGTATGTATGTATGTCTCCTACGGTTATGGCTTCGCATTTATAGTTTGGCAAATATGCGACGAACAAAATTGTATATGTTTACTTTTTTAACCACATTGTCCTACTGTTCTCCTAGACCGATTTACATACATATACATATTTAAACTTTTTGTAGATATTATATTTGAACACTTAAATACTCACTTATTACCACTACCTGCAGTCATATAAAAATAAATATTAATGTGTTGGAATCAGGTACCTGTATCCGCGACCAATACCTAAAATAAAACTGAGTCGATGTTAGAGGACTTACACAAAAGCATTCTTAACAAAGAGGGAAGCAATATGGCAGACGTAAGAAAGAAACTTGTCATATTTCCTTCTTCGTTTTTAAGAATCTACCTGCAGTTACTTCTCAGTACTATTTTAAAAAGGAAAATTGTACGTATTGCAAACAGATACATGTAGTTCCAAGACGGATAATGTTTACGTGAATTGAACAAAAGCAAAAACAGCAATTACCTCAAAGAAACCAAAATACTTAAAAATATATTAATATTTTGATAGCTTATTAAAAGGATCTGAATGTTATTAAAAATACCATAAATACTTTTTTATTATATTCTTTTAATTCAAATTGCTAACAAAAACTTCAAGTTTTACATATTATAAAATTTATCAGTTTCTATGATAAAGGGATTTTGTTCCTACTTCTGTTGGAGTTGGCCACAAAAACAGAATCCTTGACAATAATATAGACATACATATGTACATACTCTTTGCAAGCAATATGTTCTACGTCAATATAGATTACGTAATATAACAACAAAAAGATTTAAGGTTTTATGCACATTTGATTCTTACTTTATTTATTTCAGTATACAAAGTAATTAATTACTAGTTTATAAATAATCCTTTTTATTATTTTGTTAAAAACTAAAAGTATCATTTATGTATAAAAAAGAATCTGCAACTAATTTTTTCTAAATGTGAGTTTACTTATATAACAACACTTAAATATAGCGTACACGACTTGAGTTTTTACTCCGAATCTGAATCAACTGAAACGTTTTCGTCATCGGAATCTTCCTCCAGCTCTGGCATGGGAAATCTTAATATAGCTGCAATGCCTGTCAGCTGCGCCAATTGTTCACCAGATATATGCATGCTGGAAAATATTTTCACATCGCCGCCGGCATCGCGTACGTTTTCTACGAGTTGGACATACTCTTTGCGTTGGTTAACATCCTGACAGCGAAAAAGATTGTCCGAGATAAGCAGAGTCTCTACAGCCATACTATCCGCAGCCTTTAGCACATGGTTCTTGCCATAAAATGCTTTGGATGGCTCGCACTGCAGCATCGTATAGAACTGTTCTAAAGCTTTGACCTCACCGGCGGCCTTGGTGTCGGATATTTTCGCCATGACTGCTTGTTCTTGCAAAACCTCTTTGAGAGCATGCTTGAAGCCGGAAGACGAATGTACAAGCATAAACTTGCTTTTATTGTCCAAGAGGATTTTTATATCGGACTTTACTGCTTGTTCATACATATAATCAAAAAATTGATCCCTAACAAAGCCCGGTGAGGCTAAAAGAACACATTTAACCACGTCAAAATTAACATGCCTCAATATGCCTTGCATTACACTCTCATAAAACTTGGCCAGACCCTTCTCATGCTGCTGAATATTGCTTTTGCGTTTGCGGGGTATATTTAGTTCAATTTTGCTGCGCACCAACGTCATGCTGGGTGTGATCAAACAAACATGAGCCAATCCTTCTTGCATGACAACTGCAGCTACATCAGACGATTGTGTAGGATCACATGCCATATCTATACGCTCCAAGGCTATGGAGTCCCACTCTTCTTTGCGCAGCTCAAACTTGCGATTTAGTTCCAAGTGTAGCGTATGATAGGCGCCCATTTTCACATATTGATTATCCTCAATATTCCGTCCTTTAAGACGTAAAACACAGGCCTGAGTGTCAAAATCTATTGATTCGACCCTTATTGTAAGAATTGTTCTAATACGGCTACTAGTACTGGAGCCAGTAGCTGTTTCATTTTGCACTTTTCGTATAGTAGTGCTGCGGACACTATCGCCTTCGGAAATCAAATTATACGCATGCCACATGTCCTCAGATTCTTCTGGTATTAAAGCCACGGAGCTATATTCCAAAATATAAAAGATATTAATTAAAAAACAAAACAAAAAGTCCTTGTTTGGCGATGCTTACCCTTGACCTCCCTTATCAAAATTCTTGTAGACCAGTTTCATTATTTCTTGTACTTTCCTGCTCTAATTGTATTGTTGGTTAATTATTATTTGCATTTGCTAATACAAATTTTGCTATATTATAATAAAACTTCCCTTTAGTTTAAATTCCAACATTTTCTTATTTTAAATAATGGTTTAATTTTATTATAGAATCATTAACTTAATTCTCATCCTCTCTTTTAAAACCACATAGTATTTTTTAAATCAGTAGCACCGAACAAGCCAACAGCACAAGACAATTTGTCAAACTTCAAAAGTTCTCTTGCTTCTTCGTTTCTTTAATACACAGCCACTGTGAAGTGTTAGCATTTAATTTGACAGCACGTGCTCACGAAGGTAAACTCATATGGCTACATATGTACATACATACACACTTATTGTCAAATACTGAAAAATATGTTACATTCTATTGCAAGAGGTTATGAATGTTGTTATTTGACGTGAAAAGCAAAATAGGTAAAATGGACTCCTTTATATATTTTTGTCTCCCCTACTACATGTTTTTAGTATTCTTGACATTCAACAAAATACATGTTTAGGATTTTGCTAAGTTTTGTTGCTATAATAGCCATAAATTATCTTTCTTGAAAAACCGATGTATGTACATATGTACATACATATTTTCATTTTGGGAACACAATTTGAATACCAAACCTTTAAAAGTTCTGGAATCTAGAGATAACGCCGCCGTCCCAAAATATTATATTATATTAAAGTTTTATTTAACTTTAAAAAATTTTCAAATTCATAAATAAATTTACTAAAAATTTTTTTCTTTGTTTCAAAATTTTCTCTTCTGGATTGATAAAACAGTTTTCGCTTTTCTTTCATTAATTTTCTATCCTTTTTTACGCTTTCTCTCAATTTCTATTGCTTGGAAAGATCAGAAATTTGATTTTGGTGTATTTTTCGGCATCCTTGATATTCCGAAGAAGATGGGAGTTCGTTGCTCGTGGTACTTTTAGCGTTTTCACATTTCATCTAGCTTGTGGTGTGGTGAAAATTAACTAGAATTATTTCTATAATTATTCCGCATTTCGAGTAGATTTAAAGCATGTGGATAATAAAGGCATAAAAAACAATTATTTTGCAATTACACACACTTCATATACAGAGAATAATTTTTAAATTAAAAAAAACAAATTGTTTTTAATAGCAAAATCGAATTTCTTTATAAACTTGAATTTTTTGTTTTATAAATTTCTAAATAATTCAAAATTATAACCTTACAATATTTTTCTATTCAAAGCTAATATATAGATACAGTTTATGAATCAAATTATAAGCTTGAAAACAGTTTGTAAAAACTTACTTAAATGTTATATAAAAAACAAGTTATTAACATAAATGAAATGGAAATATTATACAGATTCGTAGCGAGACTTCATCATTTTCTTAATGTAAGATTTGTAATCAACACTAGGACCAATACCCGACTTTGTGCCTAATCCAGCCGTAGTGTTACGTGCATTTGCCTAAAACAAAACAATTCAAAAGCATTTTCTTTTTTAGCAAAATTATGCTGCCATACCTCGATAATATTTGTACGGCCCTGATTTTTTCTTCCCAAACCCTGACCTTCCGACCAACCCATTTTTTGTAATAAACGATTTCCAACGTTATTTGAACCAATGGGCATGGCAGGAGATTCATGCTGCTGTTTTGAGGTAAGATTACTTATCTCCTTTTCAAAACGTTCACGACTACGATTAGGTGGTGGAGGGTCACTTTCCCCATATTTAAGTCTTCTTTCTTTGGCGCGATCCCGATAACTATATAAAGGAAGTCGTTAAAAGAAAATAGTTTTCGAACGAATTTGTGAAAAAAAGCAAACTTACGACAAGGCTGCTGTTAGAGAGTCTTGTTCGGCCTGCTGTTGTTGTTGTTGCTGCTGTACTGTTAATCCTCTCTCGAGATTATGTTTTGTTAAATTTTCTTTATGCAGATTAGACATCTTTAAATGTTTTTGTAAAATTTCTAAGGATTGGAAAGCTCTTTTACATAACAGGCAAGTAAGCTTCTGAAAATCAACATAGTCTTTTTCACCCAGTTCCGAAGAAGGCGCTGCGACATTTACTTTAGCTGGTTGTGGTATGTTGTCTTCATCGGAATCGGACCCGTATGAAGGTATAAGTTTATTCGTTGCACCCGCCCCCAAATTCATGGAAGACATAAATGTATTTGTTGCACCCAATTTCGCAGTTTTCTTTTCCAAAATAGAAAAGCCTACATCAGCATAGCCACTTGAAAGACCACCACTTGTCGATGGCCTTATAACATCTTCATTTCTATTACTGGAAAGAATTGGCTGTGGCGTAGCCACCACAGTATAATCTTTCTTTTGATTTAATTGTTTTGCCCATTTTTCCATGTCTTTTACAATTTTTTTCGCCACTTTTACCTTGTCGTGCTTATTTCCACTTTCTTTCTTATCCTTTTTGCTTGTGTCGTCTTCTGATGCTGCTGTCACAGGTGGTTTAGCTTCAATTTCGGTTTCTTTCTTTACTACATCTTGAACTGTGGCCGCTGCTGCTGCTGGTGTTGCTAAAACATACGAACTCTTGCGCTGATCCCAATAGAGATATGCACCAGTTTCGTTGTTGTAATAATATTGTGAATGTGCATCATAATAAAGACCTGTAGTCGGATCGTAATAATAACCGGAAGTTTCGTCATACTGATATAATGAAACATCGGGGGTAGCTAAATAAGAATAGAATATCGATATTATTATTAGGGTATAGCGTCAATGCTGATATTAATGACATGGCAAATATGTTGAATATTGTCTGCGGAAAACGAGTGAAAACCCAGTTTTCAAATCAAAAATGTTCTTAAAAAAATATTTAAAATAACTGTCTACTCTATTTGGATTAATAGACCAAACAGTTTTTGGCATTGAAGCAAAATATGTAGAAAGTTTTTCAATTTAATAAAACAAATAACAAAGACTTACGATACGTTTTGCCATCATTTCCCTTAGGTGTGACAATAGTGCGCGGTGTCAGTGAAGCTTTTGCAACAGCTGCTGCATTAGCAGCTGCAGCAGCCGCTGCAGTTGCTGTTGTCTCAATGCTATTCATTTTTCTTTGCTTTCGTTGTATGGCCGACAAAGCAACAGCAGCTCCTGAATTTGCTTCAGTCATTTGCAAATCGGTTGGCAAATTTCCAAAAGATCCTTTAGTTATTTCAGATATATAGTAGTCCGTATAATATTGTAAATAATGAGCCTGTTCTGCAGGCGTGCTTGCATATAGAGAAGCACTATACTCGGCTAAGCGTGGGACGTCGCCTAACGTGTATTCGCCACTACTACCGGAGGAAGCAGAAGCCAACTCTGCTGCTGTTAACGGCCCAATCGATGTTTGACTGGCACAGGATCCTGAAGCTGACAAATCTGGTTTCTTAGGAACAATTTGACGATTTTCATGATCAATACAATAGGTAACAATCACTAAAAATATTTCGGAAAAGAATTATAGTTCTATAATTTACTTGTATTTAAAATTAAGCAACATTATTTACCTTCTTTATTATCAATCTTTAGCGGTGGCTCTAAAGTACTTAATAAATTGTGCATATTCATTGAATCCACTAAACTGTCAAAATGTAGGTAGCAGATGCCTCTGGAGGTCTGGGTTAACGCATCACGACTCACCAAAACTTTACTAATTTTTTTCGCCAAGTCGGGTGCATGTAGCGTAATAGCTGTTAAAACCCCCTCTTCATTAGTCAGCACATCCAAATTTCGTAACATGATTTCTGCATTGTAGATGTAGAGTTAGGGAGATTCATTTTGTTATTAGCGATTTTGTTTTTTAACAATAATAAGCATGAATATTCAAAACTGTGATTTGAGAGTTCAAAACTAGGTTTGTTAATAAAACTATTTTGTAATTGTATTTTTAAAAAAATTGAATTTCTTTTTTTAATTTTTTTACTTTTAGTGAGAATGTTGCTTATTTCATCACTGCCTTCTCCGCCACGTTCACTTTCTTCACGGGAGGCATAACACTTGAAGCAATTGTCACGCCTTTTAAAATTAAACATGCCACACTAAAAGAGCAACAGAAAACATGTTAAACGCCTGTAAATTCTGAGAAAATTTCTTACTATATTCTTACTTTGCCACAATACCAATCAATTGGATTCGCCTTGCTTTTATTCGACTGCAATGAGTGGCTGTATTGCAATGTAGCACGGCACGTACCCTGTAGTTGCAGTGAACCCTACAGTGTGTAAAGAAAAGAGAAAAAGAAAAGTCACCGATTAGTTAAACTCTATTCATAAATAAACATCCCACAGACTATACGAGTCACCGGTTTGCTGGTCTTATTTATCAATCGTACTGAATTTTTTGATGTTTTCAAGTTTTTTGTTTTGCCATGATTTTCACCGATTCTCTCTTTCTTCATCTTAACTATGGCTTACATGATGGCACATCCAACATCGCATATATTGTTATTCTTATTTGAACAAATGATGTGATTATCTGAAGTACGTCCCGGAATTTTTTAAATGTTTGTTGAGGAAAATGTCTCTGTATTATAATAATCATAAAAGTCAAGTCAATTGGATGAATGATTAAGGAAAACTGAACAGCTTCATGAAATTTTGTAGAAAAGAAATTTATAAATAACTTTATTCCGCTTAGTATTTACACAGTTGAAACTGTGAATAAACTTAAGTTACATGGATTTTTTCACCAACTTAAATTGAACCGTCCGTTGGTAACGAAATAGCTGGCTCCTTTTTTAAGAGAAACACAGCAGCTAATCGTCAGCGCAAAAGTTTTTAATATGCAAAAAATGCAGAGAATTTGTATATTAATAAATTGTTACTTCAAAAGCGGATATTTTGTGTTCTTTTAAAAACAAAGTCAGTTGTCGGAAGTTAGAAGTCAACAAAGCACAAATGTCGCAGTATTGTCGTTCAATATTTTCATCATCTTTATGATTATAATTGTATATTCACTTTTCATAACCCATTTTGAATTGATTTATTGTGTGTTGATACCTGAGTTAATTCCATCCAATGTGCAGCTTCATCAATCGTATTAAACTCGACGAATGCAAAACCACGTGATGCACCTAAATAATTTGAATAAGAAGCAAATACAAAATGTTTTTGTAAAGATCAACAAGTTTTTGTTTTGAGGTGGTTTTTTATAAAAATTATTGTTGAAAGGGGAATTTGATTTTATTTGGTATAATGATGCAGAACGTAGTTTCATTTTTTTTTTGGTCTTTAATACTTACGTTAAGAACGCTTATTATTTAATATTTAATCGAAAGTTAATATTCACACATCTTTGAGACCTACCTGTAGTACGTTTACGTATGAGACGAATTGATGCGGCCGCCATTCCCACTTGTATTAAATAATTTTTAATCTATATTAAATTTGTAAAAGGCGTTAGAAGAGTTATTCACTCTGTAAATTAGAAAGAAAAAATTACATCGGCTTCAGTAATTTGTGACTGCAAGCCCAATACTATTATAGTGTTTGAGGGAATTTTGTTATAATATTGGCTACTCATAGTGTCATCACTATCTTCGCTGTCTCGATCAGTGGAGTTGTAACGCCTACTATTATTTCCATTTCCGCCATAACGACGGTTTTCTCTGAAAAAATTCAAACAAATGTCAGGATGCAATTGCACTTACTTAAAAAAAAGTACCTTCTATCTCGGTTTTCGTAGTCGCGATCTGGATCACGCCCTTTCTCTCGCGATCTGTCATTCCAATAGCGGTCCCGATCATCTGTATATTCATCATCATTATTTCTTGATCGATAGTTACTATTGCTACCACTGCTCCGGGAATAGCCACCGCCATTTCCACTATAATTTCTTTCATCTTGATAGTCTTGATTGATAATCTCACGGTATAAATCATTGTCATTACTGTTGCCACGTCTATGATTACGATCACGCGATCTTGACCGACTACTGCGTTTGCTACGATAACTTTGATCTCTTCCGCGATCCCTATAATTCGTTTTTGATTTATTTTAAAAATAACCAAAAATAAAACTGCCAAAAATTACCTTGAGCGAGAACGAGAACGGCTATAGCGACGATAACCACCGCCACCACTACCACCATTTCGATGACGCCTGGGTGATGTGCTGCGAGAACCTAAGAAATATTTTACAATAAAATCATTAAGTTTGAAAAATTCAAGAAAATTTCACTTATTTTTTCCTAAACTTTATGCCTTAAGAAAGCTACGCAGTTTTGGTGTTAATTGAACTCTATTTATCATATAAGATATCAATCAATTAAATGAGCAAACTCTATCCCAGATACATACGTCCGTCCAGATTACATATTAGATTATACATATATGATGAGAATTTTGAAAATGCATAAGACGGTTTTATAATAAATTAAACAGAAGGAAACATTTTTACTGATTCATTACTTTTCGTAATCATTTAGAAAATAAAATATGTTGCTTTTTTGTCTGTGCTTTATGCTTGTTTATAGCCTTTGAATAACATGCGATGAGTAAAATTAGCAGCCGCGAAATACCGGCATATAGACAGCTGCAAAACACACAGGAAACAGCTTTTATAGCTTTAAAGCAATTATTTGATTTAAAAAACAGATTAAAAATCAGGTTCAATTAAAATATATGTAATTTTTAATTTAAATTTTGATTGCAGTTTTGCCTCAAAGTAATTTTTTTTATAGTCGACAAATTTAAGTTTGTTCGATACATATAAACATATTTTATTTTCTTTCAATTGGAGACAGAAAGCATTTTTTTAAAGAATATATTTGCATAGATACATATGTATGTATGTATTTAAATATTTACATACAAATATACATATGTACATAGGGAAAGAGAACATTTTAGGAGTTATGAGCTTAAAATAGAAGTCCAGTATTGAATTATGCATATTTTTATTAAACTGAAACATTATTTTCATTTCAATTTCATTGTGTGCATCATTGACGAAACCGAGTTGTGCAGATTATACGTAGTGTAAATTTGCCTACTAAATGGAAAAAATATGGCGACTTACGGCGATCCATGTTAAAAATGTTTGCTCTCGCTTTCAGCTGTACTTCAATATTATTTTATTTCACCGCTTTAACTGTATTTTAAAGAAATTTGTACGTTAAATGAAGATATTATTCACAAATTTTATGAAAAGATTTTCTACAAATGAAAAATTGATTTTCTTTCTTTTGCACACGGTTGTAAATAAAAGTAGGCCCTAGTGTTGGAAATCAGTATGAGTTACTATCAAAGTTTTTATTCCTTGACTTTTCTCTGTTATTCTCTTTTGGACACACTTCACAGTCCCCAAAAATCCCAAGTAAAATGCACTTTCTGTTGTTTATTTGATCTTTAAGAATGCACATGAATAGAATAACTTTAAGAATAATATCAAAACATCATAGTGATGTATTCTGTTGATACTGACGAGTTATTTACGAAGCTTGGCAACTATGGATACGTTTATAAGCAAGTTGAATTTACAAGATGGCAGCACTACTCCAACTGGCGTAAACATCTCATTCCTGGAAACATTGCTCTGGCTTATGAAATTTATTGTTTTTATAAAATAATGGGTGGTAAAAGTTATTTCTGTGATTACTGCAAGTGTTTTATGAAAAATGATAGAAATGTGCGCAAAACTCATAATGAAGGTCTACAACACAAGATAATAAAAACTTCTTATATGAAAATCTTCGAAGGTTAGTAATGCGACAATTTGGTAATTTGTAGTATAAAAAAGCTTATCACAGCTATTGGCTGATAAACTTATTAATAATTTAGTTTAAGATGTCCATTCCATTTCATAGTTCTTATAAGACTTCTTCAACGGAATGTGCGAAATTTTAGTTTAAATCTGCAATGTAAAGCGCATAACAAAAAAAAGTATTAAATTAAATTAAAAGGTTGATTAATTTTTTAAATCTTTAAACCAGAAGTTCTTTAAATCATATCCTTTGTGTTTTCTTAATTTTGTTTGATTTGTAGCAGAAAAGTTCACCTGCAATTCTCTTAATTTTAAATTATTTATTTTGAATAAAATTACAAATTACATAAAACGGTCGAAATAAAAAACGATTTTAAACCGTTGTTGACCAAGCTGAACGTTTTAAAATCACTAACTTTTATACACACAATATTTTTGTTGTGATTTCAAATCGCTTTTATAAAATGTGATTTTCAGAACAGCCCCGTATAGCACATACATCTGTATACTCGCATACCTATGTTTATGTGTATTCGGAGTAGCAAAGAGTGGTAAGAGCCTCTATTTCGAATAAAAATTTTTTTCCAATAAAGTGATTCGTTATATAGCACTATTTTCTACATATTCTGTAAGCCAGAAATGAAATGCAAAATTTATACTGTTTTTCTTATTTTTTATTTATTTTCAGATCCACGAAAACTTTATGAAGAAGAAATAAACAAGCAACCATGTTCTCGATATTTTAGAAACTTCTGCAAATATGATTTATACTGTCAGTATACGCATTTCAATCAGGTTCAATTGCGACAGCTGAAGGAAATTGCGACTAATGTTAATAGCAAATCGATCTTAAGACAGTCGAAAAAAAAGAATTCAAAGCTGCCTTGGGAAAATTCAATTACAAAAATAAATACAAGATTATTGCCAAGGAAATTGCCACCATCATTGAAACCTTTAAATTTAAATAAGTTATCAAAACTTGATAACGTATATAAATGGGGATAGAAGACAAGACGGTTAAAATTCAGTAATAATTTAAGCGTTTCATATTTATCTTGCTTTTACACATAATTATTATTATTGTAATTATGAAAGTAATTTTATTACCTTTTCCATAGCATTATCAATTTTTAAATTAAGGTTTAATGATTTGCCGAACTCACTAATAAAACTTCTACAGTCCATGCCACTTAAATTTTCAATGCGCGGATCAGTTAAATGTGCCAAAAGAAAATAAATTAAGTGTTCTGTAAAAATAGATGTACAGTAAGATATTCAATTTGAAATATAGACTCTTATTTTCCTACCAGAACTTTGGTCCATTGCAAAATATAAAGACGTATTACCGCTCTTACGATCACCGACTTGCAGAAGCCTTTGTTTTAATTCGTGATTACTAACTGCATAAAAATCAGTCTCTTCATCTACCGGCATTTGTAAGCAAATATTTTCATAATATTCTTTAAAATGTTTTTTTAACACAATCTCATCTGTTTCTAGATCGTCGACAGGTCGTTTGTAAAACACTTTCTTGGCAAGGCGCTCGTCCAATACATTCATTAAACGTTCCGCCAATAAGTATCGATCTTGTCTTACAGCCAGGTGTAAAGCTGTGTAACCATCATCATTCAACATCAAAAGCAGCTTTAAATCAATACGTTTCATTAATTGATCCAATGACCCTGCAGTGATATCATTTAATATGGCCATATGCATAATAGTATTCGACTCGGCATCTAAACTATTAGGGTTAAGTCCATTTTCCAATAAAAGACTCACAATTGATGGATCGCACGTATTAAGAACCGCCAGTTGTAATAAGTCCTGCAATGGAAAATATTTTGAAGCATTTTTAAGTTTTTGCATTCGGTTTGTTAAAATAGTTTTGAATACCTCATCATCTTCAGTAAGTATGTGGTTGATATCTGCGTCTCTTTGTTGTCTCCATTTGGAAATATGCAAATTTAACTTATTTATTTGATTTCTGACGACAGCATCCTGAATAGGCCTGGAAAGTAAAGAAAATTATTTGTTTGTCCAACAGCAATTAATTTATACACACAGAAATCCATTTTCTAGGGGTAGAAAGCATTGATCAATTTCCATTGAATGAATTGCTTCCGTATCTTCAAATACGTTCACAACATCTGAACTACATTCCGAGGCACAACATGAACTACTCCGTTGACGTTTAGGCAGGCTATATTTAAGAGCAACTATATCCTCTTTTGTAGTTTTAGGCTTATTTACTTTAGCCAATTGCTTTGCGCGGGACTCTTTATTGGCTTGAGGTAAAGATGCTTCTCTTTTTCGTTTTCTTTTCTTTTCAACCCCTTTATTAGTAATATTAATATTTGATAAACTGTTTTCACCGTCATGGTGCGGAGTTGACACAGTTCCATCTGCAGGAAGAATTGATACTTTTAATTCTACATGATCTGTTTGTGTTTCAATTGTCCTGTAATTAATTATACGATGATTGTTTAATTCTACACGATCTGTTTGTGTCTCAATTGTCCTGTAATTAATTATACGATGATTGTTGATGACATCTAATAATTTCTTTTGCAATTCTCTGTCAGGAAGCTTCATTAAAGCAGCAAATAGTTCTTTATACTCCAATAGCATACTTTTCCGCTCTTGGTAAACTTCTGGCTTTTTTGGTGATGTGGGCTCGATTTTTATTTCTTTTATAACAACTTCTTCGCTGGGAGTAAATTTTTTTAATAAAGTAAAGTTCTTGGTATCTTTTAATTGTGGCATAACTACGTTTTGTTTTGGCGACCCAGCGCGTACGATGGTAAATTTCTTTGATTTCACTTTGCATGCTTTGACTGTCTTGTCTATTTTTCTACCAGAAATACCTTTGTTTTGATTTAGTTTACGAATTGTGATCATTTTATAAAAGCTTTTCCAAATAGAAGTATGTTTGTATAAATGTAAAAGGAAATTGTGTAGCTTTTCGGTACATCCCCACGATAAACTAATTGCAGCATTAATTTCTCGGCCGAAGCTACACAATAGGCAAAAACATGTTCACAAGATGATATGCTTACATATTTGAAGTAGCCCTGGGATGGGAAGATTTTCGGAATTTACTGTCCACTACTATCGCAAATAGTGGTACTTGGGATATTCGCCGTCTTTTATTGAAACTACATCAATTTTTACGGTATTGAAAATTTAATTTTCTTATGCCCCTTTTTGAAAACTTGATTGATTTTCAATTATCCGAACTTACACGGAGAATATATTGGAACAAGAAAAAACAGCACGTCATTTTCTATAACCTACCTTCACTAACACAATTTTCAAGTACGAAAAGAAGTGTAATTTTAATATTCAATTAGCAACTTAATTACGCTTATAAAATGAAACTAATTTCCAAAATTGATGTTATAGATTTCTTTCTTTGGCTATAAGTGAGTTCATTTCAATTAATTTATAAATAGAGCTGTTTAAAATCATTAGTCATTTTAGTACTTAACTTTATGTATATTGACAACACTTTATAGCTGAAATGTGCTGCCAAGTTTTAACCAGCTTCCACATTTATTGCGATATTTATTTTGTGTGCTTATTCTATACAGGCATAGTTTGTTATTAAATAAACAAATTGTTTTTAATAGAGGAATTCGATTGAAATCTTTTAGAGATAAAATAAATATATGAAAATGTCGGCAACGCAATGCTCCTATTGCTCTTCGGAAATAACAAATGAAGACTTTTTACATTGTACAAACTGTGGCTGTGATGTACATATCAAATGCTTAAGACATGCTAGTACGCCCGGGGATTTGTTAGGCGATGTGTTTTTTGACTTTACGTGTGCGAAATGTGTACAAGATCACTTTGATAAACCATCGACTTCTAAAGCAAAAAATGGTAGTTTTGATGTTGGTTCCATCCAGGAGAAATTTGTGCGTCAACGAATGCCTTGGTTAATAATAATAACATTGGCTTTGCACAATTTGTCGATAAAATCGAAGGGCTTAAGTCGTCATGGATATTTTCATTGGAGAACACACATCGTAAACTTCATCGATAAAAATTGGGACTTTTTATTTGATCCCTCAATGTAAGTTAAATTTTTTTTTCTTAACATTGTTTATTTTTTTAAGTTACAAAATTCTAAATATAATTCGATAGAAAACGACGAAAAAAGTGGACTGGCTCAATATCAGGTGCATTATCACATAATAGCCCGAAATATTTCACGTCTGGTCTGGAATTATTTGAGGAAACAGGCTGGTGGAAGTTGACTCACTGTAACAAGAAACCGAAATATATCTTTAACTTGTGTAAGTTGTAAAATAGCTTAATACCTTAGTAATTATGTATTATCTTCTTCTTTGGCGCTACAGTCCGGGGTGGACCTGGGCCTCCACCAACAAGCTTTTCCAGCTGGCACAATTTTTAGCCAGCATCCTCCAATTTTGCACAGCAAGTTGGTTGAGGTCCCTCTCCACTTGTGTGCGCCATCGGTTCCATGGGCGTCCTCTATTGCTTTGTCCCACTGGTTCAGAGTCGAAGAGTGAATTATGTACTATACTGATGTTTTATTTACTCACATACATTGTTTCCAGATGAACAGGAATGTCTCAAACGTCAAAAACTTCGGCAGGATAAGCGACAACATGATGATAATTATACAAGCGATGCATCAACAAATGATGAGATAAAACGGCTGAAACGTCATGAATCTGATGAAGACTTCACCCTGACCGAATCATGCAGTCGAACGATGTGAGTAAATAAGTTTAGCGATATTTGTGGTAATAAATAATAATATAAAATTTTATTAGTCCCTATATGGGTCGAAAACCTAAAGTGGCAAAGCCTCTTAACGTTCTAGATGACGATTTATTAAATAAACAAAATTCCAATGTTTTGGTACCTCTGGATGACCCTGTTATGCCCCTTAATACAGTTCAATCGAGTTTAATGGATTTTTTAGCCGAAAGCCTTGCAAGTGATGATTTAAATATGTTTAATTCTTTGCCAAATATAGCGCCGGAACCATTAGTGTACAATGCTGGAAAAAATGAAATTTTACCGTTACTTGAAGCTCATAATGACAATGCAAACTTCTTTGATAACTCCGCATTAATAAAACCCGAACCAATGGATTTAAATGGACACTTGTATAGTGACTTTAATGCACAAATGGTGCTCAATGAAAAACTAAAGAACTTTTACACAAGTTCGACATTAGCTTTGGACCAGCAACAACATTTTAGTAATTTCTCAAGTAATGAAGGGGTAGGCGCTGTAAAAAATATACAAGATAACCTGGACCAATTGTAAGTTGGAATAAAACAGAAATTCTTATGTCTGAAACTTGTGTTTAATATTTAAGTTAATTTGTTTTAATGCAACTTACAACAATTATTCATATGTATGTAAAAATATTTTTATCAATTTTTATATTTTAGTCAAAATGATAATTCTTTACAAATAAACTCGGAACTTTCCAATGAGCTCGATGACGAAAGTGCTACTAGTAACGTATCAAAGGCAGCTGTTGTTAAAGAAGAGGACGAGCAATGCGATTCCGAAGATGACGAAGACTCAGACACAGATGCATTTCAACCACGGATTGTTCAAGTAACAAACTTTCAACAGTTGGCAAACGAAAATTTGTCCTGTTCATCTGCTGGCGCTCATAGCCCCTACAAGAGTGGCAAATTTGTTAAAAAAGAATCAGTTTCCGACAGTGAAAAAAGTGTATATAATCAATTACATGCGGCGGAAGAAAATGATGATCTGTCCGATGAAGACAATGTTAGCAAGACGTTAAATGCTTGCAGACCAAGTTTATTTACAAAATCCTCAAAACGGCAGTGGCCATGGCTGATAGATAATCGCCTAGATGAAATTGAAGACGATTCGGAAGAGAAGGCAGAGGCATCAAATAATAACACTGAGTAAGCAATGTTGAATCCTTCCTATCATTTCCATAGTAACATAATTTTTCTTCCAGGCTAACTCTTATGAGCGAGTACGAAGAAAAGGAATTATTGCAAAAATTACGTAAAATTTTCAACTTGGAACATAAATTAAAAACAAATGTCCCTCCTTATATTCGTCGATTTTTTAGAAAGCTGTGTATTCGTGAGTGGAAGAGAGAGCATGGAAAACTAATATTTAATTTAGATGATTATGTTGGTGACAAAAATCATCGCCTTACAGCCAAAGTGAATGATCAAACTAAAATTATTGAACGCTATCAAGTAAGTGTGTAAATTTGAGTTTGCGTGTGTAAATAAAATACTTATTGCTATAAATTTTCAGCTCACTACCGTGTCTTCTTCTGATGCAAAAAAATCCTTTTATGCTCGTATTGCGGGATCATCACAGTATGAGCTGTTTGAATCTCCATACACACAACGTGTTTTGCATCCATTTATTTATCGCAATAAGAAATGTTTTCCACCTTTTCTAAAGGTAAATATGGATAATTTGAAAAGAATTCGATTATTTTTTGTTTTCATTTAAGGTTATGTGCGAGTTACAGTACAAAGTCAATGGCTATCATCCGACCAGAGCTCCTATAGATTTTTGTTACGTAAGACCAAACCACATACCCGCTGTAAACGCACTTTTGCAAACTCTATTTTGGCCTGGCATTGATAGTAAGTTTAGCAACCAAGATCTGATTATTTTTTTAATATTTCTTATTTTTAAGTGTCTGAGTGTTTAAGTTATCCGGATTTTAGCGTAGTAGCCCTGTACAAAAACTTAGTCATAGGATGCGGGTTTTTAGTACCCGATGTTGGTTTCAATGAAGCTTATATATCGTTTATGGCTGTGAGACCATCGTGGCAAAGAAGTGGCATAGCAACCTTTATGTTGTACCATTTAATACAGGTATGATTCTAAATGTTGTTTTTAAGCAAATGCAATACATAAGTATATGTTTTTGTTTTTAGACATGTATGACCAAAGATATAACATTACATGTGTCTGCCACAAATCCTGCTGTCGTTTTATATCAAAAATTTGGATTTAAAATTGAAGAAGTAATTCTGAATTTTTATGACAAATATTTACCTTTTGATTCGAAACAAAGCAGACATGCATTCTTTTTAAGATTAATGAGATAAAATAAAAAACTTTTTTCAACATACGACTACTGGTTTTCTTCATTTTTCCATTTGATAATCATACAAATTTTTGTTAAGCAATAAATGTTTAGTTCACACAAAAGTTTTAGGCGAAAATCTTTTCTTCTCTGCGCTTCTTTGTTACAACCGTGCCAGGTTTATGTTGGGCGTCGGGATGATTCATCAGTTCGGGCGGGCACACTGATACGGGACTCGCTGTAACGCACTGTTTAAGGTCGTAAAACAGTTGACTATCGTCTTTGGTAACAAACGATATGGCACAACCAGTTTTGCCAGCTCTGCCCGTACGACCAATACGATGAGTGTAGTCCTCAATACTTTTAGCCATGTCATAATTGATGACCAGAGACACATCTTTAATATCAATACCTCTACCAGCAACATCAGTTGCCACCAACATATCTTTGGCCCCAGATTTCAAAGCAGCCAATGCATATTCACGCTGCTCTTGTCCTTTACCACCATGGAGAGTACAAGCATTATAACCTAGTTTTTCGAGACCCTTGGCTAAAACATCAGCACCCTTCTTTTGGTTGACAAATATAATAACTGGCGGATCAGTGCCTCTAGACAGGATTTCCATAAGCTTCTTGCGCTTATCATTTTCTCCCATCATGTATACTATTTGCTCGGTTCGCTCCGTAGGTTTACCAATTGAGCCTATATAGACGGTAGCAGGTCTACGCAAATATGAACGTGCCAGACGTTCAACCGCGGGAGGCATAGTGGCTGTAAACATTACAGTTTGCCTAAAATTAAGAATAAACATTTTTCTAGGGTTTAAAGCATGTTTGAACCACTCACCTGTATTTTTTCTTTGAATAGAAGTTTTCCATTAACTTACTGGCATCTTCAGCCTCTTCAGTATCTGGCTTTAAATTAGTTACAGGCATGTATTCTAAGATTTTCTGCACATCTGGTTCAAAACCCATGTCAATCATACGATCGGCTTCATCTAAAACAATATATGTACATTGATTTAAAACTAAATATCGATTTTCCAACACATCGATCAGACGACCAGGGGTAGCAATGACTATTTCACAACCCAATCGCAAACGGAAACCCTGTTCCTCACGGGACAAACCACCTACAACTACGACTGTTCGTATTCCTAACGGTTGGCCAAACTTAGTTGTTTCTTCTTCAATTTGTTGCGCCAGTTCACGTGTTGGTGCCATAATAATAGCATAAGGTCCTTGATCTACATCTTCTAGGCGTTCGATTTTAGGAAGAGACTGGATCCACGAAAGCAGTGGAATAAGGAATGCCAGTGTTTTTCCAGAACCTGTTTCAGCAACACCAATAATATCACGATTTTGTAAGCCTATTGGAATAGCTTGCCTCTGAATTGGCGTCGGTTCCTTGTAGCCAACAAGATCAATAATGTCGAGAATTTCCTTGGGGAAGCCAGATTCCTTCCAACTTCGTATAGGATTTGGTATTTTTCCGCCCTTAATAGTAATGTTGTAATCTTCTCGAAATATACGCCAATCACGCTCCGTCATTTCATCCATATCTTTCTCTGACCAATGACGATCATCCCATTTTTGTTTGTCTTCCTTGCGCTTAACTTTCTTTAAGCGAACTTTTTCTTGTTCTTTCTCTGCTTCTGTACGCCGCTTTTCTAACAGATCACCATAAAATTTACTCTGCGTCCGCTTTTGCTCCTTAATGTCGATGCCTGCTACATTTCCGCGTCCAAAGAATTGCACGTGATGACGTTCTTTATATAGATTATTATAGTCCACAGATGTGTCTTCTGCTGCATCCCAATCAAATACAAATTTGCGGTCATTTAAACGCCGAACTCTACGCTTTTTTTTAACTATTCCCAAATAGCGTTCCCTAATGGCTTCCAGTTCTTTTTCTTTATCTTTGCTCGATAAATCATCCACCCTTTTACTTTCTCTATCACTTGGACCAGCACGTTCCTTTTCAAAACCAGCACGATTTCTATCATCATTGCCTCGGTCTCTTCGATCAAAATCACGGTCTCTTTCTCGACCCTCGGGTCTACGATCGATTTTCAGTTCTTGCTTTTTCGCAGAAATGCTAAAGCTATTATCCACACCGCTACCAGATGCAGTTACTAAGCCTCTCGACGAAGAGGAATTTCCAGCCCTCACTCCGCTTTGAGCTGCCCTCAGAGCAGCCACCTCGTCTTGGCGTCTCTTTAAAGCTTCCGCAGCTCTCTGTTCTTTAGTCAAAAACACTGGCTTTGCACGAGCTTCTTCGTCCTTCTTTTTCTTCTCTAAAAGCTCTTCTAAAGACAGCGGCTCTGATTTTTTATCTTTACGTTTCACTTCCAACAATTCCTCATCCTCAGCTTTTAGTTCTGCCTTTAGCTTCTGTTCCTGCTTTAAAAGCTTTTCTTCCTTCACTCTAATATCTTCGTCAATTTCACGCTTCTTGTCTTTGCTCCGGGATAAGTCTAATCCACCACGCCGTTCCTTAGAACGTGACCTTTCCCTGCTGCGTTCACGATTACGATTTTGAAAACGGTCTGGTGTACGGTCGCGACCGCTGCGCTCTTTAGAACGCGATCGAGTTCGTCTGGCATTGCGTCTTTCATGGTCAACACCAATCCGAGAGTCCCTAACACGCTCACGATCTCTGTCACGTTCCTTTTCAGTATGACGTTCACGAGATCGTGATCGCCGTTTTCTATCATTAACCATCGTTTTCTTATTTTATTATTTTAAACCAATGAACAAATTAACTATATTTATTTATTTTAGACAAACGTTTGCTAAAGAAAAGTAAGATAATTGAACACACTTTTCTCAACAGTACTGCCATACTTAAATATTGAATATTACGCGTTAAACAAACGGAATTGTAAAAAACGATTAGCAATTAATATAATTTCAATAGTCAAAAAAGTTAAACTAAATACTATTTACAAGAATTTGTGGTAAACTTCTTTCATATAATTTATATAAATATAAATGCTTTGCAAATGAAATTTAGACTAAATTTGAAACTTCGCTGTATTTTGGATTTCTGGCAAAAATTATTTTTTGGCTTCGTAGATGTTCAAATATTGTATAACTTCTCTTTTCAGTAGGGATTGTCGAAAATAAAAGGCTAGCAACACTGAATATTATTTCCCCAAACAAACAGTAAATTTCTTCAGTTTCTTTTTGGAGCTTCAATTGAGGAGCATATTTCCGCGTTTATTTTTTATTTGTTTACGTGCAATAGACGTGAAATTTCTTTATGTATGACGCATTTGTGAACTAAAAAGTATAATTTGCAAAAACAAGTGGAAAACAATGCACTTAAATTTTTGTTGTGAAAATTAGAACATCAAATATGAATGGAAAGCCTAGATTAACTATAAGATAACTTTCTCTTTTAAGACAAATTTCAAGCCAGAATTTACATTCTTAATTGTGAGCAAACTACATAAATAAATTAGGTTATTTTTAAAGCTTTATTTGGCATTTAAAAGACAGATTTTTCGTCAGCAATGTACATACATATGTATGTATAAAATAAGCATTCTAATAATCTCTTTGTGGGCGTCTCGTATCTTTTTAGAAACAAAAGGTTTAAAGCGAACGGATATTAGCTAAACTGAAGAAGTGAAAATTAAATAAAAACAAAGAAGCTAAGCAGTTGTTTGGTGGTTAAGGAGCAACTAGGTCAATTCTCCACAATGAATACTCAAACCAGTATTAACGGTGATCCTGAGACGGCACCTATAGCTGCACAACGTGCAGTTGGTCCCTCTTCCATGATGCGTTCTTTTGGTTCACTCTTTGGTACGAACAATGGTGGTCCCAGACGTTTGAGTTCTCAAAGCGGAGCTAATGGATATGTCGAATTTGGTATGCAGGGCTCGGAAAATAGCGGTAGGACTTTGGGAACTTTTGCTGGAGTTTTCAGTCCCGTTGCTTTGTCTATGTTTAGTGCTCTTGTTTTCATTCGTGTTGGTAAGTTTGATTTTAACAATTTTTGCATTTATTTTTTGTTATTTTTTGCTTTTTTAATACTCATTGAATGATTGATGGGGGTATTATGTGGGAGTTCTAGTTTGATAGTATTTTTTACCATGACTAATGCTTTGCTGATTTCTTCACCTGCTCGCATTGCAGAACCTTAGACGCAAATAAATCAAATTTTATACATATGAAAGGAATGTAGTTTAGAAATAAAAACGTTCGAGTATCAGTTTTATAAAATCAAGTATCTTAAGCTTTAGTTAACGCAAGGTATCGATTACAAACTTTTTTGTTTTATTAGAGTAAAAACTGCTATTACTTACCTGTAAATATCGCCCTTCATTATGTTCAAAGAACGTTTGTAAAATACTTTAACCTTAATTTAAGTATCTTGTAGATCTGTAGCAAAAATTATCCAGGAATTAAGGAGAATAGCAGAGAAACTATGAAACTTTGCTATTCTAGTCCGATACATGTCGAAATTTCGAGGTGAAAGAGATTTTTTCAGGCTAGAGTAGGCAAAGCAAACTTTCTTTAAGCTTTTAATACACAAGCTGTTGGTTTTTAATAAAAAATTCTGAAAAACTATAAATAGATATGTACATTTAGAACCAAGGCAGTGCGAACGATTGAGTATCTAAATTATATATCACAGTGAAAATTGTTAGCTGGTACGATTTTTCCTTTAAGATCCATAAAACAAATAATTTTAACAATTTATATATATTTAAAAAATTCTTTACATATTTTTTTTATAGTTTAATGATTTTATTTTTGGTAAGAATTCAGTTTTATTACTGATAGCTAAATCTGTTAATCTAGAAAGGCGGGTATAATTTTCTTAAAGTAAGAGCGGTGGGTACATATTAGAATCTGGCCTTAATATAAGTTTCCGTAGCGAACAAAATTTCCTTTTTAAAACGTGAGCATTTAAACGACGGCTTTGCCACCAGCTGATTCATCAGATATGTAAGTAAATCTCGCAATCTCAAAGTTGCAATCAATTCAGAATTGGTGCACCACATAATTCTTACAAAAATTAGAATTAAATATTCGTATTTTTTATTTGCGTTTCTTCAGAAGTTGATGTAATTGCTTAATTTATTTATTTGTTTTTTTTTTTTTTAATATTTTTAGGATTTATTGTCGGTAATGCTGGCTTATATGTTACCCTTTTGCAATTTGTTATTGCCTACGTAATATTACTATTTACTGTGGCATCAGTATGTGCAATTTCTACAAATGGCGCTGTCGAGGGGGGAGGCGTATACTGTATGTTTAATTTGCTAATTACAATTTTGACTTTCTTTTAGCAAAAACTTGATTGTTATAGTTATGATAAGTCGTACACTGGGTCTCGAGTTTGGCGGCTCCATTGGGACATTGTTCTTTTTAGCAAATGTTGTAGGATGTGCCATGGCTATATCCGGTTGTGTTGAAGGCATTATGAATAACTTTGGTCCTGGCGGTTATTTTGCAGGCCATGATGGATTTTTACCCGACGGCACATGGTGGCGTTTTCTTTTTTGTACATTAATAAATACGTCAATGTTGTTGGTGTGTCTTATAGGAGCTTCATTATTTGCCAAAACTTCGGTACTTATTTTGGGTGTAGTAACGGTCTGTTTATTAGCCACATATATAAGTTTTTTGGCTGTGGGTCCCACTAAGGTAAGTGCGTACTCTTTTGTAAGTATGTGTTTATGTATATAAGTATCTACGCGTTCAGACACGCATACATGCTTTATATATGTATGTATATTGCTATATATTTACATATTTAAAAATATTTAAAAGCAATAATTGAAAAACATATGTTTTATTAAAGAATTCGCTATCATTTATTATTATCATTTATATATATGTACATATGTATATAGTAGCAAACTTATCGTATAATTGAAAAAAGTATTTAAATTTTTTACATTTTCTTCCTGGTCACAATTAATAACGACTGTATAATTTTTTTTTTTGATTCGTTGTTGTGTTATCTACTATATTTAAAGCTTTTAAAATTTATTTTCTAATTATGTTTATATGTATTTATGTATTGTATATACGTTGCATAGTTCTTTTTAACAGTTTCTTTGAAATTTTATTGTCTGGAATATGGACTATTTGTTTTCTATAATATTTTATTTTAATGAATTAAACCCCACACCATTGTGGTTATCAGAAAGCATTAAAATGTTTTGTCAGTTTTATCGAAAACGTTTGCAACATTTACAATCTAAATGTAAAGACCAGAGTACGAGCTAAAACGTGGCAAAGTAATTAAAAATCGCTATTCAGAAGGAATAAGCGTACAAAAACATACTTGTCAAATATAGTCTAATAAATTAACATACAATTTTTTTTTTAGAAAATAACTTACTAAATCTGATACAGTTTTCTTAGTACTCAGAAAACTGAGCCAGCTTCAAGAAGAATGAAACCCCTCACCTCTTTTTATTAGAACTTTCTATCACTACTACTAATCGATTCAAATATTTACACATTGTGTGTACATACATATATAATTTTAAAAAGCCTTAAGTTACGCAATATTCAAAATCGATTTTTGCCTGATTATGATACACCATATCAAAATACATGCTGCTGCGAAATAACCTTTTTGTCAACAAATTTCCATAAGGCTTAAGATTACCAAAAGCAATTTTTAATTCGGCCTATGCCATTTTCGCTTCTTCTGTGAAATCATACGACGATCTACATACACATTTATTTAACTCCGTATTTATGTACATATGTATGTATATAGTGTGTAAGTATTTAGTTATTATGTATGTATATTTAAACTATATATAAATAATTATATCAGTGCAACTTTGGCTTTTTTTATGAAAATGTTTTATTTCTCAATATTTCCGCACCCTTTTGCCGGAAGCAATCTGTTGCTTTTGCAACTACTCAATTTGTGTGATGTCCAGCTTGCACTCGATTCAATCCATTCGTTCTCTCTTCCGTCGATTGTTGTTAGAACAAAGTAATAAAAAGCGAACGCTCGTCGGAAATTAAAAATTTCATATGAATAAACTGCCTACATTTTATTCACGAAACTCTTTTAAAAACTGGAGTAATTTTACGGAGAAATAATAACTATTGTTTGAAAATTAATATATGTATGTATGGACATATCTTTTTAAAATCTATATTTTTCTATTATACGCAACAACAAAGTGTTTTAAACTTTGGATTTCTGAAATTTCACATAAGAAATGTTAACAAACATTTGAGTCAAAGATCTGTTCCTTTATTCTCGTCGTTCATGTTGACTTCAGGACTGGAAATAGTAAAACATTGTGGCTTTTTCTAAGCTACATACATATTTATTGCAGTGCATTTAGTAATGGGCAATATTTTATATGCTTTCTGTCTATCAAATAGTAATTATTGGTAATTTGTGACTTTTTACTCTCACAAAATTGCTATTCATAAATGAATCACAACTAGTTCCATTGCTGTCGGATCTGCATGCATGTGTATGTATGTACATATATCATGTGTACGAAAGTACAAACAGGCACCAGAATGGCTGATCCATTTATTCTTTAGAGTTAGTATTTAAATTTTTTCTCATTTATTTACTTTATTTGTTAGAATTTTTAAATATTTAAGCTTATAAGTGGAAAATAAAGTTTTCTTTAGC
This sequence comes from Epicampocera succincta, assembly GCA_932526305.1. Classification (NCBI taxonomy): domain Eukaryota; kingdom Metazoa; phylum Arthropoda; class Insecta; order Diptera; family Tachinidae; genus Epicampocera; species Epicampocera succincta. The sequence continues at coordinate 51,557,165 of OW052037.1, read as the reverse complement.
TAAAGCAAAATACTTGGTTATAAAGTAAAATAATTTAAAATTTTTTGTAATAATTTGCAACATTATTTGTCTCGGCATTGTAAATTATTGCGCATGCGCAGCGTACGCATATTCAAATATGCTCTACGTTACAACAAACGCATCAACTTTGCAACAATTTTGAACATACACATCATTGTTGATATAAGTATTGTCGTTAATACAAGTATTATGTGCATGTGCATATATTCTGTATATTAAAATGTTTCTCTATATTTCTTTTCAATATACATACATGTGTACATTTGAATATCTCGCTTCTTTCAGGTTCCTATACCGGATGAAAACATTGTATTTCCGAAAAATGTTAGTAACTTTTTAAATTATACTGGCTTAAATGCGGAAACTCTTCGAAACAACTTGCATGAAAGTTATGGTTCTGATTATACTTCTAAAGGCAAAACAGTAGATTTTGCGACCACTTTTGGTGTGTTGTTTGCTGGCGTGACTGGTATTATGGCCGGAGCCAACATGTCTGGTGAATTGAAAAGTCCTTCCAAAAGTATACCACTCGGCACATTGTCGGCCGTAGCATTTACGTTTGTATCATATGTTATATTGTCATTTTTGATGGCATTTACTACGCCCCACGAAACTATGGAAAACAATTACCTCTTCCTTATGTATGTCAATATTTGGCCACCATTTACTGCAATTGGTATTTTAACAGCTACATTTTCTACGGGACTTAGTAATCTTATTGGTTCCAGCCGTATATTGGAAGCCTTATCGAAAGATCAGGTTTTCGGTCATTTAACAAATTTTGTTATCAAAGGCACTTGGAAAGGCAATCCAATAGCTGCAGTTGTTACAAGTTGGGTACTAGTCGAGTGTATATTGTTAATTGGTTCCTTAAATGCAATTGCCCAGATTAATTCAGTATTATTTATGCTCTCTTATTTGGCCACTAATTTGGCCTGCTTGGGCATTGAGCTGACCGGTGCTCCCAACTTTCGGCCGCTGTTCAAATATTTTAGTTGGCACACCTGTCTTTTTGGTTTGATCGGCACATTAGTAATGATGTTTGTAATCAATCCTATTTACGCTTCATCTAGTATAATACTATGTTTGTTGTTGGTTATTGCTCTACATCTATTCTCGCCTGCAACACAATCAGCCCAATGGGGTTCCATATCGCAAGCTTTAATGTTTCATCAGGTAAGTTGTATATATTTTGATGCTGTAAAACATAAAGTTATAAGAGCTTGGCCCACGACACTTAAATTTAATTTAATGTTCAAGAGCATTTTATTCTTATTCTTCGAGCTCGTGGGGCAAACCTTAAACTTTACATAGACAGTGACAATTAGAGGACAACATGTTTGAGATAAAAAACTTTCACTTAAAAGGTACGCAAATATTTACTTATGTTGGATCCTCGTAAAGATCATGTTAAATTTTGGCGTCCACAAATGCTCTTGCTGGTGTCCTCGCCTCGTTCTTGTTGTCCTCTAGTGGACTTTGTCAATGATATGAAAAAGAGCGGCTTATATATTATTGGTCATGTTAAAATTGGAAATCCCACGGACTTGGTAGATCCCAGCTTAGAGGATAACAAACAATGGCTTTCATTTGTGGATCATATGCGTGTTAAAGCTTTTGCTGAAACAACTGTGGCGAATTCCGTACGCGAAGGAGTTCAGCATTTAATACGTTTATCTGGCATTGGTGCTATGAAACCCAATACTATAGTTTTGGGCTTCTACGACAACGAGGTGCCAAAAGACTTCTTCGAAACGTAAGTTTTAAAACAACCTGCAAAACGTCATTTCAGGCTAAATATTTCCTTTTCAATTATCATTTCGCTACATTTTTATATATAAATATTTAAGTGCTACATCTCCTTATAAAACTGATGGCTTCAACTCTGGCGAAATGCAAAATTTTCCAATACGGTGCGATGGCGAGGATAAACATATTGATGTCACCGAATATGTCGCTGTCATAAGTGATATACTGCGCATGAAAAAGAATTTGTGTTTGTGTCGACATTTCTATCGTTTGGACAAACATTTTATAGCTAAGTATGTTGATTATCGGCGTGAGTATATACAACTTCTTAGGAATCATATTTTCCAAATAACTGAAATAGACCTTTCAAGTAAATTTTGTATGCATTTCTGCGTTAAATAGACTCAAATTCAGACCGTTTTGTTTTCGAATCGAATTGCATAACAACCTCTCTGTACTGAATTTGACGAAGAAACCAACTTGTCAGTTACACCATTGTGATATAACTTCTCAAATAGACTCTTGCATCAAAAGAACTAGTAATTTCTCAAAGTTTTAACGCTGCATTAATAAAAGTTTTGTTTGTATTTTTATAACATTTTAATCATTTCGGTTTTATAACTTTACAGAAGCAAACATGTTAAATATATCGATGTCTGGCCAATTAATGTTTTCAATCCAAAAACTGAAGATCCCTTTGATGTTGTTTCATTATTTATGATGCAGCTGTCGGTTATTATGTTAGCTAAATGGAACCACTTGCGTCTGCGGGTATTTTTGTGCGAAACTGACAATACCAGCAGCACAACAACTTTTGAGACACAGGAAAATAATATGCCGCAATTACAAATTTTGTCTAAAGCAAAGTTAGAACAAAGTCTGAAGTTGCTACGTATAAATGCCGATATAATAGAGGTAGAATTTAAAACAATTATTTCACTTTGTTCATTTAATTTATTGTTCTTTGTATTTGAATAGATTGAAGAATGGGCACGTGATACAGAATTTACTCGACACTCTCGCATACTTAAACAATTCACGCAACATGGCGAATCAGCCACCGAAATAATGACAGAAGAAAATTTGAATCGATCACTGTTATATATGCAAAGGTAAAAAATTTATTACTTGTTTAGTTCTTTAGTGGTTTAATCATCTTAGCCTATACATTTAAAAAAAATAGCCTATACATTTAAAATTTTCTTAATAATTGCAGAGCTAATCAAATTATCCGCGAACGTTCGGACCAAACAGCTTTATCCTTTATATATTTGGCCGCACCACCATCAATTAATACACCAGATTTTGGCGAACGAAGTGCACGTTATATGGAGTTGTTAACTGAACTAACAGCCGAATTGCCTCCTACAATTTTAGTTCATGGTGTGAGCGCCGTAACTTCGACTACTCTATAAAAACCAATGGGCCTTCATAAAACAGAAACTGTAAAAAATTTAGGAAAACAACCTGTGCACTGATATCAGTATTTTTTATTTTCATAAAGCAGAAAAGGAACTGTTCTTTTTTTACAACATAAGATTTAATTTGTTTTTAAAGTAGCAAAATTAATTGCAAAACAATAAAAAAAATTAACTTATTTATTTTAATATTTATTTTTTTTTTGACGTTAAAAACCATAAAAATCTAATTAATTCTTTTTAAAATTGTAAAATTCTTTGTTAGAAGTGCATGTTTGTGTATTTGTGATAATAATACATATATGTATGTATGTATGTCATGGAAATTAATCGATTAAATCGTTCATTAAATGCTGTTGAACAATGCCAAAGCTTTTATTTAAAATTATGCCGCTTCACGGATGTCGCACCTGTTCGTTCATTTGTTCGCATAATTCCATTTAAAAGAAGCATAAAATTGTGAACGTTGTTCTTCTTTTCAATGTAATTACGCGATCGAATACAACAATTAAATTGAAAAGGCTTAATAGCATTCAATTTGTGGAATTGTCGGAAACGGTGTACAAAACCGCTAACTTTCCACTGTGTGCATGACCACTAGTTTTGGAATAAATCCGAATAACTGTCGTCGCCATTTCTACTATTTAATCGATTAATTGCTAAAAGCAGTAGTTATCACCTACATAAGCAAGTATCTAATAATAAATTTTTTTCCAATTCAATTTCAATATGGCAGGGAAGCCACAGTAAATATATGAATATGAAAATATGTTTTAAAGTTGAAAAATCACACTAAAAAAATTTGTTTGAGTAAATTAAACACCAAATAAATTTAAAGAAGAGAGAGAGAATGAGAAACAAAAAGTTTGCAAAATTAGAAAAAAGTTTTGAGTTAAATAAGCAAAAGTGCATAAAAAAAATTAATATATTTAAAATGTGTTGTAAAATTTCGGTTTGGAAAGACACGCTGCTGCATATTTTCGGTTTGCCTGTATTTTATTAAACAAGTTCCAATACCAAGACTTGTTTTTAAAAGTTTGAAAAATGCAGAATTTTAATTATAAAGTGTAAAACATTGTAGAAAAATTTTCTCTGTATTTTATTTAAAAATAATGTATTTTTGTAACTGATATTTCAAAAATAATTTACTGACCATATCACACAATTGTTTACAACGATTGCAAAATAAAATCTGTACTGATTTTAACTAAATGTTAAACATTAAAAGTATAATATTTTTATTCAACGTACACCTAATTGTTTTCATTTAGTTTTTACTATTCTTGTACTCGTATATAATAATTTCTTATTTTCGTTAAGTGATAATCGTAGAAAATTGTGCTCCCAATATGAAAATTTAATATAAGTGTGAGTGAGATCTTATTCTCAATTCTTATATATGTAATAAAAAAGATATTTGTCTTCTAATTTAAAAAAAATAAATTGAAACGTGATTAATTACTACCGTTGGATTCTTGAAAAATTTCCCTAAAAATTCAGTGAATTTTTCTTAGTGATTTTGAATTTTTTGAACTAAATTTCATTAATTGTTTTTACGCAAAATAGCTACAACTTAAAGGCCTCTTAAACAATTTCGAACTTTATGTTTTACCAATATTTTGAAGTACAGAAAACGGATTAAGAGCAATCTGACCTAACCTCTAATCGCATCATGAACCAAAAAAAAAAATTTTAAATGATTTCCAAATCAGATTTCGATATAATGGCCGGACCATTAAAATCAGCATTAAATTGAAAAAAGTTTGTGCAATCGGTAGAAAGGAAACATCTTTTCGCTGATTTCATGCCAACACCTGCCTTGACGGCTATAACTGGCAGTGGGTCAAATCCACTTGAGTGAACAGGGTGAAGTTTCACTAGCGCCCACACAGGTGGCAATTTCTCACAATATGCTGCAGCGTATAAATCATAAATCCCTTGCTAAAGAGCTCGGGGTAGCTAATCCCTTCTGTTTCACACATTTTCCCAGAAGGAAGGAAATGACTAGGCAGCTATTAAACCAAAATTACAAAAAAAAAATTTTCAATTATACGAAGAAGAATTTTGCCAAACAAAACATGCAAAATTTTTCAATTCAATAAAATTAGATACATTCACACATTTAAAGTCTAGAGTTATGGCAAGCATTCATGCACATGTGAGTTTTTATTTATCCAATCTAAAATTTGGGAAATGTCACACATTTTATCAAGTAATATTTACAATTTCTTTATGCGAATACGACTGCGTGTTTATATTAAACTAGATTAACACGATAGTGATCCAAATGCAAAAGAATTTTGAATCTCCAAAGTCCCAGTTAAATGTTGCGAAAATTTCAGGAAGATCGGTGCAGAGGTCCGGTCTCCTATAAGGCGCAAACAAACAAACACAAATTCCGTTTTATATATATATGTATATATAGATATTGTGGTACTTGTATATCGTCAGCTGAAATTCAAGACCATGTAACTAGAATTTTTGTTATTTTACAGTAGTAGCAAAATAATAGCACTGAAAAATAAACTTTAGATTTTCGATTATAATATTTCTGATTTGTATTATATGATAGGAAAAATTAGAAAAAACGTGGATGTTGTTGTAGATTTAGAGACTTTAGTCAGAAGTCTCTAAATTCAAATTTGAATGGCATCATTTTTTTAAATTTTAATATTTGTATTTAAGCGATATTTATTCATTTCTCAATATTAAATTTACAAATAAAATACTTTTTCCTTGGAAAATTTTGTTTTCACAAATTTTATTCGCCTGTGCCACGCACGATGTTGAACCTTAACGGTTGGCAAATTTTTGAAAAAATCAATTTGGAAACAATTTACGAATTTTATTTAATCACATTTTTCTGTCGCCTATATTAATGACTTACGATTTGTTTGTGCTTAATCGGTTTTCTGCTGCTCAAAACATTCGACATAAGGAGGCAAGTCCTGTGACTGTGGCCGTTTCGGCTTTACGCATAATCAAAATCTCTGTGCTATCTATCTATCTAGCTGCTACAATCTTTGCGAATTAATTCTCATAAACGAATGAAAGCAGCAAATTAATACTAATTGTTTTTTTATTGTATTATGCACAAGGCAGAAGAATATTTCAGTTAATGGTATTTTTTCTTTTTTGAAAGTGAGCTCTTGTTGGCCATTTTCCAATTGCCAATATCTAAAATAACGCATCTTAAAATCATGCTAGACATGTCATTGTAAGTTTAGCCAGCTTCTACATTTAACAAAAAGAATCTTAGGATTTTACTTACTTATAAATTATTTTTTATTAGAACTTTATGTACAATCCAATAGTCCAATAGATTTCAATAGATCTCAAATTACAAAATAAAATTGTTGTTGAACTCCAATTCGAACCAAAAGTACTTAAAACCAAAAGCTTGATAATTTTGAATATGTTTGATATTTTCATAAGCGGCTCATCTAAATTACGGCATCTCTTCAGTCTCCTGATCTCGTCACTCTCATCTAAGAGAGCAATAGCTAATGAATGGGTTGACATGGGTTACTTATAATGAAAGCCGAAAATAAGAACTAAATTTTTTTTCGTTAGTTCTTTGTTATTACGCTGATTATTTCGTTTCTCTTTTGTTCTTAGTTTTTGTTACAAAATATTCCCTAAATTTTGTGGAATATCTTTTCAAGGAATTCCTTTCCGTATCTGTTTTAAAAGAGTAGACTCCTTAACGCCAACCATAACTAACATAAACAAATGGTTGAAAATTATTTCACACGCAATTTTCAATTGTAAATGCCAGAGAATAATAAAACAAAACTAGTGCAATATTATCGAACAATAGATGACACAGCTGGTGCCGACAATGATCTGAGTGATCTCTAGTTGATCGATTGCGAGATGTCAAAAATGCCACGCGACCGCAGAAACTCTATCGGCTGGAGTATTTATTTCACTACCGAAAAGTTAAAGAAATCAGAAGACAATAGTGCAAATTCTTAAGAATTCATACGTACATACATATGCACATATATATCACATACATACTACATATGTACATGTGTGTGTCTGTGTCTGTGTAGGCACAAATGCCCGTTTTAAGGCAAAAGAAGGTAAAAGCGATAATTATATGTTGCCTAAAGGTTGTGAAACGCCTTTTACAAAATTTGTATGAGCATTAAACAGTTTCACAAAATTCTAATTAGCGGCAAAAAACAAACTCCATAAAGGTTTGTTTGTTTTAAGGACAAAGGCACATCAATGAGATATACCTGCTTCACTCTGTGTACATGCAGATATTTGGAAAAAAAAGCACTTCCATGTCAAAATAGCGACAATGGAGTCCAGGTCTCATGAGGCGTGTTTGATTTAAATTTTGACTTTTTGATTTTCTGCACTTCAAGACTAAACCACTCTTCTTTGTGATCTAGTGTTATTCAACAATAGACAAGCCAACTAGTGATATTTTTATACACAATGCAGGGTTTTGAAACCAATACAATACTTTATACATATATTATTTTTTATAAATTTCTTATATAAGAAATATGTACAAGTAAATACGGGGGCTGAGGCATGATTATGGTGTTATTTTTGTCCAAAATATTCCGTTTTTTTGGGTAAAAATTCAGCAATTTTGGGCCTAACTTGACTGACACACGCTTCATGCCCTAAATTGCATGGCATAAGCCAACCGATATGCCGACATCTCACAGCCTCAACTTCCCTAATTGAGATTCAACAACTCTCCATAACAATTTTCTTTACAGTTTCTCCCGTTTTTGATGTGCTGCGCCGTCCCCGCTGAGCGTCGTCCTTCACATCTTTTGTCGTTTTTCACATCACTTGTAAAAATTTTTCTGGCTCGTAGTACAATCACCCACTGTTAACATTTCAATTGCTTTGGAGCATTTAATGGCAAATTCTTATGATACATTATTTTCGACATTAAATGCAAAGCATTTCTAACTTTTCTGTCTCTCCTAAACAAATGTGTGTACGTAGGCCAGGAAATTTTAAAATTCTCTCTAGTTTTTGAACAGACCTCGTTTATTTGTAGCTATTATTTAATTGTATAACGATTAACGTTAAGGTTAGGGAAGAAGATTTGTACGTTTCGATTATTTATTGCCTTAACGCTACAGCTAATTTCAGTACAAGTTCGAGTTGGAGGAGTTCGCGTTACGGAAGTTTGTATATGTAAGTCAAGGCTAAGTGCCTCGATGGATGAGTTGATGGAGTATTCGACCAGCTGTACACAGGTCGTAGGTTCGATTCCTATCAAAGACTCTGGTGAAAAATAATAGCCAAAAAAGCTTTCAACTAAAACCAATAACAAAACCCAACAGTCAAATCCATATAAATCCAACACAAAAACGCAATGTTGGCGATGTTGGATTCATCGATGTTGGACTAAGCATTGTCGAACTGTGCACGCTGGGCTTAAAAATGTTTGACAAGCAGAATAACTTAAGTCAAACGGAAGTCACAGAGCCAAAACTGCCTAATAGAATCTAGAAGATTTTCTTTATGAAACGTTTTTAGACTAAGAAGTATGTAACCCATTAGAAAGAAGCGAAGATTTTTCGGAGGAGATTCGTTATTATTTTCATGATCATTTTATCAAGAAGGAAAACACATAAAATCGAGAAGAAAAAACACTTGTTTTTTACACAATGTCCGTATTTTAGGCTCAAAAAAAATCCTTAGATGAAAACTTTTGATTCTATTAGGGTTTCTTCCGAATTGCACAAAAAAGGCATTTCTTATTAATTTCCTTGAAGATATCTTATTAATTTTGCTCTATTTCTATATTATTTGTTTATTAGACTCTAATTCTTCTATGTATTAATAAAAATCGTTAAATTCCATACTTTGTTACTACTTTTATTGTTTCATCTTTTTATAAAAAAAAAAAAATGCCGTTTTATTTTTCAATTCTAAATAGGAAAAACAAAATATTGCTCTACAGAATGTGTATACGGCCAATTATGACACATGGATGTCAAGAGTGGTCAGAAAGATGTGCCAAAACATATTTGAAAAAGCTCCAGGTCATACAAAACAAGAATCTGAAGATTATATTTAACCTACCGAGACGATACTCAACAAATAGATTACATACATAAAATATACCAGGGCGCCACGAGGAGGCAGTATGTCAGCTTGATCAGTCCATTTTCAGGGATCGCTGCTGGGGCTTCTCGCCAGGTTAAGGGCAATCAACAACTTTGCCCTGAGTGCACTGGCCCACCCCCCCAAATGCTTGTAACAGTGATCAATAATATCACACAAAGATTTGAAACCCCCAACAGGATTTCAAATTTGTAATATTATTTTCTTCTCCAACTTTATATAAAGTTGACAGAAGACTTAATGTAAAAATTTCTCTACACTCCTATTAGGTTTTTTATCTATCTTTTTCCTTATAATGTAAATAAAATCTTTTAAGTGTCTATTTTAAGTTAATTCTAAATCATTTATATTTGTTGTAATAGTAATATAGTAATAACTCAAAATGGGTGTATAAAAAAATTTTTATATATTTTTATCTGTGATGGCGATAGATTAAAATAAAATAAAAAAAAAATATTTTTATAAAAAAAATTCCGTTTTATTTTCGCAATTTTAGCTTTAATTTTTGGACGCCCTATTACTTTATTCTTTCTCTTTCTGCTTGACAACCACTTGTTGTGAAATTCTTTTGTAATACATTGTATTATTGTTGTAAAATCTTTTTGTGTTACACATTGAAAAGAAGTGTTTATTGGTGGTTGGTCTTTTGTAACAAAATCCATTCAATTTTCTCACGATTTTTGTTTTTCAAAAAACAATTGATTTTAGCTACAAATAAATCCAGGGTAAGCCAGATTTTGGCAATAGTTTATGTAATATTTAAAATACTTGTTGATCGTATTAAATGCTATTAAATGCTATTAACGTGAATTTTGCTAATACTCATTAAGTGTGAAAGGTTGTACGCATATAAATTTAGTCGTATAGTATATGAATTTTTCTTTCCAAATAAAGACTGTAAATACTACATTAAAAAGAGTTAAACAAATTTTTAAAAATCCAAGATTTTTTTATTTTGTTGACAAAGTTAAATGTAATTACATATTATATTTGCCAAAAGCGTTAACACTGGCCTTCGAAGTAATACGAATATAGGCCGTAACGGCCTAATGGGACACCGGTATACAATGCCAATATATCCAGAAGAAAGATTATATTGTATTCTATTACCAATGATAAACAGTATTTCCAAATTGAGTTAGTGAGAATTTTCCCAAATGAATGAAACTGCGTGTGTAAAGCAGCTTTGGACTGAAGAACAGCTCTGGCCTCGTCGTAATTATTTTTTAAGTGCGTTCAGGCTTGTTGTTGCTGTTTGGCCTTCGAGACTTTAGCGTCTCTCTCTCTCTCTCGCTCTGGTTGATTGATGTGCCGCAGTTAAGTGTATTGTTTTACGGCTGTTCATTTGAGGAATTTAATATCGGCTATGAGAAGTCATGGGCCGTATAAGTTAGACACAGAAACATTTGTCTGTTGAAACCATCTGTGCAGTTATAACATGTAAATTTATTTTGCCAGTTATAAAATAAATAGACAAATCGGGTAGAAGTACGAGCATCATTTTGTTCCTGCATGTGATATATGTAAATGAATTTGTTTATAATGGTCAAAATGGGGCCGCTTATTATTTTTAGTATAAAAACACGTAATATTTATTACTTTGGATATATTTATTTAAAACAATGACATTACATATGTTTACAAATATATAATATTATTAGTGAATTTGGAGCAAATATAATGTCCAACATGAAAATACAGTTTATTGAAGTACCTGAAACTTTTAAGAAAAGGATCAGAATTGGCAATATTTGGTTCTAAATGACTTAATAGAAAGTGGAGAGTTGTGGCACGTAGGACGCTGCGAAACATATAAAAAAAATTACAGTCATTGTTACCATTAATTATATTTAGTGTGAGCACGACAACAAGCAAAGTTCTTCTGCTACGTAAATAATAATAAGCGTAAGCCGTAGACACAGGCGATGCCGTTGCAATCTGCGAGGACAAAATAATAAAACCTGTTCTCGTACGGAGTTAATGAGTAATAAGACCGCAATTCAAAAGCTTTAAATTTGGAACCTTTTCTACTGTCATGTTCGTCTGTCTGACACGCTGCTTATTTTATACAGAATCCTCAGATCTAGAAATCTGGTATTTCCTTGCAACAAAAAAGTTACTGGTGATATATGTATGTATGTATGTATATGGATGTGTTCCCATACCATAAAATGAGTACATTAACTGAAGGAAATAACCCAGTCAATTTTTGGGTGACGTGAGTGCGCCACCTTTGACAAATATGTATACTTAAACATTTAACAACTGTCTTTCGAAAGACGATGGCAGTTAATAAGGAGTATTTTTTAGTAATATATTTCAAAACACAAAAGGCGCGTATAGTGGCCTTTGGACAAGCCGTGTGACACATATGTATACAAATTTCGATACATTATTGTTATTAATTGCTCTTATGCCTAATCGTGGGCACTATGCGCCCACAATTCCAGGCAGCTGGAAACACACATACAAAAGCTGCTATATACATATTTTGTTTTAATGTAAATTTTACTGCTCTAAATCGAAAATTTTTACTTTAGAAAATAATGCTAATGCAGTGCACAGTGGACACATACATACACACACATATATATGTGTATATACATACATATGTAAATATGTATATACAAAGTTGTACGGGTATTTACATTTCTGTCGTTTTATTATTGTTAAACAACAGTTTGTGTGACATACATACATACATACATATGTACATACTTTCTGTAAAATCTTTTGATAGAAAGAAAGCATTTCCTTTACTCAAACTGAATTTTTATATTTTTAAATGTATTTTAACCAGGGACTGACTGGTGGGGTATGCATGCACATGTGGACCTGCTAAATCGCATGATTGCGGTTATGTGTATTACAATTTTTGCTTTTTTTTGTCTTACATGTGGATTTTTTTCCTCCGTAAATGTTGTTACATGTATGCGGTTTTACAGCTTCATACGAAATTTAAATATTGACCTACATGTGCATACAGACATACATATGAATGTGTGTAGTAGGTACATATGTATGTATGTATGTATGTATGTCTGGTAAAGTTTTCCAAATATTCCCTAACAAAAAGGCCTTGGTAATAATAAATAAACATACATACACACACATATATGCATATATGTGTGTATGTGTGTGTATATGTACTACATACATTTGTAAGTTTTCGTTTGTTTTTAAATTTTTGTTTCTTAGAATCCAAATGATACCAAAGTAATGAAAAACCAAACATTGAATTGAAGTGTGAACAGCATGAAATCATTTATTAACGAAATATGTCACATAAAAACCATACGAAAACCTCAGCCCTTAAACTGCCGTTAAATACGATCTAAGACATGTAGGTATGTATGTGTGTGTGTGTATGTGTGTGTGTGTGTGTATGACACATTATTTAATTGAATTGTCAACTTGCCAGCAACGGCTTAAAACAGACATAAATTTTAATTAAAAAAAGGATCACCAGCCATTGACATTAATATCCTTTTCGTACGTGCTGTATTCTACCACTTTCTACTGCACAGACTTCTGTTTAAAACTGTTGAATATGTGTTAAATGTTTTGCAGGTAATTGTCACGTTTGAAAGCGTTGACAACATACTAGGGGCATGTCCGATGTTTATAAGAAATGTTTACACACAATTAGACGTATAGAAAGTGTATCAAAAGTAGTCATCACATAAATATTACAGATCAAACTATGATGTGACATTTATGACTTCTATTGAAAATGGTTAAACAGAAACCATAATTATCTTAATGAGGCCGTATCGTGTTGCGCCTTTGTTTTTTAAGTTTCAGATACAAATCGTAATGAATGCAAGGACAACAGTTTGAAATTATGTTAAAAGCAAATGCAGAACAAATATGCGAGTGTCACCACTTGTGTTGTGTTTGGGATTTTATCATTGTTTCAAGCAGGACAAAAGCGAGGCCACAGAAAAGAAAATCAAACTGCTTCTATTGAAAAACTTAAATGAATTTTGAATGACTAGAGTTAAATTGCAGTGCAGTATTGGTATGGGGAATATGAAAATAGGTGTCAAGGAGCGTTGAGATTGCATGAACGTCTTATGCTATCATCCACAACAAAGTGTTAAATTGCGCGCGAAAACGAAATTTAGTTTTTCATCGTTTCCATTCTTTTCCAGTTCAGCATTAACAAATCTGGTTGCGTTTTTCATTTTCCGGAAAACCAAAATAGGGATAGAAAGTGTTGACTGTGCGCTGTCATCAGATTTATAAGAAATTCCCGCGTTGAATTAAAACTTAATTTCTCTTTATCCACATTGATGTATTATTAAAATAAAAAGTTCAAAAATAGTTTATTTCTGCAATAACCAAAATACTATAAATTAAAGTAAAATATCAGTTTGTGTAAAGCAGTGCTGGCTTGAAGAACAGCTCTCGCATCATCGCAATTATTTCTTGTTATTTTTAGGGCTTTGAGAGCAGCTTCATGTGTCTCTCGTACTGGTTAATTGATTTGCTTCAGATGGGTGCTCTGTTTTGGGGTTGTTTTGTAGAATTTCATATTAACCACGTTGCTACTTCTTACGTCACAGAGAAATGTCTGTTAATATCGTCTTCGTTACCCCGCTCACTCTGAACAGCCATACTTTGTAAAGTACGAATGAATAAATATATAAATAAATTAATGGAAGAAAATCAAATTATTTTGCGTATTCAATTTGTTTACACTTGATACCAGCTTGAGATTTTCTTCTTTTATATAGAAAAATCAGAAGGTGGCATCATTTGATTTGTAATAAATCGGGAGCTGGCCCTTCAATTGTAAAATAATCTCAATAAGAGCTGAAAAGTTGCTGAATCACAAGCACTTTGTTTTTTTAGTCATCACAAAACTTTTTTTTTTTTTTTTTTTTTTTTTTTTTTTTAATATTTAATTAATTAATTTATTTATTTACGATCTATTTTACAATTAAAATAATAAGCAAATTTCATAACTCTTAAATAACAACATAACATATATTGAGTTTCCTAAAACCCAAAAACAAAATAAATACAAGAAGAATTTACTTTTTAATTAAAATACAGAGTAACGAATTTTAACTTTTTCACAAAAACACAAAACTTGACTAGCAAAACGGCTGATGTCAGGTGCTTTTTCAGTTCAAAATGGAACACCATCTATTTTAAAATTTTGCAAATATACAGCCGGACAATTACAGGAGCAATTTTTTTTTGTATTTACACATCATATTTTATAAGCACATAACGAAATACCTTGAGGTACAAAAGTGGCTTAAATGTCAACACCCGCCTTTGACGTCATCTGGAGGGTACTGTACAGGTATAAAACTCCGAAAAGATTGATCTGTATGTTTTATAATAGACAAACAATTGACCTTGTCGACTGTGAACGTCAACTGAACTAACAAATGTTGGATGATATCGAAAAACAATCGCAAATGTTCTTGTTTTTAGAGCAAAAATGATTCGTTGCATACAAAAAAATAATAATAATGAAAGAAACGGAAAGTGAAAATTATTTTTTTTATGAAAAAAAAACCACAGTAATTATATTTTAAAGAATATGCTTATACATGTACATAAATAATTTTACTAACAAAATGCATAAGATTAAATATTGTTATAAAAAAAAAACACACACACACACACACACAGTAAAAAAATTGTATTTATTTGCAACACAATGAGAAGAATAAGAGAAAATTAAACGTTTTGACCGCAAGCCAATTTCATAACAATACACCAACATTCTGCAAAGACATGCAACAAATACGAGTACTCTTAACAAAAGGATCACATCGACGTTGCATGAAAGGAAAGGCAGGCGATAGGAGTGAGATCCAAAAGTCAATGCGTGAGTGTGTATTTATGTCCATATGTATGTATGTATGTATGTAGGGGCTGAAAGAACGAATCAGAAAATTTACAAACAGGTAAAAACTATTGGCTGCACTCATTTTAAGCCAATCATACAAAGGCTTAAACAAAACAGTTACATACATAAATATGTACATACGTACATACATACATATCAGCGGGATAAGGCCGGGTAATGGTATAAATAGGAATTAAGGATGCTGTTAAAGAAACAGTTTTAGTTCACATGCGCTGAAAGTAAAGTACCTACTCGCAACTAAATTCGGAAGAAAATGCTGTCGAGTGATTTTGGTGAACAGTTTCATTATGCGCAAACAATTAAGAACCCAAATCAAGACGAAGAAGTTCTTATACAGCCCAATAGCAGCGGCGTCGGCGCCAACCTGTTAGATAGTAGTATTTTGGAGCATTCAAATGGTGCGTTATTGAATATGGATAATATGGACTTCTATGACATGGATTTTCAGGCCAATGATTCCATGTCTGAATCAAACCAAAGCAACGAGTTCGGCATTGAGTCGGCCTCGGCCGAATACACTATTTCCACTTCTACATACGAACTAGAACAGTTTTATAACACCTACCAGCATATGCCCAAGTGCTGTTATCCCGCAATGGTGTCGGCGACCGCAATCACCGGCAGTCAAATACCAGAAAACCGTTCCACTGGATCTGGATCTGCGCTGCTGAAATTAAGTTCTGCGAAATTTACCCTAAAGCACCATCAGTCCGTGGTCAAGCCAGCCGTACACACAAGCACAAGTACCACCTCCTGCTCCCAAGAAGTTCTGCGGAAACGGCGTTTGGCCGCCAACGCCAGGGAACGCAGACGCATGAACAGCTTGAATGATGCTTTCGATAAGCTGCGTGATGTGGTGCCATCACTGGGCAACGACCGCCGCTTATCGAAATATGAAACATTACAAATGGCTCAGGCATACATTGGCGATTTGGTCAAATTGCTGACGCGGGATTTTTAGTTGCAGTATTAAGCATTTTCCAATCATCAGGATTTTGTTATAAGTGTTATATTGTACATAAATTAACCGAAATTAGCAGATATACATACATACATATATAAGTGTTGAAGTGTCATAAGTTATTGTGCGAGTAGATTAATAAAAATAATTTATTTAAAACATAAATTAACCATTTCTTGGTTTTGGCTGTCTATTCTTTAATCAGGATTAGATTAGATTATCTTTCAAATTTTCAACTTCAAGACGCAGTTAAGTGGCAAGATGTGCAAACAAACTGAACTTGAGAAAAAACTAATCTTGCATAATCTATATAATCGTTTCTTGTTTGAATCTGAGTATTTCCTTACAGGTTTGTAATCAAACAAGTTATTAACTGATACAGCGAATTCTGTGTTTGAATATGGAAAAAACTGTTTTTGCGGTGTAGATTGATTTTTAAATTTAAGGAACAGTCTGTTTTTGAATTCTTTCCTTTCTGAAACATTAGGTGCCGTTTTTTCGGATTAGTTTCTTTATACTTTCTTTCATTTGGCATTATTTCACACCTAAAAAAATGGCAGAAAGGGGAAAGTGAAATGCCAAAATCTTATATATTCTTTGGAAACGAAGCACTATAAAATCTAAATCCGAGGTTAGCCAGATAAGACCAAAAGGATTACCACTAGTTTCGATTAGTTTTTTCAAAAACTGAAGTCAAAATGAAGCGCAAACTTTTATGGACGGCACCGTGTTTGAAATCCCACAAGATCACAGAAGGCGCTATAGGTTCAAGTTATGGTTACTAACGTTCTAATCACGAAAAATATCCATATGATTGCATTATTAGCCCAGAACACTACACTGTCCTTTCTGTTGGGCTGGACAAAATCGCGCCCGTTTGATACTTTTATGAAGGTAGTCGACGTGCCGGCCTTGGAAAATATTCAGTGATGAGAACTATTGCTATATACAAGAGAGCTAATTTAATTATCAGAAAAGTATATGGACTTTTCGACATGTCGTGAACGAAATAGCTTCCTGTACGGTAATTACGTTACAAATTTCGAGCCTTTTTATTAAGAAGAGATGTGCCCCGGATGACGTAGATAATTTTCCTTTCGTACAAATTCAATCCTAAATAAACGGAAAATCTTAGCGTTAAAAAAAATACTTGTTTAAATATATCAAACATTTTCTATTTCGTAAAAATTTAACCCTGATCCAAAAAAAATCTTATCGTTGAAAAATAAAATTCTTACTTAAAAATCTTTTATTTGATCCAATAAAAAAGCTTATCATTAAAAAAATTTGATTTGATCTGAAAACTTACACTTTGTAAAAATAAAAAAGTCTTATCGTTCAAAGCAATAAATTTTAATTTAATATAAAAATTTATTGTACACTTTTTAAAAATGCAATCCTAATATCTTGAGTTATGAAGTCTTGTGATTTAAATAAAATTTTGCCAGCGTGTGCGGCGTCACTTTAAACCACCGGACTGAATTGTTCGATTAAAATTTTGTTTTAGTTTAACATTCCAAATAACCTCAAATTCGATAATTAGTTATTTTGAGTGTTTTTAGAAATTTACAACTTTGAGTTGGCAACATTGAAGAGTTTTTGTGTTTGGTGGGCTTTGTGGGCTGGCGCAGTCATTCGTCCCTATGTCTTCAAAAACGATGATGATCAGAATGTTAGTATGAGTAGGAAACGGTATCGGAACATGATTAGACATTTTTCCGTACTTCAATTAGCTGGTATTAATGTGGCTGACAGTGATTCCAGCAGGACGGAGACACATGCCACGCAATGATCGAAGAATAACTTCACCGTATCGGTCTAGTTAATTGGCCAGTAAGATCGTGTGATTTAACACGATGGGATTATTTTCTTTAAGGAAATTTAAAGTGACTGGTGTAAGACCATAAATCAGAGAATTGAATATCTGGAAATCGTTATTCGAAGTTTTATTGCCGAAATAAGGTCGCCAATGCTTTGCGGCAGTCGTGGCAGCCACATGGCCGAAATCATGTTTAAATATTAATGTCATACATTTTTCTATCATTGATTGATTGATATCAAAAATATATTTCCTTGTTTTATTATTATGATTTAAGATCGTGTAACCCTGAAAAAAGAATACCCTGTAGTAGTTCCAGTTTACGTACTGCACGATAAGTACTCGTTCATTCATACACATCTATTTACATATCCAAATTATTCCTGTAAAACATGATACGAAATATTAAGGAGGGGAAAAAAAAGAGATCTTCAACTTGCGCTCAATGCGAAACAGAATGAACCAACTAGAAAAAATTTTACTAATCGCTAAATTGCCTATTGCTGGCGGTTAAGAATATGTTTTTTTCTAAGTGCTAGTTAATTTGACAAGCGTTGCTTGTTAGGAGGGTATCCTTAGAGGGATATTAAGTGGTAGGCGTTATTTGAGCAGTCACAACAAGGCTTGAGAGCAGAAAACAAAAAAATGCCGCAGTTCTGTTTTAATACGTGCCGACCGAACCCAACAAGCGGTTTGATGATCATTTCCTAATTACACTTCCGTATTACATGCCATGAACAAGGAACACGATTTAAATGCCTGAATTTCTTGCTGATTTCAGAAGGTACTCGCAGTTCTTCTAATTCTGGCACACAGCAGGTAAAAGGAACCAATTATCCATCGCACATACTTCTGTGTGCATCTTAACAGTATGAGGGAAAACAAAATGCAAAAGGTTTATTTATGTACACATTTTAATCTTTTTGATCTTTGGTTTAATTTCGTTTTATTTTCGTAAAAACAGATTTACTTTTGTATAGTTAATTATATTAAAATTAATATTTAATTTGCACTAACTTAAAATCATTTAAGTGACTTAAACTCTTCAATATATTACAGATTATTTACAAACGCATTGGATGCGTGTCAGTAATACTTACTTACATGTTACTAAATTTAATAATGCACATAAATTATATTAAAATTATGAGATTTTTTACTAATTAAACTATTTCGATATCATCAAATTATTTTGATAGCAATTTTTTCAACTTTTTGAATGATTGATGGAGGTTTTTTGTATTTTTTTTTTGGATTTTTTTTATAAAAAAAAATATTATTTCTGCTTATTCTAAGAGTCGTTATCGCCGACATAAAAAATAACGCTGTTTTATCTTAAAGAAAACAATAATTAATTGTTGTCAAAAGCGGGTACGAAAGCAAACATTTTTCATGTCGACTGCTTGCCACGACAGTGACGAACGACTCTTGGAATAAGGAGAATTAACAAATATTTGAAAAACTCTTAATAATAAAATTAAAAACACCTCAAGTTTAAAGAATATTACAAAAACTAAAAAAAAAAAATTATAAAATATGTTTTGCTGCAGGAAAACATAAAATTATCTGGACGTTCCACGATATCGAACGTTAATGTGCGCCACTATTTGCAAGGGCAACGAACTATTACGAACTTTACTGTGTCAAGTCCATCTGTCGCTCGCATTGACGACTTCCACCATATGTCACAAATAGGTCAGTTGATTTGCCTACAATCAATTTTTTGTCGTTCAGTATGTTGGCAGGGCCTATATGAGCTGTGACCAGCCTATATATAGATGTATATACCGAAAACCAGTGAATAAATATTATAAAATTGTTCATGAAAAGCTTTAAAACATATCAATATTGTTCAGAAATCAAACAAAAATGAAGAGAATGTTAAATTTCCTTTATGACTCGAAGAAAATGTTCATACTCGCATCGCGTGTCCCATAAAATTATATATTCCTTATAAAATGAAAACTTTAATTCAGTAGCCGATGATGTTATTAAGTGCGATCTATTCAAAAACAATGAACTACAATTACATATTTAGCGGAAGATGAGGTTTTATAGCTGCTTTAAAACAAAAAGTGTGATAAGTAAAATAACGTATAAAATTAAAGGCGGTTTCCATACCACAAAACGCAATCAGTTTGAAAAATTTATCTATGTTTTTTAACAGTTAGCAGGGCCATAAAATATCTTTTTACACAATCTGGTTATTATAGAATGATAGAAGGACTAACTAAAAGAAGACATCTTCAAATCTGGCGTTAGAAATTGGAGAATACGGGCAGAACACCTATTTTAAGGTCGACCAATGAGTACGAAAGTTAGTAACAGGCCGCCGAAACTTATAGCAAAATTTAAAAAAATTAATTAAAAATATTTGCAATATTTTCATTCCGCGTAAAACATAAACTTGTCATACTCTCTTACAAAGGTTTAATTTGATTCGCCAATTTATTTAATTAAAAATATTTGAAAAACGGGAAAAATTTTTAAACTTAGTGGCTTTTTATGTGGAATATGAAAAAATTGTGTAGAAAGATTATAAAATTGGATAAGAATTTCTTGAATTCGAGAAATCGCTTTAAAAGTTTCAACAAAAACTTGAACGTTTCAACGCAATTTTTCGAGTTTTGGTGCTCTTCCCTGAACAACATTCTAAATATATTTTGTTTAAAATTCGTTTTTGTTTTTTGTCTGCTGGTTTTTTTTTCTCGTTAAATCGAAGAATTATTTCATTTTATTTCCCAGTTCGTCAGAGGCATATTCATTCCATTTGCACAACTTAATTGGAAAATGAACACAGGGCTGAAAAATCGAAATATTGAGGGCTTGTAGTCAAACTAATTGTATTAAAAATGAATGCGAATCCTTCGTGAAAGTTGAGAAGTAAAAAATAGTTCCGTGCGTTTGATAGTAAAAATACTTCAATACTACGATGTCGTATACAGAAACTACAATACAAATACTTTAAAATACGTTCTGATAATCACAATATTTGATAAAGACGGCATTCCACATAAATTTATCGTGTATTTACACGAAATCCAACCTCTTACACGAAATCGAAGGTAGAAGTTCTTCTGAGTTCTGAAGGACAAAAACTGATTTGGAGACTATTTACAAACTTTGTTTTGTCAAGTGCATCTATGGCTCGAAATTAATTAATGCCGATATGTTCTAATTAAGTCAGTAAGTTTGCTGTTGTTCGAAATTTTGGCGAGCGTTAATGTTAAGTAAAGAGTTTCCGATTAACAAAAACAATTTTCCCGACAATAGAATTTTTTCATACATTATCTGTCACTCATCCGCAGGCGCATAAAAACTGCCTTTCTTTATTTTATATGCTAAGGAATTCGGCAAAATGTTTGCTTCAATATAGAGCCTTTAACGAACTTTTTAACAAAACTGTGCTACTTTTTATAGAAAGAGCATAATTGTGGAGAAATTCCTCTACTCTTTGTTGTTGGCTTTAAAAGCGCTTAAAATCTTTGTGTAATAGATTAAGGAAAAAGTAAATTTGAACTCTTTAATCTATTACAAGCCTGTCGTAGGCATTTCTTGAGTTTAGCGGTTCGCTCATCGATACCAAAACCTATTTCGGCTATAAAATACTTGCACTCAAAATACCGTTTATTTCCTAATTTTTTGTTTTAGCAATTATTCAACAATTTTCAGTATTTTTTTTTTTGTTTGAAATCAATTTTTAAAATTTTTTTGTCGATTTTAAAAATTTTGTGTGAAATTGTTTTTTCTTCTTTATATGAGAAACAAACATTTTGCTTTTGTTTTCGCAAATTGAAATCACTTTTCGATCAAAAGACTTAAGCAACGAACTTTGTATTGATAATAGAAAAATAAAGTTTTTTGTTCAAGTCTTTTGATTGAACGAATGTTGATGGTGTTTTTTATTTAATATAATTAATTTAGAAGATAGTAAAGTAAAAACTAAGAAAGGAAATCGTAGAAATTATATTTAAAATTTTGAAATGTTATTGAAAGTTTTGAAACGCTGTGAAAACTTTATTATTTATAATTACGTAATTAATCAAGTTTGTTATGTTTGTACATTTAGCAATTCTCATTCTTTTTGAGTGTTTTTATACAAGCATGGAAAGATTAAAAGTCTTGCAGGAAAGTCAAAGAAGGCTGGAATAAGCGTCAGAAAATATGCATTTAATAAAATTACAAACTTCTTAATTATATTCCCAATCACAGAGATTAATATTTCACATGACAAAATCTGAATTAATTTAAACAATTTTACTTTATTTTACTAGCGCTAATTGCTATAAATAGATTTGAAAGCGAAAAGATATAATGCATTCAAATTGAAGCTTAAAAACATTTTTGTTTATTATTAATTAAAAGCTAAGCCAATTAAAACTTAAAAAGATTATAGCGACTTGTTGGCAAGTTAAAATTTTACAATTCATCATATTAAATTAGTAACTAGTTTCAAGATGATTCCAACTAAAGCAGAATTTCTTTAAATCGAAAAATATGACTTTTATCCATTTATCCACATCACTGTGCTGTCAAGAATATGTTAATAATTAGTTTAAAATAACTTTTCACAAAATTGTCATTTTAATTCGAAGTCTGGCCAATATTTTATATGCTAATAGTCATTTGTTCAGATTTGCCAAGTTAAGCAGTCAAGGAGATTCTTGTTCCCAATTTTTATGAATACAATTAAAAGCTCTCAACTGTAGTCCAACTCACACAACGAGCTCGGAACAGAAATTTAACAGTTAAGTTCTGCATTGGATACGCAGAAAACTATTCGTAAAATTGGAATGGCTACAACAACCCCTGTCATATTCCTTTTCATGATATATTTGTTAACTCTTAACTTAAACATTGCCCGCCAACTAGTTAAACTTCTAAAACTCCTCCGAACTTGCGATATACTCCAGTATAAGGAATTAGGCGTGTCATGAAATTCGATAGATTTGAGAAGTAAATTGTTTTTCAAAATTGTTCAAGATGTGATGAATTTCGCTCGTTTAGATTCTTCAATTTTGTCCTATTTCCGTATCATTTTCTGAAAATATGATCTTCCTTCCATTAATGGCGTTGCCGAATGAAAAAACAAACGCTTGCGATTGTTTTGTAATAGATTAAAGAGAACAAGATTTTTATTCCATAACTTTATGAGCAGATTATTGAAGGGAGTTTTTGTTTTGAAATGCACCATCTGCCATAAATAGGAATATTTTTTTCATTAAAATAAATTTTTTCTCGAATTTGCCGATTTCCAGTTTATCTTCTATAAACCTTAAGATGGCTTCTGCCGGTCTGGAATGTGTATCTTTAACCTTTCAATCAATTGTTGCTTTTGCACATTTCCTCAACATGTTTGGAACTCTATTTAATTATATTTTTTGTTTTCAGGAAATTTAAATGCTCGCCACTGTGGATGTGATTGCAAGACAGTTTTAAATGGCCAGTTTCTAGTTACTTCTGCATAGAAACAAAATGGAAATCGAGTATTCGAAACGCATAAAAGTAATTCCATCACATCTTTTACAGACTTCACTTCATTTTGTGTCGAAATCGAAAATCATCGCATATGGGACAAATTTCGAAGTACCCTGGTTTTCTTCTCACCATGATTTACTCACCTTTTAAATGCTATTTATTATAATCGTAAGTGTTTTTCTCACACAATGGACACTGGGAAAAAGCGGCGTATTGCCATTTTTTTGTTTTGCCTAGAAACTTCCCTGCGCTACGTTTTCAGTTCGATAAATCCTTTCATTCGAGTGCCAAATTCCAGATGTTTCCATAAAAAGAAATAGGGAAAGTTACGATTAGATGAGAAGACAAAATATAGTACATTTCCAACACAATTGATATTGGCCATTTTCCATTTACAAGTTATTACAATCTAGGTTTTTATGGCCTCGAAGTTTGACTCGATTTAAGGTTTTATATTTCGAAAACAAAAACTAAATTTTCAATATTATATTTGCCACAATTACCGTCAAACTAAAAAAAAATTGTAAAATACAGTATAAAAACTTTTGATTTAGTTTTGCTTCAAATTTTGCGTCAGAAATTATTCAACCAACTTGTAGAAGAAATATGTGTGTGTTCTTTTCGTAACACGCTCATGGTCTCATGTGAAAATCTAAAGTTTATGCCTAAGCAAAATATGGACCACAGTCTGAATATTTCAATGGGTTTCTTTTAGAAATATATGTATTTTAAGCAGCGAAATCTCTGAGTTTTCTCTGATGGTATTTTTTATAAAGGCAAAACCTGCCTAAAGCGGCCAAAAACCAATTTTTATTGGATAGCAAAAATCAACTGAATTTTTGTTCCCCGTCGACCAAAACAAGTTAAAAGAAAAGCGAACTAGTTGTCATATCTGCGTACAAATGCACTCACAAAAATACGAGGTCTGTTCAAAGAATAAAGTGCATTTTCAGATTTCCCGGACTACGTACCTTCCATTGTAGTTTTCTACCATTAGTACAACCGTTTCAGCTGTTTAGGATGTTTAGTTTGATGGTAAGACATAAAAGACAGCAGAAGTATTTTGCGTGTTCGGCAATTTTCTGAAGTCGAAAAAAATGGAATTAAAATGAAATGTTAAACGTGGCATACGGTGATCGTATTGCTTCATAAAAAGCTTAAAAGCTCGACCTGCCCCTGTCCCTCATCAACAACCAATGCAAATGTTAAAAAAGTGAAGTGAAAATAATCGAAACACAATTAGAAAAGTTGCAATTTTTCGCAAAATTTTGAACAGTTTTGAAGTGGCAGCGAAGTTGTTGGCCAAAAACAACACCATAATCAGCCCTCAGCCACTGCATTCAGCAAATTTGGTCATCTGACGACTTTTTTCTGTTCCCAAGATTGAAGAAATCCATGAAAGGGCGGCAGTTTGTGACGATTGAGAAGATAAAAGCCGACTCGCTCAGAGAACTCAATGTCATGCCAAGAAGTGTGTATCAGAACTGCTGCGAGAAAATGTATTATGCCGGAGGCTGACTATTTTGAAACGAACCGAACACAGAGATATTGATAAAAAAATATTTTTCTAGAGAAACTAAAACTCACTATATCTTTTTTAAGAGCACACCTCGTATATGTTATTAATATTAGCATTTAAAAGTTTTGTATATATTTTGAATTCGCTTGGAAAGGGAGGGTAACGGTCTGTCTGCTTGAAGGATTTTAAAGTTTTGCATCGTTAGACTCGTCTAGTTATCGAATTGACAAATGCAAATATTTGTTTCATATTTGAACTTTTGGCGTCTACGCATTAAATAATGTGGAAGATGAATAAGTTTTAGTTTAATCCGAAAACAAACTTTGACAAATATTTCTTCATTTATTTACTTTTCCATTAATTAATATATTAAGCCGTGAATCATTGAATTGTGTATCAGTGTGTGTGTGTGTGTGTGTGTGGGTGTATCTTAATTAGCGTTCCAGCAACTTTGTTAATTTTAAGAAGCATCGTTACAATGAACTTGTTTGAGTTAACAGAAAAATATGTAGATTTTGAAATATCTAGCAATAAAATTTAAGTTTTATTAATGCAAATTACGAAGTTTGAAGAAATATTTAAAAGTAGTTCCAGTCATTTCGACAATACAACTTAACTAACAAGTCGCAGTTACCAATTAAATGTCGTTCTGCTTCAAACTCCATTTATCAACAAACATCGCTCTGTTCTTATACATGAGTTTGGCCAGACTTTTGCTGAAAATTAGTTTTCTTTTTGCAACTTAGTCTCTGCAGCTTATAAACTAAAGAACTATAAACAAAAACAAAAAAAAAATTTATAAAAATTATGTTTGATTAATTCGAATATCGAAATAGTTTTTCAAATTATAGCTACAATCGTTTTAAAAATAAATGTTTAAAATCTAAATTAGTTTTGATGACCATCTAGAAATACTTATTATATTTAAACTCGGCATATGAACAACATGCCCGACATTCTTACGGCTCTAATATCAGTTTGTTAACGTTCTTAACATGGAAATTTTGTACGGGGTACATCATGTCATTAACGTTGCCGAAACAAATATTAGCTGTAGAATGAGGCCAACATTTTAATTTTCAGATTTTCAATGAGGGGGAAAAACATTTTTAATATTAGCTTAACTTTTCATTATAATAGTTTTTGAAATTAATAATTTTTTTTTTTTTTTTTTGTTAATTTCTATTTACTTTGATCAAATTGTGAATTTAGATTTTTTGTTTGTTTGTTTTCTGGTTTGAAATTATTGTCGAACAAAAGAGGCAAATTTTGAGTTATTTTATACCCTTATTGTTCTAGTTATAACTTTTCTGAATCAGACTAATTATTATCGGGTTTCATTAATATTTACAGTTGAATTCAGTAATTGTCACTTTTTGGTTTTTATTAAACAACTCGTGTGTTAAAAATGTTTTGAAATATTAAAAGAACATTAAAAAATAATATGTTTTTATATATGTATGTATACTTTTTTAATAATAAATTTCTTATATCCAATTATTTTTTCCACGAAATTTGCCCCGAAAAGCAGGACTTCCGCGGATGCCGAGCGGGCCTCCGCGACCACCGCCACGGTTAAAATATGGTGATCCGCCACCTCCTCGTGGGGGTCTGAAAAAATTGCGAAATTGGTTTTGGGGCGACGTGACCCAACCGCGACCGCCTCCACGTCCACCAAATCCTCCCCGATCTGCCATCATATTTCCATTTGGGGGCCTGAACGCACCGTTGTCTATATTTGGCCCCACGCCATAGGGAAATTGCATAGGATAAGGGGGCCTGGGAGGTGGCGGTGGCACACCTCCTCCCCCGCCCATTCTGTTATTATTTTGCCAGGGCATGTGTTGCATTTGATTCCAATCTTGCTCGGACATTTGTCCAACTGTTGCTAAGTCCCAGTTATTTGTATTTTCATATTCGGGCGGCGTCTCCAGCAGGGGTGTCTTTTGCGGAGTTATTTGAATGCTCGATTTTTCTAATTCTTGTTGAGGTTCATTTTCGTCTTCATTTTGCACCTGGTTGTCCGCATTACTTTCTTCGATTTGTTCATTTACTTCTGTTTTGTTTTAAATAATATAATTTGGCGTGTGAGGAGAATAAAAGAATGTGTTACAAAAGAAATTTACATTAATTTCCTGAATCTATATTACATGTCGCAAATCAAAACATGGGTTGCTTGACGCAATACAACTTTTTTGAATATAATCGGTTTATATAGTAAAATTTATTGTTGATTAAGCCGGTGTTGTCAGTGAACTAAAGGCTAATTTCACCTTTAATCAGTTTTTATGCAGATAACTGATAACAGTAAGTGGCGATAACACGCGATTGTATAGAGTTTAGGAAATTGTTGGTAGCGTACACTTAATTTATACCCAACCCAATTGCATGTTTAGCCATTTTTAACGAGTGAGATGTTTATTCAATTGTCACCTAATTTATTTATGTAATTCTGGTAACTTGTTTGCGGGTTAAATATGCACACACATGATAGCAAAAATTGTAGTTCGAACCAGTTGGAATGCCGAAGAAATATTTAAAAAAGCTCTACAAGGAAGACGAAAATGCATCTGTTACTAATATCACAAATGTATTGAGCTTAAAGAAAATATAGAATTCAGTCTTGTCGCACAACCGAAACATCGATTGCCATTATTATTTTACGACGATTCATAAAAAAGCATTAGCAGAACAATTTCAGATCATGAGTTCTCTAATATAAGCAAAATTTTACCCGCTAAAAATAGAAAATCACCAAAATTAATTAGAAATCGCAAAATCTGTCCACCCTTGTTCTACTGAGTATTAATTTTGATTACGTTTCATGTAATTGGAACAAATAAAAGGCACATAGGCTTTGCTTTAAGCGCGATTATGCTAATTTGGCTCAGGGTACTTTTTTTTTTTTTGCACACTAAAGTCGTCAAAGCAACCCATGTTGAATATTGTTTCTCATCTAAGGATATTGATCTTGAATTTCATCAATAGGTTAAAGAAAATCAAGCAGATCATGGTTAAAAAGAATAGTTGAAAATCATTAAGATTAAATAAATAATTTAAGCAGCTGTGTAATAAACTCAAGGAAAATCATAAAAATAAATAAGCAAACCTCTAAATATATCATCAAGATCATCATCAGACATGTCCATATCAACAACCATATCGGTTGGATCATAACCTGCCGTACCTCCTCCTTCTGTATTCTCTACACAAGAATCGTCTTTATGAGATTCTTTTGAAGGACCTTCAAGTACAAAGCATATATTAAATATATGTAAAACAAAGATGAATTGTATGATATAAAAACTTACTGTTGTTTTTCTGAGGTGAGGTGACTGTTGATGTTATCTGTAATATATATCAAATCGGAAAGAGTTAATATACTCTTTCATTTCTAATTTTAAGATGTGAAAACTTACATTTCCTGAAGTGTCATTGGATGAGACCGAAGAATTATCATTTAGAAATGGCAACTTGGCTGTGGTTTCTATGGTCTTAATGTTTTGTCCAAATGTACGATAGTCGACATCCCCAGAAAGCTTTATTCATAAATAAATAAAAATACAACATGACTAATAAAGCAAAGCTTTTTAAGAGAAGAAAAACAAACCTCATTTGTTTCCTGATACCAAATTTTCTTGTCATTTTCATTTGCTCCCGGTGAACCAGTCAGTGATATAAGATTTCTATGATCTATATCCAATTGACGGGATTTTTCTATGAAAAATTTATAAGAATTTACTTGAATCTATACAAACAGTGTCAAATACCTTTGCTTAAGCCTAATTTGGTGCCGATACCAAAAGCTGGTAAAATAAGTTGACGGTGATCAACATCTTGAGCTGTTGACATCGTTCCGTCATGATCAGAATATTCTAAAGTTGTCGAATCCGAATTATGGGCATCTGAATCGAAGTGAGGCGGTGAATGTGGTGTGTCAATTGGTGTATGACTATAGGATGAATTCGAAACGCTAGAACTGTCTAAAGGATTAGTCCAAGACATATTCATATCCCAAGTAGAATTAAAATCGTTGCCATCGGAAGAATCAATTGATCCGACAGTTGGTGGCATTGGAGGCGGAGGCATTAAGGGTTGAACAGCAGCAGAACCCATAGGACGACGATTATAAACATTCGGATTGTAAGCGTTATCGGTATTATATGTTCTTGGATTGTGGGCACTGTAGCCAGAGTTCAAATTATGGTGTAAATTATTTGTATGCGTATTTGATGTGCCACCAAACAGCGGTGGATTAGGAGGTGGTGGTAGAACATCTCCATATTGATGTGAAGATCTTGCTAGGGAGGTATAGCCTCCAGCAGGAACCGCCGGCACTGGCAAAGGTGCCAGGCCTGGAATTGCCATATTATTGGTGCTCGAATAAGCCGTAATTGATTCTGGTTTATAGTAGTCAGCACTTGGGTTGTAGCTTTCGTCATCCGATCTTGAACCAATAACTTCAATGGGTTGACCTTAAAATATATTAGCAAAGCATTTTAAATTAACAGAGTCTAGCAAAAGAATCTACTTAAATAAAGTTTTACGCTTACTTGAAGATTTGCTATTTTCATCTCGTTTAAAGTCATTAATGTCGAAAGGTAAGTTACCATCCATGTAGGTGGAATAGCCATTGAAGTTATTTTTCAAAAAGTTCTGCAATAGAAAAAAAACACAGTAAAATTGATTAAGATTGAAATTAAATTAAAGTTTATTTTTTCCAAATCGAATGCCGTACACCATCTCACTTGCAGTTGGATTGAAGGGAAAAACAAACACAAAACGATCGAGTAGTTTGTTTCCTCAAATGTAGAACTCTGATCAACTAAAGAATCGAGCTACTTGGTATGAATTGTAGATATTGCATTGTCTTATTAAATGGAATACTTTATTGTATAAATACATAAGAAATGCCAAATACATAAGAAATTGCTTTCTTGCTCGTATTATTTTGTAATTGACAAACATTTATAATTTCTACCTGCCCTCAGCCAACAATTCCATCCTATTCTATGCAATGATTTGAAGAACAATTGTTTTTTGTATTTTACAAAAAATTGGAGAGAAGAGATTTGTGGATTTTTAAGTATTTAGCATTAAAGAATATACCAAAAGTTCACATATCGGCAAAGCTGACACAAAGAAAAGAATTGTGGGCAGGTACAAAGCAAACATAACAAGGTTATATGTACATATACGATGGAGAGCTTTGAATCGAATTTATTGTGATAAATAAAAGAACTCACCATAGTTAGAGGCGATTGTTCATCTGGTAACTGCAAATCAGTATCGGGTTCCGGTGACGGTGCATTTATATCAGGCGACGGTATAGGACTAGGCAAATTAGGAGCTATTTCATCCAGTTTCTTTTTTACTAACTTGATGCGGCTACCAAAATTTTTATAAGCCTTAATAATGAAAGGAAATTAAGTAAAATTAAACTTGCCGCAAAATAATATAATTAGACTCACACTAACTACAACTTTGACTTCGCCTCTCTGATTAGCATAAAATTTAATAGCTGTATCAACATTATTAAGCACAGTTTTGCGACACTTTATCTCGGCCTGTAGGTTCTTCGTGAATGCCCCAATGTATGTAACATAACGTTCTAGTTCCTTTTCGACGTCGTCAGAATGTGTTTTATCTTTAAGTTGCTGCTTAATACTTTCTATATCACAATTAGGCGTTTTTGGCAATTTTTTAAAACTTTTATCTGTAGCTTCCGATAGTTCGTAACATTCACGTATGTTACTAATCAGACTTGCATTTTGATAATCCTCCGAATCAATAGTTGGTGTGTGTGATTTTTTTGGTGGAGCTATGTTTAAAAGTCCACAAAGATCTGTCAGAAATTCTTCATTGTATATCTCTCGTTGTTCCCAAATACTGAATATTCGAAGAATTTTATTTTTCACTTTTTCGTCTCTAAAACACATAAAAGTTATGTATGTACATACATACATATATATATAAAAACATCTCTTGGTTTTTTATGAAGCATTTATTTACTTACCTAACCATTGTTGTGGCTTTTTGTAGAGCTGTAGCCCAACTTTCAACAAATTCGTATCGCTTTCTTTTACTATACTGTATGACATCGTTTGCCAAATAAAACAAAACCAAACGATGTTCGACACGTACTAAAAAGGAAATACATTTTCATAAATTTTTCATTATTTAA
The DNA here is from genome assembly GCA_932526305.1 of Epicampocera succincta. NCBI lineage: Eukaryota > Metazoa > Arthropoda > Insecta > Diptera > Tachinidae > Epicampocera > Epicampocera succincta. The sequence continues at coordinate 51,526,012 of OW052037.1, read as the reverse complement.
AAATTTTTTTTTTTTGTTGAAATTATTTACAAAATCTTAAAGGTCTGAAATTGTAGAGAGGAAGAAATCAACGAATCAGACCGAAGTTGAAAAGATACACACATGTACATAAGTATGTGAGATCATCTCCCGCTGACAATTTCTTGGACTTTTAAAAACATACATATATACATACATATGTATGGCCACAAACAAAATTCCCTTTTATCCTGCTTTCAAAATGTAACTTCCCAAACACCATTCAGTCACAATGTTAGGCCTGAATTGGGCAAGATTTAGGGAACGCCACTATTTCCAATGCAAAGAGTACATCGTGTTTTATTAAAATTAACATACAAACAAATAAAAATGTGGAATTTTGGTGTCATTGATGTGGTACATGAAGCTTCCTATGTACATATGTATATAGTTTTGGAAATCTCATGGGTATGATTTTTCGCTATACAAATTATTTATTTTTAACATATGTATGTAAAATAAATGTTTTCATTTTTTAAAATGAATTTATCACATGCCAAAAATTTAATTCCTTTTGGATAATAATAGCGGTTTTCACTCTTTAGGTTATATTTACAACTCTGATATAATAACTACGGTTTTTATCACAAGGCATGGGTGACTTCTTTGTGTATGGAAAACGATCAATTCAACCTAGTATTGCTTATCATTAATAAAATTTATCAAGTTTACAAGCATTCCCACCTTTTGGGTTTATTACATTATTTAAATAAAAAAATTCGACTCACCGAGCCGGTAATAACGGAATTACGTTAGACTATAATTAGTTTTTGAAATTATTATAGTAGCCCTTAGATGTATTTCCCGCATAGATTCGTTTCCGCCTTGACAAGAGCTTAAGTTATCACACAGAAAAACTATGGTACTTACCTCTTTTAAATACGTTAAGCCAAGAGGCAACGATTTTCTTATGATGAGCACGTTGTGCCAAACACCATGTTGACATTTGTTGTATACCTTCTTGCGTGTCTTTAAGAGATTCCAGGCGGGTCTCGAATAAATCAACATCAAAGTCTTCTGTTGCTTTAACAGAAGCCATAATTTTTTTATTTATGTTTTCGCGTCAGTGTAGATTTATGTGTTTTCTTTAAAAGAACTTATAATTAAGAAGAAATACGATTAGATTTAATTTTATTTGTAATTAACAAAAATAGCATTTGCGGCAACAAAACAAATCAGTAAAAATAATCGCTGCCTGTTTTAAGTAAATTTACTTTGACAGAATTTTATTTTACTGATATAAAACACTAGTTTTTGAAGTTATTCTCAGGCAAAATTACTTTCTAAACATTTGTTGTCTGGTAAAATTATATATAAACACTTAAAATATTGTAAAATTAATAAAAATTGCAAAAAATCCGCGCGTTTTTTACAATATTAACACTTTTTGATTTTTTTTCGTGCCTTTTATGTTGTTTTTCTTAAATTATTTTTCACTTGACATTTCGGAATAAAAATGTGAAAAGCTGACGCTAAAGTGATGCCACATTAAGATAAACGGCCAACTTAGCGCCATCTACTGGTAAGTAGTTATCTACAGCGCAAGTTAGCCTTAAATGAAGTCAGGTAGTTATAAAAAACATTACAGTGGCGAGGAAATGGAACACACGTTCAAAAATTTTATTTTCGGTCCCTGCAAAAATGTAAATATACTTTTTGTGCGTTTAATCATTGATTAATACTAAAAAGACAGAAAACATAATAAGTAGCCGATAATAAAAAAAAAACCCTTATATATGCTCAGTTATTGAAACATAACGTTGTGTATTTTATTTTTTGGCGCGCTTACAATGCATTTAGCAACAAACAAGACTTTTAGTATATATTTGGTCACATGTGTGTTGTACATGTTATCAAAGTTTTTCTATGATCATCTGATCTCTTCGAAATTCTTCACTCTTAAAATATGTCTGACGCTACGCCAAAAGAAGCTACAGAGTTATATTCTTATAATTAAAAACGAAAATGTCTTAGACGAGAAATATTTGAAATTTAGGTTTCAAACCACTTTTATATGACACTTAAAAGAACAAAAACCGAACTGAGCCAAGCAAGTTTGTAATAATGTGTGATACCACAAGCATGTTCGAAATCCCCAAATTTTACTATAGGCACAAGTATTGTTAAACCGGCTAAACGTTTTTTTTTCAAATAAAAATCATGGCGGGCGATAATCTAGTTGCTACTGTAATTTTTATGTTTTTTGACTTTCATTTCGATAACAAATGATCGGAACAAAAACAACGCACATATCCCAAAATGTAATCATTTTTAAAATGAAACAATCCACTATTTTACGGTAATCAGTGTATTGGTTTGGTACACTAAAAACAATTTGTTTCTGTTGTTTATTTTCTTTTCAAAATAAATATCTGTTAACATAATGAGAATATTCTTATATATATATATATATATATATGCATGTGTGTAAATAGCCACTGCTTTATACAGCGCTGACGACAACGACAAAAATACAAGTCTTTTTTATCTTAATACTATTGAAGTTTTCTCGACATAATTTATGTAGTTAGTTTTTAATAATACGCATAGCTTGGAAACAATTAGTAGACAATGTAATAATTTAACATTTTGATTAAATGGTATTAGTTTTGAAGTTACATACATATGTATATATGTATGTATGTTGTAGTATGTTGCAGACTTATGTAATTATTTTGATTTGTATATTATTTAATGTTTTCAGTTTTGTTATTGATTTACTGCTTTACCTTATAAAAATAATTCACTGGGGATTGTCTGTCTATATTTGATACATAATATGTATGTACGCTAATTTTAAAAATAAATAATTTATTTATACTAAAACATAAATATTAAATAATACGGTTATACTACTTCACATACATATGATATTGTAATAAAATAAAATAATGCATACACATTTAGATGTACATATCCACGTACATTTGTAATGTATTTAAATGATGCTGCTGCTGCCTTTGTTTTGATGTTTGTTTTTAGAAAATTACACAGTTATAGGTGTGCATACTTTTATGCTGTTCCAATGAACGCAACTTGTCCTCGTACCATTTCATTAAGCGCTGGTGATATGTATCACGTTTGTATTGGTGTCTGGCCGCACGATAGGCCTGGTGATACGTTGTTATTGGGGGGCACTCTTGCTGTTGACGGCTCATGCTTGCCGTTATGTCTTTACACTATTTACAGTGCAAGCCGTAGTGCGGTTCATTGGATTTGACGCGTAACTTTTGCTTGTAATGATATTCCTTCAGATACGACTTCAGGCGTGCCGGTAATTCTAATTCATTGATACCATCATACGAGGTATTCGAGACAATTGTGGCGCGACATAGTTTCTGCAGGGAGAAGCAATTTCTTCGATGCAGCGGTACGGTAAGCATTGGTTCGAAGAACATAGCACAAGCTGGGTCCTTATAGTGTCCTAGAAGGCCGGTCACAGTGGGCGCAGTAAAAACGCAGGGATCGTGGCAATCAAAGCTGTTAAAAGATACGTAAGACAAGAAGTTCGAAATTGCTTTCACAAGTAAATATAAGCAGTGAAATAAATACTAACCTAAAGCGATGATCACTTTGTTCGATGCGAGCATGCAGCGAGCGACCGTATTTACGAAACGTTACTGAGAATAAAAACTCTTCTTGCGCCGAATCACGTAATAAAAATGTGCCCTCCGGCTTGCCCTCTAATAAGCGTTCAGCCTCATAACGATCCATCTTTCCCCAATAGAAACTGGAGTTGGTGATGCGTTCCAAGTCTGGCACCAAGTAATGAACAAAATCAACTTGAGAGTGTACAATAGGACCGGCCCCACTTTCTGCTGGCCTTGTGCCATTTGAAGGAACATTAAGCATTAAATCATTTGATGAGGAAGATGCTGAGATTGTGGGAGATAAATCCTGGGCTGTTATTGATAACAAATTAAGGCTGGGATTGGTGGTGGTGCTGGTGGTGGACGAAGGGTTCACAATAGCGCACTGCACAACAACAAATTGCGGAGGAGCAGGCGTTGTAAGGGGTATTATAACATCACTGCTGCTTGTAGTTGCGGCGGGCCTCCACAACGCCATTTGATTGCTTACTGAGGGTGCTACAACAATAGCAGACGTAGTTGTTGCCAAAGTAGGGCTGATTGGATTTGGGCTCACAGTTGTGGAATGTATGGAATTACGTTGGGTTTGCGGTTGCGATTGCGTTTGCTGTTGTTCTGTGCTATTTAAAATGGGATTATTAATGGAATGTCTGTCCTGCGATTTCGAACGTTTCTGTTCTTTTTGCTGTTTGTTGGCCTTATTTGATGATCTAGAGTGTGATGGATCCAACAAGCGTTTGAGAGCATCACGATAACTGCACTTGCGACATCTGCTTTTCGTTTTCGCACCAGTGTTATTGCCTGAAGACATTGAACTTCCTCCATTTGCTGTTGAAGACGACTTTGATTTACGTCGGCAGCACACATTAACATCGTTATCTGGATCTGAAATGACCAAAATTAAACTAATTATGTAAATTTCAATTACAGAGACAACCAGCCGTTGGAAAGATATTGATGTTTTTATTTTTAATAGATACATTTTTTTAAATAAATAACATCTGCGGATTTAAAATTTGTTTATTGTATATAGTGTATATAGTACATTCATAAATGCATATCGAAGATGTTGTCAACATTTGCATTCAGAATTTTAAAATTCATAAATACAGTTTTCAAACAAAATGCATACATGATGTATCTGTATGTGGGCACACACTCCAAAACTAAAATTTTGAAAAGTTTTTATTTTATTCGTTTTTGAATGCCTCTACGAATTTTCAAAATCGATGCTTCTGAAGAAACAGCTGATTATTTTCGAAACAAACAACTAGTTTTCGTATCGGTGAATTAATATTGAAAAATATATGAGGACTATTTAATGAATAAATCTTGAAAGAACAATAAAAATTATTAAATGGTATTTTATAAAATTTATTGAATTTTTCACATTTAAATATTTAGAAGTATAAAAAATTATTTTAGAGTCACTCCTATGGAGCATTAACACTGGCCCTACAACATCAAAATTTCCGTAGAATAAAATGTGCTGTGCGGTTTTGTTAAGTTTTTACTACTCCATTGTGTAATTTGATTCAAGTATGTGGAATATTGTATAGTCTTTCTTTCATGAATATAGTCTTTCTTTCATTTGTATAGTCTCTTTCTTTAAAAAATTTCTTTTTCTGAAATGCGATTGACTTTCTGACGCTCTCTGAACTAAAATTGACTAATCTGAATCACAATAGACGCTTTTCTATTTAAAATTGAATTAAAATTGACTAATCTAAATTATAATTGTCGCTTTCGGATTTCAAACTGATCAAATTGAATTACAATTGACGTTTTCTGAATTAAAGCTGACACTGCTGTCAGTTCACAGGATGCTGACGAAGCATCCCACAGCCTTCCAACTCAAGAACCTTAATAGCTTTTTAAGAACTGAATTGAATAAAACCGTTTGATTATTCTTCCACACCAGACACCCCAAATCATTTAGTTACATTTGTCTACATTATGTATTCCCGCACATACATACGTACATACATATTAATCAGAAAGATACAATTTGTGTCTTTGTCGCTTACCTTCAATAATCGAAAGCATTTTGGTGTTGTTGTATCTGCTACTACTGGTCTGGGGTTGTTGAAGTTGATCTTCTAAAACTTCGCAGTATTCAACGATTTCGCCAATATTCTGATCAACAATTTCATCATTGAATTGTAGAGAATTGAAACGTTCCGGCCGTTCATTAATTCTTGACATCGAAATAATGCTATTGTTGATGTTACTGCCACTTGTTGCACCACCATTATTTGAATTCATATAATTATTATTTTTATTTAAAGAAATGCCAGCAGTTCTCCGTAGTGAAGCAGATGTTGGAGTTGTACATGTTGTTGCTGTAGCTTTTGTAGTAGTATTCGTATTTGACATAGAGTTACAATTGCTTTTGTTACCACTGCTGCTATTCAAGGTAAGATTTAAGAATTGTGTACCCGCTGCTGTTATTGTTGTTGCTAGTTCTGTGGAATTGAGATTACAATCAGATGGCGAAGTTGTTAAGGAAGTGTCCTGTAGCAGTTGTTGCTGATGTGGAGAAAATAATGATGAAGATGATGAAGTTGCTCTTCTTGTTGCCTCATTTCCGTTCTCCATTTTAGCCAATTGAATTTTAATGATTATTTGGCGACCACACGATAAATTATTAACTGATGTTAAGCTGCTACTTATGCTATTATTTGTGTTAATTTGATGTTGTTGTTGCTGTTGTTGTAAAATGCCTGCTGTTGTGGCAATGTGATTACTAACACTACTCTCACTGCTTGTATTAATGCTACAGGTGGAAGGACTCTCTTGAATTTGTAAATTTATTGTAGGACCCAAGAACTGGTGTGTTTTACCGTTAGGTATTGGTATTATATTTGTAGTTGATCTTGTTGTTGTTGTATTTAATAATTTATCATTTGCTGAAGGGTTTGTTTTGGCAGCAATACTATTTGGAGCAGTTTTACTCAAACGATGACCCATCTGAATTTAAAGTGGAAACGTATTTTTTAATGAAATTATTTTGCCGCTTTCCATTGACTCTGAATTCCTGTATTATTGTTGCTAGGCAGCTCTACCTTCGAATTCTATTTTTTAGTAGGGTGGTAACTGCAAGAAGAAGAAAAGAAAAACAGTGATGTATGTTAGTACGCATACGGCTATTAATTTCTTGAAGAAACAGTATCAAACAAAGTTTTCGTATAATTTTCAATTAATTTCGCAATGCAATATGACAAAAATTTATTTCATTTAAAAAACACCCACAGCTTGTGGAATATGGTGTTCGACAGCTGTTTATGTTTTCTAGAAAAATGCAATTATTTTTCATTTTATTTCGTGCAATTATATTTCTTGATGGTTTTCTTATTTATAAGTAATTAGTGAATATGTATCTATGTATGTATGAAGGTAAAACCCATAAGCTTGAAATTATTTCACAAAAATCTTGATATCAAACACATGAGCACAAATATCCAAATTATTATACCACTTAAACGTTTGACATTTCGAAAATCATATTTAGGTGTATTTAGTTTCACAAGGTTAAAGGCCGGGAGCAAAATTTTAACAAGATTGGTAGATAATGCTCAAAAACATTTATTTTTTGGCATAAAGAAGGGAGCAATGATTTTTTTTTTTTTTTGGATCAAAACTTATAGTTCTATAAAAACATATTTTGAAACGTAGAATTTATAAGATGGTTTACATCTAACTTCATATTCCAGTTTTTCTCTTCTTCTTTACAGCGTGATTTCTATTGATTTCTAAGGCCTTCCATTTTCAATTTATGAAATGCAACAAAGTGTTTTTCAGTTTTACTCACACACTATTTGTAATATCTTTAAGCATCGTATATTCCGGAAAACTCGGTTTGATGGAGAAGACCAGTGGCTATGGCTAGCTAGCTAATGGTTCTGTTAGATTCAGTAGAAACTGTATATAAAACATTATAAAAAAATTGAAATAAAATTTGAAGCATTATCAAGTTTTACAATTTAATAATAATTTCTTCAAATCCTTCAGAACTACACAACTTGAATTTTTGTTTGCTTTTTCCCCAGACGATTCCCTAGCAGAACATACGTAGTTTGCTAGGGAGTCGTACAAAACACTGGAGAGCTTTTGACATTCGAATACAAGTATACAAAATTTGTCACGCCTGGTATAAACACATGCATACATACATACATACATATGTACGTATTATGCCAACACAATCTAACACTTTTATACATTCAGGGTATTTTGAACGAACAGAGTTGGCAAAGCGAATGAAGTGAAAAATTCCAAGAAGTAACGGAAAAAATAATTCGAATTCTACGGAAAGAGGACACAAAAAAATTGTTACACTTGAGAACTTGTATGGATGTTCGAGCGCGTGTGCCGTAGCTGCACACACATACATACATACTATGTATACACGTACTTGTATATAACAAACATTGTTCAATGAATTTTAGTAGAAAATATTTGGTTTTTATAACAAATTCAAGAAAAAGTTTTTATAACAAATTCAAGGAATATTGAAACATCATAGTACATGTTTTGCTTTTCTTTAGAATTTTGTATTTTATCTTAATTGTAGATATAATTATTTCTTGCACCTACATAGTATGTATGTATGTATATATATATACATACATACATACATATGTGAACTTGGAAGCCAGTATGAAAAAATTCGTACGTTCTCACTATTTGCAAAATTTGTTTGAAGTTGGTGAGCAACTGATGTGTTTTAAGATGTCCAGTTTCATGAAAATTCCTTATAAAATCACAAAACATTTTGCATTATGCTTTCACTTATAAATGCAGTCAAACCCTCTCATAAACATACACTGACTGTAGCACTCTTTTGTACTAATTTGTATTTTAGAATTGTACATTTCACTAAAGTAACAGTGAAGTGAATGAATGAATGAACAAATAAGTAAAAATAGTATAAATGCAACTGGCCCAAAACGAGTTTTCACACTGTGGCCATGATTTATCTATTGTGGAATCACTATTATCGTTGACATTAATACCATTTCAATCAAAGTTGGTAAAAGACATGAACTGCAATACAATTTAAATACAACTCTTGTTGCTACGCTTCCGTCCGTTATACATGCATACATACATACATACATACTACATATATAGCTATTTAAAATAATTTTTTTTTTAATTTATTATATGTTTGCGATTATCGGAGTGTCCGGAATGCATTTCGTGGGGAAAAATTAACTTCTGTTCGGTTATGAGAGTTGTACGACGGGTCCGTTATGGAAAATTTCACTGTAATTGTACATAGTATGTATGTACATACATACATACATAAGTAAATATTTTAGCTACTATAAGAAGTAGCAGAACCAAAATTTGCTTTTTTTCGTAATTTTATATCTTACAATTTCTTTTTCCGTAAAAATATTAGCCCAAAACCTTAATTTATACAAATTGAAACTATTTTCTTTCTAGTATACCTTGAATGTTGTTCCGGTATTTACTGTTTCTATAAAAATTAATAAATAACGCAGATTGTAAAAAACTAATTGAAATTCAATCAATAGATTAAGTTCAAAATACATGTGTATCATATGAATATATAGTATGTATGTATGTACATATGTATTCATATACATTCATATGTATGTATGTATGTATGTATGCATGTATGTACATATATAGGAATAAGTACAGAGTGTGGCATAATTTGCATTTGTTAAATATTTTAGTCGCATTAAACTATTTTTTTCATTTGCATATTTTCCCCTTATAGTTTTCTCAAATGCTAGAACACTAATTCGTTCCTTCAAAGCATTTAGTTATTAAATCAACTTTTTGTACTCTATCTATTTTATTTTATGTTTATTTATTTCAGAATAGTTAGAAAGTTTTAAATATAACAAAAATACTTTAAAATTTTGTGCTTAGAAAAAATTTCAAAGTTGAGCTTTTTTAACACTTCAATGCAAGATGTTTTAATTTATCCAAATGAACAAATATTTCGACTTTGGAAGAAAATTAAGTTAAGCGCTTTTCAATTTAAGGTAACAATATGAGTACCTATTCGGTTATACGCGTTAAATATGTACCACATACATGTACGTATGTATACTTACATACATATATTAAATATTTTAAATATTATGACAAAATCAAAAGTTTTTAAACCAATTTAAAAACAGATAAAGAGTTCGCAATGATGTTCACTTCAAAAACTGAGTATCCTTTCTACAATAGTACTACACAATGCCGATAATTGCCTAACTACATACATACATACATATATTATATATACATACATACATTCATACATATGTATGTAAATATGTATGTATGTACATACTTATGTACATATGTACATACAAAATACAATGTGCATGTTGGTATTTTTCTTGGGAATATTTAGACGCTGTTGAAACGCACACTCACACTCCACTGTTTGGCTATGAACTCAGCTATTAAATTAAAATTCCCATCTAAACAGACCTTTTTCTTTTATTTAACTCTTTCCAAGACAAAATGAAAAATAACGAAAACGTTTCATTTCATTTCTTTTGGTTGAAAATTAATCCTGTTGTTTTGATACTCTACAAAACAAAACAATAAAGACCAAGCATGCACAAGCAGGCAAATTCAAAGAAACCCCAACAGAAAGAAACAATTTTCTTGTTGTCTTTTTTGTTTGTTTTTGCTGTATTTTCAATAAAATGTTTTTGAAGGGTATTTCATAATTTCTGAGAAACTTAATTTAACAGAAACTCGTACAATGTAAGAATCAGGAAAGATAGAATGGGACAATTCTTGTTTTGTGTGTAATATACATACATACATACATACATACATACATACAATATGTACATACGTACATATGTACATATGTATGTATGTACATATGTATAATCAAAGAAATGTTTGATTTGTGTAGACAGGAGCAGCGAGAGAAAGAGGGAGGCATACGTACGCTTAATATCCAGCGACCGCAAAGTTTCAATAATTTTCGTACATCTATGCCCCACTTGCAAAAATCCAAAAAAAAAAATTATTTTCAAAAGTCATACCTTTTCTTAAGCTGGTTTCACCCGGACAAAATATTCTTACTTAATAGACATATTGCGAACAATATCTACATACACACATACATATATGTATGTATGCCTTATAGGTATGATGTTTTTTTTAAGATTTTAAACTTGTGCCCAATAAAGGAATGTTGTCTGGAAAGGAATAAATGTTCCAAATGTCAAGAAGTGAGTTTAAAAGTTTGCATAATTTTTGGTGCAATATAAAGCAAGATGTGATGGGTAACTCTGCTTAACATTCAGATTATAACATTGTTGCGGTTAAAGTATGAAATAAAAAAATGTTATCTCATTTTTTATCTCAAAATTTTTCTGAGTAGGAATGTTTCACAAACAGAATACATACACACATACATAAATACATACATACACACATACATATGTGCATATGAAATATTTCATAAAACGAATAATTCTGTATATTAATTTTTTTGCTGGATTTATGGTGAATGAGTTCAATTTGGTAAGTTAAAAAAAGTGCATCTTAAACAGATTTCACAAGGAGTAAAAGTTTTGTCCTTTCCACAAATGGTGTTTGGCTTTTTTTCACCAACAGTTCTATTGTCAGCTGAATTTTTATCTTTTGGAAGTATGTATGTACATAAAATGTGGTCCTCAACTATACGATTCAATACGCTTGAGATGGTGGTAGCAAAATAGGAGTGTGCATGTTAATAAATAAAAAATAGGACCTTTCGTATGGACTAATATTGGAAAGAAATTAGTTTTGTCGAGTCGAAATTAAGGTTTCGTTTTGCAATTAAATTTTGTACAAAATTTTTTTTCTTAAATTAGTTTTCCTAGTCAATTTTTAGCACATTTTATTAGCACTAACAAAATTTTAATGTTTATTGATTTATTTGTATGCACGTCATACAAATATACATACATATAATACATGCATATGTATAAACTTACATATGTATGTATATACATACATATGTATACATACACATGTACATATTTATTTCAAAAACCACTTAAAAAGCAAAAAAACGAAGAGAAAAATAAAGCTTTAAAAATTCTGGCAAATTCAATAAAATTTTACTGAGTTTCGTGTATTCAAACAAATAAACAATTTTAATTAACTTTAAAACAAAACAATTCTGGGAAAGTTAAAAAAAACAAGCAATAAATAAAATAGTGAATTTTTACACCCAATGAAGATTGTTAATGTTAATTTTTGCGAAAATTAGAAAAATATAATTATAAAAGTAATTAAAAAATTCAGAAATATCAAAAGGGGCTAAAAATTACACTTGTTTAGAAACACATACAATCTCCGGTAATCTCAGATAAATTCATTTTGTATGACCCTGAAAGGGCAAAAAGGTCGATATCATCTAGTTTAATTGATTTATGCATGGTACTTGTATTGTAAAAATAATTTACAAAAGATTAAAAACTTTTAAAGTTTTAGGTAATTAAGCTAACATTAGGCTAACAGCCAAGTGTCACAGAATCAGGAAATCAAGACCAATACCTTCGGATTCTGAATCAACAAACTTTGATTTCTATTTAAATCAGCCACAATTTTAAAATAATACTTCTGTGATAAAACAAAACTTTCCGAATTTGAGAAAAGCCCCAATTTTTCTTAAAAATGCTGATTGAAACAAATTTTCTTTAACGTCAAGTGCTGTAGCGCCTCATAACAGAGTGATACACATGTATATACATGGGCAACGATTAGTTTCAGCAGAATGTTGCTCCACATCACATCGTTTATTAAAGTGTCGATGTTTTACGTTTTATAGTCAAATTTGTATTGCCAACTATAGTTCGACTGCAACGAATTTAAATTTTCACAGTACACATTCTATTAAAAGTTAGTTTTCTACTCATATATGTATGTACACTGGTTGACAGCTAATTAGAAACGCTTCTATTGAAAAAAACATACTCAATTTTTTTTTATAAAACAAAGTAAATATTCATTTATTTCATAATATTTTAATTAAATATAGTCAATATTAAACAAATATAAAATAAAACTTGAAATACTTTTCACTCTTAAAAATATTTTGCGAACTTATGTTATTTTGTTAATTATATCTGCGACACCTAATTAGAAACGATTCCGCATTATTAGATAAAAAAGAATTATTTTAAGCTATTTTACTTATTTTTTGTCAATACTTTGTTGCAAAGCCCTTTTGCTTTATAACTGCCTCACATCTGTTCCGCATTGACACTATTAGACGTCGATATCGCTCTACAGGTATTGCCCCATACGCTTTTTTTACTTCATCAAAAAGAGCCGCCATATTTGTGATATTTTTGTCACTAATGGCTCTTTTTGCGTCCCCCCATATATGTTCTATAGCGTTTAAGTCGAGACTGGACGATGGCCCCTCCACAACATTGATAGAATTACCATGAAAGAATTTTTTGTCAACCTTGCCGTGTGCTTCGGATCGTTATCCTGCTGAAATTGCCATGTTACAGGCTAATTTTCGTCAGCCCATGGGAGTATCACATTATTTAAGATTTGTACATATTATTCCTTGTTTGAAATCCCATCAATTTTGTGAATTGGGCCAACGCCATTCCATGAAAAACATGCCCACACTATAATTGATCCTCCGCCATGCTTCACTACTCGTGAAACGTAGCGAGGATTACATTATTGGTCTAACATACCTCTGAGCATCAAGACCAAGGCGATTAATGTTTTTTTCATTGCTTCAGAGCACATATTTCCATTCGCTGGCACTCCAGTTCCAATGGGACTTGGCAAAATCCATATGTCGTTTTCTTTGAATTTTGGTCAGAAGTGGCTTCTTTCGTGATGCTCTTCCATGTAGCTCTGCTTCCACCAAACGACGTGCAATAGTCCGCTTAGACACCGTGACATTTAAATTTCCCTGAATATCCCGTTAAATGTCAGCTGATGTCTTTTTTGATTCAGATTTGGAGATTCGTGTTATTAGTCGGTCGGTATGCGCTGATGTTTTTCTGGGTCTCTTCTTGCGTGGAAAGTTGGCTATAGTCTAATTTTTTTAATATGATGGAGGGCATTAAATACCATTTTTTGGAACACTCCAGACTTCCAAAGTTCAAAAATTGCTCTCCGTTTTTCAGGACTACAACTTTTTGCTTTTTTCATCATAAATCTTAAGAATTATAATTCCTTATTTATCCAAAAAGCTTTAAAATAAATTTACTTACCGTAAAAATATATAACATTTATTTAAAAAGCTTTAAACAAATAAAATTAGTATAAAAAATTGCGTTTGCGTTTGCGTTTCTAATTAGGTGTCGCACGTATTTATGATTTTACTAAACGATATGTAAACAACTTTGTGAAATTTTAACGTATTTTAAAATTAAAAACAAGAAAACTGAGTTCATATGATGACAAAGAGAGTGATGAATAAAATACAATAATTTTAAACAAAAAGTATTACGGTAAATTTGCAAAAACTTCAATAATGATTACCAAGCTCTAATATAAAAACTGCGTTTCTAATTAGCTGTCAACCAGTGTACATACATACATACATCACACTTTCACACATCTTGATGCCAAAATCATTTCAATATCTTATTCACTACAAGTGATTCCAGGTTTATAATTTAGTACACATTATTATTGTTATTCAGTATAGTAGTTTTGGGAATCGAATCAAAACGATGTCGCTTCACATTAAAGTTTTTTTTTTTTGCAATATTGCGTCATGCTTCAAGCGCCAATAATCACACACAAGCACCACAATTTCAGGAAATTTAAATACATTCATCACCACTTCTTGGTATAAACTTGTATGCACAGTTTGAGTTAAAATTCTGGCGTTGAAAAAAATCAGTGCCCAAACCTTTCGCCCGCAATTGCTTGCTGCTGAAAGCCATAGAAATTACTTGGCTGTTTATACATTTGTATGTATGCATGTGTGCCAACCGGATTAGGTAGGGTTGTCTTCCTTTTGTCACTTTAAGGTGCATGTGTCTAAATACATACATACATATGTATTCGTTTATACGGCGTAAAACAAAAACAAACTCAGGAGCACCGCTGTACACACCTTATCCATCAACATGACGTTTTTATGTTAAATATCATTTTCCTTGGTTATGGAAAAGCATTACGAAATAAATTTAAATTTTCTTAATGAAAAATTAATCAACTTATCAGAATAATATAAATTTTTGTTGAAATGATTAGCAAAAGCTATAAAAAAAACGTGCAGTTTATAATAAATTAAAAGTTTTGTTTTGTTACTTTTACGCTTAAAACAACAACGGAAGTTGAAACCAAATAAGTTTTTTGCTTTTTGTTATTTTCTTATAAAATATTCTGAACAGCACATTTTCATTACATTTTCTTGATTAACAAATTATTTTTAAGGCACGTCCACAAATAGAAAATATAAAAACACCGTTTCAAGAAAGTTTATGAATGAAAATTGACACCATTATATTTTGTACACACACCTTTTTTAATTTAATACTTTTGTTGTTGCTGTTGCTGTTGTATTGTTTTGATTTTTTTTTTGCTTTCTTCAATAAAACAAAAGCATTCAAGAAAAATTTAACAGCGCTGCGCGTTCTGTGATTATTGCTGAACAACTGAAATTGAAATGAATTGAATGAAAATTTATTTGCAGCCTTTTAGTCAACACAAAAAAAATATTTTCAAAATATTATCAAAACAACGGCAATCATGGACACGATAATAACGATGACGAAGATTGTGACGACGATGACAATGCGAAACGGGGCTGTGAATGAAATAATCCCAACTAATCACTGGTGCGCCGCCATCCCTAATAATTTCCACGTAATTATTATTGGTAACACTCTGGTTTTGTGTCGCGAATTAAAATGAATTCGTTCAATTTCTAAGTAATGAGACTAGCGCATACAACTGAATACTGTGTTACACCGTAACGAATCATATTTTCCTCAAAGAAAAACAATTTTAGGGAGCAAGATACTCTTCTTTTTACAACAATAAGTTTGTTTAGCGAAAATTCAAGTTTTAAAGTTAATGTCAAGTAAAGTTTAACGATTGAGCATTATTTCATTGCTTTTTCTATTCCCAATGATGAGCATATTCCCAATGTCGTCATAAAAACAGCTGGACAACACACAGAAAATAGCTATTTTTAATTTATTTTCTACAAAAAATATTTCGTCATTCTAATTTTCCAACAATTTCTACATACATATGTATGTATGTATAATAGAGACAATGCGAATAAGGGAGAGCTTTAAAATATCTACGATTAACACATACATATTTAAAAAATAAATGCCATTAATAAAACAAAATTTGTTAAAAAGACATTTTTTTCTATTATCACTTTAAGTGCTGAACCTCTAAAGTTTACACATTTCTTTTAAATCAGATCCCTTTTCCGATAGGTGTTCACTACACTGTACATATGTATGTATGTATTTAAGTTGGTACTAAAGAAACAATAAAAACATTTTAATTTACAATTTCGCAACTCTTAATAAACATACATACATACATACATACATATGTATTTATTAAAGTGATAGTGAAAATTTTATATTATATTCGTAAAACAGAAAGAAAAAGTCTAAACTGTTTTTTTTTTTTATTTCAATTCCAAAAACTGCGATTTTACCGATAAAAATAGTGTACACTCATCCAAATACAAGAATGAACCCATTTGCCGTATTCTTTAGAAATACTTTTGTTAGTGACTCACTGAAGGTCTGTCCGTCTGTCTGGCTGCTCTTTCATCTTTTGGAGAGCTCAAAAGCTCTACGTACATACATTGTACGTGACAGATTAAGGTAGGTTTTTACCTGCCGTTCTATTTAATTTGTTTTATGGCAAGAAAAAAACAATACTCATGGGTTTTGTATGTACTACATATGTACATATGTATGTAGTTGGTAGTTAGTTAGCAACGTCGTTAGCTTTCTATATGAACCATTACATACTCTTATGCATATGTTTATTTATCCGCTGGTGGATGAATGATCCAACATTGTGAAATATTATCACAACTTTAAAAAAACACTTATGACGTCTCCATATTCTTGTGAGAATGTTGTTGTCGGTGAAGTATGTAAACATTTTAAATGTTTCTGTCGGTTTTACCAATCAAAAGGCATTTATAAGACATTGCAAAGAATTGTGAAAATCATTGACTACTACCAGGTGAGCGAAATAAATGCAACAGAGCAAAGGCAACCAAGCAAAAAACATATTAAAACTAAAGTTGAAAATGCGTAGGTTTTAAGAGAATATTTTAAATGTTTAGACTAAATGTTAAGCGTATCGATTTCCACACTAGAGAATTTTCCATTAGGCCTCTTAGTTATACTTAGCAACTAAATACATATGTATGTACAACTAAGTATATATCGCAGCGCCTACACCTACACCAATAAATCCATACTAAATTCAAAACCAGCAAGAACCCATTTATAATTTTATTCGTTAAAAGAATTTCTCAAAACTTTATTGAAACTTAGCAAATAAGCCTTTAATAAACACAAAATACTTTTTATGAATAAGTGCTTCATTAGTTTTTACCTTCACTTGCCGTTCTTTTCTGTAGCTTATAATTTGACATTACTTTTACTGTTACAATTTGTTTAGAAACTCGGTTCGCTTTATTTTCTGGCAACCTGTAAAATTATTTGTTGCGCAAAATATAATTTTCTAAAAATAAAGTTATAGGTTTTTAACGCCCATTTTTCATAAAACTCCATCACTTTTTAATAATTTTTTTTAAACTTTTAAGTTCATGTGTGTGAACCGTCACTAAATAATAATGCTGAAGTTGTATTTACAGTGGCAGCACCAAGGCAACTGAAATTTTTGCATACTATTATTCTGATGGGCATATGAAAGTCCATTTAATTTTTTTTACAATCAATATATTGTATATATGTAAATATTATTATTGTATTGCTGTAATTTTGCTCAAATGCTGGCACCTTAAAATAACTAAAATATTTGTGCTCAACGAATTACTGGGTCAGGCACACAGCCGAGCAATTAATACTAATGTGTCAGTGAAGACTTGGCAATATGTTGTAACATACTTTTCAATATCATACTATTTACCATCTACATTACTTAGAAGTAATCAAGTAACGATTTTATTGTTATCTTATCTTATCAGATATATGTATGTATAAGTCTATATATAAGTAATTATGCATACCTTTCAATTTCTTTACCGTCTGTATTATTAAAATGTGATGAAGAAATTACTCGATTATTATCTGATATGTGTATAAGCACATAGTTGTTGTTTATCAAAGACTGATTAAAAAATTTGAGTGAAGTAATTTGACTGATATACATACGTATGTATGTATGTATATGTATGTACTTGCCTCCCACGACATCGCCATGTTATTTGTAAAATAATTACTTAAAATGCGTAAGTGGATGTTACGAAGATTTATTTTTATTGTTTATTAACATTTTAGCTTCTTATTTTTCAATAGAAATCTTTGCTGGGGTTGCCCTTTGCTTTGGCAGTTAAGTTTAGACATAGTTTCGGCTCTGTTTAGTTTCAGGATTCCTACAAAGCCACCTTCAGTTTAACCAATGTGTGGTATACTGTACCTTTCCATAGATACTTTGTCTCAACTGACTCACTCAAAACTTTAGCGTTATTATTTAGAAAAATGTGACACTTTTGGAATGAATCAAATATCGAGTAATTGAGTGTTACTACAAATATTCAAAGATAAGGAAAGGTTTTGATGATTACAGAGTTGTATTTTTGGAGCACTTACATACATATATGTACACATGTACATACATACATACACTTGGAAGGAAAATCTTAATATAATTAAAAGTAATTGGTTTCAAAGCAAAAAATATTTACTAATGTATTTTCAAAGTAACAGAATTTACTAGCACTATTTCTCTTGAAAACAATTGGAATTTTAGAAAGCAGCCGAATATACATATTTTAAGGTTTTTGTTTGTTGCTGATACATATTAACTCTGTATCTATTGTATTTAAATACATACATACATGTACATGTGTACGCGTGTATAAAATCTTATTGGAAAAAATACAACTAAAAGCAATGGAAATTTAATTTTTAGGTTAAACGTTTCCATATTTTGTTATTATAAGACTGCGCTTAAAAATTTAAGTAAGACTTTTATGGCTACATTTTTCGTAATTTTTTTATTGCAATGTAATTTTTTTTATTATAAACTAGAATTTAATCAGCGACTTAATTTTTGTTTTTTGGTTGTTTTGTTTTAATTTATTTCGCTCCTATTTTTTGTTTCAGCAAATGAAAAATATAAAGAAATCTGCACTTTCACGAGGTTTCAATATATCCCTTTTTTATGTCATTTGCATTTGTTAGTTTCTCTAATTTTTCATTGATATTCTTTAATAAATTTTTAATTATTATAAACAACATTTTTAAATGTAGAGCAAGAAGTTGTGCAACGAAACTTAGCAGCACTTTTTACCTTAAACCTTCTTTAGCATCACAAAAATGTGTCAATATTTTTGCATCTGTTGTAATAAGTTTCGATGCAAAGTTTTTAATTTGTTTGGAATTGGTCTTTTGCGAAAATGGAAATGAAATCGAGGATGCCTAGTAATAAATATCATGCTTGCGCAAAAGGTTGGTTAAAAAAACATCTCTTATAGGCTAAAGTGGTGTCTGCAACAATGGAACGATTTTTTTTTTATCTTACGGCATGGTAAAAATTTTTCTGACAGCTGGCCAAAAATTCTTATACCAAACGCGGCCAATGTTTGTTATATTGCAGTATGTTCTCATCCCTGGATCATTTACGAACGTACCAAATTTTAATTTATTTGCAATTTACATACATACCTGTTGAAATAATAAAATATTGTTAAAATTTTACCTGCAATGAGATGATATATGACATCATTAATAAATAAATTTAAGTATTAAGAATTAACGGCTGATTAAAACAAAATATTATTTACAAAGAATGTGCATTATAAAACAAAAATTTTAATTTTTACTAATAAAATAATTTTCTTATAAAAATTTGGCTTAAGTGTTATCAAAAATAGGCATATGGATTATAATATCCTATATAAAATAAATTATATTTCAAAAACAAATAAAATTGACATGAGGGGCAACATGTTGTTTTGCTATATAGTTGTTATAATTGCCTTAATCGGGATATACAAAATAAGCAAATTTATAGTATTAGTGAAAATATGTTAGCGTGTGTGACAGTGGCGGCACTTGATCGAAAATGA
This sequence comes from Epicampocera succincta, assembly GCA_932526305.1. Classification (NCBI taxonomy): domain Eukaryota; kingdom Metazoa; phylum Arthropoda; class Insecta; order Diptera; family Tachinidae; genus Epicampocera; species Epicampocera succincta. The sequence continues at coordinate 51,506,128 of OW052037.1, read as the reverse complement.
AACATTTTTGATTTGAGGCCGACGTGTCTTTAAACTGGCTGAACAGCCACGGATGTTCAATAAGTTTTCGAAGCTTTCATTGACAAAAAAAAAGAAGGAAAAGTTTTGTAGAAAATTCAACGTCAATTTCAAATATGTACAAGGATATTAAATGCCCCAAAAGAGAACAAACAAACCCAAATTGCTTGCAAAACTGATCGAGAATTAGCCATAAATCAAAGATCAAAATTGCACATCAACGCAAGGAAAGCAATGTTTGCCAAATACATACGTATAAATAGGATGGCTTGGAGTTTTTAGCATTTATATAAAAAAAAATTGTATTAAGCACGACAAAAGAAAAAGTACTCGTCATTAATTTTACAACAACTAATCATTTCTTTTTATCGTCCCTGGCATCACTCTAACTAAAATAATAGAACTTGATCGGAACACACACTTATACGACCAAATCATTATATACTCGTACATTAAGTCGAAAAATTGAAATTTGCCACATATAAAAAATAAAACAAAACTAGCAAAAAAATAAAAAGATACACACAATTTCATGCACAACATTTTCACTTAATATTCGTGTATTTATTAGCTCATTTCCATTTGTAGCAATAACGCAATTTGAATACTTTTTTTTAAATTACCTTACAATTAATTTAATTAAATATTAATTTTATCATTTTCATTGGAAATTAAGCTGCATCATTCAAAACAATCTCGAATTATAAAAAAATGCTACAAACAATTACTAAAGCTCAAAATAGCCTTCCACATAAAAAACTTACAACCAACAATAAAACATCATTTTTGATCATATCAAGTGCATGAATGCATTATAAGCATAAACTGCATATTAAGTTCATACTCGTATGCACGCACATACATACATATATGTATGTGTAGGTTTGTATGTGCTATTTCGATACTAGTAAAAATGCCAAAGAGATGGGATCGTGACACCGATTGCATCACTTGCCTGTTCTTGTATGTAATAGTGCTTTCGCGGCGTTGCGCTGAATAATATTAATATACTTTTGAAATTAGAAAAACATTATATAGATACATACATACATATATATGTATGATACATACATACATACATACATACATACATACATACATATATATATATATATATATATATATATATATATATATATATATATATATATAAAAAGTGCAAATGGTTGCCGCTCCAGGCCACTTTACATTCCTTCTGTATTAAGCCTACAATATACATACATATGTATGTATATATATATATTATATATATATATATATATATATATATATATATATATATATATATATATATATATATATATATATATATATATATATATATATATATATATATATAATATATATATATACATACATATGTATGTATATTGTAGGCTTAATACAGAAGGAATGTAAAGTGGCCTGGAGCGGCAACCATTTGCACTTTTTTGCAATGACTGTGGAACAGTATGGAACGAATTAAAAACTGTTTGCTATTCCATAATACAAATGGCACTATTTTTGGACAGAATATATTTGGTCTAAGGTGAAACGCGTAATGATATGACAGTTGTTATGATTTTTGTGACAAATGTCGTGTGTTTCGTATTCTGCACATGTTTGCAGTAACAAAATGCCTTCAATCATTTAAACAATATGATACAGAAAGCAAAAGCTTTTGACTGCTACAGGTGCACTGAAACTCCCTTACAGAAGACAGAGAAATTTAATGGATATCAGAATGGTTTTTACGACAACAAGAATGTCATACTTCAGTGAGAAGTAGACAGTTAAAAGACAAAAAAAATTGTAATCCAATAATACGAATTTTTCAAACATACGAAAAACAAATCAAATAATGTTGAAAAAACATGATATATCAGTTAATTGATATAATTAATACCGTCAATAAGATATTGCTTTATTAACATGATGTATTATTAAAATGAAAAAACGTAATTCATCAATGACTTACATACATATCTCAAACATTAAAACAGTCAAATTAAATATTCCCCAAATGCAAACACATTTTAAAGCAGGCGGCAAAACTATGTAAATAAAAAACGCGGTTGTAAAGCTTTTCTAGTTCAGTTTTCTTTTTAAGAATATTTTCTCACTTCACTGTAGAATAAAATTGTTTGCAAGCATGCAAGACCATGAACGTTCACGTCTCATGCCGCGAATTCCATCTCTAGTACGTGTCAGGTAGATAGATCATACTCGTGTTGTAAAATTGTTCATGTGAATTTGGTGCGGTACAATAAATGTTTGTTATTTTTGTTATATAACAAGAGTTGTAAATACATACATACATATGTACATATTTAATTACATATCTACATACATATGTACATACATTATTTCATTCATTGTACATTGTATTTTTTCTCCCCTGATAGAAACATGTACAAATTTTAATACATTTACATATCTACATACATACATACATACGTACAAATTCGAATTGTTTGGCTGAGAAATGAAATAAAATCATTGTACTTTATTACAAAATACTCATGAAATTAAACAACAATGGCCTAAAGAATTGCTAAAGCGCTTAAAATCATCAGGGATGCAACTGTTTAACAATAATTATAGAAACGAAACGTTACTCTTTGCATAATGAAATTGATTTTTTTTATTTAATTTCAATTTTGTAATGATTTCTAAAATATTTGTATGACGCCATAGAGATATAAACGAATGTTTATTTGTTTAGTAGTAGCCAGGCAACGAAACAAAAGTAGTTTCTTTTATAAATTTGGCCGATAATTTTTCGGCAAAGACTTTATTCAAAATAATCTATTCGAAATTACTACACATGCAGTACCTGATAAATTAAAAACAACTCTGAATGGTGTTATAGGATGGAAGTTCTCTTACCAGTAATGCCTATAACTTTTTTAATCGCTATAACAGTGTTGGTTTTCAGTGTTTCGAGAGGATGTGAATGACGCCCTGGAGGCGCCAGCGCAGCAGCAATCGGTGAAAATAGTCAAATAACTACTAGAGAAGTTGCCGAAAATTTCGGGATATCGGCGACGACTAATGCATTTTTTCCAGAAATTTAGGGCATAAAGCTTGTGGTAGCGAAGTGCGTCCTAAATTCGTTGAATTTTGTTCGTATTTTTTTCGGGGCAAAAACAAACACATTCATCAGATTTGACTACGCCAGGACTTTTTGCTGTTCTTAAGATTAAAGAGATCCGTGAGAGGACGGCGTTTTGTGGCGATTGAGAATACAAAAACCGAACCGAATTGATGAATAAATAAATATTTTTGAAAAAAATCAAGATCGAGCAAAGTTTGATTCTTGGGATTCATGTAATAAGAAACTTAAACAATATTATGGACTATTGTGCGCATTAATATCGCTGAATTGGACAATTATTTATTGCACCTACAATAAAATTAAACCATCTCTGTCTTTTTACAAACAACAGAATATTTCTGAAAGTTTAAAACAACCCCAATTAGTTGAACACAATTAACTTATAAAGGAAACATGTTGCTGGAATGCGACCCAAATTTGTTTATATTTGTTTTTTTAGTATTCAAAGTCATATAAAATTAACATGAAGGGTAATTGAACCTTTTCCGCGTAAATGATAAACAATTTGGAAATCCTAAACGGCTGTTACACGTTCCTAAGAAATAATCATATACTATAATAAAAGATAAGATTTAAAACGAATTGAATAAAGAATATTAACACGAAGAACACAACTGTTATCAAGTTTTAGCAAATAAAGCTTGTACATAAGAGCGTATACACTGAAAAAAATTATATAAAGGTGTGTGGTATTAGTCAAGAAGACGATTGTCTACATAAGTAATTATTCATGTAATTCGTCCCTCGTATACTATAATTTGCACATATAAAAATTTATTAATATTTCGTATTATATTTTTATTTCATAGGATTTTTGGATTTAATTTTTATGGAATTATTAGCGAATAATATTTTGTATTATATATTTCATTATATTTGTGGATCATATTTTAAATATTAAAAAAAAATTAATTAACAACAAAATGAGCTTCTTAATTTAAAAAATTCATTTTGTCATTCTTATTACACAGCATATAAAGTTTTAGATGAGTTTTAATTCAAATATTCCATACAAAATTTTAATAAAATTAATTCTTATATAAATACGTATAGAAGTTTTTCCTGAATATATTCCAAGTATACTAAGGGTTTATATGTAAAAAATGTCAGAGGAATTATTTTTATTAAAATTATAAATATAGCTGTATTTAGTTTGTTTTCCAGCTGTCTATATACATACATACATATGTCAAAATTTCGTAGTTGCCACTCTCGTTACTTGTCAGAATACGTGAAAACCTTTGAAAAATACGAGTATCTTCAAATGTTTAGCCTTATATGCAATTGGCTTTAAGAACACAATGAGTTTTATAATTAAAAATTTTTAAAATAAAAAAACATTTTCAGTGCATACCCATATTCAATTTGCTAGTTGAGTACATTGTGTTTAATTTCGTTGAAATTATGGGTTTAAAAGTTTATTTAATTTTGGTTTTCTACGGAATACGACACAATACGAAAGAAATAATAAATCTATTTTTGTTTACTAAGCAGACTAACTTTGTGCTTAAAGAGAAATTTAATAATTACCAAATTTTTAAGAAATTTCATGTGCCCTATTTATTTGAAGCAAAAAACAAAACAAATTTTGTTGCAAAAAAAAAGTTTTTAATTTATATGCTTCAGCATGAGAGAATAATTTGATGGATGTTGTGTGCAAATTTATGCCAGAACTTCTTTTAGGTAGATCTATGTAATTCAATTAAGAATTGGCAAACGTTGAAAGAGGAAAACTCACTTTTATGCAGGCAGATATGGATTTAGGGAACCCATGAAACAGATATTTCCCATCCCATCCGTAAAAGAATCCAAATATATAATTGACTCGATTTTGGGCTGCTAATTTATTTCTAAACTTTACACGCCAAATGTGTTGATTTTGGGATTCTCAGTTTGCCAGTGATTTCAAGTCTAATATATTTTTTATGCATACATATGTAGGTATACTATAAAATCATTAATTTATACAGCCTTGTGTTCAAATTATAAGTTTCTTTAGTTGAACAATCTCTGAAAACAGTAATATAATTTATTACAAACAGACATTTTGTAAGTCTTCTAAATTGAGAATTAAAGAGAGAAACTCAAAATATGAGTTAATTTCCAAACATTAAAACCAAACAAAAGTTTTGTAGAAACGGGATAAGTTCGAGACTCTTATTTTCGAATCGATTTTATTTAAAAAAATTATTAACAAATATTTTCGAAAATACAAAATTTTCAAACAAATTCATTCTCGCAGACATTCGTCATAATAAACCAAAAAAAAATATGGCATAAAAATAACAAGACTAAGAATTCTAGCAAAACGCAACAATTATGTGAATGGCGCCAAAAAACTCATCGTTTAGAGTTGCACATGCTGTTTACACGTTTAATGATTCCAGCATTTTAAAGGTAAAATCCGTATTCTCTAATAAGACTGAAGATTTCGTTTGTTTCCACGTTCAATTTCAATTTACACTTCAGAAAACACATCCTCCAAATACGTGTACATACATTCATATTTTTGCACTCAAGGTTCAAGAACCGACACCAAACAACTTCAATCCGCATGTGGTAAAAATTGTTTATACGTACATACATATTTAGTTCAAACATACAGATACACGTACTACATGTGCATACTAACTATTGATTACTGTACTTGTATGTGGTGGTATGCCATCACACACTCTAGTTTTTATGCCACATACAGCGCTTTTCTGTTCATTTTTGAAATGATGATTAACAAAATCAAGTGTTTGTAGTACAAACATTTCGCTCTACTTTACTTTGTATTGTATTAATTTTAATCAGGGACTCTAACAGTTACATATGTATGTATGTTACGATTCAGTCAGTAAAAAAAAACAAAAATTGAGTTATTTTTTTACCGAAAATAACTGTAATTTTTAACTTAAATATTTTTGAGCAGTAATAACTGTTATTTTTAACTTTGTTTTCAAAGCACACGTACATATGTACATACATATAATTTATTTGTTCGTTAGATAACTACTATAGATCGTCTTTACACACATACATATGTACGTATGTATGTATGTATTTTCCTGCTTTATTTTCATTTTGGGGTTTTGCTGAATTGTGGTCGTATTAATGGAAAAAAAGAGATTTATAAAATGAATTTCATATGAAAAATCTCTTTTATATAGTACATATGAATGCAATGAAATGCTAAAGGAGTTGCCCAGTACAAGTATCTACGTGCCAGTTGCCACTTCGCTTTCTCCCCCAAAATTCATAAGTTAATCAACAAAAGTTGAAGGGTCGGGAATATCTTAGTTTCAATCAAATACAACTCTGGACTCAAACTTTGTAGGTTAGAAACATGTTATTTGTGAAATGATATCTCTCTTTTATTTCGTAGTTTCACTTTAAAACTTTCATTGCAAAAGTATTACAACTACATTTCTTTAAAGTTTTCGTTCTGATTTATAGCCGTTTGACAGAAATAACTGAAGATATGTGATATGCATTCAAGACATGTTTCCAATTTTTCTAATAAGAAAAATATAACTCTGTTGAAAATTGACATCTATTTTAAAATTACAATATCTTTAACATAGACATTTTTCTTTAATTGGCGAAACATTTCTTAAATCGAATAAAGAAAGAAAATAATGCTGGATTTTAAAACGTGGAACAAAAAAAGCATTAAAATATATATGTATATACAATATATGTATATACTTATGTATATATAAACTTTTAACATAAAAGCAAAACAACTTACAAAATAAACTAAGCGATGTTCGCTTACAGTTTTTTGAACAACGGAAAGCAATTTAAGAACAGACTAAAGGACTTAATCGTGTAATGCTGGAATTCATTAAAATGAAATGGAAAGTTCATAAATAGTCTGCGGCAGCAAAATTGTCGCCAACGATACCGTTCGAGATCGTGGTACAGTACAGGCAAGAAAAATTACTAACATCCGAAGTTTATTTTGTCTGCATAAAACGAAACAACAAAAATGTTTCTAAAAGATAAACACTACATTTAATTTTCCTTACAAAAGTTCCTTATAAAAATTTTTAACTTAAAGTACTTTCGGTCCGTGGTTTATAATTATAGACCAAAGCAATGTGTTAAAATTTACTCGTTCACAGAAAAAGCCTGCGAAAAGTACCGTTTTAATGTAAAGTTTTAACAGTTTTCTTAAGTTAAAAATAAAAAGCCTTCAGCAACAAAAAATGAATATTCGTACAATAATTAAATTGATTTTGTTTTGTTACATTAGCCTTAATATTTGTTTGCTTTCAATTTTACGTACAAAATTATACTTATTTGTTTCTTTTTTACAAAAAATAGAAAAGAAATCTATTAAAAATTTCTAAGAATTTTAAAAAGCAACAAAAATAGATATTTTTCCACTCAATGTTTGTTATACAGTGAAACATGGTTGGTATAAGCTAAAAACTTTTTATTTTCGAATTTAAAAATACATATTTTCTTAATTTGTTGTTATTAGTCGGAAATTAAAAATGCTTCGTCATAGTGGCAAGATTAAAATTTTTTTTATTAATATGTCGTTCAACAACTTAAATCTTCTCAATTCTCTATTCTGTTCATCTGTAAACCAAAATAAAAATACTTTGTGCTAGAATTTTAAATAAGAAAGAGCAATACTATTATGTAATTATAAACAAATTTTCTAAGAATTTTTAAATAATTTAAAAATAAAAGCAAAATATCTACACACAATATATGTTTGTACATAATATATGTAGTATGTATGTATATATTAAATATGCAAATCTATATTTTTAGACTTAAATATATAAAGACGCAATAAAAGATTTTCAAGATCTTTCCACTGAATTTTTCATATTCTTAGGCACATGCCCAATAACCTGCTTATATAAAATATTATACATATAATATACACTAAGAGGAAATTATTACGCACCTGAATCTGTCAGGCAATTCAAAGAAATATAAGATATGACATTTAGTTGTAAATATGCGAAGGGCGAAACGATAAAATCGATAATGAAAATTTTCTATGGAAAATCCAACCATGTATAATATAAGTTTTCTTTAGAAAACTCAGCATTTTGGGAAGGAAATTTATAATTTATAAAAATTTTGCTTTAAAGATTTATAGATAGAAAAAATTACTTAAAACACTTGAATTCGTTATAAGCAAATCATTAATAATGAAAATTTCGGTAGTATTAATTTGATAAAAAAAAAAGTTAGCGATATTTGAATTTCGTGTATAATATTTTTATTATCGATAAATTATTTATTGGAATCTTTAATGCGCGATAAATTTATGTTTATAGTGGAATACATACAAAACGTTTAATAGTGAATTTCTACAGGATAATGCCGGTAAATGCGAGTTCGAAACAATTATTCCACGTACTTGGTAAGTATAGCGATTCATATTTTGTTGACGTTTATTTTGTATCTGTTTACTTCACAGACGTCAAATCACAATTGACATTAGCGCCATTTATACAAACTATAGCATCTTCCGATACAGATGATTAATTGTATGCATAAACGCATAACCATAATTTATTATTATATGCACGAAAACAAAAGGAAAAATAATTCTTTGTCTAATAAAATGCACATATGTATGTATTTTTTAATAACTCAAATAACAACAAAAACTAAAACTTAAGATACACTTGAAAATGTAATATTGGGGTTGTAAACACTATGGAATTAAAAGTGAAACAAAATTGAAGTCAAGTTTTATTAGGTTTGCATACAAGAAAAAGACAAAGTGAATTTAAGAAAAGAATCCCTATTGAGAAAAAAGGCAGGAAATTTGAAAGTAAAAATTTTCAAAAATACTCGTACACAACAGGGCAACAAAAAGTCGACGACCAATAAGTTTTTTTGTGGCATTTTGTAAGGATAAAAAAGTAGATAAAAAAACACCGAAAATGTTTGTATTTACACTACAGAAGCGCACGCTGCTTTCAGCAACGAGTACAACAAAGTGTGTTGGCTTGAGACAGGAAAAGAACGGAAGAAAAAACTGAGATAAAACAGATATGTATGTATGCATGTGTGTATGTATGTACATATTTGTATGTTTACATAACAGCTGTTGACATAATGTGTTCTGTGTGTGCGTGTTCTCACACACAATTTTATTTATTGTATGTACTATGCACATATTTAAAGATCAGAAAAAGAGGTTACACGAGTTCAAAGGAAACCAGATGACACAAGCAACAAGGAATGAGAAAAATAGTGGAAGGATAACTAAATAGGTAAAAACTAAACGAAGAATATAAAGAAATAAGACCCCTTTGTGCTTTTTATTTTGTTTTAGATTTCACACATTCGTACTTACAGTGTACATATGGATATATGTATGTATGTATGCACATATGTATGTATGTGTGCATGAACGTAAACAGATACGCTTTCATTTGTAAGCCAAAAACTGTTAAGGTAATTTTCAGAATTTTCGTACAACATAAGGAACAAAAAAGGTGTTATTTCTCGTATTACAAAAGAGGTATGTACATACATATGGAAGGAATATGTACACACATCTACATACATACATGAATAGCTCTTATAAGGATTCGAGTTTTTTATTGCAATAATTTGATCAGTTTTCAAGTTTAGAAATTCAATTGAATTTCAACAAAAAAATTCTTCTCAGAAATTTTTATTATAATTTCTTTTTTAACTTTTGGATACCAAAAAAGTGACTTTTATTAACCAAAGTTAAGCTGTAAAGGCATTTAAAAATAATATAAGGCAATTTTAGAGTTTTTTTCTATTTATTTTAGGTCAAGCAAAACGCCATATAAAGCAAAAAGCTAAAACTACTAGATGTGCTAATTGTAAAAAAAAAGGTTGAGGGGTAAAATAATATGTAATTTAAAGCTGTGAATAATGAATCCATCATATGAATCAATGATATGAACAGAATGAGAGGGAATGATAAGAGGTAGTTAGTGGCGGAATGTATACAATTATGTAGGTATGTATACATATTTACATATGTACATATGTATGTATATATGTACATATCTAAATCACGGAATGCATCATACGTGTCTATGCTTTGTGCTGTCACAGTCAATTGTATTGTTTTGACAGACATTTAAGAACGCGTTAGCTGTGCTAAAGACTTTCAACTTAAAAATTTAGTTTGCGTTGCTCCCTTTTTCTATTTATTTTGCATATTTATTTCTTTTGCTTTATTTAAGAGATCGAAAGTTAACAGTGTGTCATGCCTGTTGTCAACTTTTTCCCAAAATATATCACTAAAATTTACTAAAAAATAACTTTAAAAACGTTAAAGTACATACATACATATATTCTTTTTGAAAATTTAGAAAAAAAGTTAAATTTTTGTATTATTCACCAATTTTTATATTTATAGTTTTTTAAAACGATTGCAACAATTTTGGTAATTTTGCCAAGAAAAGCCAAAATCGTAAGTCGTAAGTAGATTTGTAGGTGTATTAAAAAATATTAGTTCTAGACATGAGAAAATTTTGTTAGGCCAAAATACAAAAAAACGTAGTTTTCATACGGGGTCTTATAAAACTTTAGTCATGTGTAAGCCTTAAATAGGGAAATATATGTACATACGCTTACCTACACACATAACGAATAAAATCATATGTCGTTGCCTTAATATAGAAAGGTTATCATTTAGTTTCATTTTTCAAAGTAAAGTTTTTTGTATGTTTCAATAAAACATACAATAATTTATCAAAGTTTGCACCAAACCCACATCATAGAAAAAATAATAATTTAGATTATATACTTTGTAACTAATAACTGCAAAATATAAGAAACCCATCTTTCATAATCAATATTTTATAAGAATTATTTTCTAATTTCACTAGAACTACAGCATTTTTTTAAACCAATTTTAAACCATTTTCTTATTAATTTAAAGCCACGACTTTACCGCAAAATATGCTAGATTTTACGAAAAAATAGTTGAATAGGCTAATATTGCCCGCAATTGAAATACTCATTAAGTTTGTAATAGTTTAGACAAGGCAATCGTATACTTATACATACATACATACATACATATGTATGTACATATGCATTTTCCATCGAAATTCCAGATCTTGACCAATTTAGAGTCAAAAAAGAATATTTATTTAAAAAACAGAAAAACATAAACAACTTTCAAAAGCAACACGCACTATCATCGGGGGTTTTTTTAACCACCTGGTAGTAAACACGCCTTACTGCGGCGCTCTTATGTAAACACGTAATTACTAAATTGCAAAACTAAAAACACTTAAAAAAACTCTCCGTTTCATTGAAAGCATTTCCCAGAATAATTCGATTTCTGTAATAAAATTTTTTTGTTTATGATTTGCTCTTTTTAGTGGCAGGCAAATAAATATCAAATATACACTTACATACCCTTCCCACAACAGCGTATTCTCGGAAAAGTAAAACAAAATCTAAATTAAAAAAAAAATACAATAAATAAAATTATTTGCCTGAATATATTGATTTTCGTATGAAAACTAAATTTCAATTGTAGCAAAAATCAATATCGTCAATGGAATGTTTATAATTGTACGGTGCTACATGGAAGCCGCAAAACAATTTACATACATACATATACATGTACATGCAAACAGCAAAAACAATATTATTTTTTTATTAACATACGAATGCGTGTACGTACATTCATTCATTCTATACATAGTATGTATGTACATATATACACAACGTACGCTCTCGATATAGCCAACATTCGAAAGCGTTAACATATTGCATTGACATTGTCTACTCTAAAATGTCAAGTAAAGCACAAAACTGTCGAACGTTAATTCTAAATATAGAAAAAATTATGTAGTTATTAACGTTTTTTTTCATTAATTGTATATTGTAAATACAGTTACATATTGTTACTTTTGCTTAGTTGCTTAGTTACTTTCTTGTTCTCTTTTATTTGGTTTTAACGAATGATCACTTTCAAATACAATATCATTACTTTGATCTTAAAGTTGCACATTCAAAAACGTCAACAGATTGATAAACGTCACCACTCATGTTTTTAATTAGTTGACGTTATCCCGAGTGCACTGTATATATATATGTGTGTATATATGTATGTATTTTTCCTATTTCTAATTAAAATTTCTTTCGCTTGAAACGAAATTATGTATATTAAGCTGTGAATATGGATTTTGTTTATTTAACACCTTTTTCCAATAAAACAAAAACAGGCATTCACACAATTATTTTTCAGACGCCGCCAGAGTTTTTATTTATTCAAAATTTGGCATTCACACACATTTCATTTATAATGCATGTTTGTTTCTGTTGTGCATGTTGTGTTGTTTTTTTCTTTTCTTATTTTTAATTCCGATTTCAATTGAAAATATTTTCATGTGAACAATTAAAAAAAATTATTCTACGAATTGAAAATACCAATGAATTTCAATACATACATACTTATTTATGTATATATGCAATAAAGTGAAGAAAAAAATTATAAAAGAAGCAAAAATAAGTTAGCGCAGCAACAACAGCAACAGCAACAACAACAACGATAATTACATACATGCATACATATAACAAGAAAAAGCGGACACGTTCAAAGTATACCCGTCTGATTGTATGACAAGTAATACCACAATTTTTTTATTATGAGAAATTGAGGTAAAAAGATAATTTTTCTTGCTGTTGCTGTGGCTGTTGATGTTGCATTGAATTGTTGTTTAATATGTTAAGATGATCTCTCCAACAAGGAAAACAACATAATGAACAACACAGGAAATATGCTATACGAACAGTACAGAAAGGAAAATATTTACAAAAGAAATCTTATATGTATGTAATAAAATGCTGGATTCGACATCAATCTCCGAGACTTAAGACTGTAGACCTTCCTTACAAGTACATACAAAGAAATCTAGGACCCAAAGTTTTGTAGACTCTGTAAAAAACATATGTATATGTATAGAGGCACGAATTTACGACTTGCAAGTTTGCCAACATTTTGCACTGAAGCCATAGTATTATAAGTAAGATATAAACTTGCCAGACTATTGTCTGCCAATAAATTTAACTGCCATAAAAAAATTCCCAAATGTTTTTATGATAAACTTGCCAGATCCGTTCTTAGACATCATCAGAAGACTTTTTAAGGTGTTCATATACGTATGTATGTATGTATGTACACATATAGCAGTATAGTGGTAACAACCAATTGAAATATTTCTCTGACTATGTCGTCAGTTGCATTGTTGTAAACACAGCGTAAAATATGTGGTAATTACCTGAAGACATGGTAACGAAGAAAAAGTGTTCTCACGATTGTCAGATGTGCGACAATATACATAATTGTTTTATAATGTTGTAAAGCAAAAGTTGGTCGTTCGCTGCAATGGAAATTTTACTGAGAACAGTGTAAGATGTCTTGTATTGAATTTTTTATTTTCCTTAAGAACGTGTAGAACCACCCACTACTCTACAAAATCATATGGAAAATAAGGCCTGTAGACGGTTTACGGATGAAGCATTTTGTGTGAACAGTGACAGCCCTTAAAGCAATTTAGATTATGATATTTTTCACTTGGACTTTTATATAGACCGCATGAAATATATCAAAATGAACAGCCGAAGCCTGTTTATTGATTTACAAATTAATTAAAAATTATTTATTGGATTTAATTATACCGACAGAACAATTTAAAATTATTTCACTCACATCCACGTAAATTTTAAACTTTGTATTATAAAACTCAGATTGAGGAGAATTATCAAGCATTCCTGGAAAAATATAGTGTGTATTTGCTACGTACATACATACATACTACGTACATGTGTATGTATGTATAAACTACATATTATATACTGCCTGCATCCAACTTTCAATTTGAGAAGGCAATTTATTTATTTACGCACACAATTTTATGAAACATTTTTCGTGGAAAATAAAACCACTTTAATGAGACGCATGTCATAAGGCAACTCCCTCGTACATCCCATTCGCATTAATGTGGGTATGTTATCTTGTTTGTGAACAACATATTCCAATGAACTTATCAATTCCGGCTAAATTAAAAGAAAGCAACTAAAACAAAATTAAATATAAAAATGCAACCAACAGCTGACACTCACTCAATCAAAATATGTACATACATACATATGTATGTATGTATGAGGACAATGAAAACGATGAGTGTATGGACCCCTAAAAGGTCACATATGCCAAAAGCAAAAAAAGAGGAGCCCTATTAAAGCCAAATAGGTGAAAGATGTTGTGAATGGATGAATAAGTGTAAAGAAGTACGGATGTAAAGAGATCCAAGTGCGAGATAAACAAACAGACGCAAAACAGAACCGTATTGATGCACACACACATACATACATACATACATATGTATGCATATCGCACCCTAAATACAAAAGGATCACAACTCAAAATTTTCCAAAACTGACTTTTTTCCATAAATTAATTCAGAGTACACATCTCTAACTACTGCAAAAATTTCTTTCACATCACTATCTTCTTTAACTGGAAAAATATATATATAATACAGTTATGTCTATTTTTATGTTAAGTGTGTGCTCCTGCACGATGAACTAAACATAACCAGTTTTTTGTCTCCTGAAAATTTTAATATTTTGAGTTGTGACCCTTTTATATTTAGGGTGCGATATGTACATATGTTTAAGCATACAATCGTAGTCAAAGCATACGATTGCAGTAAGCTCCCGCATTTGGATGAGAGAGAGGGAGAGATGTAACAGTGTACACAGTGGCAGTTATTTCTCTTCGTTAACATTTTTAAGACTTCCAGCCACCATAAAATTTGTCATGGTAAAACGGTTTTAATTTCTTTTCTTTTTGTTTTCTTTTGGGTGCTTATCATTCCTTTCGAAAAATATTAGAGTAGTTTCAATAACCATTAATCCTTTTTCTTTTCAAATAAACTCATAAATGGCTTTATAAAATTAAATACAAATCGGGAGGAAAATTGCGCATCAGGGGTAAGAAATCGGTTTACTTATATAAAGATAAATCTATCTTTATCTAAGTTGAACACTCGTTTGTAGATCTGTATTCAAAACAAAATAAAATAAAAATATTTGAAACAAACTGTAAACTGTGTTCTTTTCCAATAAATTATTTTTGTTGAATGTAGTAAAAGCTGTTTCCCCAGGTTTATTGTACATATATGATATTGGAACAAAAATTTCGTTGAATCCGTTTAAAAGGTTCACAACAAAAATCGTAATTGAGTTCACGGAAAATATGCACCATTTTAAATTCTTTCCAATGAAAATTTCTTTTAACAAATTATTTGTAAATTAAAAAATATTAAAGTAGCATTTTGTCTTATCTGAGCAGAAAAGAAAATTTAAAAACTTATTACAACTCTTTGTCTGCTTCGTTTCTCAGGTCTGAATTCGTAGTTTCACATTTTGCAAGTCACTGTAAGTATATTTATGTGTGAAAAGAGTAGTCAGAGAGTGTTAAAATAACAATATATTTACTATATACAAAGTTATTGCCTTGTGATTATTGTTACCATGCTGTTGATGTTTTGTTGTTGGTATAGTCATTTTTTGTAAATTAAAACACTGCTTCAAATACTTATAACATTCTTAATTCATGTTTTATAAGATTAAATCATGTCATTCGCTGAACTGATGTCTTACAGTAAAACAAGCATGTAATTATGTACGTATGTATGTACATATATGTATAGTAAATATGAAAATATTTAGTTCGATGGTTTATTTTTTTGTATTCAAGGTACGAAAATGGGAACTAAAAATCAGATGATAAACTAAATATACATACGTGAACAGTTTTTGGACAATTTTTCACAGAACCAAATTATCAGTAATTTTCTTATATTTTCAATTTATCCATTCAATTATTTTTCCCTTACGTAAGCCACCCGTCTGTTAGACAGCAGGACTGCAAACAATAAGATGTAATTAATTTGAAAAACAAGCGCATAACATTGTTTAAGTAAAAGGAGCTGTAGTTATTTGACACAGTGTACGTTTTTATGTTTGCACTCGTATCCATGTTTATTTTGTTTTTACTGAGTGCTATTACTACCAACTTCTCTGGTCTTGTCACTTCTGAGAATTCGGTCTAAATTAGAAATGCGTTTCTTGGAACTTTTGGTTAATATTCGTTTATTGTTGACTGGTTGGTTGATTCTTTAGTTGTTGGTTGGTAGATTGTAAGTAACTCAGCGCTGGTTCGCTATTTGCTTCGTTATTTTGTTAGGTGAATGCGGTGATAGATTGTGGACTTAAAAAAAGACATACGGGCAGATGGATGCATAGTTGAATGAGTTGGTTTGCAGCTTTACGTGCGAATAATGTATGTATGAAAATTGAGTTACTACATACATACATATATGCATATGTATTTACATACATACAAACGTACATTTTTATGGATACATATCTCTTTTTTTAATATTCGTACGCCAATTAAATTGTTTTTCTTTCAAGTTTTCTTCTCCTCTGGTGAGTGAACAAATATTGTTTAACGCGATTTCTTTGAAGCAATTACAAGGTTTCATGAAAATATGAAAACATTCGCAAATTATGCATACATACATATTTATGTAGAATATGTATGTACATACATACATACGTAAATTCATATCTTCATTTGATTTCATAAATGCTTTAAGTTGCATTGAAAAAAAATGTTCAGGGAGGCAGAGAACTCTAATACTAAAATTTATCTACATATGTGCTTACAGTACGATCGCGATAAGATGAACCATCTAATATATGAACACTTTTTTACTTCCATTGAATACTCTAAAATATGAACTAAAAGCACTGACCTTCAAAATATGAACAGTTTTTTACTTTTTAAGAGATTTCATCGCAGACTTGAAATCAAAATGAAATGTAGCTAAATTCTAATTCAACTGAATAATAAGTAGGGGATTTCCCTCCTTGTTTGCTTTTAAATACTCTTCAGCTGTCAATCAAAATTTTTAACATACACGTTTTAGTTTTTGCACACATTCAGCTGGAATTCAATATTCTTTTTTTTAGAAGAAAAGTCAGAAATTTTAGAACCGTTAGGAAAAGGTTGACGAGCTTCTAAGTTAGCGAATATGATATTATTGAATGTGTTAACAACACGCTTATTGGACCTAAAAAAAAACTGTGTGACCTTCTGAGTAGCAAAAATAGAATATGCATTATACCGATGTTTTCTGAATATGAGAGCCAGAAAGATCCCTGTTAACAGACTATGTTAAAATAAAAGGCCAAAAACCTTAATAATAATATTAAATAAACTTTGTTTTTCAAATGAAATTGTTATATGAATCCAGCAAACAATAAATAAAAAATTTAACAAAAGAAACTGTTATTTTTTGGGAAAAACGTTTGTAGTTGGGAATTACATACCATACGCAAATATGAACAATCTTGCAAAAATGAACTTCATGTTATCGCGAGTGCACTTTATATACATATGTACATACATATGTATGTACTATGTATGTATGTATGTATGTAATCAAAATTCGCTTTAAATTTATATTTAACTTTTATGAATAAATTAATACCTATTTAAAGAAAAATATTCAGTTCTCTGTGCTCCTTGCAGAGATATTAACCGAAAAGATCATAAGTCAAATTAAAAAATGTTTTTTGTAATCTTAGGGATTATAGAATTTTGTTGATAAGAGTGTTATTTTTAACAGTATATTCAAATATACCGTTAACTTAATATAGAAAGGGCACATCTCTTGGGCTAAAATAGCACTATTATTTTTGTTTTGTTGTATTGAAGATTTTTAGTCTTCATTTTTTTTTTGCTTTTCTTTTAACTAACAGAACTTCGAGATAGGCTCTTTTTGTATTAAGCCATAGATATGCAAGTATGTACATATGTATGTATGTACGTATGTACATATAAACCAATTACATCCTTAGACCATGGAAGAAAATTTTTAAAATTCGAAATCATTTTACATACAGATGTAAATACATGCATATGTACATATATGTATATATAAGGGTTAAAGTTATTAGTAAGTAATAAACTTTATATGAAATCTATTTATTTTAACGCATTATATGAATAAAAATGAGCTTCTTGCACTTGAGCTGTTAAAAAACAAGTGGTAAAAATTTATTATGAGAATTTATTAAAAGAAATATTAAAAGCTACATATTCTAAAATAAATAGCAATTAGGTAGTATCAAATTCATAGCATAGATGTACAAATTCAAATGTGCCAACGTACATACATATGTGCATACATAAATACCTATTAGTATTTAGTATAGTGTAGTAATATTTGGACGAATTGCTAAACTAATGACATCAAGCGGACCCATGTTTACAAATTCTTTGAGCCAACTAAACAAAATGATATGTGTTGGATTTTCAAAGCTTAGATCCCGCTTTCGGCTAAATGTAAATGTCAACAGACAGTACAGTACGCAAGTACATAATTTTTAAAACGGCAGTCAATAAAAGTATAAAAAAAGTCCAATTTGCATCATCAACTTAAGCGCCAATAAGCTGGATGAACAATTGATATCACTGACTTAATTTAGCTTATCCGAACTGTGTTTAATCACAATCGCAAATTTTAAGATTTAACAGAAAATGCTCTATTTGAGTCAAAAATATAATGACTAATTTAACATCATTTAAACTTTTTTTCACAATTGTATTTAAAAAAAATTTTGTATAATTTGTGAACATATGAAAGAGAACAAACAGAGGAATATATCCGGTTTTTTTTCGATTATCGCCCATCTAGTAAAGCAGTGCATATACTGATCTTAACTATTCCATGCTGCTACAACTTAGAAATTTTATGGCCAAACTAAATTCTAATTAATGTTCATGATCTCAGTAAATAACATACACACCACATAAACATTTTCATCTTGCACGATGGTATAACTGAAAATCAGTCAGTTACTAATTTCAAAATCAACCATTTCAATGCTTTTATACCTACTTATGTAGGCATTAAATAAGAATATATGTATACATATGTATTTTCCTACATACATATATACAAAAGTTTAAAGAAAACCTTATAGGCAGCTAATTTTTCTTCAAATTAATTAAATGCTAATCTTCATTACAGCTTAACTAAATTGTTTTTATTTTTGTATACCTAAATAAAAATTTAGTTTTCTCGTTTCCCCTACTTTTGTTGAATTTCATATCTTTTTAAGAGAACTTTGTTCTTACTAGTATAATTTCAACGAATTTTAGCCAAAAAGTTAAGAAACAAACCTAATATTATGTTTGGATAAACATACATACATATGTATGTATGTATGTATGTGGGTATTTTTACGCAGAAATTTCAATTAAAATTTGGATTTTTTTTTAATTCAGTTTTTTTTGCTCTCACATCTCACATCAATTCCCATTTCAATACATTTTTGTATTTCTTTCTCTCTTCTACGTTTTGTTTTTTATTCAAAATTCTTAAGAAATATCTTAATCAAAACAAAATTCCAAGAATTTATACACACATATGTATGTATATATATACATACACACGAACATATCTCCTAAAGCACACTCAAATGGTCACAAAAGAGAACAAAAATAAAGAAAACACGTTTACGTTTTGTTTGTATTTTGTTGCTGTGCCTGTATGTTAAATGTTGTTGTCGTTAACAATGATGATAATAATGACGATTTTTACTCAATGAGCTTTTCGTATATTATTCTTATTTACCTTTTATTACTGTTGTTGCAAGAGTTGTATCCGTCGCATGTTGTTTTCATTACGTTATTGTACTATCATTGAACGATAAAACACACATACGCAACAAAGTACATACTTGTGTTAGCTGCTTTCTTAAGCTCAACTGCCTCTCGTCTTTCGGTGCTATTCATACATAAAATACTATGGCATAAGCAACTTTATTTCTTAATTTTTACGAACTTTACAATTTTTTTATGTCAATAGTAGTACAAATATATAAGTATATACTAAGTATATAAATATGTATGCATGTATAAACGGATTAGTTGTGCATGTGGTCTTCTCTTTTATTACAAATTTAATTTTTTTGTTTTTGGCGTTTACTTTGCGTTTTATTCAACTATTTCTTGGTAATCATTTGCCATTTACGTGGAAAATATCAACACACCTTGTAAAATTTCCTTAATTTTTTTCTTCTACACGCACAATTATTGCTTTTCCTTTCTTACCTATTATTAACAATGAACTTTTATTTTAGTACACAAAATTTCAGAACTGCACAAAATCTGGCTGTTATTAATAAGCATTTTCACCTATTATTGTATAACCATTAATGAATTAAATATCTTCACTTGTTTCACGATATATGTATGTATATTTTATTTTACATGTATGCATATTTTCAAGTTTGAACGTAATAAGCCCAATTATAACTTGTTTTCAATATGCATGTGAACATATCCGAATCGCCATCTTAACTAAATGGCCAAATTAAAATATCTTTAAGACTTATTAAGTAGAATCTTCCACACTGTTGCTAAAAGTGTAGTAGTGGTGAATTGAAAAATAGACTTGTTCAATGCAACATTGAATTTAAAATTGTGTTGAATTGTTCAAAAAAACCGTTAACATTGGAATACCTACATTTGCATTTAGAATGTACTTAGCTAAATTTTTAATATAAGTAATAATTGTTATTCGCTAATACTTTAAATAAATAAATTGATGTAATATTTCATAGTTTATGCACTAGAGCGACTTATACGTTTATAATACTGGCATGATCAAATTTAAATAAAATGTTAGAAGGTTCTATTGCACGATCTCGATCGTTAACGTTGGCAAATATTTTGAAAGACGAAAGAAACTCCTTATGTGCGATGTACTGTTACACTTAACAAAATCCATCACATTTTTTTCTTTGGGCTACGAACCAATTTTTTGGAGTTTCAAATGCTTCCGAACGTTAAAGTTCTAGATCGTAACACATGTTCATCATTTTTATTAAGTTTTATTTTAATTAGAGCTACATATTCATATATTAAAAAAAATTAACTTTATTTTAAATGAATTTTAAAAAATTTGGTAAGAATATTTTAAATAAAATAATAATTTAAATTTCAGTGTAAAAAGCCATAGATACTGTGTGACGATTTAAAAAATTATTCGGATTCGAAGTAAACCACGAAGTGTTGTTAGACAAGCTATCACTAATGGCATTTAGTATTACTGCCCTCAAGTGGCCTCAGTCATAATAGAATTCAACAACAAGCCAAGTTTGGAAAAGTTTCATCATTGGAACTTAAATGATCTGAAAGATCAACTTCTATTCCAGGCCGATATTAAGAAGCTTGAAGAGTTGTGTAGAGTTAATTTGATGTATCTTAACATAAAAAATGTAAGCATATGTCATTATATCGAATTAATATATGAATTAATGAAACAACGCTGGGAAAACTTGAAAGTAGTACTGATCTGGTGTTTAAAGTATTACTGATCTGGTGATCATAAGCCTGCTGTTATCCTATTGCACTAACTCTTAATAAGGCTTCTGGTGTTCTTAGATTTATGAAACCATGGTGTAAAGAATTTTCAAATTCTGACATCACAAAACACCTCTATACTTCTTTAGTCCGGGCCATTCATGAATATGGATCAATTACCATGGTTTTTTTAGACTGCAAAGATTTATAGTCTATAGACTTAAATAAATAAATAAAACATAAGTGTTATTAAGAAAAGTAACTATTTTTTGCTGAAAACCATAATGTCACCCTCGTATACTGCCTGAGAATTGTTTATCATCTTAAAATTTGCTATACAAAATATAGAGGAGCATATTAAATCTCTCTATATGCGAAACATGTTTCTGTTAAAACTAAATACAAAATATTGAATGCATATTTTGTCAATGACTTATTTGTAACCAGTGATGATTTTCAATTGTGATGAGTTTGAAAGCGTTTGTCTATCGTCTTAGATGGAAAAATGTACACACTTAGAATGCATTCTCAATTCAAAAGATTATAAAAATATATAAAAAATTAAGTTTATACTAAACAGCCATACAAAAGCTTTATTATCTTAATAACGAGCATTTTAGTGTACAATCATAACTGCTACTAAACGGAACTCGCTTTAAAAACATTTGAGCAGAACAAACTCGCACAATTTAAAGAAAAGAACAATATTTGCTAGACATTCCTATCAATTTAACTGCACGACCTTAATTAAGCGTAAAAGAGTCGTTTAACTGAATTAGTAGCATAAACTAATTACGTAATTGGTTTCAATTACTTGTAATTAAGTTTTACATGTAAAAGTTTTTCCCATGATTGTTCAAGAATCCACAACATCGGCAGCGAAAATGTCAGACAGTCCCACAATGCATCGTTCCATATCGATGCCGGCCCAACCCCAGCCATTGCAAACAAAACCTATGAGACGTTCACAGGAAAAGGAAACACTGTTTGAAGAAGACTACTATCCCGAAAGTCCCAGCTGCGAAAGGCGTAAAAAGTCGATGTCATTCAATCGTGATCGCCTGGATTCCTGTACGCAAAGCGAAAGCAAGTGAGTAAAGAAAATTGTATTTGTTTTTCTGATGTTTGTTGAGTTTGATTGAGTTATGGTGACGAATTGCCTAATTGCATCAAATGATTCTAACTTTTTGTGCTTTTAAGCGATACGATAAGATAAGAGTGATTATTTTTAAGAGTAAATAGACGCAATAAAGGTACATGAAGAGCTACTTACTGTCTAAATAAATTATAAGTTTAATTGTTTAAGATAGTTATCAAGTAAGATAATAATTGGAAACAATTTGATGAACACAAAGAATTATGTATGTATAATGTATGTGTGTTCACATTTTTTTTTAAAGAATAATTTGATTTTAAACATAAAATTGCATAAA
Source organism: Epicampocera succincta (assembly GCA_932526305.1). Taxonomy (NCBI): domain Eukaryota; kingdom Metazoa; phylum Arthropoda; class Insecta; order Diptera; family Tachinidae; genus Epicampocera; species Epicampocera succincta. Next base: position 51,483,159 of record OW052037.1, on the reverse strand, counting down.
TCGTTCTCGATCTATTCGAATGTAAATGTATGTACTAAGATAAATGTGTACACAATACACATGTGACAGCAAAAAGTTGCCCCTCAAATTCGTCGTCATCGTTGTCATCGTTGTCACATTACATCACAATAAAGAATTACAATTCTTTAAGAATTGATGTTTATTACTTAAGGTCTAGAAAATTTGATAAATATATTAAAAATATTTCATTTCCAGCGCAATATTATTCTATTTTGTGTCATCATGATGTGACATTGATGATTATTTAACTTTTTAACTTAGTTTCAGCCAGTTCGCCAATATCAGCGCAGTCAATTACTGATTACCTGATAAAAAAAAACACGAAAACAGCCAAATTAACACAAATCCAATCTAATAAAATATAAATATAATAATAGCAAAATAAATATAAACACTTTACTCTTTTGCAAAAGGGCTTAGGAGAAAATTATGATAATTTTTTTTTTGAATTGAGTTAAAAAATACTTGCTATAGGCAGAACTGCTAAGAAATTTTGCTGAATCAACAAACACTTTTGGTTGAAAAAATTTCAATTGTTGGACTAGCAAATAACTCAATGGGATTGTCTAAAAAAATTGTGTGACAATTTTTTTTTGTGTAGACACTTTGGCAGCTATTTCGAGGATATGGAATGTAAGAAATTTATTTAGATATTAATTAAACATAAATTAATTAACTACATGTAAACGAATCTGTATATTTATGTATGTATATAAAACAAAAGGTGTGCTTGTTTGTACTTATGGAGACCAGATCTCTGAACTGATCTTTCTGAAATTTTCACATTTAGCTGGTACTCCGGAATGAATTGTAGGCTACATTTTTATAAACACTGCCACTCTTTTAAAGTATGTTGCTCCTTCCACATGCTTTTTAAGAGATTTTTATAATAAAATCGAGCATAATTTTGCGAATAATTTTCTTTACATTTTTTTTTTTTAATTTGGAGGGGAGAATATGTCAACAATTTCCCGCCCCCTAATTGATTAATAAATAACTTCGTCATCTGTGGACCGGGTTAAGCCAGCCAATTATAAATTACAATCAATGATTATGGATTTTTGAAAGTTTTTTCCTTATCAATTAGGGTTTTTTGTTTGTTTGTGCTTGAACTTTTCTATGCCACTGACTATAGACATTTCCAAATAGTGCGAAACGCGTCATTAGCACAGATATTAATAATTTTGAAATTTTTTATTAGCCACTATAAATTAAAATCTTTAAAAGGAAATCTTAATGAGTTCTAATGGAAATTCTATTGCAGCTTGCTGGCATCTGACTGGGCTGGCAGCACGATAGAACTGAATGCACCAGATTCCCGAAGAAACGGTAACAATAACTAAGTCCTTAATACAAGAATACCTTTAACTTTATTTACAATTATTACAATTAAATGAATATACATGGAAATTTTTCGAATAGAAGTTGATACCTTGTACTATCGTCCCAAGCCGTGTCGTGTTATAGAAAAGAATGGACGGGAGAATGTAACATTTAAAAAAATTCCTGAAAAATCTTGGCGCTATATAAGAGATTTTGTAACCACATTGGTAAGATGGGTCTTACCTAAACGATTTCTAGCACTTACAACACTGAGCACTGTAAATAACACACAAAATCCATTTCACTGTGATGATGGCGAACTAACAAATTGTGATAGCAAAATTTTAAAAAGCAATTCCGATGACGTAGAGCTTAAAAAGAAGCAACGTGTAACATTTAGTTTATTTGATTAAAAGTTATGTATGTGAACACTGGTTGTTTAACTCATTATTTTTCAGAAATAATTTCACTCATAATTTCTACGCGTGTACTTTTCTGATCCAACAACAATAAAATGAGGCATATTTTTCATACAACTAATACTACTAATAAATATCACTGTCATGTGTCCACACGTATAGACGAAAACGCCGATTACATACCTACATACTTCGGTTTTTACGTTTCTCTTTTGTAATAGATTGAATTAGATTGGAAATATATGCTGACCATGTTTGTCGGCAGTTATTTTCTAAGCTGGACATTTTTTGCTCTACTTTGTTATATGGTGGCTTTTTCTCATGGCGATCTCATGTTTGATGAGGTAACCGGCGAACGTTTGGGCGAAGGGAAAGAGCCCTGCATTATTGGCGTTTATGATTTCACTTCAATGCTAATTTATTCGATTGAGACTCAAACTACGATTGGTTTTGGTGAAAAATATCCCAGCGAAGAGTGTCCGGAAACTATGTTTTTATTCATACTACAAATAATAGTTTCTATTGCCATCGAAGGCGGTATGATAAGTATAATTTATGCGAAAACAGCTCGGCCGGTCAAGCAATTAACTAAGTTAAAATTTAGTGACAAGGCTGTGGTATGTATAGTTGAACAGTCCACTCGCGACTACGTGAACATCACTTAATACGAGTATAAACGCTGCGTATTTTGAAAGCCCTACACTGCGCTTATATAGATCGATTGATTTTCATTTGTTTTAACTGTGGATGTAGGCAAAATCGTATTGGGGGCAAAACCTACGTACGTATTCTTATAAAAATTACTTAAACTTAATGGCTGTAGATATTTAAGCCTAAAACTTGCACTATAATATTAAAAAGTAGTTCACTTAATACACGAAGTGAAACATTTTAATATATTGCCAAAGCGCTGGTTTGAATTAGTTCACGTTTTCGCCAGTACACTGTAGGTGTTAAACCCAACTTCAAAGTACAAGCTTTTCAGATTTGTCATCGCGATGGTAAACTGTGTTTGTTATTTCGCGTTTGCGATCCACGAGAACAACAAACTATTGAGTCAAAAATCCGGGTCTATATGATTGTTGACAAGCCGTAAGTTTTACAGCGAGTTCGGCAATAGTTCAATAAATTCACTCCTATTTTTTCGTTTTAAGGACCAAAGAAGGTGAATTGATAAAAACTCATACTGAATTAAAATTGGAAAATAATGGTCAACAGATTATAATATGGCCGGAAATAGTGTGCCACTTAATAGACGAGACTTCACCTTTATCTCATTTTAAATGCGCGAAAGATGTAACAACCGCTCAGTTCGAATTATATGTAAGTATTGTCGGTGTGTCGGCTGCCACAGCTCAGGTCACAGAAGCTAGAACTTCGTATGTGCCAAGAGAAATATTTTGGGGCCAACGCTTCATAAATGTCATTAAGTATGATAGTTTGAATGAGCGGTATCTGATTGATTATGGAAATTTTAATACCACAATTTCAGTAAGTTTTAAAATTATTACTTTTTGCCAACCATTTTAGATATTCGTGTTTCTGTTTTTCTTGTCAGGTGGATATGACCCATAATTTAGCTGAGGTGGAACAAATAAGAGAAGAACTACAAAGTAATAAATAAATAGAAATATAACTATATAATTACATATGCACATATATAATGTACATACATATGTAAATGCGTACCTACAAGCGTATGTTTATTAAATGTTCTGAAATATGTACATAAAGGTATAAAATACATAAACCCGAACAACTAATTTTACGTCTAAAAATTATAAAATATTAGAAGGTAAAAAAAATTTAATATGAAAAGTTTCTAAAATAAGTCCCTCAATACTTACAAATCTACACAAATATACATAAGTAATCAAAATATGTACATATGTATGCATTTAGAAATTCTAGAAAAATTGCGCTAACACTAAAAACAAACTGTCAAACGCCGAAATTTTTACAAATATTGGATATATTCTATTAACATTTTTACAACCATAGTTCAATTGTTAATAAATTTAAATATTTGATGGTGTTTTCATTATAATTTTTTATTATTGTTTATAATAGAACTGTTCATATCGATTTCTCTTTTGACATATGAATTAGCCTTGAAATTATCCAGAGATTTTGGTTCTTTTTTGAAAAAAATGGGCTTTCAAAATAAAAGTTCCTGGAGAAATATTTAAAATTGTTTTTGGATTAAGTGAGTTTTAGAGAAAAATTGTATAGTATTGAAATAAATGACCCAATTCACTAAATGTTTCACCACTCTAATAATTATTTAAAAACAACTTTTATTATTTTATTAACGCCAAATGAAGCTTGTATTTTCAAAAATTTTAAAAAAGCACAAGTGTTGTAAATTTTTTTTTAAAGAAAATAAATAAATGTTGAATTAATATTTAACAGAACAAAATAAAAACACAACTAAAAATACTAAATATTATTTGTTTGTTAAATTATTTAGTTGCTGCTTTAACAATTCATTTTCTTCCTTCAACCTTAATAATTCGTTTACAAATGGATCTGTGCGCAACAAGACACCCAGAGAATCGCGCACTTCTTCTGTATTTTGGGAGCACTGATTCCACAAATTGAAATTTTGGGCAAATAATTGCCATTTGTTATTCTCCGCTAAAAACTTCATTTCAAATTCTAACTGATCCAAGCGCTGCAGCATTTCAGTACGTAATTCTGAAATAGCTTGTTGAAAGTCGTTGGAAGAATTTAGTTTTGCTTGAAATACGGAATTCTTAGAAGCGGTTGAAGTGTCATGAGGTGCTGAATGATTTTTGAAAGTGAGTAATGTTCCTTCCATGGAGTGTTTTTCGGGGTGCGGTGTGCTTTTCAAATCAACAGGCAAAGATTTTAAATTAGTTGACATAGAGTCTAAATCCAAATAGGGATTTTCCTTATCACTGTCCGAAGTAATATTCGGATTGGAACTCTCGGTGGTATCTTGAATGCCTTTTTCCTCTTCCACAATTTGTGTCAGTTTCCCTACTAACGCAGTATTGTGTGACGTGTTACTATGATCCTTTAGGGGAGCTCTTAACGCTTCCGATAAAATCACTTTGCTGTCAAAAGAATCGTTTTGTGAGGTTGAAGTACTTCCGGCCAGAGCTTCAACTGCAGTAAATGACATACGATTTTCTTCATGCGGTTTTCGAGATAGCATTTCCCAATCGAAACTGTCTCTACGTGGTGCAAAACGGGGAGATATTTTCTCCTTACCGCGATTTGCTTGAAAATCTAAAAAATCACAAAATGAATCGCGTTGTTTCCCGTTGTTATCTGTTGTTGTCAAAAGATTCGAAGCAATCGATTTACGTAAATCCGTAATACCGCCTCCTGCTGATATGGTTCCCGTTGAATGTTCTGCACCTACCACTGAGCTTGAGAAGCTAGAGCTTATATCAGCAGTTAAAGGCGCAAATGACACTCTTGTTACACCACAATCATGAACTTTTTTCGAAGCCAAGAATATTTTAGTATTACGAATATCATAACTCGTAAGTTCACCTTTAAGGTTGCCCACACAAAAATACGTTCCACATTCGCTAGCTGCCACTGTTGATAATGGATGGCAGTAAATTAACTGAACCGGCTTAATTTTACGCCTCGTATCAAAAATATTAATAACACAATCGTAGCCTACACTTATCAAAGTGTCGGGAATGCCAGGAGACATGCACAAATCTCGACATTGTGCTGCATGGGCATCTGTGGCATTAAATAATTTACGTTTTGTATGAACATCATATATAGTAACAGCTCCCTTGTAAGATGCTATAGAAAGCTGGTAACGTTTGGTAGGATGAAAGCGTGCCAAAGTTGAACTGGAAAGTAACTCTTTATTAAAATTGGTAATCAAAAATTCGAAAAAAAGAGACCATACCAAAATTTCAGCAAGAAAATATATACTACTATTACGGAAAATTAATTAAAAATAAGTTACTAGCGAAGACTATAAATTGGTGATACTCATAAATCCCTAAAAGTTATCGCCGATCGCAGACTGATACTGGCATTGAAAACTTTTCCTCAAAATTTCAAATTCCTTCTAATCTCCCTAGTAAAATACTTAGAAACAAATGGACTTTTATAAAATAAGATTGATTAAATACCTCCCCGTATATTATTCATTCTACCATTGCAAATTTGTTCCCCAGAAAAACTTTAGACACACTTGATTTTAAAAATTAATTTAAAACTTTCATCCATCTTCTTTCAGAAAAACACTTGCTTACTTGCCATCAACGTTGAAAGAATCCAACTTAGCCTTTGTTTTGTGACCATAAATATTTATTGAACCATTTTCAAGTACAGAAGCAACATATTCATCAGAGGCATTGTAATCCAAATATAAAACAGTGTTACGATTAGAATCTAGAACAAGAGACATTTTTAATTTCCTCTCGTAAATTTGAATCTTTATTACCTGCATTAAATTCGTGCACAAATTCGGATTTGATATAATTATACAATTTGACCTGACCATTGGCGAAACCTACAGCCATCTCCTCCACTGACTGTTTCGCACATGCCACAGAATACACATTATCGCTTGTGAGTTTACGCACGCGCTGTATATCGGCTTCTGAAAATTTATAAAAAAATTTATATAAAAATAACTAAAAACCCCTATTTCTCGTACTTTGTGCATTCTCCTTGATGCGCATTATTTCCAGGCCAGACTTTTTGTTTACCTCCACAAATATGCGCTGCATAGCGTAAAATTGAAAATCTGTATTTTCACCATTTGGGTGTTGATATATAGACTTTGTTTCCAAGTCTTGGAATTCTGTTAAAACAGTTGTCTTGGACGTTGAAATCATATACATCTTAAATGATATCGCTATACTCAACAAAAAAGGGATATAATTCGAAAATTTGTCTATGAAGCTAGAAGGCGCTTCTTCGGTTCAAAAAACTATGACAATTGTTTAAATTTGACAACAAGGCTGCCAGATGCCTTGAATAGATAATAATCATTTGCCGAAAATCGTCAAATGTCATTACTATACATTTTTTGTATATGTTGCACAAACTACAAATGTGTAGAAGGAATGTATTTAACGCTGAATGCTTAAAATCAAGAGTCATCATTGCTTATGCTGGAAAAATAATATATTTAAGTGATAATATGTGGCGCACACACATAACTAAATTTCGTACTATGCCACTTCAAACAACCCAAATATTCACAAGTTTGCAAAATTTTGCATCATAAGCAGTGTTAGCGTGTTAAAAACTAAGTCGAAAGCCCATAAAAGTTTGCTTCTTTATCTTTGTATTTATGCAAAACCCGTTAATGTTACGGTGGACTTAGGAGTGGTTTTTAAATGAAAATAATCGGTTGCAATAAGAAATCAACCAACTTATTTCCGAAGGCGAAATTATGATTATTTTGTGTCTGAAAGTTGGTAGCATTGATTTAATTTTTAAAACAAGCCGAGGCGAATTCATTTAAAATGAATTCGCCTTGGAACAAGCGCTATTTCTCGCCGCTGTCATTTGCTTTTACTGCAGGAATCATGCATTTGTTTGTGGAAGAAGTAAATAAAATAATATTTAGATGTTACTGTAAACAATAATATGTGTATTAGAACTAATATTACAACGTATTAAAATACTGAGGACTTAAATAGTATTTTAGCAACAACTGAAGATAAAGGTATTAAAGGTAAAAAACAAATAAATTAAAAGGCGCCAATATGTCAACGCGGCGAAGAATATCCAAACAAGTGACAGGAAACGAGGTAGCAGAACGCAGATCCTTGGGTTTAAATACTTCTAAGAAATCTTCGGTAAGTACTAAGGCCACGAAGGATACCATCAACCAAAATGAAAATAGCGTTCAACAAACAATGGCTGGTGTTCCACTCGACGACGCTAATATATCGGACGACGAAGAAGGAGGAACTCGAATTGGAGATATTTATATACCACCACCTATTCCGCCTCATTGTTCTACAGATAGTAAAGGACCTCGCTTAATAATTCGAAAAATTGAAAACAACAATTTTAAAAGTTATGCTGGTAAAGTCATACTTGGGCCTTTCCATCATGTAAGTATACATATACATACATACCTACTATGTAAGAAAAGTCTGGTTTAACTTCGACCGTATGTAAATTGCTAGTGTTTTACCTCAATAATTGGACCAAACGGCAGTGGCAAAAGCAATGTTATAGATTCCATGTTATTCGTATTTGGGTACCGTGCCAACAAAATCCGATGTAAGAAAATTTCTACTCTGCTTCACAATTCTGCTAAGTTTCCAAATATCAACATGTGCTCTGTAGCGGTTCATTTTAAAGAAATAGTAGACAAGGAAGACGGCACATGTGATGAAGTGCCTGACAGTGATATTGTTGTTGAAAGAACCGCATTTAGAGACAACTCCTCATATTATAATATTAACGGCAAACGAGTTCAATTCAAAGAAGTTGCTAAATTGCTTAAAAACCATCATGTTGATCTGGATCATAATAGATTTTTAATCCTGCAGGTAAAATATATAATGATCTCAAATATCATATTAAGCCAAGTATAATATTTTTGTTACAGGGTGAAGTAGAATCGATTGCAATGATGAAGCCAAGAGGGCAAACAGAAGCTGAATGCGGAATGTTAGAATATCTGGAAGATATAGTAGGTACAACGCGCTACAAAGAACCATTGGTGAAAATTAATGAACGGGTTGAACAATTAACAGAAGAACGAACTGAAAAGCATAATCGATGCAAATTAGCTGAAAGAGAAATGAATGATTTAGAACAACCATACAATGAAGCCGTCGAATATTTAAGGCAGGAGAATGAAAACACCCGCACAAAAAATCTTAGAATTCAAAAATATCTAAGTGAAAAAAATAAAAAGCTGCAAGAATACACGAAACATCATGATGAAATATTGACGGAATTGAAAGAGCATGACGCAGAGATGGAAGATTTGAAAACTAAAAGAGAGGAAAAAGAAGCCATTATAAAAAAAGAAATGCAGTAAGTAAAACGAAATTGAAGCGTATTACATAAATTTATTAATGGGCTAAATATTTGAAAGAGTATCGTTTTACAAAAATATTCAGATGCAAATAGTTTGTTTTAAAACACCAACCCGTAGTTGTTATCAGCGAACTCTGGCCAATTGTTGTGCTTGATTTTGATGATGATTAAATTAAAAATTGGTTGTAAAATGCTTGATTTTTGTGAAAAACGGTCTGGCTATTGATGCCTTTAAGATTATTAATGCTACTATGCAGATATATGAATTATTGTGGTTATTTGTGATGATAACAATTACTGTATTGTAATATATCATAACTTTATAATAAATCCTTGTTTGAAATCATAAACCAGTAAAGTTGTGAAGTCTAGGATGAAACAATGACTTTTTCACTTAATTTTTTTAAAATAAAATCTTTTAAATAAACAAAACAAAATTTAAATTTTTTTTAAATAAACAAAACAGTAAAGGTTTGAGACCTAGGCTTTTGTTCTCATGGAGCTCCTTATTTCACGCCTGCTTTAGTTTACAACTGTGTGTTAGTTTTTAAAATTACATACATACATAACTTCTTTGAACATATTTCAGAAATAATGAAAACCTGCGGATGAAAAAAGAAGATTTAGAGAAAAAGCTCGAAAAGGCCAACAGACAGTACGCCGAAGTGCAAGAAACGATGACAGTTCTTAATAAAAGACGCCATCACAATATAGGTCAGGTAACCCAAAATGAAGAGCAATTAGATGAATTAAAAAGATTGCCCGAAAAGCATCAAAAAGAAATCGAAGAGTGCGAAAAGAAGCTTGAACGTTTAGTTAAGCAGAAAGGCGAATTAGAAGAGCAACTGCAGCATAATTATACAGTTTTGAAAGAACAGTCTCAGCCGCTTATTGAAGAACGTGAAAAACTGGAAACAGAATTATTGGACTTAAAAAATAATGTCGATGAAGCTAAAGCCGCCTTGGCTCTTTCGGAATCGGAATTAAAAATTTTAAAACATGATGAGATAACAGAAACGCGCAAGTATGAAAGCTTGAGAGGATCTTTTGAAGAATCTGAAAAAGGTTTGAAAGATAAAAATGAAAAAATAATCGAACTGAAGGAAAGCTTGCCTCAAATACAACGAGAAATGAATGAGAAAACTCAAAGAATGCAAAAACTTCAAAATGAAGAGCAAAATTTAAGGACACAATTAATGACAATTAAAGCGGAGGTACAATTTTGTTGTTTTTTTGTTTTTTTTTTTTGAACATCTTAACATAAATTATTGTTGTTTTAGATAAATGAAAAAGTTGTTAGCATGCAGGCTATGCGTTCGAATAATAAAGTACTAGATTTTCTAATGCGACAGAAAAGTGAAGGCAAAATTCCCGGCATTCTGGGTCGCTTGGTAAAGTTTCTTTCACTTTATTTAAAAGAATCAACAGTTCAAATGTGTTTTTTTTTTATTTTAATAAAAAGGGCGACTTAGGCGGCATTGATAATAAATATGATGTTGCCATTTCAACTGCGTGTGGTAGGCTTGATAATATCGTTGTAGATACAGTAAATACTGCTCAGGAATGTATCAATTATCTTAAACAATTCGATGTTGGCCGTGCATCGTTTATTGCTCTAGAAAAAGTGGAATACTTAAGATCTCAAAGTGGACAAATACAAACGTAAGTTGCTCATTTCATTATCGCATTGCAAAAACTTGAAATAACTTGATCTAAAACCAATTATGGAATTTTAGGCCTGAAAACGCTCCACGTCTCTTTGACTTAGTGCGTGTGGAAGATGATCGAGTTATACCTGCTTTTTATTTTGCTTTACGAAATACATTAGTTTCGAACGATTTGGAACAAGGCACACGCATTGCATACGGTACAACACGCTTCCGTGTTGTGTCTCTCAATGGGGATGTTATTGAGACTTCAGGTACCATGTCCGGCGGCGGCCGCACACAAATACGGGGCAAGATGGCAACAAAAGTTCGTACAAATACTAACAAATCTGCTGAAACTTCAATGATTTCTCAAAAGGCTCTTGAAGACATGCAAATAACAGCTGAAGAATTACAATTTCAAATTAATTATAGCCAGGAAGAACAGGGCCGGTTGGAAGGTGAAGTTTATCAATTAAACACGAGTATACAGCGTAACGAAGCTGAAATTAAAAAACTTTTAATTTCTGTAAAAAGTTTGGAAGAACAGTTGCCGCGAATTTTTAAGCTGTTAGAAGATCAAAAGAAGCGAATGCAGCAAACTACAACAGATCAAGAGAAAGTTAAAGAAATTGAAGATTCTGTAGTTGTAAAAAAGAAAGCTGTTGAAAAGGCTGAGGATGCTTCTGCGAAAGTGAATGAGAAAATTTTAAAAATTAAAAACGAAATTGACTCAATCCATGGAGACAAAGTTAAAGCGGTGCAAAAAAGCATCACTAATTTAGAAAATCAAATCAAGAAATTTAAAGCCAATGTATCAAAATTAAAAGTAGAATTGTCAAATAACGAGCGTAATATGACCAAACTCCAACAACAAGTTGAACGTCTAAAAGTGGATGTTCTTAAAGCACAAGATGAACTAAGTATTCTTAGCAAGAAACGAGACGAAAACAATGAACTTATTACTTTTCTGACCAAAGAAGTCGAAGAAGCTACAGAAGCCATTGAAAAAGCAAAATCTGATTCGTCGGGGGTTCATAAAGAAATCACTGCTATTCAAAAGAAGGAAAGCGATTTAAAACTTAAACGTATTGAAATTGATCAAAACTTACAAACGGTCTCAGCAAAATTGTCTGATGTCAAGTCCCAAATACCACATTGGCGTGAACAGTTAAAACCTTTACGTTTAAATGAAATACCTGGAGATATGGAACCGCAACCACCTCTTAAAACTTACACAGAAGAAGAATTGGATACACACACTCTGCAAGATATCCAGTATAAAGAGAGTGTTCAAGAAGAACTTTTAAAAAAGAAACCCAATCTTTCCTCGATAACAGAATATATCAACAAAAGGGATGTGTACCTGGAAAGGGTCAAAGTTTTAGAAGACATCACATGTAAACGTAATGAGATGAGGCAGCTTTACGACGATGTTCGAAAGAAGAGATATAATGAATTCATGCAAGGATTTCACATAATCACAAGAAAACTCAAAGAAATGTATCAAATGATAACACAAGGTGGGGATGCTGAACTCGAATTGGTTGATTCCATGGATCCATTCACTGAAGGTGTTTCTTTCAGTGTTAGACCGCCGAAGAAAACTTGGAAAAACATATCAAATTTATCGGGAGGGGAGAAAACCCTTTCATCTCTTGCTTTAGTGTTTGCTCTACATTATTACAAACCTTCTCCTCTGTATTTTATGGATGAAATCGATGCAGCCTTAGATTTCAAAAATATATCTATTGTGGCTCATTATATCAAAGAGAGAACAAAGAATGCTCAATTTATTATAATTTCTTTACGTTCAAATATGTTTGAGTTGTCCGATTATTTAGTGGGCATATACAAAGTTAAAGATTGTACAGACTCAGTGTGTATAAAAAACGAACCACCAAAACTGCCTCTAATAGAGACTCGTCAACAAAGTCAAAACCCAACTCAAGCAACACATTCCCAACCTGCCCACTTGCATGTAAACATAACAGATGTAACCACCGTTGACCAACCATCACAAGTATTTGCCGATAAATCGGTTAGTCTTAATGATTCTATAGATTGTTCTTTGCAAAACCCAGATTCCGGTGCAAATAAACTGCAAGAGAATAATAAAAATAATTCGCCTGCTACCTGCAGTTCATCGCAATCAGTACTACAGCCCAGCAATTATATAGCTTGTATAGCCCGACAAGAAAGTGCTGATGTTTCGTCGTCTCAAATTTTGGGCGAAGCTCGGCCGAGTGGAAATATGACTTTTGTGCCTAACGCCGAAAGTACGGCCTTACCGTCGTAAATGCTGCAAATAAATATCACACGAACTTCAAATTTGCTAAACACACCTACTGCGCCCATCTCTGACAATCACTTTAAGAACCCCCTGCCACCAGTGACATTAAACTAATATCTACAAACATACTTAGTTTTTTTTCTCATGTTCACAAATATTTGATCATTTCAAAATGTATAGTAAATATTTAGTTTCTTCAGTTCTTAATAGATATTTTTAATTTAATTGAGATTGCAATTTGTATAATAGTATGGTTTTCAAATTCAATCTTCGCAAAATATTTTCAAAATCGATCGTTTTTATCACACCTTCTGAACACGGTGGATTTCTATCACAAACCTGTACATTAATTTTATGGCCATATACTAAGTCTTTGTGATTAAAGATATACATTGTACTAACTTGCAGTAAGGGATATACATACATATATTTTTTACTATTTGTTAAGAATCCACATTTGAAAACTTGTCAATAAAGTTGTCACATGGCACATGAGAAATAATAGATATGTATGTATATGTAAATACGTATGTTTGTTCAAAATGGTTTGAAAATGTCGAAATAAATTTCACACAATGTGAATTTGGAAAAAAATTACAGAAATAAGCATGTGAAGGAAAGCGTAAGTTGTATTGTTCTAAAGCAGGGGTTCACGATTGAAAAATGTATGTATGTACTTATGTTTGTTGGATGCTTAAGAAAAATTATGTGTGTTAAAGTGTAAGTAAAACGCTTCAAACAGATTTATCAGCATTCATGTTAATATTTATGAGCGTAAATCATTTTGGTCATGTTTCCATCCACAATTTATTGCACCTGGAGCAAAGACAATCGGCATCTGCACACTAACGCCGTGTGTTGGCAACTTCTTTTTACAATTAACTCGTTATTAGTGTAACACAAGCTTTAAAAAGTTAACAACTTCTACTACAGCAGACTGTAATGCAACGAATGTCATTTAGCCGTCGTTGAAAATATCCTCTGCAACCTATCAAAAGTCGGCTTCATCATTATTGGCTTCAGTTCTCTTGCACAAATATCGAACAGAAAACAGATTTGGGAAATGAAATCGATGTTATTTTTCACACCTAAACCATTTCATACGTTTTAAGCCGGTTTCGGTTATTTAGGCAACATAATAAATTCTGTAATATTTAATACACATATGTATAACAATAACTTTAAAAAAACTTATTTGGCATACTCTGTGCGTACTATATCCACCCCACACTTTTTGATTACCACCATTTAAAATTGAAAATCTGTACTATCACCATTGGGTGTCTCCCAAGTCTTTGGATTCTATCAAAACAGTTGTCTTACACGCTGGAATCAAAAATATTTAAATATTGTCGCTTTAATCAACAAACAAAAAAAAAAAAACAATTCGAGAAATTGTTTGTGAAGATAAAAGGGAGCTTTTTCTGTTATAAAAACTGATAATTGTTCAAAATTGTTACCAGTTGGCTCCAAACTTCGTTTACAAAATCAATTGTTAAAAAAATATTGTGAATGCTTAAAATCGAAAGTCATAATTGCAAAAAATTATCATTTGACAGAGCTAATACAAAAACCATATATTAATATAAATATTAAGTGGCGTAAATTCAGCGTATTGAAGTCTGTAGTAACGATGGACAGAATCAAAAATAAAAGTACATCGCGTGGAAAGTGTCAGTTATTTTTTACTTGCAGTGCTTGTTGTAACGCCTATACTTGGCGTATTTTACTTATTACTAAAATCGCTTTTTATTTGTTGTGCAAGACTAGTGTAGGAAATAAAAAACGCGTAATAGTGATCACTGGCAGTTGTCAATTAAAAGAATCAATATAAACAACAAAAACTTTTCAACTGGATTTTTGAAACTACCGCAAAACAAAGATTTTAATTTAAAAATGTATTAGATTTTAATTTTGTAATAAAGAAATTTGAAAACATTTTATACGTAAAATGTTTTAAACTGTTGTAAATCTTATACTGTTTACATGAAATGTTATAAGAATAAGGATTTCAGCTGTACACTTCACTGTCTGCGTATTGCAAAACAGGACGAAAATTGATTTTTCCATTATTTTGTGAAGCGGCAGTAGAACTTAAGGAGCTTTTTCAACGCCAATTGGTATATTTTCGTTAAACGGTTCATTTAAAGCAATGAGTAAGTTAAATTAATATTTTTGGAACTATAAATTCCAAAGGTTTTGTTTCTTGGTGTGATTTTTTCGAGTTTCAGTTGGGATACAGTATGATTGGTTTGTGCTGGTGTGTGTGGCAGGATGTTAGTACATTCTTCTGAATTCCTGTACTTGTAAAGTGCACTTCTTTACTTTTTTCTTATATTAAAACTTTCCATATGAAAAGTGCAACCCTTAAATATTTTTTATATGCATTGTTTAGGCCTCAAGGATATGACGTCACTTATCAACCCCTTATACATCTTATGGCCAAAACATAAGTTTTTTATAAGAATTTGTCTTTTGATTTTTCTATTAGGTGAGGAGGAAAGTGAAAAGGTTATTTTGGACTTGTCGCGCAAACAATTGACAAAAGTGCCGAAACAAGAGGACGCTCAAAATGTGCGTACGTTACTTTTGGATGAAAATGAATTACAAAAAATTGATAACATCGATTCATATCTTAAAATTGAAAAGGTATTGTGCTGAAAAGATTTATTTATGTTTATGCATTTTGAATAGAATTACACTAAGTATGCAAAAAAAATTTGTTTTAATGAAAAAATGTATGTATGTACATGCTTTTGATATTCACTGTATTAAAAATAAGTACCTAAATATTTAATTATATATGTAAATACATTACATTACAACATTACTTTATATTTTATTCCCAGCTTATTTAATTTTCCGTTTTTTCTTGTTAAAATATTGTAAATTTTTATAAGAGTTATAGCTAGAAAGTGCACAATGACTAATAAAAGCTCAGCACTCGACAAATTTAGAGAGGTTTTTCTAAAACTTAAGAATTTGGAAAATGGAAAATCCGACTAGAGTGAAGGGAATAGGATTTGAACTTTCCAGCTATATATTGAGTACAATATCTCGTCACATTATTTTTTTAACTGTCCAAAAACTAATTTTAAAATAAAAAACAAGGAATTAGTTTTACAGTACAATATAAATGATGTAATTATATTGTATTTAAATACAGATAACTCTTTGTTTCGTTATTCGCCGGTTTCATGTGTATTAAAATCTCGAGCATTAAACTTTTGAAAATTTATTTATAATTTATTATATTTTTCATAATTATATTATTATAATTTAAATTATAATAAATCTTTAACAATAAAACACTAGCGATAAAGACTACCGGCTTATCTTCTGAAAATTAAATTAGATCTTGTTGAAGTACAATACATTAAGTGTCAGTTTATGGATGCCGAATTTTGTCTGTTAATTATGAAAATACTTTTCTTAGTTTATTTTATTCTCTGACACTGAATATACTAAATTTTAATATTTGCTTTCTTTACAGTTGTCTTTAAGTAAAAATCATTTGCTACGCATGTATGGCGTTTGCCGTCTGCATTGTTTGCGAGACTTGAATCTTTCTTTCAATGGTATTCTGTCAATTGAAGGTCTCAAAGAATGTGTTCATTTGCGTTACTTGAACTTGGAGGGAAACAACATCAAGACAATTGAACATTTAAACACAAATGTGAAGTTGGAATTTTTAAATTTAGCTGAAAATAATATTGGAAGCATATCGGATATTTCATTTTTAAAAAGTCTAAAGGTATGTTTTGTTATTTATCTTAATTACTTTACTAGAAATTAACTGAGTCCATAGTGCCCTGTAATTATATTCTACTTAAATAGCATGATAACTTAAAATAAACAATAAATATACATTAATATTATAGATTTTGTGAAAAGCCTTTTTATATGAGTTATTTTCTTATATTTCTATGAATAAATTCAATACTTAGGATTAATTTCATTTTCTTAAACGTATTTGATTTTTATATAAGATAAACATTAAAATTTGTTAATGAATAGAACTTAAATTATTGTTTTGTAATTTTGCAAGTGGTTGTAAGTTTTAAATTATCTGATCTTCAACTTATTAATTTCTTGAATAGAAGAAATATTGCTATAATTTTATGTTAGGTTATGTACTATATACACAAGCTCAATGCTTACAATTTACTTTTCTTGTTTTTAATACAGGCAGCAATTTATTACAAACTTTCCTAATTTACGAGTATAAATGAAAAAAATTAACTTAACTAATTAAACCTTAACATTACAGCTTGCGCTGCAAAGAACTTTTGCTTTATTATTGAATAAAAATATTGGGGTTTATTTTACTGTATTTTTAATTTTTTAATTTTTCAAATTAAATAGAATATCGTTAAGCCAAAACTCTGACTTTCACCGTATCTACATAAACCAAATCTCAAATATCTAAAATAATCGAAAGTAATTCTGAACTACTATAATGATTGTAATTTAATTTTTGTGGTGGTTTTCATCCTTGGCAAAAAACAATCTGAAATAAACGTCTGAGTTAAATCTAACAGCAGAACAAGGTTTATAAAAAAAATGTTAATATGTAATTATTATACAATTAAAAGGCGGATTGTTTTCACAACTGCATAAGAAAGTAATTCAGAGTAAGAATTCAAAATACTTATGTATTTAAATGTTAAATTTATAACTTAATAAATTGCCAACACAGAAATATGGGAGCAATAATAATAATAAAAAGCAGCTCTTGAAGATTGAATATTTACATTTAAGATAGACAAAGAAATTCAGTTGACCTGGTAATTTTTAAAATATATAAGAAGCGCTTGCACTTTATGGCGAAACTCAAAGGGTGAATTAAAATAATTTTTGGTCTTACATATATTCACATGTACATATGTAGTATATTCTATTCCCACTATTGCATTTCCTAAAGTTTTGTCACTATGTATGTTTTCGCTTTTTATTTAAAGGAATTGTATTTACATGGCAATCGCTTAACGCATTTACGACAATGTGACAAATATTTACCGACGTCCTTAGAGGCTCTAACTTTGGCGAAAAATAATATAAGTGATCTTAACGAGATTTGTTCACTTACAAATCTATTAAACTTGAATAGTTTGACGATAAATGAAAATCCATGTGTCTTAATGACAGCAGGAGTTGAGTGAGTACTTAAAAGATAACAGATAAACATTTAACTAACACTTTTGAAAATCAATATCTGCAGTGGTTTTGATCATCGACCATTTGTGCTGAATTGGTGTTTAAGCTTGAAAATTATTGATGGTTTTGTTGTTGATCCGATTGAAAGGTTTGTACATTTTTAATAATACTCAAATTACATGCTAACATACATATACATTAATATGTAATAAATTCTATTGAAATTATTTAGTAGAAACAATATGTCTCGTTCTGTATCCGCTTTTTTTATTTGCATAAAAAATGCTTAGAAATGTGCATAAAAGTTTCAATGGTCTTTTCACAGAAATCATATTAATATGCACCCAATTAAAGCAAAAATGAATCCTTCCTTTTGATAAAAAATAAAAATTTGGATCTGTGTATAAAACTCGAGAATGGCGAGGCAAATCTGGCTAATTTTCTTTGCGTTTTTATTTAGAAAACAAAACATAAAAATTACAAAGAGAATATTAAAAACAACACTTTTTTATTATCGTTCAAACAACAGAGAGCATTAAAAATAAAGTGGTTTAACGTTAATCTGCAAAGCGGCCAATAAGACGCACCAATTTGTGTCGAAGAACTGCAAACTAAAGTCATTTTCACTGTAATTTGAAATGGAAATGTTTAGGCTATAACGATCACGTGCTTGGTGTCGCTGATCATGTTTCCATTGACTGTAGCTTCTTCCAATGTGTTGCTATCAGGCTTATGAACTCAGTTTACCTACATTGCAAGGCATTAGAGTACAACAATATAAAAAAACAAAAAACAAAAATTTATTCAATGGAACACAAACATATTAAGACGACAACTTTCCGCTCAATTTATTTTATTCATTACATAAAAAAGTTTGCACTTTAGCCAGAAGGACTATGTTTACAGTCTTCAGTTCTCAAATTGTACTTAAAAAGGAATACAGAAACTCTAGTTTGCCGCCATTTAAATAACTTCTCTGTTTTAAGAAAGAATAACAAACTTTCTTGAAAATAACTTATTCCTTTTTTTTTTTTGCATATAATAGTTATTAACAAATAATAATAATAATAAATGTTAAACAATTATTTTGAAGCCTTAAAGCGGAGTGGCTTTACAGCCAGGGTCGTGGTCGAAGTTTTCGACTGGGCGAACAAGCCGCGTTAGCCAAGTACTTAAGCTCAGTTTGTCCATTAATTGGTAAAGCGCTGGAGAATGAGAATGAACGAAAATTACGATTGATTCTTAGCAAAGCCCAGCATCACCAGCGGCAGCTGCAAGAGGAGATTTCCGAAAACTCAAATGTATCTGCCAACAACTCGCCATCTGCCGGACGAAAGAAACCCGCTAGTCGCATACAATCTCCCAGATGTAAATGTTTTGCTTTTTTGTTGTTTGCTACAAATATTTAAATGTTTCTTAATACTGTTTGCAGTCTCTCGCTTAAGTGGTCGTCAGGGCTCACCCGATTCTATGATTAACAGCTATCATGGCAATACTGCAAGTGAACAAGGTACTTACTTACATAAGTGTATTATCATGTCGGGCCTTTTCTGCAATAAACTCATCAGTAATTAAGAATCGTTTTAAAATTTAAACTTGAGTTTGATTTTTCAGGCCATAAAACAATTAAATTGAAGTTCTACCTTAAAAAAATAATAAAAAACATATAAATAAGTATAAAATAACTTTTAATGGCGTGTTTTTTGCTGCACCAAAGGCTTGATTTATTTGAGTGATTTAAAATAAAAATACCTTCTCTTTCATTTAGTGGCTACTGCAAATCATTTAGTTCAAATGACAACATCATTAATTGAAAACATTAAAAATTGTGATGGTTTAATTACCCAGGGCATAGACATTTCCTCAAATTCTAAAACAAATAACTCGCAAGATTCAACGCCTCGCACCATAACGCCAAATCCTTTTAATGGTATGTTTTACACATTATTTAATATTATTTAATACAGAAAAGTAAAAAAAAATTGTTCCTCTGTATAGATATGTATGTATATACACACGTATATATGAAGTTAAACAAGTTTGCTGCTTTCTATTAGACGTTGTTTATAATTGACAAACTATTCGTTCATCTGTTGCGCGCATTCATCAATTCCAACTTGTTGCGATTACGCCAATTAGTTTGATCTTAGTCGGTTTGTTTGTAGTTATAAAATAGGCGAACATCGTGGGTCTATCGCAAATATTGAAAACAAACTTTATATTTTCGAAATAATTTTACAAAGAAGCAGTCAGCACACGACTTTTCTGTATTAAACAATCGATTCGTTCAAATATATTTGAAAGATTTTTTTTTTTTTTAATTTTGCATATTTAATAGGAGGACCTTTAAATGCTGCCTCAAAAATGGTCCCTGTGCCTGAAGCCTTAATGAGTCCAGATGTTTGTCCAGCTTCGGTGGTTCAAAGGGTTACAGTCTCGGCTATAAATACACAAATTCAACAGTCAAAAATAAATAAAAACAAAGGTGGCGCTATGATTTGAATAGTCATTGTATTTTTTAAAATCCTTGTCTCTTTTGAATTATATTTTGAATATTGTTTTTTAAATTCGACAGATAATCGCTTAAATTCACCCAAAATGCGAAGTCCCCACTTGAAACGTAATACGGAACGTAGTCCAACAATGAGTCCAAGAAAAACCAATTCGAATTCCAGTGCAGCAAATGCTACGCTGCATCAGCAGGGTAACATCAAGAATGTTGGAAGCCACCAGCAACAACAGGCATCAAATCAAGATCATCAAATGAAATCATCAAGGCACTTTATGAGCAATTCAGTGCATGTGGCTGCTCCGGACGAATGCTCTGCTGGTGGCAGTTCTGATGAGGATAGTGACAACATAAATGTGGATAAACTGAAAACAATAAGAAACAAAGCTGCTCAAAGGTAAGTACATATAAAGAATGTTGAGATCGAGCGACAGACTTTTCGTCACTTTGTACATGTTCACGATATGTATAATATTGTGAAACTTAATTTCAAAATTATTAAGATCCATTTTGGCTTACAGATGCCAACAAATAAAGCAAAACGTGGGAAACTCTAGTCATAATCTCAGTCCAGATACGGAAAACTCAGCAGTAGTAATTCAAAAAATATGGCGCGGCTATAGAACCCGGAAGAAAACAAAAGATATTGCGGAAAAGCTTTTGAAGAAAAGAACCCATGAATATATTGAGTAAGTATTTTGATTAGGTGTTCAGAATGGAATTTATTTGGGATTCGCTCTAGTTTTTGAGAATAAAAAAGTTATTGCCACATTTCTTGATTTCTTTTTTATTTTGTTATTTCGTCCCTGCCATGCTTTTTGTATATTTTTTAAAACCGAACAAATTAACTAATTGACATGTATTAAACTGAAGTGTTATACTTTGTTAAGTTCAAATTTTCCAAAACTTTCACTGATTGTGTTTTGCAGCAAGTTAACTAAGGACATGGAGATGACCAAGGCTCAGCTAGAAAATGAGCGCAAAATACAACAATTGCAAATGCAAGCCATCAATGCGTTGTGGAAAAAAGTCTCCTCCATGCAACACACAGGATCAAATAATTCCAGCACGACAATCGAAAGTCAAAACCTTGATAACGCCAGCATAACGACATCGAATCAAAACACATTAAGCCTTGATAATAGTTCAACAACAGTTGTTAATGATTTAGCTAAAACCTGCTCGATGCTTACAAATCAGGTAACTATATGCTAGTTCATATGTATGTACATTCAGATTATGCTTTTAATAAAAATAAAAAAAATAATATTAAGGTTCAACAACTACAAGGTTCTATGAGAGATATACTTAATTGCCTTACATTGTTCTGCAACCTTCCGCAAGAAAATGTTAAACGTCTTTTAACTGCAGGTGTGGCTGAAGCTTTGTCGAGTACACCTGACAGCGCTTTGCACGCTTCAGACTCTTCTACCACTGATACCATAACAACTTTTGCAGAGAAAAGAGACTCCGCCGCCACTCAAACCGAAATAGTAGCAGTTCACACGCCTCAGCTGGAGAACCAATCAAATTTTCCTTTTAATAAAATACGACCTTCTACGCTGCCTTTATTAGATTCACAAAACCCCAACACACCGAGTAATTGTAACAGCAGTAGTTCAACGAACAATGCCACATCCGACGCAGAAGCTGAAAATGTTGCAACCACGCCAACTAATAAAACCCCTTTTTTAGAAGAAAGCGTTACTGCTAGCACTGAAGACGTCCGCAGCTATGATTCCGTATCGATAGCAGAAAAACAGGACGAGGATGAAAAACACAACCTAAACTTAACCAACATAATAAGTGGCTGAGAACTACCAATGTAAAGAAAAACAAAGTGATAGATATTTGTATTTTTAAAATATATTTTTCACACTGATATACATACATACATAAGTATAAAATTACCACTTAAATCAATGAACAGAAAAAAAGTTTTAATTAAAAACAAAATCAGCACATATTTTGCAAAATTCGCTTTAACAATAAAAAAAAAAAAACATCTACAAATTCTAAATTGAACATCGATTAAAGAAGCAGGCTATTAATTCTTTTCAATCAATGTATCCTTAACTCACTCACTTTTTCTCAGGCTCATAGTCGTTTCTATTTTTAATTGAATGAATGTGAAACAAGATTTTTTTTTATAAAAAGTCTTAAAATTAAAAAGATCTCAATACGTTTTAAATTACATAAGAATTGATCATGTATTATCTTGTAGCTTTTGCATCAAAATAAAACAAATAAATAAATAAACCTGAAATAAATTTTCAATATTGTACTAACCACCAATTTGAAATTTTGAAATATTTATAACGCCACCATTTTTACAGCATTTCTTTATTAAATTTTGTCTTAATTTAATTGTAAATTTTGTATTTCAAGATATAATATGAAGCAAAATTCTTTTGCCTGTTTTATAAAAATTTTTATTTAATAAATATTTCTTCGTTTTTCGCCACTCTTTGTCGGAACCTGTAATACTTATTAGATGGTGTAATTTTATCTAATTGTCTAGTTTTGAAGACTTCAATAAAATCTTTGAATTTTTTCATCTACTCGTATCATGCGTATCTTCTGTCATATGTATTAAAAACCTATTTCATTAACAAGCGAACGGCTAAAATATTTGGGCCACAGGGTAGAAAGCTGGGAAAATACCGTTTCGATCGATTTAGTTCTGGGCTATCATGTCGGCGTCTTGCTTGGCAAAGTTCACATTAATGGCTTTATAACTCAAATTGCTTTGGAATAAAAACGCTGGTATTGCATTAATCAGAGACCACATTTAATGAGTTTTTTTTTCTAAGGTTTTAAAAATTAAATTAGTTTATTTTCTAATATTCGTTATTTGCTCATTAACTTTTTAGTTTCTGAGCGAAGAATAAAACGTACAATATAACTATTATGTATATGTATGCACTTATTTTTTTCACGTAATATTCGGATTAACGAAAATTTCGAAATTTTACAGTTTTTTTTTTTGTAGAGAAGCCTCTTAAAATTGTATAACTAAATTACATTCTCACTCAGTGTTTGAAGAAAAATTTTCGATATTAATTTTTGGTGGGAGACGCAGCAATTATACATAAGTTTTACCGCCTAATAAGTATGATGTTTTCGTTATCAGAATTGAAGTGTTCTATGACTAAAACTTAAGGTATGATTCAATGTTTATACATACATATGTATACATTAACAAGACTAGAACGCTCCATACTTTAAATTAAACGTTGAATTTTAATTGGAACGAATTTTTATTATTTTTCATCTTCCGAACTTAAAAATTCATTATCTCCATCGTCCTCGTCACTACCGTCGTTTTTATTTTGCCTTTGAACTGGTCTATTCATATTCGGTTCCAAGTCATCACTATCGCTATCAACGAATTTGTTGTACTGCATATTATTTTGATCGTTTCTATTGTTTTTTGTGGTAAATCGTTCTGGCCAAACGTTGGCTTTCTTATACTCCTTAATATGTTCCGGTGTGAGAATTTTACATATTTCCGCTTTAACTTTATCGCCTTCTTCAATCGGCTCAACCAAAATGTAATCGCCTCTTTTGACCCAAACATTTTTTCGAAATTTATTGGGCATTGTCACTGAAAATAATTTTTTAATTTGTATGTTTTTATGTGTTATTATGTATGAATTTATGTACATATGTACGTATATATTTACCTAAAAAGTGTTCATCATCCACATTTGCGGTTTCCACCTCGTGCAGATTATTCCCACGGCTGCAAACAACTCGCACAATTTGCTGATTATCTTTGGGTAACTCAAAGTCATCCTCCAGCATTTCCTTAAGTACATGCTTGCGGCGTGTCACATGCGACATGTTTGCGCCTGCAATATGTGCTTAGTTCTTTATTTTATAAAGACAACAACCCATTTACTTACGTTTGGTTTCAAGAATTGAGCTGTTTTCTTCTAACTTCAAGCTTAATAAAATATATTGCTTTTAAACGCATTTATATGCGGAAATTAAAATTCCTGGAGCAGCTAAAATAACCACAAATGCTAACGTTTGTTTCGCCTTGCGTTTGTTTTTAGCTTAAAATCAGTGTTAACTATTGACCGTTTATTTTCTGCGCAGGCCGTGTGTAACCGTGTTCGCACAGTGCCATCATGTTGAGGGGGGAAAATCATACTTTTCGTGGATATTGTACGAATTTAAAAAAAAAAGAAAACAATATTCTGTTGCAAGCAATTTTCAAGTTTACAGGTAGAATCAAATTAAAATCAATCAGCTGAGCAAAAGCAAAAAAAAAGTAAAAGCTAAAATTCTACAATATTTACTAGGTCCACATGTAAATTTCTAGAGCTGACTATGGTTGTTTTTAATATTGTTGTATAGAAATATAGTCCTTGTTTACTTCAAAATACAACTCTGGTGTGATGAGAATATATCAAAGTATGTTTACGTCTACAAGGTGGCAGTGCTAGAGATAAATTACAACAATACAGTAAGCAAATATATTTTGCTTGTACAAAGCACACACTTAGATACTGTAAATCACGGTATTGCCGTTAATTGTACTCGGGAATAAAAGTAGCAAAAACTGCTGCCGCCTTCCAGGCGTAAATACACGTCAAAAAAATAACAAAACGCGGCAAAGCGCCAAGTTTGTGTTTTTGTTAAATGTCAAAATATCACACTTAACTCCGGAGCTATGCGACCAATTTCAGTGGTTATTAAATCGCCATATTTAATTTTATATATGTATGTATATGTGTGTCTATATAGTACATTTTAATTCAATTTGTATTCTTATCCTCTTAGAAGGGGTATGGAAATATTGAGAAATTATAAATAAATATTTTTTTATAAAAACCAAAACCATTTAAATAATTATATAAAAATGATTATTTATTATTATATTATTTATTTTATTTATTTATTATTTATTATAATATTTATTACCTAGAGCCGATGGCCTAAGTAGCTAGTGCTCCTTAAAACATACATTAGGTTTACTAATTTTACTTATAAATCTAATAAAGCATAATAATAATAAGATAAAAATTACACTTATAAAAAAAATAATTTGTACATATAGTACAATACATATAGTATATGTACATATACAGACATACATACAAATACATTTATATAATTAATTATATAGACTTCGGATTCTTTATATGGATCTTCTTAGTATGAAAACTAAAATGTACGGTTGAATAATTTTGTTTTTCTTTTATAGATTAGGGGCTTGTCCTAAAACAAGTGCTTAAGAGCAAATTTGCTGAACTTTTTGGACAAATAAAGTTCATAAATAGTATCTCTCCAAATTAGTTTTTTACCCTTCAGGGACAGGCGATTGTGCTACTGCTGTGTTAAATAAAAGCAAACCAATTATATATATTAGCGAATAATTTAAAAATACTTTCAAATAAACGAAAAAGATTATTAAATTAATTAAAACAACTTTCAGACAATCCCCTTTCCTGTCAGTTTTGTTTGGGCTTTGACTGTTATCACACCTCAACCGTCTTTAAAAGTTTTTGTTCATTTTTAATGAACGTTACATAAGTTATGCGTATTTGCTTTCACGCGGTGGCAGAGTATTTGGTCTGGTCCTCAGCAGCTGTTGGTTTTGCCCAATTATGTGCTCCAAAAATGTGCACTCTCTCAAAACCTCTTTGAATTCATAAAGAGTTTTGTTAAATACCGGATATAGTTGTGGCAAAATACCATGATCAAGAGTGGGAAATAAATGATGTAAAGCATGTTCTCCGTAATGCGTGAGAACCATGAACGGAGATCCTTTAATATCACTGCGATCGATAACAGTGTCCAACTGATACAGACCCCAGTCGTGATCTTTACGTTGAGCATCACCATCGTGATAAATTTCCGGAGTATGATGTGCAGCATTCAGGCCTATCAGACCGAAAAATAAACTGGCCAGGCCAACAATGCGCATCCACTGCAGCACAACAGTGGTGAACGTTGAGCTGGAACAAATAAGCATCGAAGCTGGCAAAGCGAGACCAACAATATCGTGCCAGAAAAGTTCGTTTTCAACAAAAATAGAACGCAGAAATCTGAAAATATAAATTAGAAAACCCTTTTACATCAAAAAACAAATCCTTATTTTTCCAAAAAATAACCAACTGTAATGCTCGGGAAAAAGTAATTCTTAAATAAAAAATTACCTTTGCAAAAAATTGAAAGGAAATATACCCATGTATACAAACGGTTGTATTACAACCGATAAACAGCGTTTCAGTTTTGATGATATATGCTCATTGGGTATCCAACATAAAAATGGTTCAAATAGCGTCATTTCCAAGTCGTAGAGAGAATTGGTGTAAACGTGATGGGAGAGGGCATGGGATATGCGCCATTCAGCAAAATTCATTAAGGTAAAATTAAAAGTATACATTTGCCAGTTATCTTTTTGGTGGAAGTAATTATGAGCTGAATTGCTCAGCCAACATAAAGATAAGCCCGCCAATAATTCAAATATCATGCCAGCATTGAGCGCTGATAATATGGAGAATGCCAACGTCAAGACTAGAAGACTAAAATGAAATAACTGTTACCAAAAATAATTGTTAAAATCAGTTCGATTAATGAATCTTTAAAACGGTACACATACGTTTATGTCAGTACTTACGTTTGTCTTTTTGACAGGACTATAATCAATAGTATTAAGTTTTGCAGCCACACGTCTCTTGAGCGTCTTGTAAAATCCATCCTCGTGCAAGGTGAAAGTGTAATTTCTCGGTTGCCGAGCCTCACGCACTTTAAACTTTTCCAGCAGCAGTGGCGATATTCCTCTAATGTGATGTGTTTCAAATGGTTCTGTTATGTCGGTGCCTTCGGTTTTTTCCAGCCATTGCGAACCACCAGGATGTTTTTCTATGAACGATTTTAAATCGTATAACGTATCGTAAATGCGCCAAAGACCCTCCGCCCCATCATCAGTTTGTTTACCTTGTAACCAGCTAACAACGATTTTTAGATTAAAATGTTACAAAAGTCTATAGTTAGCGAGACTGAGTAAATGAGAGTTATTAATAGTTCTTACTATGAGTGCGCTGGAAAGTTTGCTCTTGTGTGCTGAGCCCCTTAATAGTAAAACTACAATACAAATGTAATGCAAATGTAATTCGATTACGCTTAATTTTAGTACTTTTTTTTTGGAAATTAAGCTTTTTGCTGGAGTTATGCGCTGTTAAAAATTATGAAACTTAACTTAGTTTCCGGGTCTTACCAGCTCAAATACGGAACCCAAAATAGGTCCTTACGGCATGGAATTACATTGGAGACGAGCGACTACATAACAGTTTGCATCAATGTTTGCATTTGAAAAGCTGGCGGGTATTGTTCAGGTCGGATCACAAGTTCAACGGGGAACAGTTGTTTTTGGGACGTGCGTATGCAGTATTGTTTACACCGACTAATTTTAAGAGGGTAAAATGACTACAGGCGAGCATTACTTATTGCTTTCGAACAGATTCAATATTGATTAAAAGTAAAAATAACTTCATGTACGGAAGGAGAAAAAATTCTTAGATCAGATTAATACACCAATTATAACAATTGTTTGTTTTTGAGCAGGTCATTTTACACTATCATAGAGGTCTTAAGATTTTCATTGTTTGCTTGTCATCACACCTAAAACAGCTTGAAAGTTATTAGTATTAAATAAACAGCGAGATAAACCCGTCAATGTCGTAAAATGTTTTGTATCGCTTCAGTGTTATAAACGTAAATTTTTAAAGTTTTTCAACACTAATTTATTGCCAATTATTTTGTCATTCGAGTTGATTTCCATTCACAAACCTTTTTCGACGCAAGGATTATTTGCTTAAGCGCAGCAACTTATAACAAAAAATCAAAGTCAATTTATTCAACAAAACTGTGTTTATATGTATGTATATCTTAGTATATGAACGGCGACTCTTTTGACATATTATTTAAATTAAAACAATAATCTTTAACGGGGTACCCGTTTATTGACAAACGTATGTTTTTTGGGTTATTGACAGTAGCCAATAACTAGGCTATAGTCAGGCAGTAAAGGGATTTTACTGGAGAATTGGTTGAACATATTCTTTAATTAAATTTAAATTTCTCTTCGCTTAATTGTTGAAAAAGTAGACATCTAAAATTGTGAAAATGATTTAAATTAACCGGTTTTATCTCAATTTGTCGAAAATTGAGCGAGACAAAGTGCAAAAGGCCATGCAAAACTTTATGACAGCAAACAAGCTGTCTATATTTCATAATTTCTAACTTATACTTCAAGCTAAATATCATGTTTCGTTAAGAACTAGAAGTAGTTGAACTTGTGCTAATCATTGTTCTTAATCGTTTTCAATTTCAATTGTTGATCGATATAATAGAATGTGTGTATGTACATATGTAGGTATTTTAATTTAAAAAAAAATTGTTCTTAAAAGCAAACAAATAAATGACTTATTAATCTTATTAACTGTATTTTAGTGCTGCATTTAGCATATTTTTTGAGCAATAACTTTCCACTGAACAAACTAAAAGCGCGAAGAAACTCTTGAGCCGTAATTTGGCAAACTTTTAGCATCTTCTAATAAAGTGACTATATTTGTACCATCTTATATGCATAATATCTATAATTAATTCGCTTAAAAGTTGCCAGTCATTAACCATTTGAATCATTATGAAAATATTGTCACGTTCGAAATGTCACATATCGATCCAGATTTTGGCTTTAAAAACATACATAAGCACAAGAGTTTTCAATCATACTAAAGACATTTCAAAATAATATTGTTATGTAAAATTCTACCGTTAAACTTTATTCCTTTTCGCTGAATTTTACATTTTTATAGGACGCCACCAAAACTGCTACCATTTTTTGTCAAGTTTGAATCACTACTTGTTTTTTCTGCTTTTCCGCCTGCTATTAATTTAAATGAAATATGAATCGGAAAGTATTTATTGTGTTTTCTTTCTATTTTTATGTCAAACAAATGCGACGGTCACGTTCGTCGTC
This sequence comes from Epicampocera succincta, assembly GCA_932526305.1. Classification (NCBI taxonomy): domain Eukaryota; kingdom Metazoa; phylum Arthropoda; class Insecta; order Diptera; family Tachinidae; genus Epicampocera; species Epicampocera succincta. The sequence continues at coordinate 51,453,779 of OW052037.1, read as the reverse complement.
GCAATCTTCACCCATATCTCCATATATTTAATATAACCTTGTGTCTAAATTTATTTTCAACAAAGAATTTGCAAAAAAAAAACATGTAGATTCCATTTATTTCACGTAATTTGGAATAAAAATAGGACATTTTCAAAATTGTTGCTAAATTGTTTAAGTTGACCAAAAAGGAACTAAAAAGCCATACATTTATTGTGTCATTAGAGAAAACACCAATTCCGAAAATAGTTATACACATACATATGTGAGAAATATAATTTCTAAGAAATAACTTTTGTTGACTTGTTTTGTGTGTGTGCGTAAAAACATGTAAATTCAACATGAAGCATAGTTAGCTTTTTCATATTTCAAGCTTAAGATCTATATTGGGGTTTATTGTTTTTTTTTTTTTTTGAAACAACAATTACCAAAGTGTAAAGCTTTTCACTTGTCTGCAGTACAAACCATATAGTCTTTGGTAAAAATCGAACCTACCAACTGATCCGATTTTCATCCAATATATCGTTTTTCTGGGGAAAATTTTCTTAGGAAAAATTTGAACAAAAATTTTTGTTCCTAAATAAACATAAGTATTAAAAAAATCAATAAATTAGGATCAAGATAATTTGCCTGTTATTTAATAAATGTGTAATACTTTTTTAGCATACTGTACACTATCTAATTATTTCTTTTAATAAAGTTAAAACAAGGGCATCACGGCATGAATCGATTTCCTGTTTTAAATCAAGTTCAATATTTAAATTTAATATCAAATTTTGATTTTAAAATAATTCAAATTTAAATCAATATGGTTTTCTAAAATATAAATATATTAATGTAGTTGTAATATTTATAATCAATTCAAACAAAAAGATAATAAACATGTGTATGTATATACATATGTATGTACATATGTATAGATATGTATATTTCAACAAAAGCTTGTGCATTCATACACACATACATATGTATGTATGAACATAAATATGTTGCAGCCAGTTTGTTTATTAAAATAAAAAGTTAATAACATGACAGGGTCGTTTTCTTACCTTTGAACTGTTATAAATGGTTTGTTCCTATAAGACGGAATTGATCTTGAAATCGTTGATCGCCTCCAATCGTCCGCAATTTTCTGAGATGATTTTTGTTTTTCGTTCATATTCTTGTTCTTTCTTTTAAAACTTCTAAATTTATTTATATAAGAATTGCATTTATTTGTGCATTTGATATTTTTAATTTCATGCTGTTATCTTAAAAATTTATTCATTCTTATTCCAGTTAATTTCTTGCCTTATGACCTTAAAAGCGTCTTTTAATAATTTTCTTCCTTCTTTTTTGGATTTCGAAATTCGAATACTTTTAAAACCGTGTTTACGGTTTGTTTACACACGAAGTACTGATTGTTGAGTTCTAGGAGCATCAAACAGAATCCCAACTTCTGAAGAGAAATAAATATATATGTATGTATGTAAATGAACGCTGCGTATAAGTGTGCGCGAGAGCAAATTGAAAAACATATGAATTTTAATTAGGGCGGCTCTTAGTTTTGTGAAGAAAATCGGCAGTATTATATTTTCTTTTTTCAACTCGCTTATATATTACCAGTGACTTTATTTGAATTATGAACTTACAAAAGCTACACATCGTGATATGATTTCATAAAAGTTCTGAATTACATTGAAAGAAACCTCTCAGGCGAAGCAAAAAACTTGTAATTTGTTTAGGCTTAAGTTTGATTAAAGATTTAACCTTTGCAGAAAGATATTCAATTTATGGTATTACTAGCAGAGATACCCGTGTGCACCGGAAATTGGCATAAATTAAATTAAAAAAATTGTTTTTGTAATCTTCGGTCTTTAAGAATATTATGGACAAGAACGTTTTTCCACAAACACGCATTTCGATACGCTGTAGCACGATCATCGAAAACAATAAATTTTGATTTTCCTTTTTTTTCTGTGATTTAAGGCTTTTTTCAAATCATATGATACATAAAAGGAACATCAATATGATATTCATATTGAAATTATCAGGTTTCAGCATTATTTCTTGGCACACAGAACAAATGATCACAAAAAAAAGCAGAATTTCAAAAAATTTCAGTAAAAACATTTGCTGATCCAATGAACAATGTTTTAGGTCTAATTAAGCGAATTAGTTGATGGAAAATGAATCCTATAACACCATTTTGGCTATGAACTCGCGTTGTACAGAAAACCTTTACAAATCCAACTTTAAGGTAGAGTTTTTAGTTTTCTTCGAATTAGTTTGGCGCTAATTCGAGACATCTATATCTGTCTACGGTCGGGGGGAATACCGAGGTACTCATATTTGTCTTCACTGTGCTGCCGAATTAACTGTGTGAATGTAATCTGGGCACATTTTTGCTCATTAAAAAATAAAAAAAAAATTTATATCAAACTTTTATAGCATTGAAAAATGAAGAAATAAAGGAGTCTGAATTCATCATCATTTGAATCCACTTAAAATTGCCATAACTTTATCGGTGTTCGTGAATATATTTTAAAATAACCTGAAATTTTATACAAATTCTGGATTTTGAAAAAAATATGAAATTAACTTTTTAAAAATTAAATAGTAAAATTGTGCTGGAATAAAAAATAAAATTAAACCAAATTTAAAAAAATATTCTTCGAGTAATTTTAATTTTACGAACTGATCAATTCAGCCACTAATATTGGGTGGCTGGTGAATGGCTCAGTCTTTTTTCTCATTTCTAACAAATGATTGTTTTATGAATTGAAAATTCTTATTGTTCAAAATATTATACACTGAAATGTCGAATGTATGGACAACGCTGCCAGCTACAAATTATAAACAAATTTAATGGCAACGAATTGTTGTTACTAATATTAATTTTAAATGAATTAGTAACAATATTTTTAGAAATTGTTAAAAAATCTGAGATAAAAGTTTTGTTAAATTGTTTAGATTTTTCCGGCCGCTAGAATGAACTACTTCGTTCATTTCGCTCTTTCTCTTATTTGTTCTTATTGCATCATACACAAATTTACAATTACATATTTACAGTTAGAGAATATAAATATCTATTTTAGTTCTTACTAAGCCTAAAGCATTTCTTTATTTAGAATTGACAATCGACAGATTTGTGGTTTGGTTGAGGTTTTAGAGCAGACACTGTCAATAAAAAAGTGTTGACATTTTGGAATGTTGACGAAGCAGGGTACCGACGTTATACCAAGCGCATTGTATGGTTTTTTTTATACATATGTATGTAGTGTATATCAAGTACATGCAACAAGACAAAAATACAGTAATTTTAAATTATTTTTATATTTTCATTCTTTTGAAATTATGGAAAACATTTGCAACTGTTTTACTTTTTCGAAAACATATTTTGCATAATGGGGCGCATCAGAATCTAAAAAATTTTGACACAAATAAGTTATAAACAATGTCGGAGACCTTTGCAGGGATCTTCGCTAATTATAATGGGCTTTTCGTGGATGTCCTGGGTTCGTTTAATCGCAATTTTAACGAGCAAGCAGTTACCGAACGTGATGTGATCTGAGGTATTAGAAATTTTATTTACGCAATTGTAAAGATATGTAAGACTTTATTAAATTTCGTACGCCTGATTTAAATTAGTTTAAAGAATTGATTGGAGTTAGTAAGTTGGGCGTTATTGTCAGAGCAGAAACATTGTAGACCTTTAACGGGTGGGGGTAAAAATGCTAGGCTTGCCAGCGTGCGCGGTCTTGGAAACGCAATAAAACCCAATAAAGCGCTTTAAAAACAGATAAAAAAATAAATAAAATATGTCTACCAAAATAGATGTACACATGTGCATACATTTACATATACATACATATGTATGTATATACGAATATGTAATTAAAAAAATTCATTGTTTTTAATAAACAAAATATATAGGCCTGTGGTAAATTATATCACTTTGCGTTTATATAGACTTCAGCGGTTAATATAGACTGCAGCAACAATTTTCTGAAATAATCAATTAAAATTATCTTTCCCATTTAACATTCTCACAACAAGTGATTTAAAATGTTTTTGAAAATTACTTGGGATTGATAGGAATCAAAAAATCTAAAAAATATGTATATACAACTTTTATAGGATTGAATAATGAATAGAAATACGATGCTAATAATCTTAAACAAATAAAAATATCAATTGTTGGACTCACCTGAAAAATGACTTAAAGTCAATTTTTTAAAAAGAATTTGAAGAGAATTAAATTATTTTGTAAATTTTGTAAAACCAAGCCAAACAGAAAAATATGCTTATTTAACAGGGAACAATGTTGTTTTTACATTTTTTAGAAATACTCTTGTTTGTGTTTGCTGTTGTTTGTGTTTGCAATAAGTAATCAAGGCGAAGAAGAAGTTTTAAGTGGAATTTACTTCTATGATTATGAATTTATAAGTACATATTTCATTAGATATCTCATGTTTACTTAGCACAAATTTCATAGTATCAGCCGCTTTTTTCAATTGACAGCACTTTCAAATTAAACCTAAAATGAAACATCGACAAAACTTCCTCAAATAGGTTGCTTTGAAGAAATGTGGATACATTTCCTTTAAGCGCTTTCTCCGTGATATATTTACATATATATATATATAAATATATATATATATACATACATTTAAGCGTATTGGAATAGTGGGGAGAAAAAATATATAATGCCAAATTCAATAATTAAACATTAAATATCAAATGTTCTTTGGCGGCTGCGCGTTTTTCTGCCCTCTCTAAAGTTAAATGAAGAGTAACGAATTATATAAGAGTGGTAGGATTTGTTAATTTTTCTTTTCCGTTTGAAGAAAGCAACTTGTCAGCAGCATTTTGCCTTTTGCGGAATACTACTGTCTTTCGAATTTTCACAAGTTGTAGTAGAGTCGAAATGGAAACTGATGTCCCAAACAACTCTTTACACACTTTAAATATATAAAAAATTAAAAAACATATTTCAGCTATAAAGAGGGTGTGCGGGTGAAGAGCAGCTTTCGCGTCATCAGGCGAACGTCTTGGTTGACTGCTTTGCTCAGATAGGTGTATGGGTTTGCGGTTCTTTTAGGAAAATTTCGTGTTAATTCCCTGCTGCTTCCGCTGCTGCGAAGGCACAGGACGCCATTTTGGAGTTACTTTGTAAAGGATGACAAAATAAATATATAAAAACAACACAGACAAGCGATTTGTCAAGAAAATTTATAAGAAAAGAAAGAAACACATTTATATTAAACTTAAAAACAACAGCTGACTTGAATTGAGTTCAATGATATAGTCCAAGAAGCATGTGAATTAATTATGGGAACGAAAAGCGAATATGAGAATTCCGGTTGATACGCTGTTATTCCCTTCAGCGTTGTTGTGAGCATTTAGGCAGCAATTGCATTAGAAGCAAATAATTGCGATTTTTATTTGGAAATTCGCATAGATTTGACAGCAATAGCAGTAACAACAACAACTACACATTCATAATTGAAGATAACGAATAGAGACAGTTTATAAATACTGTGATATTGATGGGTAATCAGAAATAAAAATGAAAACAAATGTATAATTTGAATTTAGTTAAGGTTCATATTCAAGTTATAAAAGAACAAAACCGTTTCGAAGCGAAGTCAAATTTCAAATCTTTCGTTGCTTAAACAGATCCTGTTGGGTAAATTGGTAGATACGAATATTATAAAATGGTGGTGGAAGAGTGGAAGAAATGTACTATAGCTACAAAATTTCCGACTTATAGAAATTCTAGTTTTGTTACTACCGCCAGGTAAAAGAGAGTCTAGTATACAAATTATATAAATCAGTCAACCTGTTACGAAACGTATTTTATTTGACACAGTTGGCTAATTGGCAAACGCCAAGACGATGAAGCTGAAGGCCTGTGGCGCATTTATGATTCCCTATATGATTTTACCGATTTTATTGAGAAACATCCGGGTGGGGAGTTTTGGATACGAGAAACAAAAGGACTCGATATAACTGAAGCTTTTGAAGCGCATCACTTGAGCACAACACCTTCAAAAATTATTGAAAAATATAAAGTGCGTGAAGCTTCAAAGCCAAGAATCTACACACTGACGTTACACGAGAATGGTTTCTATAAGACGCTGAAAAAAAGGGTGGCGGACAAATTGAAAACAATTGATAAGAAACCAAAGCAGACTTCGGACGTAAGTTTTTGTTCCGTTTGTAAATATATTAAACGAACGAGGATTTCGTATACAGTGGCAATGGATTTGTGTAGAAATAAGAGACGTCAGTAACAACAGAAAACATTTTATTGTTTTGCCAAAGTTTGGACAAATCAATTTGTTATTGGCTTACTGCAACTGCCACAAATCTCTAGAATTGGAAAAAAGTGACAAATCTGCTCCGCCTTCTTTTTATGCTAGTTTTGTGTGTAAGTGATTATAAAAAAGAAAATATTCTACACTTGGCATCACTGGCTAAAGCCTTGAACTTTGTTAAAAAAGGACGTTAAAGCAAAAACAAAAAGAATCAAAGGAAAAAAATTTTTTAAATTTAACGGCCTGTCCCACGACGAAAAGTTTTAACTAACCTAATCGCTATTTTTGGCTATACTCGCTCATGAATTCGGCAAAAGAAAGTTTATAGATAATTTTTGAATGTGTTTTGTTTTTTACCTTTCAAGGGGCAGGTAGTAATTCTCTATTAAAACGTGATTTCATAAAAATACTATACAAAAATTGCCCTACTAATGGATTCTAAACCATCTCACATTGTCCATTGTCTGTTAGGCGTAACGTAGTTTACCGTGTCAGCTGGCTTGAGATAAAGTAATTAAGGGCTTTCACTTTTTTTCAGGCAATTCACTTGGGTCTGTTTTTGAGCACTTTTATATTTGCCATGGCCAGTGCCAAGTTTGACAGTTTGTTGTGCATGGCATTGGCAGCCACAGCACTAGTCTGGACAACCATTTCTTCACACAACTACTTTCACAAACGTGACAATTGGCAAATGTACACATTTAACTTGAGTATGTTGAATTTTACTGCTTGGCGTGTGTCGCATGCATTGTCGCATCACATCTATCCAAATTCGTATATTGATTTGGAACTATCGATGTTTGAGCCTTTATTGTGTTGGGTTCCCAGTCCATTTGTCAAAAGTAAAATGATGCGCTACGTGTCCTGGGTAACAGAGCCGATATCATATGCAATGGCTTTTTTCATACAGATATTGACCAGGTATATATTATTGTTTTATTTTTAATATACACACATACGTACGTACATATGCATGTGTATGAATTTATAATACAAATAAACTGTATATCACTATTTCAGGATTGTTTATTCCCTGCGTGAAAGTAATATTATGTATTGGCATGACGTAATCAGCCTTTCGTTGCCATTGTCCATGTGTTTGTGTTCCAGCCACACCGTTATTTGGTGCCTGCAGCAATGGTTGTGTATAACGGCGTTGGCGAGTTTTGCCTTTTGCGTAATTGGCTTGAATGCAGCACATCACGATCCCAGAATCTACCATGAAGGTGATGCAACTCGTGAAGATCGTGACTGGGGTCTGTATCAAGTCGATACGATAATTGATCGTGGCGATCTAAAGGGATCCCAGTTTTTGGTCTTGACTCACTTCGGAGATCACGCTCTGCATCATCTATTTCCCACCCTAGATCACGGTATTTTGCCACAATTATATCCCATACTTTATCAAACATTGGAGGAATTTAAAGGCGAACTGAGAGAATGTAATCATTTGGAACATATAATCGGCCAGCACAAGCAACTGTTAAGAACTCAAATTAATCCCAAGCCACCAGGTTCTAAATAATTTTATATATTTAAATTAAGATATTTTATTTAGCTTTTAAGTTAATAACAAAATGAAACATTTTACTTTGTTTTTTAAACCTGGTTTTGCGACTTGAAATGTATGGAAGCAGTAACGCATGCTCATACATGTCTACATATACATACATACATATATAATTATATGTATGTATGTATGACGGTAGTATGGAAACCAATGCATGCCTCAGAAGCTGTTCTGTACTAATTAAAGATAAGCATAATAAAGCACAAAGCGGCTGGTGTTACCGCTGAAATAGCTAAAAGTTTATATTGGGCTTAGATCTCGGGTTCTATTACCTATTTAATGTAGTGTTTCCTTGGCAAGGTAACAAAAGGACTAACTGGCAGAACAAGTCCAAACCACCATAAGTATACAGTAGAATGTGTGAAATTTCATCTCTTTTTTAAAATATAATTTAGAGGTTAAAGCGCCAAATAAACTACACCAAGAGTTTGACAAACACACGCTTGCTGTTTGCCGCACACCCGCTTTATGGCTGAAACGATACAAACAGAAAACGTACAAGCACAATTGTTTCATTTATGTTTCGGTTTCAATGAGTACAGAGACAGATTGTGGTTCGACGATGCCATTTCTATTGTGTTCTTCTTCTTCTTCCAACTTCTCTGTGCTTCAAGTTTTTTTAAATTAAAATTATGCAGTTTATCATTAAACAAAAATCAAAAATATTTGATTTTCACTTATCCCGACATGCTTCAAACTTTTAACCAACAATCAAATACCCGCACCCAGACAACGCAAAAGGTTTATTCCAATGTAAATTTTGCGCTTATTGGTCAAGGCGTTTGTGTAGTTTATTTGGCCCTTAAGCCAGTTTTGCTTTAATAATTCAATTGTTACTCATTCAAATCATATATCATATACCCCAGTTAATACCCATGATCCATCATCACATCAACGTTAAATTGAAACAGAATAGTTGTTGTTGTTTTTTTTTATTGATTTACATTTATTTTGTTCCTTTTTTGTATACTTGTTCCTTTTTTTAAATTTTAAATATATCATTATTATGTAAGTATATTTTAAATTATTAAACTTAAGTGTTTGATTAATTAAAAAATAACATTAACATAAGCGCCATAAGATGAGAGTGACTGTGTCGGTGTCGGTGTCGGTGTCGGTGTAGGTGTATGAGTGAGTGGTTGTAGAGGTGTAATAAAAAGAGAGTGTTGAAATTACAGGTTATTGGAGGCATTTAGTATTGCACTGTTGCTCTGTAGTATGTGTAAGTGTCCAACTTTGGTTAAATGTCGATGGGTTAAATGTGTAAAGTGTGCATTTTACAATAAATACATAAATAAATAACATTTCTTTGGCATTTCTATATTTCATTCTTATTTATTTTTTGAAAATGTGCGGTAGTATGTGTGTTGCTTGTTCTTTCTTTACTTTCGACATAAGTAGATGACAGTTATAAACCTAAACGTACATTTGTAAGTGTGTATTTATTTCTATGACGGTGTCATGCTTTTTTTGTTTTCTTTAATAATACAAAAGTCATTATTTATAAAAATATAAATGTTTTTATCCTTTTTTTTTAGATTTTTTACAACAATATGAGTAAAGGTTGTGTTTTTGCTGATGTCGGAGTTTGCATGGCGAAAGTTACTACACTAACTAACGTGTTGGCTACATATACGTATTTCTTCACTTTTCATTATGTTTGTGTGTCCTTGGAAGGCTTCTTACGTTGGTGTTTTCAAAAATACAATCATTTCTTAGTGTTATGTGGTGGTTTTTAATGCCTAAGTGCATTTCAATCCTCCCGTCGTTCGAGTTTTTAAAGTTGTTGTTGTTGTTTTTTTTAATAAATTTTTTAAATTGTTTTTTATTTCTTTTTTTTTAATTAGAAAAACAAAAAGTGTTGTAAAATATTTATAAATAAAATTAAAATAAATTATGAAATAGCTTTTAATAAAAATAAATTAAAATGTGTTCATGGCATTTAGAAATCTTCGGGAGCAAGGTCGAATCTTGGTGGGAAAGCCAAACCGTCTAATTGTGGCCGCACGGACATACCACGGGGCTGCAGAAGGAAATAAGAGAGAGAGAGAGAGAGAGCGATATAAATGAAATGTTTATATAAGAAAAGTTGCATTAAGGATGAAAAGTAACAGTTTACAATACAAGCATGCGTTTTTAAACAAAAATATCATACATGTTGCCCAGAGAGCAATAACAGAACACTTTACAATACAGGACTTAAATGAGAGGAATACTGTTGAGTACGCGAGATATGAGATATGTACAACAAATGTGTCCACAAACATCATTGTGGCTAAATGATTTTTGCATGTAATTTGAGAATATGAATTGAGTGAAAAGGATATTGAAATGAATTTTTCTCTTTACAGCTCCAATGAGAGTGAGAGGTGGTGAAAGGAGGACAAACAACTTAACACGTTACCAGTGCAAGTGGTGATATTTTTCAAAAATATACATGTGTATGTATGCACTTATGTTACAATATCAGTATGTGTGTGTATTCAGTGATTTGACAGAACAAAACATTGATAAATTTCAATTGGATTGAGGGGTGCAGGTTTTGAAAGTTGAAGGCCCATGGCCCTGTTGCACTTACAAATGTAATGAAAGTTTTTCTACTGGTCCAACACACTTTTGCGACCACCTTTAGATGCTGCCGGCTGTTGTTGTACACACACATACATATACAATTATAATAGCAGTAGTATAGTAGTAGTAGTAGTAGTAGTAGTAGTAGTAGAAGTAGTAGTAATAATTGTAATAAAATTATTTCATTTATCGTTATAAAAAAGCAGAGAAGTTTGATTGATATTTAAAATTCAGCTCGATTTCTGCTGATTTGACTATGACTCTTTTGATTTGTGGTTTTTGCGATGATGCATTTTGTGATGAAATAATTTGGGTTTTGTAAGCTGGTTGTTTATTTTTTTTATTTTAATTCTTTTTCGATTTGTTTAAAGTAATAAATTGAATGTTGAATGTTGCATATCTTTTATTGGAAAAGAGATGCATAAAGCTTAAACTTATGATCTAGTTTCTCTTTTTTCTTTTGCTAATTGAATCTCTATGTGGACCGTGTGAAACATTTACAGTGCCATTTTGCGTTATTTAAATCTGCATGAGGTTATTGCAAGAGATTTAAGAGATTTGAAATAGAATAATAAAGAGAAAATGATTCGTTATTATTTGGCAAATGGTTGGCGGTTGATAAAAAGCATTCGATTTTAAAAAGTGATGATTTTTGTTTGGACACTTACCGCGGGGCTGGCACCACGACCAACGGAACCGGCACGTCCCTTAGCGCGGAATTTGCTGATGGCTTGTTCAGCCAAATCGGCACGCTCTTCGGCTTCTTCGAGTTCTTGTTGGGCTTTGCGGAATTTAGCCAAATTGAGAGCGGCGATTTCTTCGGCTTCTTCAATTTGCCTCTTGTATGTCTTGATCTTTTGTTGGAGCTTGTCAACCAAGTCTTGCATACGTTCGTGGTTCTTGCGGTCTTCTTCGGATTGGAAGCTCAATTCCTTAATACGGCGTTCAGATTTGCGGAGGTTCTTTTGGGCATCGGCGTGTCTTCTTTGTTCACCATCCAATTCGTTCTCCAATTCGCGGACGCGTTGTTCCAATTTCTGGATAGCCTTCTTGCCACCCTTGAGGGCATTGGCTTCGGCTTCATCCAAACGGACTTGCAATTCCTTGATTTGTTGCTCAAGGGCCTTTCTGAGTTTTTCTTGGGTTTGAGCGTGATCTTGTTCAGCGCGGAGTTCATCAGCAAGGCGGGCGGCATCAACCATAGCCTTCTTGGCCTTTTCTTCGGAGTTCTTGGCTTCGTTCAACAATTCATCCAAATCAGAGTGGAGTGTTTGGAGTTCGGATTCCAATTTCCTCTTGGCAGCGGAGATGGAGGCGTTTTGGGCAGAAACTTCATTGAGCTGTTCATGGGCATCGGCCAATTCTTGTTCGGCTTGACGGCGGCCACGATCGGCTTGTTCGAGGAGGGTACGAGATTCTTCCAATTCGTTTTGGAGGGCGTTAGCACGACGTTCCGAAATACCCAATTGTTCACGGGCATCATCACGGGCTCTTTGTTCTTCTTCAAGGGCAGTTTGGATGTCCTTAAGTTGTTGTTGGTAGCGTTTGATGTTCTTTTGGGCCTCGGCGTTAGCCTTAAATTATAAAATAACGAAAGAATTATTTGAGGGCTAGAAATAAGCAAAGAATAATTTTACCTTGTTGGCGTGATCCAAAGCAATTTCCAATTCGTTAATGTCGGCTTCCAACTTCTTCTTCATGCGAAGAGCCTCAGCCTTACCCTTAGCTTCAGCTTCGAGGGAGGCTTGCATAGAGTCGAGAGCACGTTGGTGGTTCTTGCGGGTGTTTTCGAATTCTTCTTCCTTCTCTTGGATGCGGCGATCGATTTCTTGACGTACTTGAGACAATTCAAGTTGAGCACGCAATACCTTGTTTTCTTCTTGTTCCAGAGCAGCTTCAGCTTCTTCGAGGGCAGCTTGGAGTTCATCCTTTTCAGCTTCCAAGCGTTTGCGGGCCTTTTCGATTTCGTGAATGTTGCGGCCACCTTCACCGATTTGGTCGAGCAGGTCCTTGACTTCATCAGCCAAATTCTTGTTTTCACGACGTACAGCTTCCAATTGCTCTTGGCCTTCCTCATAGGCACCCTTCAGACGGAACAATTCAGTGGAGTAGTTGCGGCATTCCTTTTGGGAGGCGTCCAACTCAGCAGCCAAATCGTCAACCTTGAGCTTCCATTCGCCAATAATCTTGTCGAAGGCCTTTTGTTTCTTCTCGGCAGCGTTGGCAATAGCGTTGGCACGGTCAACTTCCAATTGTAAATCTTCGACTTCGGTAGACAAGCGTTGTTTGGTCTTTTCGAGTCCAATGCATTTTTGGTTAAGGGACTCAATGGTTTCCTCAGCTTCAGCCAAGCGGGCTTGCAACTTTCTCTTGGCTTCCTCCAATTCTTCAGAGCGGGCAACACCGTCAGATTCGTACTTGCTACGCCAGATTTGGGATTCAGCGTTAGCCTTGCTGAGTTGACGTTGCAAATCGGCCTTGCCTTCGGCTTCTTCTTCTACTTGTTCACGGAGATTATCCAAGTCGTGTTCCAAGTTACGGAATTTGCCCAAAAGAGTAGCACGTTCGCGGGTTTCTTCATCGGCCAAACGTTTGGTGTCTTCCAATTGAGTGGTGAGGGAGATCTTGATCTTGGACAACTGAGAAACTTGGGATTCGGCTTCTTCCAATTGGCGCAAGAGGTCGGAGTTTTCAATGGACAGTTTCTTCTTGGCGGCATCGAAGTCGTTTAGAGTTCTGTTGGTTTCATCCAATTTGGATTGGACTTCGTTCAGGGTGTGTTGCAATTGCTTGGCAATCTTTTCTTGGGCAGCCTGTTTTGCAAACATAAAATTATTATTTTCAAATAAAACACAGCGGGCAATAATATTTTGTGTTTGGCATTTGTATGTATGTACAATTATTGGTTTGTTAGCAAGGATTTCTTAAGGTTTGGCAGGGATTAGTGCGGCAATTGTTATATTCACAAACTTCTACAAAGTTGAAATCATGGATATTGTAGCCATGAGTTCCTTTATAATCAAAGCAGAGCTACCAGAGTTTTATTCAAGAATACAAAATTCTTAAAGTAACACTCTCAAAATCTACAATAAATATACAGCAAAATGTACAGCGGCCTTGTTTGTTTTTTGGTTCTAATAAAAGGTGTGAAATTTTTGTATACCTTCTCGTTGGTAATGTGGTCAACACCAGCGCGGAGATCGTTCAATTGACCGTAGTATTCGTTCTTCTCCTTTTCAGCCCTAGATTGGTAATAAAGTAAGTTTTTGTTTTAGTTAGATGGTGTTAAACGTGTAGGGGAACAATTTATAATGACGACTCAATCAAAATGCACTGACGTAGACTATTAAGATAAACCGTTTTGTAGCCGTTGGAAGAGAGAAAGAGGATGCCGCTTTCGATAGAGAAATATTTTAAGATTAAATTTCTTCTGTGTATTTGAAGGGAGGGTTTTTTTTTTACAAAGAGGAGGAATTGTTGTGTGTGATTTGTATTGCAATAGTCCTTTGGCAGGATAAATTACCTTATCACGAGAAAGTTGATCGCAGGCAGAACGAGTTTGGTTCAACTCATTGTGGCAGGTCTGGCGATCGTGTTCAGCCCTGTTTTTTTTAGGGAAATATTGAAATAAATTTTAAATACTTATAATATTTGGTAATTCAGAAAGAAAAAACAACAACAACATTCAACACAATTGTTAACGGCAATATCGACTGGCAAGACAATTCTTTTTCCACAGCTACAATGTTTTTTGGAGAAACAAATACGAAAGAAAAGAAAAATTAGTGAAAGACACAAAATACTTACTTAGCCTTCAGCTTGTTGAGCTGATCAACTTGTTCAGCCATTTCAGCGATGGCATCGTTGTGCTTCTTGCGCAAGTTAGCCAAAGTGGATTCGTGTTGAATGTTGGCTTCTTCCAAGTCGCGACGCAATTTGCTGAGTTCGGCTTCACGTTTCTTGTTGAGTTCAATTTGGGCCGAAGTAGCACCACCGGCTTCCTCAAGACGTTCGCCCAATTCCTCCAATTCACGAGCCAAATCAGCACGTTGTTTCTCAGCCTTGGCGCGAGCTTGGCGTTCAGCTTCGACTTCTTCCTCCAATTCTTCGATGCGGGCTTGCAATTCCTTAATTTGGCGTTGGTGTTTGCTAACGACAACTTGTTCGTCTTCCAATTTGGCGGTGATGGAGGACAATTCCTTGTCTTTGCGTTGAATGGTTTGTTCCAATTCCTTTTTGTTGCGTTCCAAGTCGGAAACAGCTTCTTGGGTGAGTTTCAAGTCACCTTCAACCTTGCGTTTAGACTTCTCAATATCACCACGCAATTTCTTCTCACGTTCCAACGAGTCTTCCAATTCATCCAAGGTTTGTTCTAATTTAGCCTTAACCTTGTTCAAGTGGTTGATCTTGTCTTCGGCAGCTTGGAGTTCTTCACCAGTCTTTTGGTTGGTTTCACCTTGCATCTTCTTTTCCTTGTTCAACTTGTTGATGAGTTCATCCTGGTGGGCGATTTCATCGTTCAAGTTGCGAATTTGGTGGTCCTTGGTGGCCTTATCTTGTTCAGCCTTTTGTACGTTCAATTCCAAGTCTTCGATGTCCTTCTTAAGTCCAGATATTTCTTGGTCAGCCTTCTTTTTCTGTTGGAACAATTGGTTGCGAGCATCTTCCTCCTGAGTCAAGCGGTCTTGAATGTCCTACACAATGGGCAAATTTTGAACTTAAGCAAATATTTTCTTTTTCTTTCAGCATAAATTCTAAATATAGCACAAAAATTGCCAAGAAAAACAGAAGTTCTCATCAATCAAATTTAATTTTACACAACTGCTATTCTTATACAGTTGATTTTTTCTATTTTTGTAAGGAGGCAATTCAGTGGCAATTTTTTTTTGGCTTTTTCTTGGACGGGCTCTGATTTGTTTTTTCATAATTTATTACTTACGCGTAATTGATTTTCGAGGTCGTTCTTTTGTGCCTGGAGTTTGGCACATCTTTCTTGGTAGTCTTGCAAGGCACCCTTTTCGCCAGACAAGGAGTCCAACAAGGCAGTCTTCTCGGCTAACAATTTGGCGTTAAGGACTTCCAATTCCTTGCGTACCTTAACTTCGGCAGCATGAGCTTCTTCAGCCTTCTTGGCCTTCTCTTCAAGACGCTGAAAATCAGAATTGGGAGATTGATTAGTATTGCCGGGGGCAGAGTTTGCTGGTTCAACTGCGTGTTCGGGCTCTGCAGCCGGAGGAGCTGGTGTGGTTTCAGCAGGTTTTTCCTCTGCAGGTTGTTCTGCTGGTGCTGCTGCGGTGCCCTCATCTGTGGGAGGATCTGCAGCCTTGGCTTCAGCTGGTGGCGTGGCTGAGCCAACTTCTTCAGCTTTGTCGGTTTTTTCGGACTTTTTGGATTTTTTAACTTTTTTGTCTTCTGCCATTTTTCAATAAAATTTATTTAATTTCTTTTTATTTGCTTAGTGTGAAATAAATTTATAAACTCTTTGAAATCTTCTTTAATATTTAAGCAGATACTTTTAATTTATTTTTAATATTTTATTTTTTTAAGTTTGTTTTCTTCTTTTGTGATTAATTTACTAAAATCGCTTTTATCTATTTCTTTACAGATTCAGAGATATAATTTGGATGATCGTTTAAATCGTTTTCTAAGTTATATTCGCTTTTTGCAAGATCCGTTTGGCTACTGGTCAACAACTGGAATGCTTGCAATTGCAAAGTGCTCGTTTGATTTTTTTAAAAATATTGAAATTAATTCAGATTAGCAACGCCCCGCAATATCACATCGAATTATGTATCATTTGAGTGTGTTTCCACTTTTTTTTCTTTTATGAGTTCTTACTCATAATTTATGCACACTTGGTTGCTATGCTTCATCATTTTCAGATTTGGTTTTTAATGATCATGTTAAACGATCGATAAGGCACAGGTGTGTTTTGCAATTTAAATTTATCTAAGTACAGTTGCCGTCTCTTTTCCACTCTTGCATGCCAATGGAGATGTAAATGATGAGAATTCAATTGAAAATTCCTAAACACACACGTTGTGAGAAAGTATTTCGAAACTTTTGCTAAAGCTATTTGTGTGCGTTTGAGGATTTAATTTCGTTATTTATTAATTACTCATCTTTCTTGTTTTCTTTTTTATTGAAAATTGTAGTGTGTGATTTATATTTACACCCCTGTTTGAGTGGAAATGTTGCTAATTGGGTGCGGCGGGCATCAGGTCTTGTTGGGTATACAACATTTAATTCAGTTGCCAATAGTTGGGCACTTAAGGGGCAAGAACAAAACTACATTTGTTCACTTTGTTAATTAATGAAAGAAGAAGAAGAAGAAGAATATTATGAATATTTCTACACAGCCATTAAAAAAAATGGAAAAGTTTTTCTTTTTATTTTTGCTTAAAAACTCGCATCCAAGTGGCTCTGCTATTTATGGCACAAATTCAGAAATGTAATAAAAACTTACATTTCCTCAAATTTGAAATATTGGCTAAATATTTCTGCAAATATTCCAGATCGCAATCTTGCAAATGTTTGTCTAAATGTAGGCCATATATATAATTTATTAAGTTTTTGTACGAATTGGCTGTATTTATTCGGATATGAGTTGTAAGTCCCAAAATAGTTTTATTAATTTGATTAAAATCTTTGCCAGCAAATCAATAATAATTTAGTTATCATAAATAAATTACCAGCATCATCAATGTGATTAATTAAGTTTTATTTTCATAAAACAGAATCAAAAAGCGTAGGCGGCAAAAAGTTGCAAAATATGTATGTGTGTATGTACATATTTTGTAAATTCGATTTTCTTTTTCAGACTCGTAATTATAAAAAAAAATGAAATTGAAATGACCATTTGATAATTATGAAAATGAATATTATTTGCCACAACAGCTGCTGGCAACAATAAAAAATACCGTTTTTTGTGCCTCAAGTCGACATGAAAATTTCAAATATTTGAGGGTCTTTTCACTTGAAACACTCGAACATTTCAGTGCGTTTACAGCAGCACAATAAATCACCTAAGAATTCCTTCTGCTCTAAGAAATTTGTCTGAGTGGTTTTTCTCTGTTTGAGCAGTGCGTTTTGCACAGCTTGCGCTAAAATATCAATTATGTTTTTCTAATAACAAGCACCTCAAAATATTAATAAATGAATAGATTTCTTTAAAAAAATTATCAAACAGCCATGATTGCGCATCAAAGAGGACAAACCGAAAACATTTTCAAGAGCACAGCAGTTTAATAGACCGACCAAAACCAGCTCCTCGTTGTGTCGTTTTTTAATTTCTTTAATACGATGTACAAACATTGTACATAAATATGTACATATGTATGTATGTAAATACTTACAGCAATTTCATCTTCAACACGTGATACATTGAGCAAAGGCTTGACCTTTTGCCACAATTTGTACCAGGGCCAGGTACGCAATTGCAAGTATTTGCGCAAGTTACGTTGCACAACTTTGAGGGCAACACGTTGTTCTTGCAGTTTCTTGAAGCCCTTACGAGCCAAGTAACCACGAGCCCAGGCTTGCATCCAGGACATAATCTTGCCCAAACGTTCATCACGGAACTCTTCCATTTGACCCAAGACACCAGCACGGAAGAATACCTATTTATTTTGAGGTTTGCCAAGAAAAATAAGTTTTTATGTTAGACTTCGTCTGGGGTTACAGAAATACTTGGAAAAAGCTTAATATGCTCCACTAAAGCTTTTTGGCATTTACATATCGCACGAGCCACCGATGGGGCTGTACGACTATACGCCGACTTTGGTGGAACATACTTTTTTAGGACAGAGCGCAATTCTTCAAAAACACTTTTACTTTTTTTTATAAAAATATATTAGTAAATTTCTCTTGTTGGGAAGAGAAGACTAAAGGAAAGTTAATAAACAGTTACAGAAAATAATAACAAGAACAACAACAAAACACAAGAGACATGTGATTTAGTAGATATACATATTTTTTCTTAAACAAATAATGTAAAGTTAATTACACTGTACAACAAAATAATAAAACCGATTCTGCAAATGGGATTGCATGTACGTGTATCGAAATGAGTAAAATTTACGCATATATGTGTGTAGATACATCTGGCTGGCGGTTTAGAATGCGTTAAATAAGTTAAAAAGGTAGGCGACGGACCTGTTAAAATTGTGTAAAATGTGGAACTCGCAGGTGTTTCTTTTCCCTGCAAGACTTAAAAAAACTCTTAAGTATTGCGACGCAGTATTGAAATGATTTTCAATCATATTGGATTTGAAATTCAATGCTGTATTTCTGAATACATAAGAACGCATAAATCTATTTGGACATTTCTTAAGCTGTAGAGAAATATAAACTAAGTCCTGAGGCGTATTTTAAGTTGCCTTTACAATTTTGTGCCTTTAGCTCCAGTGTGGGAGTTTTTATGCTCTTCTTTTTTTCTGTGGGCAAACCCAAAAAAGTCACACGTCGAAGAGTGACGGCTTTAGACACGGCGTTTGCCATAAACGTCATTAACAATATAAAAGCTTAACGCTAAAGCCGATAAAAACTGAAAGCGTTAAATTTATAGCCATAAGTTTTTGGCAAAATTAAGAATTGGCTTTTTACTCGCATGTTTCATAGAAAATATGTTGAAACTTAAGAGATTTTAAGAGCTGTGGACAAGTTACGGACTCTCAGATTTTGTTTCAAGTAAGTATTTTGAAAGCTTTTAAAAGTTTAATTTCTATTAATTTTTTGATAGCTTTGCAAAACTGAAAAGTTTTTAACTTGAAGTGTTTGTTAAAAAATTATGTGGCCCTGTTTCACGTAAAATCTCATTGTAGTTTAAAAAACGAGTCCTTGGAAATCGGAATTTAATTAAAAACCGCATCATATGTACACCAAGAAGCTTTCAACTGACAGCCAAATGCATTGAGTATCTTGTTTTTTTTTAATGTTTGTTATTTTGCGAAACGTTTGTTTCTGTTGTACAGTGTTGTTTGTGCAAGATGATGTCCATATGTACAAAATGATAATGAATTTTAATTTGTATTGTTGTGTTGTAAGTAAGTTGGCAAGTGCATTATCTGTGAAATACCTTTGTGCCACCGAGACGGTATTGATCTTCAGGTAAATTAATATGGCCGATTATAACCTGAGCGGCCTTGACATCTTTGTCAACACCCTTTAGTTTTTTGGGGCACATGATCTGGTAACTGTTTTTGTTTTGTGTTTTGTGTTTCCGATCATGGTTTCCGTTTCAAAGGGATACGTGACAAAGGATGCGTTTATGAGTGTTGGCGTTGTGGTGTGTGTGTGTGTGTGTGTGTGTGTGTTTATTTGTGTGTGGGCAGGTGTGGAGTGCGTGTGTGTTCAATTTGGGATACAGGTGTGATGAAAGTGAGTTTATAAAATGAACATAAACAAATTTAGAAACAAATGATAGACATAATCAAATATAAGCACTTAAAACTACAAATCAAAAAATGATAACAGACAATTTCTACTAAAACAATAAAACCTTTAGAGGCTTTAACTAGAACAAACAATAAAAAATGAGCACGCAGAGTTTAAAATAATTTTTAAATAGAGCTGCTAAAAAAAGAGGGAATAAGGACTCAGCTGGCACAAATAAAAGGCAGCAACAGGCAGTTACGCATAGGTTTGGGCGTGTCTGTGTGCGTGTGTTTAATGAAGAATTTTCATTTGTGTTTTGGAAGTAGCAGTATTTAATGAAATTGGTAGATGCATGCCTTAGTGTTACCCATACGGTATTGATCGTCACCAAGTTCGGTGGATTCCAACAAGATTTTGGTACATTTCTTGGGATCGTCGACGCCCTTGATACCTCTGGGGTTTAGGATCTGGTAACTGCATAATGGCAATAGTGTAATAGTGATGTGTAATTAAAGTGTATAGTATATTGTATATTGTGTATATGTAGATTGTATATGTAGTATATAGTCAAATATAACCAAACCAAATGCAAATAAGCTTTCATATCTATCAACGCAACGAAATTAAAATGCTTTGTACTGGAATCGGGGAGTGTGTGTATGTGTGTAACGGCAGAGAAAAAAAATTGTCAGATTCAAAACTGTCAACTGTTAAAAATGGATTGAGTTCATTTACATCTAACCGGATTCTAGAACAAAATATATTTTAAAGAAAATCTAGTAGTAGATTTTGGTTTGAATTTCCCTAACATGACAAACTATAATTGTCCAGAACTAGAATATCTTGCTACTTGTTGAGCAACTATGTAAGTACGTAAAATACAACACTGTAAAGAAAACAAAACAATATCGATATTGGAAATTTACTGCAAATTCAGACTTTTCCAAGTTGTTACCGAAATTGATTAATCAGTGTGTTGGCGATTGTATTAGTTTCAATGAATTTATTTTTTAGGAAGATTTGAAATATATGTACATAGTTTTGGATCTGCAAATTCTGTTGAAAAATTCAATTTTTTTTCTCTGCATGATTAAGTGTTTTTAAATAGCAGGTATTGGGAAAGGGCAGCTCAAAATGCATACAATTTCTGCAAGATCTCATTTTTAAGCGTTTTTGCAGGTCCTTAGACATAAATTGGGCCAGAGAGCATTTGAAAAAATAGAACTCAGCACATCGAAAGCTTTGTGTAGGTTTCCTTGTGTATCGTTGAAAAGACCTTCACGCTGCAAGCAGTTTTATTAGGTCTTTTCACTTAAAATAGTGTTTTTGTTTGCTGCTTGACATTGAAAAATGCAAAAGTGACAAAAGATTGTAGTGATAACATGCCTTTGTGTTACCAAGACGGTATTGATCTGGGTCTAATTCAGTGGACTCAAGCAGAATCTTCGAGGATTTTTTGGGATCATCAATTCCCTTAATACCTTTAGGATTCAAAATCTGATAGCTAATTGTTGTGAGAGAGAGAAAGGGGAAGTAAAATAATAAATATATAGAGACAAATGAATCTTAAATAAAAAAAGAAAACAAAAATAAAACAATGAGGGATAAATCAATGCATAGTTTGAAGACAAGTTTATTCAGATTTTTTTCGTATTGTAAATATCTGTTGGTATTCATGACGCTGTGATTGGTGTGTTCTTGGGCGATCGTGTATATTGATGGTCTTACAAATGTTTTTGTATCAACATGCCTCACATGCACAAGTCATACAAAGAAATAGTCATTCAATAGAAATCATTCACGTTTGACGATTCTTAAAGGTATCCTCGTACATATGTATTTTTGTAAATGCTTGTAGGTAATCATAACAAAGTGCTTGTGTATGTTGATTGTAGTAAAAATGCTTGTGTATCAACATGCCTCACATGCGTAAGTCGTATGGAAGAAAGAGACAAATGTAAGACACACTTGAGTCTGAGCTTAAATATAATTCGCATCATCCAAACACCGTTAATTTTTTATATAACGGCTGTGCGGGGGGTTCAAAAACTTGTAAAACTGAATAGTTTAGATAAGAAAAATGTCATGCCTTGGTATGGCCGATACGGTACATATCGGGATCTAGAGGGGTGGCTTCTAGAATAAGTTGAGATTGCTTCTTGATATCAGCAATGCCTACAATGCCACCTGGATTTATAATTTGATACCTGTGGAACAACACAAACATTAAGTGTTAACATAAAGTGAGAGGGTAACATTAAGCAAACTTTCGGTGACTGTGAGTGACTAAGTGAAATGATATACGAGTACAAAGGTTTTATATTCCTTGATGTATTCATTTTGCTACGACGATAGCATTCACTGGTGATTAACAAATATTGTATGACAGCTAAAAATTCGAAAGACAGGGGGCGCATTTGTGTTCTCATGTGCCGCACACGCGCGTGAGTGCAAACGCTCACAGATAAAGAGCATTTGGTCTGTCCATTTACAAACACCAGATTATTTCACACAAATTCAAAAGCTGAAGTATAATCGGGTGTTTGTTTCTTTATGCAAATCCACGCTTATTTCCCATGTGCCCGTGGGCTTGGAAAGATACTCTCATGAATCTCATGTTCAGCACTGGCTATGCAGGCGCATAAGATTTACGAGCAGTATAAAAAGTTTGCACACAAGCGTTTATTGCTTGGACTCTGGCACATATGCCGCACAATCCTTGCAAATTCGTACCCTGTTCGGAAGTGCATTTATATTAAAATGTGTATGTAAAAAGTTAATAAAAGTGCGTAAAAATACAAAATACTTAAAAATCTCTTGCAATGGATAATCAGAGGGGATATCTACTCAAGTGCTTACAAAGATACGTAAAATTCTACAATAAACATAAAACCAACAGATACAGTCTCTCTTACTCCGGTGATTATACAGAAATAAAAATCCAGACATTGAACGGGTGAGACAAAGAGAGATAGAGAGAGAGCGTGAGAGCGTGAGAGAGGGAACAACAGAAGTAGTACAATATTTTAATATGTCCAACAAAGGGAAACAAGTGATCTACATTTGAGAAGTACACAAGGTACAGCGTCAA
This sequence comes from Epicampocera succincta, assembly GCA_932526305.1. Classification (NCBI taxonomy): domain Eukaryota; kingdom Metazoa; phylum Arthropoda; class Insecta; order Diptera; family Tachinidae; genus Epicampocera; species Epicampocera succincta. Next base: position 51,430,891 of record OW052037.1, on the reverse strand, counting down.
AGAGTACAATTACTACACAAGAGTAAAGGAGTACTACTGGGAAATTTCTATATATAATTAAGGGATTTGTTTTTATTTTTAATATGGTATATATGCGTGCCTTGGTGTGACCAATACGGTACATATCGGAATCCAAGCCAACAGATTCCAAACATTTGGCTGCGGCATTCTTGGGTGATTTCTCACCAGCCATAATAGCTGGAGCCAAAATCATATAACTGTGCGCACGGGGATAAAGAAATGGATTAAAGAATTTATTAAATGATATATCGAAACTGAAAAGTTATAGAAAAGAAAACAGCTCCTAACCGTAATAAAACATTTAACCTCAATTTATAGGCCCTATACACACGTACATATAAAGAATAATACTTTCATAAATTTACATCTTGGATGATTAACTTACCGTTGTTTGAAATCAGCGTACACCATTCTGTTGGGGAAACCTTTACGACAGATACGGATACCTTCAAGTACACCGTTACAAGTCAATTGATGCATTACCAAGTGGGCATCAACAACACCAGGTTGTTTCATTTCATTGGGAATGATACAACGTACAAAGTGAGGTTGGGTTGAACGCAAGGTGGTCATCAAACTGTTCAATTGTTCCTTGTAGGCCGAAGATACGGTGGCGAAACCACCACCCTTCTTACCACGACCACCCTTAGCAGCTTCACCGCCACCAGATTGACCGGGGTGATCAGCGAAGATTTCTACCAACAGTTTGTTCTGGGACTTCTTAAATTGATCGACAACAGTGTCGTTCAAGGGATCCTTGTTCTTTTCCAACCAACCGGTGATGTTATAGGACACAACACCAGCATAATGGCCAATGGCGAAGTGAGCGGCTTGTTGGCCGGGCTTTGGTGGTTTTGGCTTCTGGAAGGGGGCTGATTTACCCAAGTGGGTGTTGGTCAACTTTTCGGCGAAAGTTTGATCGGTAGCCTTGGGGAACATAGATTCTTCTTCAAGGATGGACAAGATACCCATGGGCTATTAACGCAAACAAATACAAATTGGGAGAAAGAAAATGAATATTAGCTCTTTGTCTTTCATTTTTTTCTGATTAAAAAAATATTAGCTTTTACACTTAAACGAGCCACTTTGGATTAAAATTTTAGTACAGTTTTAACGGTACTTACCAATACCAAAGAAATCAGTTAGTTGTTCTCTTAGAAAGCATTAGAAGATATAGAGAAACGACGAAACATTTAAAGTTATGTGTGCAAGACAAATAATTAGAGATTTCCGGCTTGTTTTAAGCAGGTGTTAGGAAGGTTTTGTATAAAGAAGACATGTCAGTGAAAACAGGAGAGGAGAAAATGGTAATAGATATTAGGCAAGTTCGCGTACTTGGCATTTTGTTAAAATTATTACTGATTTTCAAGAAATTAACGTTTACTGCTTTTTACTCAAAACTACTGGTTAAATTTAAAGGCACCCGATTTTATATATGTGTGTATATACATTTATGTATATATTTCTGACGCGGGAGTTAAGCTGCCATATTCAAAGGAAAAGAAATGGAATTAGAAACGTGTTCTCAAACAAGATATTCAGATAAAAATTTGTTTACAAAACGTCAAATACTCCATAAATTTTCATTATGAATATGGCGAGTAAACATTTGCTTTAGTTTTATTAGAAAGTTCTAGCTTTACAGTTTTTCAAGTCTACATTTTGTTTAGAAAAGCAGTTTTACTTTTTTTTTAATTGAGAAAGTTTAGCACTGATCATTTATTTAGCGATCAGTTTAGTCAAATGTATACCTTCTCAATCAATTCAATACACATTTGCAAGTCCATGCCAAAATCAATGAAAGTCCATTCGATGCCTTCGCGTTGGTATTCTTCTTGTTCCAAAACGAACATGTGATGATTGAAGAATTGTTGCAATTTTTCGTTAGTGAAATTGATACACAATTGTTCGAAACCGTTGTACTGTTTGACGGGATTAGAACAATTTTTATTAATGATGCTGTTGGGGGGTGGGGTTGGGAAAGGTAAAATGATTTGATAATGATGGCGGAAAAGTGAAATGGGTATGGTTATATACAAACATACATACATATAGTTTCCTTAAATGAATGTCGGGAAAATATATTTTCATGGGGGGAAGTTTTGGTTGGACAAACTTGATTTCTCATTTAAAGAGGATTAATCAAGCTTTTGCTTTGTAAGCTTTTGTAGGGAGTAATCTTTTAATCACTCAGGCCTTAAATTTAAGCGATAAGGCTGTGAATAACCTGGGAAAACAGAGAAAAAAATAAAGTCAAGCATTTGTTTCATGCCATTTCATTCCGTATTTTTAGCATTCGATTAATTTGAGGCCATTTATAATTTCTCTTTTAAGGACAAACCTTTTCAATCAAGTCAATACAGGCCAACAAATCCATACCGAAATCAATAAAGGCCCAGTCAATGCCTTCTCTCTTGTATTCTTCTTGTTCCAACACAAACATGTGGTGGTTAAAGAACTGTTGCAACTTCTCATTAGTGAAGTTGATACACAACTGCTCGAAACCGTTGTACTATATGTTCAAGGGTTATGAGCCAACGTTATTTGTGCATACATTAAAAGACAGTGACAGTAGAGACAGATCCAAGGGGATAAAAAAAGAACATTACATAAAGGATAGTGCTTGAGATACATATTGTGTGTGCATACAGAGAAAAAAGTGATATCATAACAAATAGTGCAAAGTCATTGTGTTCAAATGAGTGTGTTAAGAACTGAGAGCGTGCAAAAATCATGTGCGTCAGAGAAAAAGAGTTGCATCGATCACACCATTGTTGTCCTTAAGGATCTTATGGTATGCATGGAGAAATATTCTTGTCATTCGCAACATTTACCGCAAGTAAATGGCAAGAAAAGACACATATAGAGAGAGAGAGAGAGAGAGTGAGAGAAAGAAAGTTAAAAAAATGGTATAAACTTGAGGCCCGTTTTATAAAAGTTTGAGTTTTACTTTTGACCAGCTTTACTTCTTTTCGCAGCAATAAAACCAACCTTTTCAATCAAGTCAATACAGGCCAGCAAATCCATACCGAAATCAATAAAGGCCCAATCAATGCCCTCTTTCTTGTATTCTTCCTGTTCCAACACAAACATGTGATGGTTGAAGAATTGTTGCAACTTTTCGTTGGTGAAGTTGATGCACAACTGTTCAAAGCCGTTGTACTAAAATTGATGGGTAGCATTCAGTAAAAGGAAAACATTTTGTGCTCTTGTGTAATGACATACAATTACAAAGTGATACTGTGAACATACATAAATACAAGTCAGTGCTTTCACAATGTTTGGGAGTGCTTTTAGGTGCTTTTCGTTTGACAGTTTATACAAATTTATACAAAATTTACCTGTTTCCGTATGATACGTTTTCTCTTGTTCAACATATTTTACAACCTTTGAATGGTGTTCTAGCAAATATAACGAGTGGAGGTGCAACCATTTAGAATATACATATGTACACAAGAAACATATGTATAAGCGAAATATTGGGCTTTTTCTTGGGCACATAACGAAAAAAGCTTTATAAAGTTTAATGTACGCTGATTTTGCAATTTTGCATAATTTAACTTTACAGTGCTTTTGAAACTGTAAACAAATTCAGTTTATCAATGAAAATTTTTGAATAAGGGGATTTCACATTCAAGACAGATAACTGACATTTAAACAAAAACATATTTATCTTCAGGCACCTTTTCAATCAAATCGATACAAGCCAACAAGTCCATTCCGAAATCGATAAAGTCCCAGTTAATACCTTCCTTTTTGTATTCTTCTTGCTCCAATACGAACATGTGATGGTTAAAGAACTGTTGCAACTTCTCGTTGGTGAAGTTGATACACAATTGTTCGAAGCCGTTGTACTGCGAAGAGTGAATGAGCAAGTGAATTACACATGATTTGGGAATTCGCCATTTCGTGGCAACTTAAGTTAAATAACTGATTCAATTTCATATATTGAAGTAATCGCTTTATTTTTAATCGACTACAATAATTAATGTGTGTCTTTATGTTTGTCGGCAAATACCTACATACATACATATTTGCAGTGTGGTTTTAAAAAAAACATTTTGCGAGTCTAACCGATATATGTATGTATGTAGATTGTTTATTTTTTCTTATTTCAGATCAAACGAACGTATACAAATGTCGCGTTTATATGCTGGCTCCTTAAAAAATTATATGGTTCCATTTGCAAACGTGGTGAAAATATTTAGGTGTTTCGGCTGCCCCATTCTAAAGAAATTCCTAAAGAGCATACGCTCATTCTGGTCCAATATTTTCAATGGAACGGAAATTTTGTCTTCGCAAATGTTATATGTACATATAAAATCACAACTGTCATTTGTTGTCTGTTATGAACAAGTTTGCTGCTCTATAAATCGCAAGATCCTCTTTAGATCCTCTTTTTATTGCAATGGAGCTTTTTTTTGTTTGCAAACATTTTCTATTCGATTTCGAACCAATAGAAAAAAAGAAATATGATGTTTTTGAAATACAACTGAGTGACTTGTTTTTTTACCTTTCTAGGCAAGAGGTACAGGAGAAGTACCTCAAAACTCTATTCTATTTGGAGGTTATGTCTTAGTATAAGATCTCCAAAGAGAACTCCGAATGTTATTTTAAAAGTTGCCAGATACTCATTTATTCGATTTCTCAAGATGCGTATAAATCGTCAAAACCAATTTTTTAACTAACTGTCCAATGCCATGATACATTTTGGCCATAATATTCAGAGCAACTCCAGGTTACGAAAGTTTCTTCAAAACATTTTTTTTTATTCCAGTAAAAATTTTGTTTTCATTTTACCATTAAAGCTTAAATGCAGGCTTGTATATTATAGAGTGGTTTTGTGGCTCTAATAACAATGTGATAAACATGATGAACGATAAAATAACCCAATTCGGCGGCTTCTTATAGTGGCAAACCAAAAATAAACTTTTAGTGTTTTCCAAACAAACTGATAAAGTGGTTGTTCAATTTATGCCAAATTATTTCAAAACAAATAATCAGTTTCAAGTCTAAATTCATGTTTGGCCCTTTTCTGAGCCGTCAAAATGACAATAAACGCCATATCTGGCAACCGTATTTGTATGTTTGTAGGTGTCCATGTGTATAGAGATGGGTGAATGAAAGTGTGTGATTAAACTTGAGTACAACTTGTTCAAACTACGTGACAGAGAACTAGTTCGAAGCGAACTTTACTTCGTGCCCATTGTATGAACACATGCATATAGATATTTAAGCTGAATTTTAAGTTTAATTCCAACTCAAGTTGCAATGAAGTAGTTCCACGTTACACAAGCGAACGAGTTGCCAACAAGCGTAGTGTGTATGAAGTTAAATGTAAACATGACCGAATACTGAAAACTTACGTCGAAAATTTCAAAACCAGCAATATCCAATACACCAATGAAATGTTGACGTTTCTGTTTGGTATCCAAGGTTTCGTTACACTTCTTGACTAACCATTTGAACAGACGATCGAACACACCCTTACAGAGAGCACCAATGGAGTTGGTGACTTGTTGTACGTTACGACCTTGTGTGACGAATTCGTTACCGACCTTAATGCGGGGCTTCAACAAGTTCTTGTACAATTCAGCGGTATCACAGCCAAACAGTTTGGCAACACGACCACCTTCTTCCTCACCATCTTGTTCAGCCTGTTCTTCGCGACCACGTTGCTTGAACTTCATGCCACCCATGTGCATGACGGCGGCGGTGATCCTGTAGACATCTTCCTTTTCTTGCTTGGTGAAACCCAAAATATCGAAGGCTTGCTATATATTTTTGTTTGTTTTTTTTTTTTTTTAAGAAAGAGGGGAAAAGTTTTCAGATTAATAATTTGTGGTGGGCGGCGGGCTTTCAGGATTTAGTTTCTTTGTGGGTGTAAGAAAAGCTTGTTGTAAAGCCGGTTTTCAAGTTGAGTTAAAAGTTGTTTAAAGGTGAGTTTAGTTCTATTTTATTCTGTATTCTGTGAGTTGCATGCCTTAATATTATATTATGTTAAGTTCAAGAGAGCTGGTTTTGTTAAGCGGGCAATCAAAACGCCTCGAAAATTCGCTGCTTATAGCTGATTTTCGCGACGAGTCGCTCGCGCTCTTTTACAAACAAAAACAGATCGCTTGTGTTATATACTTTTGCTTAATTTAGGTTTTAGTAAAATTTTAAGCTTCTTCAGGTGTTAGTTACTTTAGTATAGTTTTTAAGCAATTTTACACCTAATTGACAACAAATCCATTGTTTTGGATCTTTACTGAATACGAACTAACAACATTCCTTATTTTCTTGATGGCATAATTATAGTACATTAATTACAAGATATAAGAAAATATATTCCGGAATTTAAATATAAAGATGTGGTGAACAAAATAATACGAATAAAAATGTGGGGGGTTGGAACAAAGGGTGGCTAATTTACGCATCTTTTTTTTTGTTATCTACAAATTTAGTCCGATTGACATAAAAGATAAAATGCATTTCGAAACAAATTTCTTTTAAAATTTGGCCTCAGTTCATTTTATTTTTTATGATATCGAGACTTTAAATTTAAACATGAAAATTTCGTGCATTCGATAAACAAATAGAAAACAAATGACTAAAAAAAAAAACTAATGACATGATCAAGTATTCTATTGAGGGTCAGTCGCCTTTTTTTGGAGAGAAAATTTTTTTTCGTTCACATGCCTTTAAGAAAAACAAACTTCATTCCACTCAAGTCAACGATTTGTAGGTCGTTTTGCGGTTCTAAATCAAGTCAAGTTTTATACTTATATAAATTTAAAAAACACAAAACATATGGGAACAGGGGATAATACCAATTCCATTAAACACAAACTCTTGTTTTTTATCTTGTTGCTTGTCTTCTACTTCAGCCAGAGTGAGAGAAAGACAGATAGATATACTTCAAGAGTTTCAAACAAAGAGAGTTCAGGCCATACACAGTACAAAAAGTTTAATATATATTTTTTTATTTTAAAGAGAACACAGAATTGAACTGAAAATTAAATAAAATGTATGTGTGTGTTTGTGTTTCTTTGTAAAGGATAAGGGTTTGAGAGAGCCGTAATTTATAGACCGGCCTCATGTTTAAGATGGAATAATAAATTGTGGGTATCTGGTTGGTATTGGGAAGTTGTAGTATATGTATAGTGTTTAATATCCTGACATTTTTGTGGAACTTACATCGGCAAGCTGGAATTCTTCACCGTCATCCATGTTGGGTACTGTAACTTTACCCTGCGATACGTTATAGTAATCGTAAATGTTGTCCGACAAGAAGCACATGTCTAAGTTACGAAAAATTTAAGTTTAAAGTTTGTCTTACAAATTGTTACAAAAAAAAAAAAAAACAAAAATAATGCGAGTTGTCCATTTTTATCTCAATACAGATTTTTTATGAAAAAAATAATGATTCCCTGCTGGACCATAATGGTAATGTAATGAGGTGTAGTTCTATGTTCCAACTTAAAGTGTATCTACAGAGAAAAATTCAAGCTAGGAGCGGGCATTTTTACAAAAGAAAGTAAAACCTTAAAGAACCCAGTGCCTTGAAGAAAAAGAAGAATTTCAAATTAAATTTTGTAAGTTATTGGTTTCCTTGAGCCCTGCTCCTAACTCGATTTAAGCCCACTAATTAAGTTTCTTCAAGTGTATTTACATACAAACTGGACTGCAGCAGAAGCTGCTGCGTGTGGAAAGTGTTTTGAGAGAAAGACAGATATAGTAATCAAGAAAATAGCTAACAAGAAAGAATAACAGGTAAGAGATAGATATATAGAGATAGAGAAAGAACAAAAGAAGGAGAAAGATCATGTGAAAAATTAATACAAAAGAAACAGTTTTTTATAGAGATTTTACAGGTTTAACGGTGTTTTATATATCAAGTCTTAAGAATTCCGGAATAAACATTATTTATATTTACACAGGACTAAACAATTGAAAAGATCATACGACATATGTATATTATGTATAAAATATATGTATATTTACTTATTTATAATATTTATATTTTGAATAGTAAAATACAAATTTGTGTTTTAAGAAAAGTGGCAAAAGCTTTTCTAGAAAAGAAAATAACAATAACATTTTGTTTGTATGTGTATGTGCATATAGACACCCAAAACTCGATTTACACAACAAAAATTTAATAAAATTCCCTTCGTATGGAGCCAAGAACATTTTTTCACAGGACTAAAGCTCTTGGCGCCATGCGCAGCAAATTTGATTCAACGTCTTGTTTTTCTGAGTGTACATGGTACATACTATCATAAAAAGGTAAGAAGAAGAACAACGGGGGGTAAAAACGAAATAGTAGTTTATCCACAAATGTATGTATTATATTTTAATATATAGAAGTATTTGCTCAGTTTTTTGCTTAGATATGTATAGAGAGAGAAAAAGGGCTCTTGGGTTTTTAGGGCTGATTTTTTTTAATTTGCATTTAAGGCAAGGCCCCACTTACATCGGTTAATTCAAATTCTTCACCATCGTTGACACCGGGTATCCTGGTCTTACCCTGACATATTCCGGGATAATCACCAATATGTGGCGACAAAAATGTCATCTCTTTTTATTTCAAATCATAAAATACATACAACAAGTTTATTTAAAGAGAAATCATTGTAGGCAATCAAAATCAATTAAAATTTTCTTTGTATTTACAACACAAGTAAACGTTTCAGTAAGTGTAAGAAGCAAACAAAAGGCAAAAAAAAAAAAAAAGAAAAACACGCAAGAAAACAAAAGAGGTAAAGACCAAGTTCGGTTTCTACAACGAAACATTTAGTTGCTGCAACTAGTATCTCCTACAGATTTGCCTGCCTGCCTGCCTGCCTGCCTGCCTACATCTCATATCAGTTTTATTATTATTTCTAAATTGTTAGAATGTTAAAGCATTTCTAAAACTTTGTTGGATGAGTTTTTGCTTTTCAGTTGAATCTACTAAAAAGTTAAACTATTGATGCAACTACAATGTTTGTAATGTTGCTATTGCGGCTGCTGTTGTTTGTTGCTGCTGCTTGAATTGCATTAGAGGCGTTAGAATTTTTAATATTAAAAAAACTATATGGTTTGTATGTAAAAAAAAATGGAAATTACATCGGTGAGGGTAAATTCTTCATTATCATCGATACTGGCAACAGTAACCTTGCCCTGAGAGACAATGTGGTAATCGTAGACGTTGTTAGACAACAAACAGTATTCTATATGTATAAAATAATATAAAATGTTATATTGAGTGTTTTAAAATGGGTGAAAACTGAAATTTCACAAAAATTTCAAGACAATAGATTATTATTTTTGTATGTGTGTGATCCATTGGTTATTTTTTTCCCAACAATAAAATGAAAGAAAACGACTTAGAATTTGGCTAAGAGTACACCGAAAAAAAATCCACTCTAATATGAACCAGACACAATGTTGTTATTAATTAGTTGGAGACTTTAAGATTTTCAATAATAAAAACAAATTATGCTTTTAATAACAAAAACTCCTATTAAATCCACACGAATATTAATGCAAAGCAATTTTAAGGCACTTTGCTTATAACTTTAGTGTAAAATATGATTATTTTCGTTTAATAAATTTACATGAAATAAATTTATTCTCCCTGATTAAACACAACATTGTGTGATCCAGATAAGATTTTCTTTTCGGTGATAAATATCAAAATATCAAAAAAGAAAATAATAATGAAATAAAATTGAAAACATTTCCAATACCTTTAACACCGGCAACGGAACCAGACATGATTTGGTAGAAAATGTGGTAGGAACGCTCCAAAGACTGTTGGGAGATGACACGAGCCTTTTCCAACAAGTCTTAAGATAAAACAGAAAACAGAAAGAATATTTAAGATATAGTCGAATATATAGTATTTGGTAATTTTCGAACTTACAAGTTTCAATATCAGCACCAGCCAATTTACCGGTGGGACCGAAGTGAATACGGATGAATTTACCCTAGAGCAGAAGAGAAAGAGAGAGAAGGAACGTTAAAGCTATAAAGTCTGAAGAATGAAGACAACCCAAGTTGATACTTACGAAACGGGAAGAGTTATCGTTACGGACGGTCTTGGCGTTACCGAAGGCTTCAAGAACAGGATTGGTTTGTACGACCTGATCTTCTAGGGAACCCTTGTTCTTTTGGCTCTCATCCTTCTTTGTGGAGGCACCAACGGTGGCGAAGTAAGCAATTACCTTTTTGGTGTTTTCAGTCTTACCAGCACCAGACTCACCGGTAATCAACATAGATTGATTGACGTGGTTGGTCAACATGTCGACGTAGGCACCATCAGAGATGGCGAAAATGTGGGGTGGCACTTCATTACGGCGCTTACCACGGTACATCTTAGCACAACGGTTGGTATATACAGGGTAACGCTTGTAGGGATTGATGGCAACGCAGAAAAGACCTGAGTAGGTCTGTTTTTAAATCGCCAAAAAAAAGAAATGGAAGGAAACAATTATAGGTATTTTTCCATTTTAACTTCTTGGGTACAGCAAACCCAAAAAGAAAGAACCAAGATTTTCCGTAAGAAAATTTGGAAATTTCTTTCTGATTTTGCTTAATATTTTCTGAAGAAAAGTTGTATATATTTCTTTTGATGGGACTTATACAAATTCTACTACAGCGGGTGTAACAACAAAAAGATCGTGTTTGAATGATGTAAATTTTTTTTTTTTTTTTGGGGTGTATGGCAGGGAGAAGTGTAATGTGAATTTCAGCTCAATTAAGTCAAAAGTTTTCTTTTTATGCTGGTTTTCTTCTGAGTGTGTGTGTGTGTGTGCTTCAAATTTGTTTCGCTTTAGCGAGTTTTGTGTGTGTGTGTTTGTGTGGGAGTGATGCTTCTGACATGTAATTGTGTGTTTTTGTTTCCAGTTCGATTTGAAATTGGAAGTGTGCGTTTGTGTTTGTATGTGTGTGGCAGGAGTGTTCTCAAGACTGGTGGCAAAACGTAGCGAGTAAACGGTTAGCGGTTTGTTAGGGCGGCCGTTGTGTAAAGCGGTTTCGTTAGTCGTTAGTATCGATGGTGAACGAAATGATATAAATATGTACATAATGATATATTTAAAGCAATTACTCGCAAGACTTGTCAATGAAATGGCACATAAATTGGGCCGATAGCACGGAGGGCTCAATTTTTGTACCAAAACTTGGCAGCCAAGCGAAAAGAGCTTTTAAATGAAATAGCCAATACGGCCGGTGTGAAGGGGGTTTTAAAGCATATTCACTAATATTAAAAGCTTAAGTTGAAGCTTTTGCCAGTTATACTTACGTAGATAAGTTTGTTGTAGTATCTTTGTCTCAAGTTATGAAGTACGGAGGCATCGTTAAGGTATGTCAAGTTAGACATATCCTCAGCCTTTTCATATTTAGGCGGGTTGACTTGTTGGAGCTGATCTTTCTTGAAATCTTTGGTCTTTTGAGTGTTCGTTTCGTAGTAAAATTTAACCCCATTTTATTTTATCAAATTTTCAAATCCCATATGGGCATTTTAATTATCGCATTTTTATTTATTTATCGTTAGACAAGGTGTTAAAGAAAGAGAGAGAAGAAAGGAAACAAAGATTAGTATGGCTTGTTAGGTTGACACTTACGTAAATGAGTTTGGCATAATAACGCTGTCTCAAGTTGTGCAACACACAAGGAGTGTTCAGGACAGTCATATCAGCCATATCTTCGACTTTTTCATATTTGGGTGGATTGGTATTTTCCACAAGGTTGGCTTTGAAATTTTTGACCTAATCAAAGGTTTATATTAAAAAATTTTTGAAATTTTCATTCCTTTTACAAAATCATAAACCGTTTACGCTGCGGCCTTGCGTATTTGAGAAGAAGAATGCAGTTGCCAGCAACAACAAGGCGTAACGTAAATCTGGTGCAATATTTTCAATCTAAAATCACACAGTGGCAAAACTGAATAGGCCGAGCTGCTGGACTTATTCGCATTCCAAACCATTGTAAGCTGTTAATTTTTAATCCATGTTGGATTAAATCTATTCGTTTAAAAAATACTGAGTGCCAACATGTTTAATTAACAGGCGAAACGTTTTTGTGACAAGAAGTTGCACGATATTTGTACGAACATCTTCATTCCAACTTAAAAAGTATATTTAATAGCTATTTAAGTTCAATTAATATGTTCAATAAACGATTCGCTAATGAAATATTGTTGAATTTAAATAAAACAACTTGTTTGTCAAATAAAAATAAAGCAAAGAATCGAAATCATTACGTTGTCTTTCTTATTCATTTATTTTCAGTGCGGTTGTGTTTTACAACAACAAAAAATTAACATGTAGGTCATTCCATAACGATGAGAAAATTAACTTCTTCTTTTCGACACTTTTGCGCAAATTCGTAGAGTAACTTGAACCCTTTTAAAATCAATATTTGTTTCTTTTTCTGCTTAAAGAAGTTTTTGCTAGACTGGCAGCACTGTTCGAATGGATTGTATATGAAAAGTTGGAAACATTTAAAACTACTATTAAAACAAAATGTAAAAGCGTGTGTAAGTTTTTGTATATTTCCTTTCTGGACTGAACTGAACGATACTTGTCAATTGTCCCAAGAGTCCCTCTACAAAATCAATTTGCGACTTGTTATGTTTTCTAAGCATTAACTTTCCAGGAGATTTAAGATATTTTTAATGCTGAAAAAATATTTTGTTCCAATAATACTGAAATCTTATTTTGAAATATTCTTAGTCCCTGTTTAAGGACTGTGAGTCTAGGCTTGAAGAAATTTATAGAATCCTTTTAAAAATGTCATGAAAATTACATGAGTGCAGATTGTTTGTTTTTGGTGTCGCACCAGTCACATGCTCTTTTAGCAAACGAGCAGCTAAAAACAGTCAGTTAAGACCCTATTGTTCTGTTTGGTCTATAGAATTCCGAAGTTAATTGACCGTGAAATAACCCATATCTTGTTTAGAAATAAATTTTTGTTATTGGAATGAAAATTTAAAAATTAATTAAACTCGTGTCTGTTGCATTTAGCGGCGCAATTTGATTGATTGGTATTACCTCACCGCCGGGCAAGCCGACGCTGACAATGTCACCCTTGGTGGCCTTAATTTCACCAAGGAGATAACCCTCTTTCTCATCAGGAACCCAACAGTTCTTCTTAGAGTCATAGGGTTTCGATTGATCGATACGCCTTTGTTCCAACGATACAAACAAGTATGGGGTTGGATCCTCATCTTCTTGACTGGCAATTGGACGCGGCATTTTGAATTAGTTTCGCTTTTAAATTAAAAATTAATTAAAAAAAACTCGTTTGAGATAGGGCTAGAGTTTTTTTGCAAAAAACGCAAAATTTCCTTTCTTTTTTGTAGAATTTAAAATAAACAAATTTTTATCTCGTCGTCTGAGCCCAAATGCTTCCCTGCAAAGAGAAAGAGAAGAAAAAATATTGTATAAATATAAATATAAATATGAATATGACGTTTTCGGTATTCGGTATGTATGTATGTATTTGTTTTTATTATTTTGATTATTGGTTGGCTTAAAAATAATTTTTGCTTGCACACATAGAGCTGACCCAATTAAGCAAAAATGGTGCTCTCTTCCTATTTTTATATCGAAATTTTGCTCAAACAGTTTTTCGAAATTCCAAATAAGTAATTTTTCTGACTTTTTGTGTATGAGGTTTCTGTTAATGTGTTGAGTGATTAGACAGATTTCGCCGCTTCCTTTTCGCTGTATTCGAAACGGCCTTTTACTCTCAACTACTCATTTTACCAAAATAAATTCTTTTCACTTCGAAATCTAAAATGGTTTTCAAATAAGTTCAGGCATTTTTGCTGTTTCAGTGCGTGACACTAGTACGTGTACGTTGTGCCAAAAATGCTTGTTTGAAATTATGTGGCGTGGTCTCGTATGTGCTTGAAATTATTTGCATTTAATTGACTGTTCGACCAGCCCACGACCCGAGTTGTTGGAGTAAAGGTGTGTGGGTTGGCAGCTATTTATAGATCGTTAAAGAGTATCAGATTGAATGAAGAATTTTCTTTTCTTTTTACTTTAATTTGTAGGCGCACGCGTTAAATTGAAAGGAAAAAATAAATAAAAAAAATAGCGGAAATTATTTATGTACAAAATAGAGGAAAACCACACAAACTTTTGCACTTACGTACGCACATACACACATGCATATATATACATACATGTATATATATGTGTGTGTGTGTATAAAGGTAAGTAACAAAACTGTGTCACTCAATTGTTATGTAAATTAGCCCCTTTTATAAGAAATTACTTTTCCCATTTTTTATTGTGGTCCTCAAACGTTTTCTGCCTTATTACTGTTGCAATGGAATTTTGAAAGCCACTGTCAAACGAAGTGGAGGATCCTAAGTTTGAGTGCACTGTACGTGTGTATGTACATATGTATGTATGTACTATCCGCATTTGTTATAATTTCATATCGCGCTTATGACTCTCGAAACAAACATATTTGCCAAATCCTGATAACCGTGGGCCAGTTATAGGGTATGTTTTGTGGAAGAAGTTGCCCTTTAGATAGTGTGGCTAGGAGCTTATTTTTAGAATAAAATTTTGCTTAACTTTTGGCAGATTTAGTTTTTGGTAGGCATTTTTCCAGATGTTTTAATATTTCAATAATAATATTTTTAAATTTGTTGTTAATTAAAAAAGTCCAACTAACTGAAATATTAAGCAAGATTTATTATCAACAAAACAAACAATTAATTTAATTAAAATTGAAAAAATCTTTTTATATAGAAATAAAATTTTTCAAAATATTTGAAATGTTTTTTTATGTTAATTTGTTCCGCCATTTCATGTATCAGTTTCAGATTTCCTTTTCTAAAAAACGCAAGTTAAAAGAACTGTTTTCTTATGCATCATTAAAATCTTATGCACATTAAGTTTAAAGGTTAATTTTCAACTCAATTCAACATTAAGTTTTTTATTAATATATTATATGAAACAGACTTTCTCAGAGCAGACGAAATTATATTTTAATTATGTTGCCTTTATAACTAAAATTTCGCAACAATCTCGTAACTTAGTAACAGCTTTTAGTGCATTCACTAGCGTTTTTTTTAATTAAAATTTTATTTGTTTTCCATTTTGGAAACTAGATGAATTTTTGATTAAAAACAAATGCTTAAAATTTTGTTCTCATATTGAAAATTTAATATTGAAATAAAGTAGTTGAATAAAAGTATGTATTTTCAAAATCAAAATCAATCAATCAACCATTTCGTAATGCATTGAAAAAATATTCTTTTAAGTTTCTTAAAGTTTTTTGTTTTAATGTTTGAAAACTATATTATTGTTAAGTTATTTTTAGAAAACCACTTCGTTTTCATACAAAATAGTTTTTGATTTCTTTTCGTAAAAAAAATTGTTTAATATTGTTTAGTTAAACTTTTTTTTTAAATTTTGAGAAAATTTTGAGAAAATTAAAAAAAAAATTTAAGCAAAATTTGTTTAAGTTACTGGTGATATATTTTTAAAATTAACAAATTAAGAATTCAAGTAATTTGTAATATTTCCAGCACCTAATTTTTGTGTCAAGTATTTTTAAAGGTATTTTTCATTCAAAAAATGTCGCTTCCAAAAATTCTTTTTGCTACAAAAAAAAAAAACTCTTTTTGCAATTTCTCTAGAAACTATTCGTATTAACTGAAGGGCCTGTTATGTCTTTGCGTGGAATTAATGTATTGACATTTCCAAAATACTAGAGCAAAAACAAATACTTCCGTTAACAAACTTTCACTTCACTTCACTACACTTACTAGAGTTTTCTATATTTATCTCTTTTTAACGTTTGCACAACAAAAAGCTTCGTTTATTTTCAAAGGACAATAGCCTTAATCAATCGCTTGGTTTTTTTTTTTTTTTTGGTTTGTTTTAGTTAAAATTAGAAAAAATTCGATTTGAAATCCGTTAAAACTCGTTAAGACATCCGCAAATGGAATTGATCTAAAACAGCCGAAGTGCGAGATCGCAATGATTTCAAAACGCCTAAGAATTTCAACAAATTGTCTATGAGTTTATTTTTAAAAACTTTTTATTGTTGTTGTTTACAAAATTTCTTTTCGGTTCGAAATGATTTCGAAACTTTTAGATACATACACACAACGAAGTATAGTAAAAAATATGTGTGTGTAAGTTTGTATGTGCGCATATACATATATTTATATATGTACATACATATATACTCTCCTTTACTTTCACTCTAACTATTTCTTCTCTTCCTCTGCTCTCCTGACCAATTAGTACCAACATACATACATATGTATGTATGTATGTATGTGTGTATGGACGTGTGTTTATTTTGTGCTTTAGTTTCACTAAATATCAACTTGCTACAATTTCTGTACTAATAAAACTCAAATAATTTTTCTTCATCAAAAAGAAAAAACACACGAATTAACGCAAAAAGCTTTCAATTCGATCCCTTTAGCATCTTGTCAAAAGTTTTGAAATTTCCTCTTAATTTTTATTTGAAAATCTTTCAAACTGTTTTGTTTTTTTTTCTTCTTAAAATTCAATTTTTATTTTAATGGTTTTAATAATTTGTTTTAGAAACATCATGTAAGAAATATTAAAAAGTTTTGAATTTTTATTATCAATCGAATATATTTCTGCTGTACACATTTGGGCCGAAGCCAATAAAAATTTTAAGATTTAAATAATTTTGTGTATAAGAGACATTTCCTTTTCAAAAACTGTTTCTTCATGTCAATTCCTTTGAAATAAAAGAAAAAAAATATTTTATTTAAAAAAGAAATTTATGAAATTCAGATTCATAATTTGTTTGTTTTTTTCCAAATCGTTTTGAAAAGATTGAAATTTTTATATAAAATTTTAATTTTATATATTAAAGTAATTTGCTTTAAGGTTGAAATATTTGGAAAATTTTATGGCCCAAACTAAACTATTCAACTTTTTCTTAATGTGAAATTTT
Source organism: Epicampocera succincta (assembly GCA_932526305.1). Taxonomy (NCBI): domain Eukaryota; kingdom Metazoa; phylum Arthropoda; class Insecta; order Diptera; family Tachinidae; genus Epicampocera; species Epicampocera succincta. Next base: position 51,413,932 of record OW052037.1, on the reverse strand, counting down.
TGATTATGCAATTTAAAAAAACAAATAAAAAAAAAATTTTTTTGTTTCACATCTAAAAAAGTGCTGTTTTACTGTCGTTCTAAAATTATATACATATGTAGATATATTTTTAACTTTTAAACAATTTGCATAAGTTAAAAAAAAAACTAAACATGATTAAGTTCCCTTTACTGGGTCTTGTTATACAAGTTTTTAAAGCGTTGCCACTTATTTGAAACATATTAAAGGTTATGTTTTCTCTTTAATTGTCAATTGTAACTCTTTTTTTGTTTTATTTAATGAAAAGTAATCCAATTAGAGTAATCCATTTGCCAAGCGGTTGAGTAATCCATAATTTTGGCTGGCTGTTATGTATTTCTTGCTTCATAATTATCTGTTTGAGAAACACTTTTTAAAGCGATTGTTTTTCTTTTAAAGTTTCCAATTATTTTTCTTAACTTTTTATGCTCAGTTACTTGGCTTTTGAATTTATTTATTTTTTGTTTCAAATACATATAATTTTAATACAACAACAAATTTTTATTCAAGTTTTTTTTCTCAATCTTGAAGGTTATTTTAAGGACCTTCTGCCGCAAACAGGACACAGAACACTCAAGCTTAATTTCGCAGGTTTCTTTTATTATAGTTTTTGCTTTGTTTCATAATTTTTTTTCCACAAAAAAGTAATTGTCCCACTTTTACAACGGTTTTTTTTTAGTTTTATGCTAAATTTTTTAGCTAGTTTTTTGGTATCAAAGTTTCGAAAAGAGCAAGAAAACCAATAACCAAAAATAATGAACAAATAATGAAAAAAAACCAAAAATGTTCAACATCAGGTGTTGCACTTACGCGTTCGAAAGCCGTTCTGACCCACACAGCCGGTAATGTTCCTTTTTATATGAGGCAATTTGATACCGTTTATTTGCCACGATCTCTGGCTAAGGCGATCGAACACTCGTTTGCAAGCCCTCTCTGCTCCTCACACTTCTTGTGTGTTTAATTTCCCCCCGGGGGTGACAAATATATTTTCGCTCCCTTTTTCGGTTCACACATATGTATGTATATAACGCGTTAAATCAGTGGTCGTTGCTTCAACGCTTTAGATCATCTTCTAACAAACACACACACTCACACACATTCGCACCCATACATAGATACGATATGATAGAAATTTACTCTCATTACGCGCAAGCACTGGCCAGAAAAAAACACTGTTTTTAAGGCAGACATAATAGATGATTTGGTAATAGAGACTATATCTGTATGTGTTTAACGGCTTGCCTTGTTTGTATATTTAATGCTCTTATTTAATTATGAGTCAGTAAAATGATGAGTAGGTGTGCAAGTGTGCGTGTGTATGTGTTTGAGTTGCGCGTGTGTGTAAGTTTGTTTCGCTTTGACTATGATGCAACCCACTGTCTCTAGTATAAAGTAAGCACAGAGTTTAGAAAAAGGACAATTTGTGCTAACGAAAGCATTCACCGTTTAACGCTGTGAGCGAAAAAGCTTTTCGGCTCTCGAAATGTGATTGCTAAAGCTTTATACTCTCACGCACTTAACTGACAAGAAAAAATGAGTGATCTGCAAAAGGTACGCTGCTTGGGAAAAGTGCGGGTGAATATCATAAATTTTCTCTCCTCAAAAACGCAAATAAACGCGCTAACATACTTTCATGCATACATATGCACACACACACTCTATGTATGTATAAATATGTGTATATATATACATACATATGTATGTATATAGTATATGTATGTACATATATGTATGTGTAAATGTATGTGTATGCTTTCATCCATTCATCTAATAACGTAACTTTTTCAATGGCAAAAGTTTACAGAATATGTATTATTTGATGAAAAAATATTTTTGAAATTCCTTTCAAGGATATTCTAAAAAACAATGCAAAAAAACACTTGCCAACAGTCGGAGAGAAATCTTAATCAATCATTCCGACTCTTGTTAGTCTCTCGGAAAATTGAAAAGAGATCATAACTAAATCAGATAACAGATTATTTTTCATAAAAAGTAATCGTTGTCGTTCGTTTAATGAAATATGTATGTATGTGCTGTTGTTGTCGAACAACAACAATTGAAAAACAAAATACAGTATATTTTTATATTCAACAACAAAAATATGAAAAAAGATACGAAAATAATTAACAAAAACAAAAAATATACTTTTTGTTGTTTTCAAATGTTGCCATGTTGTTTGTTGGCTGGCATTGACTGTGTTCCTCTGGTCATTATGGCCATAATCATTATGTCACCCATACACAGATACATACACACATGCATTTCTACAAACTTATGTATGTGTATATGTACAAATGTATGTATGCATGTATGTATGTATACCAGAAGAGAAGAAACTGAACATTTTAAATAAAACAAAAGCATAAAATGAATTTCGGTGGAAAGCGTTAGTGGGTGATCGTGGTTTTACAATAGAATAGCAGAAGGAAAAAAAGACATCTACATACATACATCCATACGTACATATGCACATATATGTATGCATACATACATAAGTACTGTTATATAGAGTTCTTTAAGCATTCTGCTTAAGTGTGCACGTATGTATGTATGTAAAAGCAAAGGTAAAAAATAGCTTTTTCATATACATACATACATATGTACATAAATATGTAATTATACGAGTACATGCAGTGTCTTTGTATGTCAGTACGTGTGTGTGTTTAAAGGAAAATATTTTGCCAAGGTGTTTACTTGTAGTTGTTATTGTTGTTATTGTATTTGTATTGTTTATTTAACGCATTTTCTTTGAATTTGTTTTAGTTTCATTTTATCTTACAAGTTTCTGTGGGTTCTGCCTGATATTTTCCGAAGTAAATATGTAGTTATTTAACAAAAACTTGGCAGCATTCAATGACACAATTTTTGGTTCTTGATTGAATTTTTGTTATTTGTTTATGGATTTTTTTTTTATTTATTTGTTCATTTATTTATTTGTTAGGTCAATAGATTCTTACATCCTTTTCTGACTAAATATGAATAAAAAGGCAATATTGTATAGAAATAATTGGTTCAACAATTTAGAAATAGAGTAAGATTTCTTTTAGGTGCGTTATTACTCTCCGATAAGTTAATAATGTGGTAACATTTATTGAAGTTGATACATGCACGACGAAAAGAATCATTATTAGCATATACGGACTGGCAATATTTTAGTGCCAAAAGTTCAAAATTGCGGGTAGGCCTTACAAGAACGTTGCAGTTTAGTCGATTAAGCAGAAATTCAGAATCAACATCGTCGTGAAGCAGGCCCTGGACAAATAAAACGCTCACCATCGATCGTCGAATTTTTAGAGTAGGCAATTTTATCAAAGCAAGTCTGCTACGATATGGCGGCAAGACGTACGAGATCCCGAGAGACAGAAAATTAAAAACTATTTTTGCACCGACGCAATACTTGTAACATGAAAACAACAACAACAAAAGCGTAACAAGGATCCCAAACAATTGATCCATACTCAAGAATTGGTGGAACAAGAGAAGTGTATAAAAGTTTTGTAATGTAAGAATCAAGGAACTCCTTAGACTAGCGTTATATGAATCCAAGTACCCCATAGGATCTATTTATTGCACCATAATACAGATATGATCACAGAAGTTGAGCCTGTGATCCAACAGTATGCCTAGATCCAATATGGTATGAACTTTATCTAAAATTTCAGTATCAATATAATGGAAAGTCTCAATCGGAATGTGTCGGAAAAAAGTTATGAGTTTGCATTTGTTGAGCAAATTGGATTTTTTTCTTTTGCTTTGATGTACTTGAAGAGTTGTAGTTTGTATAATTTTTAGCTGAAATTTTTATTTAGATTAAACTATTAAAATAATACATGAAACATATTAAATAAAAACGAAATAAATAAATAAAGCAAATATTAAAAATATATAAAGTTGTGTATTTTTGTGGATAAAAATGCATCGGTCTTAGTTCATTGATTATTATAAAACATCTGTATAATTATTTGTTCTCTTATGTTTAAATCAATTGTGCCATTTTGAAACTTGAATTCGCCCCGACGAAATATGCAGTGAAGTTCACTCAACTAAGTTCAGAAACTGTTTTCCAATATCTGATAAAGAGAGATCGGTAGTAAAAGTTGTTTTCGAAATTTCAATACAAAAATTTATTCGTTATATATGTATGTACATATGTGCTGTTTATAAGGCTGAGAGCTAATTGAAAAAATACTCGGAAAGCTAAAAAGTTTAAGCTAAAACATATTTTTCCGCTCAATTCAAATATAATCAATTGTCATTCAAAAATGTAAATTTAATCAATTGATTTTAGGTGGAAAATAAAAATTACTCGAATTCAAGTCGACTTCATAACAGGTGAAATTGACAGCACAGCTGATTATTTTTTATGGCTTAGTGTACCTGGCATTTCGAAAGTTCAAGAGTAAAAGGTTTGTTTAACAAAAACAAAATTCATACAATACACAATACAATATAAATTTCCAAACGCTTGAGGCCATTTGTGAACCACTTCATAGTTGTATCCCAGTCAAAAAATATATTTACTTTCTTGTGTTATTTAATTAAGAGAAAAAATACATACATATGTATGTATCGAAGTATGTATGTACATTTAAATAGAAAATTATTGAGTAATGATGTTTCTTGGAAGTTGGGACGAATATTGGCAAAATTAAATCAAATTTACCCACGTCCTCAAGCTGGAAAAAAATATAAATACATATGTATGTATGTATGTATATAAAAATGGGGTTGTCTCATATGCTTGCGATTTTGCTGGAAAGAAAATTTATCTGCTCACGTGTGTAGAAAAACAATCGCCAGCATAACACATACGACTGGTCTTCTGGACTGGCAGTTGAAGTGATCACGCAGAATGCAGAAAACTTAGACAACAAGTGGCGTGACGTGTTGCAGTTCATAAGTAGGTCTTTCAAATCAAAAATTGTGCTGGCGATATTCTCTTTTCAAATTCAAAATTTGTATTGGAATTTTGTTTAATACAGGATGTTTTTTCCAGTAAAATAAAGAAACAGCCATATTTTTAATATCAATGCAGCAAAACATTTCAGCAATATTAATGCCAGCCAGTTGAGATATGTAAACATTTCCAATCATGTCCCTACATCCTTAAATATTGACTGCAACATTGTGACTATAATCGTTTTTGAACACATATGTAAGGGTCAATGACTCTGTCGCACCATTAAAATAATAAAAAACAGCGATTTTCTGTGAATATAAAAGTATTTCGACAAAAGTTTGTGGATTATCCACACTCCAAATGCGGTAATTCAACCAAAAAATGGGCTCTATTGGAGAATAACATTTTGAATGGAACTTCAAATAAACAACAATTGCTCAACAGAACCATTATTGTGATAAAAAATATTTCAACAATTTGCAAGTGTTGCTCCGGTATAAGTCTATCCAGAACGAAATGTGAAACCAAGCTTTATAAAGTTTTAATTGAAACAAAAGACGACGAACACGAATTAATTTGGACAAATTGAATTTTCGATATTTCGAATGTAACATTGTTTACATTTCAACAAAGTCAGTGTGAAAAACATTTGACTTTAACATGAAAACATTTAACATTAACGTGCAACCCATTCAGACACAGTGTCAGCAATTTCGTTTTATTAAAGTTTGATCTTAATTTAATACGATTTCATGTTAAAAGTACAACGTTCCAGTGGGAATTAAACATTCTCAAAGGTTATGTCTTCTTTGGACCTATATTCTAAAATAGTCTGTACTGTTGGCTTTTTAGACATAAACTTATCTATACATAATTATTATAAATTTAAGAATTTGTTCATATGGGCATTAACTGCAAAGGCTTTCAGTCCAGTGTCTACACTACTGTTAGGGTTTTGGAGGAATGAATATGCCGTTAGGAAAATATATGCATATCGCTAGCTGAACTGCAAAATCACGTAACATTTTTAGTATGTTTCAGCAGCGACAAAACAATAACATATTACAGTTGCAGTTACAGACGATATAGATATTGTTCATATGCTTGTTTTTTAGTTAGGGGCGCTTTTGCATTTCAGCTAACCCCATATTCTTTATTGTATCATGTGACGCTATTTTATTTCTACATTTTTTTTGTGTACTAATATGCCTATTTTGTATTGTATAAATGGTGTTTTTTAACTTTTTTTGTTATGAAATCATATTCATACTAAAGCTTTTTAATACTGGCATGTATATACATATTTATGTATGTATGTATGTATATCCACTGCTCATGCAAAAGATAAATTCACACTGTGCAAAGAAAACGAAAAAGTTTTCAGGTCCCAACCCACATACTCGTACAACAGAGCAGCAAATCGTGTGTAATGGATGCCTTTCTTTCGTTTTTAATTGAAAATTTTTCAAACCAAATATTAAACTTCTTACTTTTCTTCGTTATCATCAGTTTTTCGAAATGTTATAAATATTTCAATATCGTATGGAATAGAAAACAACACTGGGTATAAAATGAACGAAATGAAACCGTTAGAAAAGAACAAAATAGAATAGAGTAGAATTAGAAAAGAACGTGTTCGCTTGTATGTCTGCGAACAAGTGACTGGTCGAGCGATGGTTAGCGAGTGAAAAGATTGTTGCGGGCTATTTATACCCAGTCAGTACGTGCTTTTCAATGATGATGAAAATGATGATCGTATTGTTGTTTTTCATTTTATGATGTGCTTTGAATAACTTGGTCGGTTGGTATCTATTCTGTATCTAACATCAGCCAAAAGTGAATTGTTTTTCTAAAGAACTTTTTTGCCTAAAAAAATTTCAAGAAATGATATAAAATAGACTAGAGTGCTTATTTTATTTTTAATTATTTATTTATTTCCATTGTCTCGGTGTTGGTAGGAATTTGCTAAACAAAATTTTTTAAACTAAAATCACTGATTAACAAATACATACACATACTGGCACATTTACATACATACATACATACACACATCCATACATATAAAAATGCTGGTTCATGGATTATGATGGGGGAATGTGTTCGAGAATGCGTCAATAAAATTTTGTTTTTATAGGATTTTATTTGACTTAAATTTAGTTCATTTCATAACTTTTTTATTTGTTTTTAGTTTTATTTTTGACAAACAAATGTAAAATTAAAAAGTCATAAATAATAAGATTTAATTGAATTTTAAAGAACAAAACATGAGTTATATTAAGGTATTCTTTAATGCATGAGCTTAGAATTCTCTTTTGCCACAAATGAGGCTTTTCAGTTTCAAAAATTCGTGCGAAAAATGCAAAATTTTTCCTTCTCTTCAGTAGAATTGATGCATTGAACACATAAAAAACCAAGGCTACAGGTCCGCAAATGTCACTGACTATCATTGGCCGCTACTTTATAGGTTTTGAAAAATCGCGTCAACATCATTTCCAGCTGATCTTGCAGAATGATCACATGTGTTTGAGTGATGTCACCTACATATTATTTGTTCCTGTTTACAGGATTGATGAGACAAAAAACTGAATTGCTGACAGAGCGCAGTCAGGCTTCAGCCACCATGTTCACCATATTTGCCGGCCCCACAGGGATCCTCTATCTGTTCCCAAAATTGAAGAGATCCATGAAAGGACGGCGTCGCAAATTTGTACTTGCATTCAATCGCTTTTTACTTGAAATAAGGAATTGAGAAACAATTGTTAGTTATCTGAACATTTAAAAGGTCCAATAAAATCGAACAAATCATGTCAATGTACTTATATATGTACATACATGTATGTATGTATATTGTTAACAAAACTTTCTTGCGATTTACATATTTTACGACACTTAATTGACTCTGTCCATGTCCTTCGCAAATATTGAAATAATCTTCTAATGCATACTTTATGTAAACATACATATGTATGTATGTATATTCTCATAAATGCATAAATATGTACATATGCATGTCAGTATTTATGTTTGTATTAATACGGCTACCGGCCGGTCGATTCTTTTTCGATCGTCATTAAAATAACCAACAAAAAATTCATGTTGAATGTCATCGTGTTTTACAAGATGAAAAAAATTTGTTGATAAATTCTTTTCTGAAAGAGGAAAAAATATATAATAATACAATAATAAAAAAATGAATTGAAAGGTAAACAGCCCTGCCCGATAATCTCTAATAATATTGACAAGCATGGCGTATGAGAAACATAGATGTATATGTATGTATCTTTGTTACACATGTTTGTCGTGTCTGTCTGGTCGCGGCTACTTCGCAAATGTCATTAGAAAAACTAGGAAAAAAACAGAAATATGCTTGTGTGCATACATTCATTTTGTAATTCTAATAGGAACATAAATTTTGAATGGTGTTTTTTTCTCGGTAATTCATATTTTTAATGTCACATTCAAATGAAATAAAAGAATTTGTTGCCAATTTGTTTATTAATTATTTGTTGAAGTGAAATTATGAGACAATTTTTTGTTATTTTTGTTGTAGCTGCGTTATGTCATCTATCTTTTTGTTTTTTTTTTTGTGTCGTCTTGAGTGTTTTTCATAATTTAAATTTTACATTTAAAAAATTTCAAATAAAATAAAAACAATTAAATTTAAAATGTATTGGAAAACTGTGTATGTACATCCATACTTATGTACATACATACATACATATGTATTGAAGTATGTACATACATTCATACGCCTTGCAATTTGATTGTTTTACACAATCAAAGCAGTCAGCAAAAGGAGAAAAGAAAGAAGTCTTAAAAATGTGCTTAGGAAATTCTTTACTTTTTTCTAAAAAAAAAACAAACAAATAAAATACATATTTCAAGAACATTTAATTTTTTTTATTTTATAAATACACTTTTACACAATTGCTGCCACAGCAGGTTTTGTTTCTATTTCAGTGCATGTAATTTAAGTTTTTTTCATTTAAAAGCTTTTTTATATCTTTTACGTTTTCTCTTTAAATTTTAAATGAGAGTGCCTGTATACGTGTAAAATACATATGTATGTATCTATATACATAAATTTTAGACACATGCATACATATGTATTTATTACAAAAATCGTTTTTGTTATGAATAGATGCAAAAATATTTTCCAGTTGCTATTCAAATCAATTTTAAACTAAACAATTGGTTTCTCAAAATCTTTTGTAAAAGGGTGGTTAAATTGTATGGGCCGATGTTGAATGTGAACCACACCTAAACGCCAATTTTTTTTCCGAATTTTATTTGACATTTCTCTATTTCAGACTTACTCAATTTGAACCATGTAGAGATACACAATCCAACAACGTGTTAAAGTTATCCAGACTTATTATGAAAATGGGAGTTCAAATCAAAATGCATATCGTGCACTTCGTAATTTTTTTGGTCAATTTCATCGTCCAAATGTACGTACAATCGCAAAAATCTTGGAAAAATTCGAGCAAACCGGGTCTGTAGAAGATGTGAGAACACCAGTGCATGCTCGTACAGCTCGTACTGCAGAAAATATTGCTGCTGTTCGCGATAGTGTGGCTGAAGAGCCGTCCACCTCAACTCGTCGTCGTTCCCAACAATTGCACCTCTCACGCTCGTCGTTAATGAACATTATGCATAAAGACTTGCATTTACACGCTTACAAGGTGCAATTGGCTCAAGAACTAAAGCCTCTTGACCATTCCAAACGTCGTGAATGGGCAGAATGGTGGCAAGAAATGGCAACAGTGGATGATCAATTTTCGAAGAAAATCATCTTCAGTGATGAGGCACATTTTCACCTCAGTGGATTCGTTAATAAACAGAATTGCCGCATTTGGGCGTATGAGAATCCAAGAGTGATTGTCGAAAAACCAATGCACCCACAAAGAGTGACTGTTTGGTGCGGTTTATGGGCTGGCGGCATCATCGGGCCGTATTTTTTCCAAAATGAGGCCGGTCAGGCAGTTACTGTGAATGGTGTTCGCTATCGTAAGATGATAACGAACTTTTTATGGCCCGAATTGGAAGATATGGATGTGGACGATATGTGGTTTCAGCAGGACGGTGCCACTTGCCACACAGCTAACGAAACAATGGCTCTTTTGCGCAACAAATTCAATGGCCGTGTTATCTCACGTAATGGCGATGTCAATTGGCCGCCAAGATCATGTGATTTGACACCGTTGGACTTTTTTCTTTGGGGTTATTTGAAAGAAAAGGTGTACGTCGATAAGCCAGCAACAATTCAAGACCTAAAGGATCAGATAATTCGGCACATTAACGGCATAGAACCTCCATTATGCCTCAGCGTCATCGAAAATTTGGACCATCGGATGGAGGTGTGCCGCCGAGGTCGCGGCGCCCATTTGGCCGATATTTTGTTCCATACATAATTGAGTAATAGCAATACATCATAATAAAATAAAATTGCAATAATTTCCTAAATAGTTTGTGTTTTATTCAAAATCAACATCGGCCCTTGAAATTTAACCACCCTTTAGTAATGTTTTTCTGATATACATAGTACATACATATGTATGTATGTACATACATTTTAAAATAAATAGATTTTCAGCTGTATTGTGTCTTCGGGACTTGTTGTTTTTCCCCTGAACATCGCAAACACACATTGCGAAAATGTGTTCAATTCCAGGCATGATAATTTCAGTACGGTTGTACTTTTTCTCAGCAAAATATTTGGAGCCGTTAATATTTTTACTCTTAAATTTCTGTAATAAAAGATTTCAATGAAATTTAACCCGGCAAAATGCAGAGTATACAGTATAAATTGAGAGCATATTGTCAATTTTGTATCAGTATGTTTTCTGTGTGGTTAAAAATTAATTTACAGAATAAACTCCTCTGAATTAAGTAAAATTGTAAGAGATATTGAGTTGTTAAACAAATTGTAGTTCAATGCTACTTATGCTCCACACAATATACGATATATTTTAGTAAAAACATTAAAAATCAACAACAGAATGCACCTTTATATGGAGCCGGTAGTTCTGAACTGTCATTAAATAAAGAAAAACACGTATAATATCTACAACAAAAACTCCAATACAGTCGCAATAGAATGAGCATGAGAAAAATCGGATTTGAGCTCTGTCTTATTAATTGCAGCTCTGAAAAGCCCACTGTTATCTAGCTTTGAAGCTGGAATATGCCCTGTAGTGACGAAGCTGCACTAAACCTTATTTCACTTTTACACCCGTTCTTCACTTAGTCTTCGTTATCATTAGCCAACTAAACCTTCCAAAACCAATTGCAATCATTGACTGTACTACAGTTGTACAATTGTGTTGTACCCAAGCCAAGCGGAAAGCCAAGACTGATGTTCAAGTCTGGACAATACAACAAAGTTTGTACTCTATATTGATGCATAATGGGCGAAGTCCCAAAGATCTTAGTTTAACGAAATAAATGCAGCTCAATCTCTGGCGAAGGCGTACAAATAACAGTTTATCAAAGATTTATAAAATTTGGAATATATGCATGTAGTTTTTTAATTTTTTCTAATATCCAATATCTGAACGTTTGTATTTTCAGATAGGATTGGTGTTGAGTACAATTTTGGCAGCTACCATTTAGCATCCCTGTTCAATACAGTTGTTTTACTTTCTTTATTACAAAAAGAGAGTTTAAATGAAGAGAAAGAAAAATGTTTCTATTTTTAAAGGGATAATTGATTAAGACGACAGGCCGAACATGGATTAAGTATGTACATATGTATATGTATGTACATATAAATATGTATATGAGTACATATGTAAGTATTTGTTTGTAGTAGATATAGATACATACATACATACATATATTGCATATTTGCATTTTCAAATATAATTTTTTTTCCAATATTATCATAAGTTTGATTGATTTGCGTATTGCCGAATATCTTTTCTTTAAATAGGGATTAATTTAGACCAAAATCTGATCCAACGTCAGAGCATATGTACAAATACATATTTATGTACATACATATGTATGTATGGCTGTATGTGTATGTATGTATGTATATAAAATATGCAGTGCAAATACAGACATACATACATATATAAGTACATACAAATGTACATATATAACTGTATATATGTAAGTATATATGAAGTGCGAAGCTCAAGGTCAATAACACCGCAAAACTACAAAAAGTACAATAAAAAAGGAACAACAAAATTTATATTGACAAATCGACAGAAAATGCTTCAATGACAAAAAAAAAAAACGATTTTTATAAAAATAGATCACAATCAGGTTATTTTTATAATGATAGAGTGAAGCATTTATATATAGTAATCGTATGTAATTACTGAACACAAACAATTTAAATTTAACAAATTATTCAATTATTTTATTAGTTTACGCCTTCAATAGAAACTTTTTTCAGTACAATATTTTCAGCTTAACTATGGAAATATTCTTTTCAAGCTAAATTTTTTCCTCAAATTGCGAAAAGCTTTGATAAAGCTGGAGGTTAAATAAATGACTTGAATGTACCAAAGTTGTTTTAAGCCCACTTTAAAAAAATGGTGTTGAAAAAACTTAAAAAATGTTTATACATATGTATGTATGCATGTATGTATTAACTTGAAAAATGCTTTCCTATGCAAAGAAAACAACGAATTTGTGCCCTTTAGCAAGTTTTCGTTCAAACTAGATTATTGATGTAAAGATTTATTTTAATTTACGCATCGTAAATCTTGCTATAAAACAGGCTTTTTAAAAAAGGTCAAATATCGAATAAAACGCTTTTCATTTTTTATACAAAATTTCTTCTCTCCATTTAGCAGTTAATTTTATTATTTATGTATGTATGTACATATATCTTATACACAATTTTTTTCATAATTTAGGTTTATAATAGAAAGCTCTTAATGAAGTCTACTTTACATACATAAATTAATATATTAGTTTATTTACACTATATCATTAAGTAATCTGATTTTATCTATAAATGGCATTTATAATATGAAAATATTTTTCGTCTGTTATTGTTGCAATTGTTAAATATTTAATAAAAATTCTTAAGCAATTAAGAGAATTGGCAACCGGTAATGGCACCATACCATACAGTCGATGGTACCATTTAAAAAATATCTATAGTTACATACACACATACATATTGTATATATATGTACGTGCGGGTGTGTATGTTTGTAGATAAATATATAGGTTAAAATTTTCACATATACATATATGTATGTATGTATGTACGTAAGCATGAATGCATGCATAATCAAATAGATGTACAAATTTATGTATTGTATATTAAAATGAATGTACTTAAGTACATATACATACATACATACATATGCATGTACATGTTCATAATTTTAGCGCCAGTTGCATACATGACATTTGAAAAAACAAATTGATCTGAGCAACTGAAAATTACCATTTATGAAAATAGTTTGCGGTTTCTTGTGCAGGCATTTTAGGTCGGTTTCATGTTGAATAAAACATTTTCTTGACACTTTCCGACTTTTAGAACAAGCGCTCTTCTTTTAGTTTCAAAATGTTCGAGAAAATTCATAATGAAATATAATATTGATAAAATTTTTGTGTTCGAGAGACTGTAATTGTGTGTTCATTCATTTGCAACAAAATTGCTTAATAAGATAAAATTTAAATGCATGTATGGAGTACATATGTACATACATATGTATACATATGTATATATTTCAGTTTGAATTTGGTTCTTTTTTTGTTATTTTTATATTGTACCTAAATAAAATCTAATGAATTCAGAGAAATATGTATGTACATCCATATGTATGTATGTATGTATGTATGTATGTATTTTATTTTTCTTCAAAATAAAACATAGCATATTTAATGGGAATGCAATGTATGGGTGTACTTGTATGATAAACAAAAATGTCATAATAGAATTCACACAATATTTTTAATTTTCATTCTTTTTTTGACATAAATATTTAACAAAGTATTGTACAAATATTGTTGGCACATATGTATGTATGTATGTATGTATGTATGTATGTATAAAAACGATATAATTTGTTTTCCTATGCGTACAACACGTACACAACAACACGCGCTAGAGGAGCCCCTCAGTGATGCGAACTGCCGTACAATTTAGCGACTAGTGGTTTAGTGGCCAGATTTTATACAATCGGATAGAGTTGCTACATGTGTATGTAAGAAGGCAAGTTGTAAAAAAGAGATTTTAGTTAATGTTGTTTTAACACGAATAAGGCTTGAAATCAAAAATACACACACAAAAAGCTACATACATACATATGTATATACAATGTACACAAATAGCTATGTACATTGTACATACATACATACATACATACATTGAAGAAATAACGATGAATATTAACGTATATAAATTTACGGCCCTGTTTGCGTTGATGGTTTCTGGAGAAGAAGATTCAATCACGAATACTGCTCCGACGTGTAGAATCTTCGACTCCGAATCAGTTGGACAAAGCATTAGAGGACGCCCACGGAAGGACCTCAACCAAGTTGGTGTGAAAAATTGAAAGATGCTGGCTAAAAATCGTGCCAGTTGGAAAAGCTTGTTGGTTGAGGCACAGGTTCACTCCGAAATGTAGCGCCAAAGGCAGAAGAAGGAGAAATATATATACATATATATTTCTTACTCTTGAAGCACTTATTGTATTTCAAATGACTAAAAATTGTATTTTCAGTCGATTTTGCTGCACATACATACATGCATACATATGTACATATGTATGCTCACGTATGCTAACGGGATTGCAAAACAGGACCTAAGAATTGTATGAGAAACCAAATTCAACATCTGATAGAATTAGCCTCCAATCAACAGAATTTGTCTTGTTTTTTTATGAATTTTTTTTATTTGAAGTAATGTACATATATGTATGTATATATGTATGTACATACATATGATGTTTGCACTGCACATGTAGGAGTTAACACCTGAGTACTGGTCCGAAAATAAATTAGGAACTTCTCTATTCGGGTAACGATATGTACACATATAAATAAGATCGATAACGAAACCGAAGTGTTTTACATATGTATGTGCATAATTTGTGATTTGTGTGACGGAAAAGAATGAAAACCTACGTTGCGGAACCACAAAGGAAGGACAATATGAGGAAGTTCATTTCTCAAAATTCGAATTGCTGTTGGCCAATTAAGATAAAAAACAAACAAAAGAGAGAAAACCCAAAAACAGATGTAATAATGCGTTTGACTTGGTAGCAGATCTTGCATCGATATAATTCAATTTTATTTAAAACTTTTTATTTATTTTGAAATTGCAGGGGGAAAAAAACAACAGCAAGAAAGAAATAAGACGCGAAAAAAGAACTTCAACTGAAAGACGACCGAAACATTCAGCTGCAGTAGGGCATGATGCAGATTGAAAATAACTAAGAAAACTGTACGAAGCTGACCGACGACGATCCTGATGATCGCGGGTATTTATAAACTGGCAAATTGGATGGCATCCAATGAATTAGCTAAAATCTAAATTATCTGCAAAACATCTCTTCATACACTGAAAAAAATGCAACATGACTATAAGAATTTTTA
This sequence comes from Epicampocera succincta, assembly GCA_932526305.1. Lineage (NCBI taxonomy): Eukaryota > Metazoa > Arthropoda > Insecta > Diptera > Tachinidae > Epicampocera > Epicampocera succincta. The sequence goes on along the minus strand of OW052037.1, from coordinate 51,398,442 downwards.
ATTGTTTATAATTTTTTTTGAAAAACTCTCCTCATTAAATAATTACCCGTTGTTTGTTCAGATGTATGTGGGTGGTGCTTGTGGCAATTTGTTGCAAACTTTTAACCAATAGTTAGAAACTGTTCATAAGTATTTATAAAAAAAATGTTAGTCCATATTTTAGGTTTTGTTGAAAAAGTAAAATTCTTATTAGCAAAAGAAATTTTGTTCTAAAAAAATTGATTTACACATACAATAGTTTTACAAAACTCTTAGAAAATTATTTAAAATACTATACAAGTACAAACACAATTGTTTTTATTATTATAAGTTATAGACTAATAGCATATCAGAACCCTAGTCAACAAATTTAGCAAAAGTGGTGGAACAGATGTCTGTTATCGGGACTGTTCTGAAAATCATATTTTATAAAAGTGATTTGAAGTCTTTTTCACACGGCTTTTCTTTAATAAACGTCATAATAAATTAATTAAATATATTACACAATGGGATATTTATTTATTTTTTTATGAAATTGATTGTTTTGTTTAAAACAAATAAAAAATTCCAAAAAGGATTTTTGTGCTATGAAATTTTAATTTGTTTTTGTGATTTGTGATTTTGTGTGACGTGATTTGAAATCATGTAAATTGCAGAACAGGTGAATGATTCTGTAGCACAAAACCACAAATATTTTCGGGGCCGCTGTAACACTCAAGAGTTTTTGTTGGAAGCCGAAATTCTGACATGTTGGTCGAACACTCTACCAAGTCATCCATCGAGGCACTTGTGCCGGAGACTTCATGTATCTCAAATCGATATACTTTTTATATATCTTATACTTTCTTATAATAAAAATTTTCAGTGTAGCATTTCAATTTGTTTATTTGACTTTTCAACGGACAGTGTTTTAGTTGTTTGATTTGCACCGCGCAATGGCGTGAACATATTCACAGTGTATTCGGTGGTCATTGAAATCTGCAGCACTGTGCAAATTTTATATCTTTCTGCTTTTAATGGAATTCATCACTTCACAAATAAAAATACTTAAAAGAAAGAACTGCATTCAAATCTACTCAAATGTTGCATTCATTTGTACAAGAGATGCCACTTGGTTTCTTTTAATCCCAGAATATTATTTAATTTGATTTTTTGCCAAAGGGCAAGTTTTAAACGCTTAGAAGATTGTCCTATCACTAAGTTAAAGAATTAAAGCGTGCAAGTTGATAAAAAATTTTGTTTTTTAGTTTTCACAAAATTAAATTCATTTGGAAAAACTAAATTGTGTAAAAAATAGGTTATCAGCTGCTAACAAAATTAACTCAAGTGTCATTTACAACTGAACACTTTAGAGCCAACTAACTAATACTAATATTTAAATTTTCCCCTTTACAGTAGTCCTCCTCAGATATAATACAATAGTCCCTGCGTTTTTGCAGATCTCGAATCAGTGCTGATACACAATTTGTGGTATGTCCTTGAGCTCTCAGCGATTTGGGGGTTTCTCCTCCATGGCAGCAAAACGCCGTCCGTTCATGGGTCTCTTCAACCTTATCATGGGAACGGGAAGAAGCCATAGAGGGCCAAAAATATTTTGGATGCAGACGCTGAGGCATGATTAAGGTGTTGTTTTTGGTCAGAAAACTACAAATAAGAAATGACGAGGGATCAGGTGCATTGTGGAATTTCGCAAACAACCTCGCTGCCACACGCTGCATGCTCCGAAAATTTCCAAAAAAGTTGCTTGGCACAACCCAAAATATATACCGGAATTCTCAGCCACTTCTCTAATAGTGATTCGAGATTAGAAATGTATGCGAATAAATCTCCAAACAAGCTGTGAGGCAAAATGTTGAACTTTCTACTGCAACACGATAAAATTTTATTAATTTTGCCACTATTTTCAATATTTGGGAGATTGCGAAGAGAAAGGCCCAAAGCTTGCCAACACTGCTGCTTAAGGGCAACAACTAAAATCTATGTATTTTAGTAAAAGAAAAAAATACCGAACACCGAGACAAATTCTTCGTTTGCATCTCTTGTTGGTAGACACACCAAATGCCTTGCAATCATCAAATGCACGATATTATTTACTTTCACATATTTTGCTGCAATTTCGAACTTTCGTGTCCGGCTGTGTGCCGTTAGTTCGAGCAAAAACATGCCACTCACAATCACATTAAATAGACCGTTCAATACATTAATTGTTTTCTATATGTAGCCGTAGCCGCAGGCACTAAATCGCATTAATATTTATGAATCTAATGAAGATTTTCGTAATTAAATTTTGCAAAAGACATTAACACGAAGTAAAATGTTTTTAATTAAGAAAAATTTGATTTTTAATTATGGGCTCTATTGAACATTAACGCATCCAAAATGTTTTGTACCCGCCATCATGAATGCATGAAGAGTGCGTGCATTTTCCATTGAATTCAGCGAATAAGAAAAATTATCTTCTCTAAGTTGCTCTATACAAATCCTTAATGATTTTCTTTTTGCTTTTTTGATACTGAGTTCTTTAGTCTATTAGTCTACTTTGAGTTTTAAATGCCGGTATTCTGTGCCTCTAGACTTTAATTTATTTGGGAGCGAATAGTTCAACGGAATATAAAAAAACACCAACAATAACTACATAAGTTTTTCAGTCATCATAACAGTTGTAATGCCGTAAGCTTTGGGGAAATCATTTGAAAATCAGACTACTACGAAAAAACAGGAATGTTAATGTTAATGCCACATAAATATTTTTTTCTAAATAAAACGTCAAGTTTTTTTTACTAGAAAAAGCTGCAAAAAATTCACAAATGGAAGAAAAACGGTGTTTTAAAAACAACAATTAAATGGATAAACATTTGCTTACAAACACACACTTCGTCAGCTAAAATGCAAAACCACCCAAATAACATTTTTATTATCTCGCCGTAGAAACAATATAATATATTATCTTATTAAATTTGTGACATTCTTTCAATTTTCACTAATAAAATATCGAATTTTGATTACATGAGAGTAAAACTTGGACAGGACATGGATGCTGTGGTTATACCGCGTAATCATTTAAATAATCGATTTCATATTTTTATTTATTTATATGATTTGACTCCCAGTTATTTACTTTTTTGTTTGTTTATATTAGACATTCTGATTATTTTACAATCTTACCAATTTGCCCCAGAAAAAGTGTACGTAATTTTATACCATTCGAAAACTATTTATCTCCAAAATGTTTCCTTCCACGAGTTGACTTTTCTGCAAATTTCCGGCCAAATTAGAAACAATTGCGAGTAAAAGAAACTAACAATAAGAAAATGTTAAACTAATAAATCTTTATCAATTCGTACATTTTACTCATTCAGTATTTGTATTAATAAATCAAAATTTTGCCAGGATTTTAGCAAGAAATTGATTTTGCAAATATTTCATGGTGATTTGTTTCTTTGTTCCCAAAGCCAAATATTACAGAATATTTCGTTACCAAAAACTTTATTAGGTCATTATACAATATACAATATGAATATTCTTATGACTCAGAGTGTCGTCTATAAAGACATGTACTACATATAAGTTTTAAAACAAAAATTACAACATTTCTAACACATACTAAGAGCACATACAAAAAACAAAGACAAATATACGAGCATTCATGCATCTTTTCATGATACGAGTATTAAGAGAAAGAAATCCATGATAAATGCACACAAGTACGTACTAAAAATAATTAAAAAGAATGTCGATCTAGTTTCACTCACCTTTCGTTGGACGGTATAAATAGTTTAACAAACCATTTGTTAACGGAGGTGTCCACTTTTTGTCACATCACATCACGTCATCTGTTCATCTGGTTCATAGAATGTTTTATTTGTTTAGTTTTATTAAGGGTTTAAAGTCTCCAAAAACTTGAAAATGGTTCTAGTCTTAGTTTGTCTCTTTTCGTACTAATTGTAGCATAAGTTGAAGTACGTTTTTGAAAACCAATCGTACTAATTCATTTACAATAAAAGAAATACTTGAAAGTGCACGCATATGCGAGTTTTATTAACTATAAATGTGTAGTTCATATTGAAAAGCATTAAAAAAGGAGATGTTCGGGTCGAATCGCAAATTTCGTACAACAGCTTGACACCAAGTAGTTGTGAACGAACTTAATAGGGATATTAATGTGCAGTTTTTGGGGCCTTCTTTGCCTGTCATGATTTATGCAGATTAAAGGACTTAATAAGGACTGTAATATTAATCAGTGGCCATTGCCACTTAACTTAGACTGCATTAGAATCTCTGAATATTTATCGAAATACATTCATATTTCGTTCATTGTTTTACTTTTGTATTAATTTAGTACGACAGCATAATCTTTATGGTTTATCGGCATAAGGCGATGACACAGTCAGCGTTGCCATTTTGGTCCGTTTTAGGCAAATTGATTTTCGGACATGCACTAAAACAGATTTTTTAATACATTTTTTAAGCTCCCATACAAAACTTATAAATATTTTTAATATTGAAGATAATTTTCGACTAAAACTATAAAGATATATTTTACTTAGTTCATTGTGAATTCCGTCTTAAGAAAAAAACTGTCTGAGAGAATTAGTTCAGGAAACATTATATATTCTGCTACAGGCCATGTTATTCTCATAATAAAAAATATCGTCTAATTTCAATTTCGTGACGTAACAGAGTCCATCACGGAGTTAAGTCAAAACATATGTATATGAAGTAGTGCTTTGTTTAAATGTGAGTTTTGCATCATTCGAAATACCTGCGAATGTCAACGTTGGCAAGAGTAAAATAGGTTTCCCATTTATTTGGAAATCTGTTTTAACTTAAATTTTAATTTAATTGTATTTGTTTATATATTTTCTTCCAATTGTGGTAAGGCCTAGCAAGGGCGACCACACCCCCTTTTTTAAGACTTCTTTCAACTGAAGTACTTTATTGCCAAAAAAAAAATTCGAAAAAAAAGAGGAAAAAACTTAAACACGTTGTCATCGGTTTTAGATGTCTGTGATTTTTGTTAGTCGAACACAAACTGTATAAATGATTCCTTATAATTAATAATAATTTTAATTCAAAATTAATTATATTTTCAAATTTATGTGAATGAGCAACACTTTCACAGATGGTGTATAATTTGTACCAGGAAAACATTTTCAGTAACTCAGTCACCAAACGGACCAAACAACAATAATAATTCTATTAAAACATCATTTGAAACAATTTCTTTCGTTTTCTTAAATAAAATTAAAATTAATTTATGAATTGAATTGAATTTATGAACAGGAAATTATAAAATGCTCGTAAATGATGGGAACGGGCGGAAAACGGGTACAATATAAGTAGTCAAGTTTTGAAAATGACTCGAAATTTTCCCGAACTTTTCTCTGCGCCATGAATCGTTAAGGAATTATTAATCGAAACTTTGAAACTTTGATAAACTGTGCTGAATTTATTTTTATTTGCTAAAAACATTTTCTAGGTCGTCAGAATCGTCAAAACTTATTCAAATAAATTTTACTGAAAATTGTTGTTAAAGTCATCAAATAGCTACAAAGTAATGACGTTCATTAACGGTTAGTAATCAAGTGTACCAGTGACTTCTCTTATTCACCACAGAATTTTGTATTTGATGTGCTTATTCTGCACAAGTGTGACTGCCACCAACCAAATTCTTAGGTTTTTCTTGTCCAGTTCCCTCTACTGACATTAATGTTCAGAAACTCTTTGGTGTCTTTCCAATATTTCCCCATTATGATTGTCTATTTCCGCTTTAAAGGAAACTTCTGTTGAATTCCAAGGATTGAATGGGGTCCAGTGACCCCATTCCCTCAGGCTCACTTTTGCCATAGATGTCTGTCTTCTAGTTTCCTCTATGCCCCTCTTATCCTGGAACCCAGATCAGAAGAAACCAATTCCGAGACATTAGGCTATTCGGCCCGTTTTTTATACAAATTCTAAAATTCTGCCATTTACCAAGTTGATGTTCACGGAAATAATATTTCCAAGAATTCAAAGCAATATGTTTTTATGTTGATTTTACATGAATCTATTTTCTGTATGTGTGTACGTACTTATGTATAAATTTTAAATAATGGAAAAAGAAAACTACAGAGAAAAACCATTCTATTGAAGACTCACAAACAAGGAAAGTACATTCATGAATTCAATTGAACCAGTAAAATGGTTTTATATTCTCGTTGATGACGTAAATTGATTTGCTCTAGAATAAAAGAATACACTCACACGTATGTATGCATCTATGTATGTATAAATAATGTCTGTCTGTTTGGTTTTCCATATGTACATACATACATATCGTGCATAGATAATTTGACACCAACATTTTATTGCGAGTATAAAACTCGTGTTTACTTGGCTGTCCATATGTTTTTCATTACATTTAAAAAAAAATTTATTACACAGAAATAGTGTAATAGATTCTTTTTTTCCGTCACACATTTTCACATTTTCTAATAGTGGCTAAATAAAGTTATGAAAAATGAATTTTTAAAGAATGACTTTTCAATCGAAATTTATAACTTTGCTAGTGATAAATCAATCTTTTTTTTCCAAAAATAAAAATTACTTGCATAAAGCGAAAATTTCCAGAAATTGACATCCATTTTAAAGTTAAATGTTTTCATATTAAATCGATTTTGCAACCATGACTAATACACACATATTTGGGAGTATTTGTGCATGTATGTATGTATAGGGTGTTTTTTATTGAGGTATAGAACTTTAAGTTGGCATCACTTTTTTAACTGGCGGCCATTTTGTCAGCTGTCAAGTGATTAATATTTAGTTTGGTTTGCCATTTCATCATGAACAGGTTGACAAAAGAACAACGCTTGCAAATCGTGCAAATTTATTTCGAAAATAATGGTTCAGTTCGCGAAGTTTACCGCAAGCAAGTTTACCGCAAGTCGACATAATCGTCCATTAGAGCAATTAATTCGGTTAACCATGGATCGTTTTCGCACTACGTTTACTCTATGTGATAATACGCATCCGCAGAGAAGTCGAACAGTGCGCACCGAAGAAACAATTGCCGCTGTAGAGCAAAGTGTTGAAGAGGACCCGAATGAATCGATTCGCCACCGTGCACAGCAATTGGAGCTTTGTCCATCAAAAATTGGACCTGTAGAATTGGCTTTATTCGAGCCAGCCGCGGCGGCCACATGCCCGAAATCATATTTAAACATTAATGGCATAAAATTATCCTTCCAATAAAGCCAAATTGATGGACATTAAAACGATTTTCTTGTGTTTTATTTCAATTCGAAGTTCTATACCTCTAAAAAAAACACCCTGCCAATATTTGGCTGACAAATTTTTACAAAGATCACCTAAGCATATAAAAATATGCTTTCTTTAGATGATTTGATGGATTCATTTATATGCTCATATAAGGATTTCTCACTGGAATAATGATTCCGCAATGATTATAAGCAATGCCAGAAAATTGTTGAAAAATAAATCAGAAACTCGTCTCATAAAATATTGGTGTTCCATATGATGGATGATTATAAATTACTATCAGAAAATCGATTTTTTGAAAAGATTAGCTGTAAGGGTATCATTTTCTGAAAATTCAGCTCATAGAAATTGTTTTGACGATTTCCCAAAAATTTGATTAAGACACAAACTACCACAAACTATGACACTTATCACAGTCATAGATACGTCTGGCAACAGGCAAAATAATCCTCATTTACATAGTGCGACATGGCTTCGCAGATTAACTAACTGATGTCATGTCACGCTAAATAATGTAACAAGTGGCGTTTTATCTACTTATAAATACATATAAGTATTAATCTATTTATCTTTTAAAAATTCGATAGTAAATATTGTTATAACATCTTTCCAATTGCTGGTCGTTATCGGGGAATTGAACTTAATATACCTCTAACGACTTTGTGGCCATTAAGTGCGGCAACTGATACTGTTTGTAACAAAACCTCATAAATCAAATATCTGCAGAGAAATAAAACACTTCTTATCAAATGTTAATTGTCTCTGGCGATGCAACTTTTTTTCGTGGGAACTTTTGCCAGTCGCGACGAAATACGTTTGAAAATATTCTTGCACCAAATATTCATTGGAATCAAACTTATTTCAGTTTAAAGATTCAATCTCACACATTAGTTACAAGTTTGAAGTGATCGCAATTGAACACAAACGCTATGAAGTATTGGGCCGAATTGAGAGCCTGGCTATTGAAAGATCCCGCGAAAACAATTCGCTATTTAGTTTTGTTTATTTGTTGTGTTATTGTTATCGTACAGGTGCAGGACAAGCGAAAAATAATCGATTGAAGGGTTTTGAAATGTTTAAAATATTTTTATTTTAGTTGTATGAATGTTTTTCCAAATTGAATAATCCACCGATATCGACACACTCCTATTATAATTTAAATGAAACGATTGAAATGCCAGCAGTTACAATATGTCGGGATCCTGCGTATAAAGAGGATCAATTAAGCGTAAGTAAAGTTACTCCTTGAAAAAAAGAAGCAGATGCAAAAACTAAAACCTCGAACGTCAAATAAAATTTGTTTGATCGAGATACGCGCTTTTTATTATAAGCCATCGATATGTACATACATATGTGAACAAATTAAAAATGGAATGTGAGCGGAATTGAAAAACTAGTTTTTTTATTACAATAATATAAATCAATTAAAAACATATTATTTTAACAGTTTTTCAACATGATTTTGCTGCAGTTGCATTTAGTGACAAATCACAAACAATTGGGTTTCATTCAAAAGAAAATTGGTTTGGTGTTGCTTTACGACTTCTAAATTGAAAATTTTCACTAGGTCTGCTAATAGGCCACTTCAAACTTTGGCAATGACATATTTGTCAAATCGACTTTCCTTTCGCCGACAGATATATGAAACTTGTTAGATCTCTGATGAAACCGTGTTATTTCTGCGATATTATTACTGTGATATTCCGGTAAGACTGACTATTCGAATTGTCGTAGATAAATTGTTGTCCACTGGCTTAGAAAAATATTGAACCCAGGCCAGAGCGGTGAGGAAACGTAATATGTGACGAAGAATTAGAGGCAGTTGCTTTCCCGTCGCTCACCAGAACTCGACCTATCGCAGTCATTGCAGATGTCAGCCATACAGAGAAGCAGCAGATACATTTGCAACATGTTATTTATATTTCACATATAATGATATTAATAGGTTCTTCAAGCCAACACAAAATGTCGACCAGACTCGTACGTGTAACACACTTTTTTTTTGTCAGCCGATGCTGCAGGCAAAATATACGCGTATAAAAATATTTGTTTGTTGGGTACTCCCTAATGGGAGCAAACATAGTAGCAGGCACGTTCAGCAGAAATGTTGGGCCAATATAGTTATAAGTAGGTAGCGAAAATATTTCTCCTTAAATGACCAAATAGTGCCTCTATGCGTAAAAATGTGTTAACAGTAATTAACCTGGTTAATTGTATAAATAAAAATTTGCAGAGCATATCCGGCAATGAGTGCGAACATCCCAAATACAGCAGCTGTTGGTCCAATTACCCCTATCAAGAGGTGCAATTGGATGATTTTTTTGCAAATTCCACATTTAATGAAGCGGAAACATTTCCCGAAGGTTTAAGCGGCCTAAACAGCTTAACAACTAGTAAGTGGGCAGCAAATATTGTAATTTATAAAACAAACAAAAATAGCATTAATTCCTAAAACCATAGATATGGAAATCACAAGCAGCTTAAATTTTTATATGGGCCGCTGCTATACTATACGACCAAATATTTCTCTTAGGCGGGCTGGTAAATCGACGGGCTATGCAATCACGCTGAAGCACCATCTTAGCCGAGATCAGATCAAAGGCGGATATTATGAAAAGTCTCCAGGTTGGCATTTATTCGTCCACGATAGACGAGAAAACTTTACGGGTAAATAAATTTATTTTTAAACAACTCGACGCTTTTCGAAATTGTTTCACTTTCGATTATTAACAAAGAAATCAATATGAAGGCTTCTGGGCGTGTTGAATATGTTTTTGCCGACATCAATGAAGAAATTGAAGTCAAATTGCAGACTCAGTATTTTTCAAATGTTGAAGCGAGGAAGCACTCCTGCTCGAGAAAGGCAGGCTACAGCGACTTTAAGGCGAGAGTCCAAAATTATATATGTACATATAGAAATATTTGAAGATTGTATTTTATTGCAAAAATCTTTAGTGCGGTGAGGCTTGTATCTTGCAAGAAGTGGGTAGGAAAACAAACTGTTCGGGACCTTGGATGCAAGATACACTTGTGCCACCTTGTTCAAGCTACAAAGCTATGATGAAGCTATTGGGCGAATATGGAAAGTATATTTATTCATATAATCTTTCTACTTAAATGCCAAAAGATTTACTTAATTTGTTTTATTATTTTTAAACTCAAAGAGTTTATAACAGTGATGATGAAGTGGACTGCGTTTGCCTGCCCCCCTGCATTTCGAGAATATTTTCCACTTACGTGCAAAGTCGTAAAATATTTGAATATCCCGAACCTTTCACTCAGATTTATATCTATTACACCACAAAACTCATAACGGTAAATGAGGTTTTAGTGCAGGTTAAGAATGAGTAAAATAATAATATTCATTTAACAGATGATCGAAGAACGGCCAAATTATGATGCGACACAATTTATTGCTGACGTTGGTGGCTCTTTGGGTTTCCTGTTGGGTCTGTCGGTTCTGGGTCTTATTGGCATTTTGGAACATGTAGGAAAAAGTGATTTAGTTTCTCTTACCATATACATAAACTAATTAATTTTGTATTTTTATTTTTCATTTTTTAGATAATACTTTTTCTTTGCGGTGGAGTTCTGAAGAGCATGGAACATAAAACTGAAGAGCAGCCCAAGCTCAATGAAGAACACGACAAAGAGTCGGAAACGACGGTTGATATCGCAACTGTTTACAAAAACAAATATTAAATTAAATTTTAGGTATATATTTAAAAAGTTTCACTTGTCTCAACAAAACATCTGGAATTATTGGGAAAGCTGAGAGTTTTGTTTTTAATTTAGTTATCCCTTTGAATTTCATGGTAAATGTAATAGAATTAAACAAAAATTTGATTTAACAAATGCCACCAATTTAGGCAAATAACTACTGAGATATGAGCAACTTTTAGCTTCTTAAGGAATCGTCATATAATTCACAAGAAATATTATACGCGGCTGCTAACAAGAAACATTTAAAATATGGCTTCAATAAATAAATTAACAAAAAATCTACTTGTATCTATATATCTATGCAATACATACATATGTATGTATATGTACACACATTTACATATTATTCTTATATTGTATAAAATATTTTTAAGAAGCAAACTTGCTCTGGTCACCTTAAGAGCCACATCATTATGGCTCCTAAAACAATAGCATTCATCAAGAACATTTGTGATGCGACCGACCGCGCTGATGTACCGTTATTGTTGATTCTGTTATCTTCTGAAGTATTTAAAATGTTCGTTAAAGTTTTGGTTTTCATATCACAAGCTGTATGGGCAATGACATCTCTAACAGGGGCAGTGAAAATGCGAAAATTAATCGAATTGGGGAACAGTTCGCCGTACAGGAAATCCGGTAAGCGGTTCGATAGAACCCAAATGTGGCCCTGGTCATCAACTTTGATGTCGCTGGGAAACACCATTTCAGTGGGATTCATATAAATATGATGTTGCGACTGATTTGTGTAGGCCTCGCCAGAAGCTTTCCAACAGCCCACGGCATTTAAATTGGGCAAAGCGTAAAATAAAACTCCTGTCAGTTGATCCAAAAATGAAACTCCAGCCTGAGCATTGGGTCCCCTGGAGCCCAATATTTTAAATTCTTTATAAATACGACCACGTGTGGCCAAGGATTTGTTGTGTAAAATCTTAGTGTTGACAGAAAATTCCATTGTCGAGCTTAAAGGATGAAAGTAAAGGGTGGTAATGCCTTCGGCTTGCATTCTACTTAAAGCCAGACCGTAAAGACCATCATCCCATTGAAACTCCTGACCACCAATACTGTAGTTTCCAGCCAATGGATCAGGATGGAAATAATTGTGTTGAACTCTCCACGATTCTTTTTGCTTCCAGGAGTAAACTACGAGACCAGGACTTCCCAAATCTGCAGCGTACGCAAAAGTATCTTCGCAGTTATCGTCCTCTACAGCAAAATTGGCATAAAATGAACTTGCTTTAACCTGATCTTTAGGAAAGACATGACGTCTCAGCAGATTGTCATTGTGTAAGTCATAAATTAAAAGCTGAGTGGGTCCGTATAGAGCAGTTTCTTCCAATATGCCAGCAATGCGAGAATCTAAAACCCATAAACGTCCACAACGATCAGTCCGTACTCGAAAGGGTGATACAAGCTCGGGGCTCATTTCATTTATGTTGTGGGCCTCCCAGCTGGGATATGGCATTAAAGCTGGAGATTTTGATGAAGTATCTGCAAAAAAGAATTTTGAATTTTAATAGATTAATTAGTTAAAATATAAAATAAAGCAGGTGGGCCGGCATAACCGGTTTCAGTTTAGGACAGTGAGAAACCTTTTATCTCTATCTATCTTTTAAACGAATTGCTTGGTCATCGGTACCTCGTTGACGTATTCCGAATAGTTATCCATTCTGGCAGAAAACTGCTTCATTACTAAATAAAATTCAGCACATAAACAGCGAATCGTCGTTGAACTTTTTAGATAATAAGTACTAACGATTAACGCATACTGAGCCTCACATTAGCGAATGGAAGTGGAAATGGTGGAATCGGAGGATGGTAAATGGAACCCCTTCTTATAAAACCCAGATTTTTTCAAACAAAAAAATAATTTGGAATGGAAATAGAAATACAGATGAAATGTCAAACATTGAACAGCAGTGACCAGTTTAGACTATAGGACTTAAGAGTTTATCGAATTTTCAAACGCTGCATTTACACGTTTATGCTTTCCCATTCAATTCGGCTAAATATAATGTTTAATAAAATTCATAAATTTAACTGGCTGTGGCACTGGCAGCATTTAACTTGAAAGTAATTTTTACTTTCAAAATGCCATCTTCAAGAATACTTGCAGAAAGAGAACTCGACACTGTTGTTACAATAACTCGTATCAGCTGTTTTCTTGAGCATGAACAAGTCTTAGAGATTCCTTGGATTCCTTGGAGTTCTTAATCCAGTAACACATAGTAAACAGGTTTTAAATTATTATACTCATGATAATAAAAGTTGAAACGGCTGATTGAATCATTCAGTAAATAAAAAATTCTGTATATGAGTAATTAATTAGCAAAATATTAAAAATGTTAAAAGTGTTGCATTCACAAAAGGATAAAATTAGCGTCCGATGCGAAACACTTGAAATTTATCACTTTAAAATTATATTGTTCACCTCTTTTTTGAGTGCTTTAGAGGTGATTGATCTCTAAAATATTTACAAATCACAAAAATAAAAAAATTGCGTTTTATATTTTTTTCCTAAGTGCGCGCAATTAGTAGGACACTGATTGATAGCATTCTGTTAGCAGCAGAATGACTGGGCCAAACCGAAGTCTCTGAAACTGAGCAAAATGGTGGGGCGTAAGAAATCATTATTTGCTATTAAATTCTTAGCATCTTCAATTAAGTTCCGATCGAATGACAAATTCCTTTTGAAATATTTAGCACTGAGTTAATCCTTTGTCGTCTGTAAACAAATTAATAAGTATAATATAGTATGAGAGAATTTTTCAAAATTTGCCTTTTAATAAAAAATATTTATGCAATTTATTTTTTCTACTCAACTTAAGAGTTGAGATATTAAAATGAAATGCTTAAGACATATTTTTGTTCTTTCTCACGAAGCATTTTTAGATCAAGGCAACAGATCTTTTCCAAATTAAGGTGTGTGTGATCACCAAAAACACATTAAAAAAATTTAAATATTTTTTTGTTCATTAATTTTAAATTTAGAATAAGAAGCACAAAAAAAGTTTACTAAAATAAATAAGTGAATTATCAAAAGAAATTTTTGTACATTCATCGCTTTTCTTCAAACAAAACAATTTTTAATTTTAAATTTTACATAAAAAGTGGTCGTAGGCGGCGGTTTTGGCTGCGAAGCCGTTTGAATTGGTGGTGTTTTTGTTTATTAAAGAAAATAAAATTTTATTTAAAATTAAATTATGGATTGAAAAAGTTTTGTTTTTAAGAATTTTACTTTTATTCGGTTTTATTTTAAGCTCTCAAATAACGCAAAATTATAAAGAAGAAATTTATTTCAAACTGTGATAATTTATGCCACTTTTATATAAAAAAATATATTTAACTGTAACGCTATTCGCAAATTATCTTTTACAGTTTTGTACCATTTTAATTGAAATCCGTAAAATACTCGTATTTAGCAAAAACCAAATAAATTAGTATTAAATTGGTAACACTGTTATATTTAGGAATGATGTGCAACATGTTTGCGATAGGAAATTTCCGAAACCTCTCACCGAGTTTTAAAAACTCCTTGAGGAGAATGAAGCCTACAACCTGTCAACGTACACAGTCTTCCCTCTCACTCAGAATAGAACTATTACGGCAAAATTATTAGAATTTCACACAAACAATTGATGCATTCGAGGCAAGAAAAACGTATAGTGAACTAAGAATACCAAAAATTTAGTAAGAATGTGCTTTGAGTCAAAAAATTTAATTATAATTTTTACTGAAAAAAATTATTTTTTTGTAAGTTTGAGAAATTTTTATTTTTATCACAATCACATTTTTATGAACTCAATTTAATCTACATCAAATAATTATAACTAAGCAACGGCCAACAATCTTTTGTTGACTTTGTCAAGAACTCGTATTATTTTTAATTGAATCTGTAAAATAAACTGCAATTAAATAGCAATTAACCAACTTACCGTTTAGATCAAGGAAGGCCAATGAAGCTGGCACGCCATCGCGCCAACGCGGCAAAGTAACAAACAATCTTGATTGATAAACTTCAATGCCGAACGGTATCACATTTTCGGGCTTGAATTCATAACGTTCAATAGCAGACCAACGATCTTCAGCAGTGGCATATTTGAAATCGATTTCCTTCCACTCGTATGCAACACGCAAGTTGTCAGTTGAATGCACACGGGCGATTAAATGTGTTGCCAAGATGACAAACAACATTGTTCGCGTTGTTGCCCACAAATTAGTCATTTTGAATTAAAAAAGAATGCCGTGAATTTCAAATAAATCCGAGTACATATAAATCAATAATCACACATGAATAAATCTTAAGATTTCAATTTAATAATAATGATTTCCGTTTTTTGTGGCCTTTATTTTAATTGCCATAGAATTGGTTTTTGAGCTACAAAGAAAAGCAAACAAAAACAGAGAAAGGCATCAATAATATTTTACTTACATTTAAGCCATTTGTAAAACGTAAAGCCCGAACAAAGTCAGTTTAATAACAGCAAAATGTTTCATAACTTTCATTTTAAGCGACAAGTTTTCTTAGAACAAACTTTCAAATCGGCTTCAACAAGTACAGTTTAAATAAATTCGTCTGAGCCTAAAGCTTGAATAAAATCTGCTCTTGGCCAACACTTTAAAAACCACGTGCAAATCATAACAGCTGTCCCAGTCATCGATACAATAAGCATTAAATGAATAGACAGAGAGTCTAGTCGATTAAAAAAAAGTTCGACTGGCATACAGTGGCACACAAAATCTATGCAACAAAAATAATTTTCGTAGGAACAATGATAAATTTTCAAGCAATTCGCAAAACTTAAGCAATAGAATGGGTTCTAATATATCGAGGACAAAAATTTTAGTTGGAAAGGTTGGAAAAACAACTGTAAAAAGTTATTGAGAATTTTTATAAAATGTAGGCTCTCTTCTGCTCAGTAGCGTTGCAAGAGTTAGAAGTGGTATAGTTGGCCTTGGAAAAATATTATACAGATCCATGTGTTTCAAAATAGACTACTTTTGATCTTTGAAAATAATAATATTGCATTATAAACTCGTAATGAAAAAAATAAAAATAGGTTTTTATTCATAACAACACGCATTTTAAAGCATCATTATTTAAAACTGTTGTCAGTTTTATGTATTTTAGACTTAGTGCCAAGAATTTCCTAGTATGTACTTGCTATGAATAAAATATTTCTTTTTTGTAAAATCTGTGAAAGGAAAATTTTTAAATAATTTCAATTTTAAGTTCTCAAAAAATTTAAAACTTTTTGAAATATTGTGTTACAAAGTATTAAGTTTTTTATTAATACAGTCTTATAGCTAAAGTAAAATTATTTTCAACATGATTTTAATATACACACATACATATGTAAATTTACATATGTAAATAAATATTTATAAATTAAGATGAATATTTTGTATAAAGTAATTAACACACCAGATCAATCACAACCGGTTAAATTAAGAACCCGGCTGCTTCATACATATGTACGTATGTATGTATGTGCATAGAACGGGTCAATAAAATAATATAATATGTATGAATGTATAAACATTCACTAAACAGCCATCATAAGTCACACCAAAATCAAATGAGTGAGACATGTAAAAAAATTTAAAAAAACATTCATAAATTGTTTTGAAATATTGACTGTCTGTCTATCGCATTCTTTTTTCGCATAAAGCAACGTTTGTAAAGTTTATTACTTAAGTCTTTTGTTTTTCGCTGCATCGACGCACACACTACTCCCACACACACACACACACAAACTCCAAAGCAGTTTATGGAGATACATAGAAATGATTTATTTATTTTACAATGGCCCGTGAAAAACTCAACTCAAGATTACTCTCTATTTAGTACAAGCCAGGGGTGATAAGTTCAGTGCGTTCACCACGGTATAGCTTGCAAGCGCTGGTAGTTAAATGTTACTTGTTTTTTCTTTTTGTTCATTTATTTCACCGAGCAAAAAAAGTTTATCTATTCATTTCTTATATGAGTTATAATGATCTGTACCTTCTTGTCTCTGTTTTGTTTTCAGTAGTATAATTATGAAATTTCACTTTCAATTTTCAATCATAGAATAATTTCTCTTCATTTATTGTCAAACATTTACTTTAAATACGAAATACGATAAAACCGACAAGAGCAAAAAATCTTTCTCCGTTTTTTAATTTTAATTTTGCTGCACATTTATATGTCTTCTCTTTTCTATATTTTCTATAGAAAAGCGACTTGTCCGAATGTTTATGAGAATCCGAGACTGATAGATTTAAGCCGAAGTTTTCATGGTTTTTTAGGCCTACGCCTACATACATATATATAATGCTACTGAATCAGCAGTTGAAGCTTCACTAACAATCACTGCATAGAAATGCGGCTATTTCTGGATCAATGGGTATATCAACAAATGAAATGTTTTAGCTAGAGTTCAAACCAATCCACCTGGTATTCAAGAGCATTCAATGCTTCCGAAGGCAAATGTTTGGTGTGACTTTCAACGGTCAACGGACGTCAAACGGTCCATATTTCCTTTGCGAGTGGCATTGGGAAGGCTCTCACCTACAACTGCATAATATAATATTATCATCTTTTTACTTTAATTGGATGAAGGGGCCCCAAAAATATGTGATGTCAAGAAGACTGCGATAAGTGCCGCACATACCATGTCACATTGACCATTGTGCATGACCGACTTGAAAGCGTAATCATCTGACGTGCTGATGATTTGATTTAAAACTTTTCTTAAGAGGCCTTTAAGTTAGATATATACACATATGTATCAACCAGGTTTCACAGCAGTTTTTACGACCTACATAAGCCATATCATCGGCCAAATTCAGTACGATTTATGATGCATATCGATAATGTCTTACTTACACTCTGTAATATTTAATATTTTCAATTTAAACATACGAGACGCTTAATGGAACCGTTGGACTAGTTTTTCAATTGTTTCGACTTTTATTTTTTAGAAAATATGAGTTTGCAATTCAGTACGAGCACCACATTTGACCAAATAAAAGCTTTAATTAATGTATGAGAATTTACGAACTGCAATCTGTAATTGTGATTTGTTTAGTTTGTATATTTTCATGTATTGCGTCACTAGTTTACAATTGATAAGTTTAAACATTATTTGCACAAGTTTCTGAATATGGCGGCGGGTGGCTCTTGTATTATTTAAATTAAGTTTTAAGTAGTCGTATATTAATTGCGTTTGCGTTTACATGAAAAAACAAAAAACAAATCGTTCTTTTATATGTTTTCAATAAGTGCGCAAGAACAAAAATATGAAAAATCTTAAATACCTACTTTTTTCTTATTCCTTTTATGACTCAAATTCAAAAACAAATTCCACTGAAGTTGGCTTTTGGGCACAACTAATTTTTGTATGATGATTTTAAGCGCAGATATTTTTACAAAATTTTAATTTATACTTTTGTTGTTATTTTAATAGCCAGCTTTAAAATTGGTTTATTTCAATATTATATATGTATATTATCTTTTAACAAAACACAACCAACCTTTCCAAAACTCATTTCTTAACTGAAATTTTAATTCGCACAGTCTAACAACAACATATTCTGGTTAAAAAGTGTCTCAATTAAAGTGGTTTGTCTATGGAAGCCGCTCTTTGCAACTCTCTTAATTTCTGATGTTGGGATTTTACAATGAGTCAACTTTAGACAACTCATGTTCAATCCAGTTATGATAAATACCAATTATCAAAGGTTTCCACAAGTCTATAACTATTTATTTATAACACATATCCCATTTAATGATTTCATCTCAATACAGATTTGCCGAAAAGCACATCTTTTAAGGAGAAATAAAAAAGCTACAAATTCCGTTTCATTAATGGATCCCATTTCTGTTTTTTTTTATTTCAAATGTATGGAACTGCCTTTAACGCCAACGATTATTTTAGAAATCGAACGATCAAACGATTAGGGACGATTGTCGTGCACTATCTTCTGTATTTACTCAATGATTTTTGGCTAAAATTTTAAAACATTAAGAAACTGTTTTCTCTCAGACGTGAGCGCTCGTTGTTGACTTTAGTAACATAATTTAGCCGGGTCTTAATTTCTATTTAATTAATAAACTATTGCACAATTATTTTTTGTAAGTTTCTGCTGCCAGAATTTTCTTTTTTCTCAGAAATACATAAATTTTATAATTTATGTGGGATTTATGTTTCGATTGTTCTAGTGGCGTGTAAAATTAAAAACTGAATTGTAATCATAAATCATCCACCTTGAATCCAGTTTAAAAACATTGATAATAGCGATATTTCGATAATACAATACATACATTAAATAAAAATGAAAAACAAATATATTTTTTTAATATACTATAAGTAATAGAGACACACATACTTACATACTACTTTTGATTTCAGACAAACTTCTATCCGTCTAACATTATCGAGTACTTGACAGCTCAATTTGTTATTGAAACAAAAATAAAACACAATTGTTGTAAAATTTTCATACAGGGCACTTTTATTTAATTTATTTCTCAAATTGAAGTTTAAAAGATTTAATGTGTTTTCTTTTTTAAAGCTTATTTAAATGCAAACAAAATTACAACATTTTCACAAAATAATATACATACAAGATATATTTTGAAAACTTTTAATTAAAACTTAATACATACATTTTAAATAGAGAACCAGGCTGCTTTTATTTGATTTAACAATTATAAATTCTGTTTCTTCTCTTCATTTTGAACAATATTATAAATAATTTCAAGAAAAAAAGCATCTTAAAACCAAACCTGTAAAAAGGGTGCCTTTTTACTAAAATAAAATTCCAAAGTTTTTAAATTCTGTTTCTTAATTAACATGTGACAAGGACCGAAAAATCCAACAGTTTAACTTAATTTTCTTATTTAAGAATAAGCAAACTGTGAAGTGTTTTGAAACACATCGCTTGCTTCAAATATTGAAAAAACAATATCCAATTTCAATAGTTTGAGAGGCAAGGAACTTTGTCGATCAGTAAAATTAATGTGACACTCTTTCATATGGCAGCACTTACAATACAGCCGACATAATTAACAAACGCTAGTGGCAGCACTCATTCCATTATTATTCCAGAGGCTTTTAAGTGACGAAGAGAAAGGATGTTACAAAATATAATGGCACACAAAATTAAGTTAACCGCGACCATGTCTTTGCAAGGGTGTGTGTGTATGTGTTTGTGTTTGTGTGGCTGATGTTTCGACTGAATGTAATGGAACAAAAATTATGTCCTGGCTGCTTGAAGGCTTAACCATTTACTCGAGTGTCGCCCAGAGATTATTCAGACAGTTATATTTTGTGTTTATAGAAAATAATGAAGGTTATTTTAGTTTTCTGTTTAACAAAAAATATGCAAGTATTAAATACAATTTTTCCTTTAAATTTTTAAGAATTGTAGACAATGTAAACGACAAACAGAGAAAAAGTTTTTCTATGTATGTATGTATGTATGTATATACATAAATGAAACGGAAAAAAATTAACAGAAGAGAAAAATTACACAACTTTTTTAACAAAAATAAACAAAAATTTAAATAAATTGAAAGAATATTTGAACATTGTAAGCATTCATGCCATTCTAAGCATTCAGCAGAACTACAAAAATAAACGTATTAGAAACGATATGTGTAGATATGAACGAAGAACCATTTTCAGGGCCTATTTCAAGGCGACTTTATTGCTGGTAAAAAGGAAAGCCCAGCTCAGACTGTTTTATTAGCGAATTCGCCGTAACTTATTTAATAAACGTCAGAGAAATAATTATCACGCAGCAGGGTGTAATATTTGATACTATAATCTTTAGATACAGTGTAAAATGTTTTATTTAAAAACAATCCCAACTTAGTCCGAGAGAGAGCTAGTGGACTTTTAGGTTTAGCGCTCCTTTTTGAGATATTCGTCATTTAAAAATATATAAATTTGTTACGGATTGGTACTAGCAAACTTTTCAAATAATATCAAACATTAAATGGAATTAGGAAAAAAGAAAATCGAATAGAAACGTGTGTACTTATAAATCCATTAGAAATATTCATTCTTTATCGAGGCTGTTTTGAAAATCAATTTTTTTCTATGTTAAACGTCATAATAAATTAATTAAATGTGTTACACAATGTGTTGTTTGTAGTAAATACTATAAAATTGAGAAAATTCCAATGCGCCGTTTCAGCTACAAAAATCATGTGATGTCAAAATAATCAAAATAAAAAAACAGCTGTTTTCTGCAATTGAAAATCACACCGAAAACTACAAAAAGATAAATCACAACCAACCCCGAACATCGCACATTTGCTTTTTAAAGCATAATGTGATTTGAAATCACGTGATTTTCCACACAGGATTGTATGTTGTTTTTAAATATAAAAAAACAGCAATTATATGATCTTGCAAAATCTACTTTTCATTTGAATCGGCACAATGGAGGCAGACATCAAAACAACATTGACCTTTCCCCGTCTGTGCGGTAATTCGTTTAAGCGGCGAAAAGCCGTTTAAAAACTTGTCACGTTCATTTGTTAAAATGTTTTTTTTTTGTTTAATATTCTTTCAAAATACTTTAAAATCTTACGATTATTATACGAAATTTGATATAAACAAGCTAGAAATTTTTAAACTACAAAATTGAATGAGGAAAATTATTTTTACCTGATAAGCCTTCACCTTTATTTACACTTTATAGATACATGTGCGGCGTGTGTATATAAAAAAATCATTTTAAAATTACGTTTTGGAAAACAAATTAAAACTATTTTTTACAACTTTTCAAGCCAATACTATACATAAATATTGAAAAATAAAATTATAGTACTACGCAGTTTTGAAATCTATAAAATAATAGGTATAGTGAATATTTAAAAAAATAGAGGGCAAACATTTAAGAAATGTTTTACAAAATTGTCTGAATACACTTTGAGGTACTTTCAGCTTAAAATATGATTTGAAAACATATTTTGCCTCAAGTCCAACATTAATTTTACGCAAAGCCCTGGAGACATTCATTCCACTTATTCAAAGCTTTATGAACAAGTTTGTACAAGTGATTTAAGAAAGTACAGAGAAAGACAGAGAGAGAGATAGAGAGAGAGAGACTGCGATAGAGACAGTTATAGAGAAAATAAACTATGAATGTATTTATTAGTTAGATATAATTCATTAAAAATTGTGTGTAAAAAGTTTTGAAAAGTTTGATGAAATGTCCCAGGGCAATCACCTGTCACACGTCATACTTTAGTTTTAATGTACAATATAAAATATGTTGTATATGTATGCATATATGTATATTTATGTATTGTATGTATGTACTTATGTAGTATAATAGTAATGTGCTTGCTTTGATAGTTAGTAGGTGTGTAGGTACTTATGTATGTATGTTTAGTATGAGATACAATAGTTACTAGGTGTAGAATATTGCCGGTGTGTTTACGATTAATTGCTATTAATGTGAGTATAAAGTGAAAAGTGCAAAATTTACTTTCAAAGTTTCGTATTCGAAATGGTATAAAACTAATTCTCATACAGATTTTCCCAAACTATAACTTAACCCCAGGTTGTAAAATTATGAAAAAAATTAATCAAATATACACACATACATGCCAGATGTTAACGTTTAATACCCTCCAATGGCACCCAGAAATAACTTTTTTTAATTGTAAACAGTATTACAGAGCAAATTTCCTAATTTGAACTACTTTTTGTATAATATGCCTAAGCAGAAATATCAAACCATTTCAAATTTAGCCCTTTAACAAGTTATTCTTGGCGCCAAATTTTAGTTTCCCATTATTAGTACCAGTATTTCTTTTAGGATACAGATGTGAGAGCTATTTACGTGGGTACCTGACGGTATGGCCTTACCCCACGGTGATCCCATCACCGGTTGGATACAATGCGTCCTCCAGCGCACCCAAGCATGACAGAATGCCACACTTGAGTACCAATTCGATTACATGTCATTTGTAACGTGGTTCTTTTAGGGTACAGTAAAACAGTTCATTCTTGTCGTTGTTGAATAAGCCTCACAAATGGTTTACGATACTGGACGCCAGTGAACAAAGGAAAGACTTCGCTAACTGAGAACAACTAACCGCGTTTGCATTAACATGTTAACAGAGGCAGTTCAGGCGGAAAATCGAATTTTCGATTCTCGAGAAACCCGTTGACATGTGTTTACTTTTAAGCGGTCAACTGTCTCGGATTTGTATGATTCACTTTTTTTCTCAAAATATGTTTCGCCAATCATAACATTTTATTTTTTTCTAAAAAAATATATGTAATTGCTACACAGAAAAAATTTCAAAATTATTTTCACACCAGAAGAAATTGCAAAATAAATTCTCAACATATAAAAATCTCGACAAATATATTTTTTTCGGGTTCACAGCTTGGCTTTGACAGACCATTGAACAGCTGACAGCTAACTTTTGTTTAGTTTGAATGTCAACGTTTCAAAAGAGTTTTTGTATTTACCATAAATCCGCCCCGGTGACAATCCTCCACTAGAGCGGCTAATTTATATATAGATATACAAATACATATGTATGTATGTACATATATATGTACATACAATGTAGCCGGCAAACATTGCGCACCGAACAAACCGCTCTACATCATTCAATTCGACCCTGCTTTTATTTAGTATAGAATATTTCCATCTAAGTCTTTTCCTTTCCTAATGAGTTTGGGCCTATTTTTTACTAACAAATTTGAGGAGTTTTGGTATTTTAGGCGAAGGTAGCTTGTATGTCTGCATGTACGATGCACGATGTGATTGCTGTTATATATAACGTGATGTGATGATTAGATAAGAATTTATTATAGACATTGTGTGTAACACAATTATTAAGTATGAATGTGTGTTAGTATTTAAGGATGAAATGTTGCGTGGTGCAGGAGCGAAATTTACAGCATGACATTGAAGAAGTTATTAAAGTTCATTACATACCTAGAATTTATGTATACAGTGAAAACTCTCATAACTGGACAATCACCGTTGCGGCATTTTTGTCCGGTTATAAGAGGTGCCCGCTTAAAAGAGGCAGACACTTTTTTTTTAAATATTTCGTTTTATTAAAGCAACGCTAGACTGACTAGTCTATTGAGGTTGAAAAAATTTATTCAGATTTAACTGCTTTAATTTAGACCGGTTCCCATTTGCAGTGAATGGCTTCTTTGTTTTTATTGATCTCTCCGGCCTACCAGTATTGAATCTTGGGACATAAAAGAAATGCAACAAAATGTTTTGCAGGCAATTTCACGCACCGAAATCTTTTCTTTGTAAAACTCATTTATAATTTCCAGTTTCTTTTAATTGATAACATATTTTTTTTATTTGGCATTTTGTGGCTCTAAGTCAGTCACCACGATCTAAGCAAATCCATAAA
This sequence comes from Epicampocera succincta, assembly GCA_932526305.1. Taxonomy (NCBI): domain Eukaryota; kingdom Metazoa; phylum Arthropoda; class Insecta; order Diptera; family Tachinidae; genus Epicampocera; species Epicampocera succincta. The sequence goes on along the minus strand of OW052037.1, from coordinate 51,374,087 downwards.
TTGGTATTGGCAGGGGAATCACAAATGTGAATAGCATTAACACAAACATGAAGAGCTAAAAAAATATATACAGTACCAATTAAATGCAACTGTTGTTGGTAAGTTTCAACCAAGATTCGTTAATTTTTGAAAACAAATTCACCTGTCCGCTTATGAGGGATACTTAGACTTACTTAGCCCAGCCATGGGAATACATTTTGTATGAAAAACTGTTGAAAATCACGGCTCCACAAAGCTTGTCCGGTTATGGCAGGCGTTCGTTAGGAGAGGTTTCCAATATATTTAATGACTTACAAATTATTTTATAATTATGGCAAATTCTGTATCTGAATTTTAAGAACATAAATTTAGAATCACTTAATTTATGTTCTAAAAGTAATCGTATATGATTAGATGATCATATGAATGAATGGTTATTTACTGCTTTGAAGCGTTAAAATGAGACAATTCCACGCGTGTGTTTTTCATTGCACCAGGCAGCTGAGAAATTCGATTTGGTATTAAATTGGGAAACAGTATTCTTTGTATCTCAGTAGTTTGTGCAAATTGTGTTGAGAGTGAGAAAATATCTATATGAGCATTTTTTAATTAAATCGAAGCTATGATATTTTACTTTGCAAGCTCCGAAATCTCTAGCTCTAGCCATAAAGTGGAGCAATTTAATTTAAAAAAGCTATTGCATGAGTGCTATTTTTTGCAGTTATGTTGGTAAAACATTTGAAATGTTTTTCTTTACATCGTGAGTTCCATCAATACGGGTTTTTTTTTAGCAAAAAAAAGTTTTAATCATAAATACAAATTTACCTTTTTGTTTAATTTAATTAAAAAGATATCGTAGCAAAACTTTAAAACCAACCCCTCCAGAACAACGCAATCGATCAATATTTATAACAGGCATTTCTATTGTAATGAAGAAAAATATTTTTTACCTTGCAGTTTGGGAAGCTTTTGGCACCGAAACCAATTACATTAAATACAAACAAATAAGTACATAAATACCCAAATAAACTATTTAAATAAATATTTGCTTTTAAAATATGTTAAAATATACGCTTTTAAAATGAAATTATTACCTTTTCTTCAATACTTGTGAAATTAGAAAATGGAAAGCAAATTAATCTTTTTAAAATTTACTTAGAGATAATTTTACCGCAGACTAAGAAAAAGAAAATAAACAAAAAGAAAACTTACTGAGTTTTAAAACAAACACACGTTTACACTCCGGGTAAAAGTTGTCAATGTGCTAATCGCTGAATACACACTGTGTCCAGTAGAAGTATTGACGGACTGGTACTCGAACAAACAATTTAAAAAAAAAAAAAAAAACATTTACATCATTGAAGAAAAGACCACATTTTAATATAAAACAAAACTACCGCTGTTTGGCAATATCATTAAAATGATATCCAATTAAAATTGGATATCAGATTTGGCCATCTGACTGACAGACGTAATTCGAGTTGTGAGCTTATGGTAAAATTTGTCCAAAGATAAATGGGACGCCATTCACATTAATTGCCTTTAATAGGTTACCGGCTACTTTTGACCTTTTGGACAGACTCAGTGTTGTGTAATTTGAATTCGTTTCGCTCTTTCTTATTCTCTTCTTGGAGTTGTGAGTGTCAACAGTAGGACTTTAAGAAGCGACGGATACATTACAAATGGTTCAGTTGCTACAAAAAAAGCTTCGCGTTAAAAATACAGCATTTACCAAAATTCAGAAGTCGGCAGCTCCGGAAAGTTTTTGTAAGCAAAGCCGTAATTTGATGAGACAACTATCACCATTAGGACCATTAGAAATCGCCAGTTTTTGAAATTGTGAAACAGTATTCTGTTTCACTAACGCTCAATTTCTGAAACGTTGCAAAGCTGCGGCCGCGGTCGCTTTGTTTTTCAATAAATAAAAACACAAATTTATCAACGTTATTAATAATTTGAATGGAAAGTGAATGATGACTTGCTCACACTCAGTCGATATTGTCAAACGGGTTATTAAAAGAATCTAATAAAAGCTTTACGGGCACCAGCATTTTAAAATCGCACTTTTGGTTTCAATAAAAAGAAAAGAACTCAAAAACTTTTAAAAGTTTGTTGCCTCCGCCGAGAAATACGCGATCTATCGAAACTACATCACTATTGTCAGCTGTTGGTTATGCCATATTTGTGATGACAGTTAATTCATCAGATTCGGTAGATTTGAAAAAGGTTAGCAAGGTATTACTTTAGAATCGCTTCCGACAATTTTGTAATAGATTATAAAGAACAAGTATATTTAATTTTTAATCTGTTACTGAAATGTCTATTGCAGGGGTTTTTTTTTCTGGAATTCGCCAACTACAATACATTATCGTCGCGGCGGCTGTTTCCTCAAACGAAATTGCCGCACTTTGGAATAAGAATCCCAGAATGCTATTGCCAACAGTTCATGCAATCACAGAAACTAAAAATATTTGTTTTAATTTTTTATGATGCCAGTCCAGTAAGATGTTAATAAATACAGTTAACTAATGGTAGTGCCGGCGCATTAACAGTTTTTGTTGTTTTACTGCCTTTCTACCCACCACAAGTCAGTAGTTGTCCGCTAAGGAACCAAATTGAATTGAATTCGGTGGTAATTTTTTTTTTTGGTTTTGCTCGAACAGATTTAAGTGTAATACCATATCATAATAGACATCATAAAATCCATATCGTTAATTATTTGCATTTTGATTTCCAAAATTTGTGGGAATCTGCACAAAAACTTTTTTTCACTTGAACGAAATTTAAAGAAACTATTATTAGAAAAAATTGAGCTTTTTTAAAACGCCACTGTGTGCCCATATATATATATATATAAATATAATAAATAAATATGTGATAAAGTTCTTTTTTAAAAATTTGTTATTTTAAATAAAATTTGCAAAAACAAAATTGTTTAAGAGGAAAGAAAAATTAATTACAAAAATACCGAACAAATGCAACTAATGGATCAAACACAAAGCGCTTTTCACAGTGTATGATTAAATTTCATTGACGATGTTTTTTCCAAAAATCAAATTGGGCCACAATAACAAAAGACAATAAGGATAAGTATATTGCGAGCAATAAGTAAATCAATATTTATGCTGTGTAAAGAGAGTTCAGACAGTAACAGCACTTTACGTACACCAGTAAATTCAGAGAGAAAATACTATGAAATGTGCAGCGCCTTACGACAGATTTACACGCTCGCTGAAAGACGAAAACAAAGTAAAATCAAAGCAGCCGTTGCAGCAAAGAATAAACAGTGCCCGATGCTTTTATTTGTTTATCCAAAAATGTATCCTTCAACTAATGGCGGGTTTTTACATGTCGTACGACTTGCATTATTAACTAAATACATAAACCGCCATTTATTTGCGTGCATCGTCAATGGTGGGTTAAGAAGGTTCACGTTTAAAAATAATTTAATCAAACATTGTGAAAAGATACATTTACATGAGAAAGGAGAGGGGAAATACGCCGGGATTTTTTTGTTTACGAGTATTTTTGAAATGAGGAGGTAGACTTTGCTTGTGGATTTTAAAGTTAATTTAATTTTTATCTGAATTATAGTTTAATGCTCTAAGTAAAAACGTACAAATTTTAACATAAATATACGACAGACAACCAGTTATTAAAAAGTTTTAACCAAACATAAATAAATAAATTTCAAAATATACTCATCCACTGTTCAAAACTTAATTATAAATACACATATTAAACTTTTGGTTTATATAAGGGGCGAGTGAGATGAATATTCAATTCAATTTAGAAAACTCATTCAAAACGCAGTTTTCGTAGGAACCTGTTGAGTGTGTGAGTAAATTTTCCTATTTACTGGAGAAAGAAAAAAAAAATAAACAAAAAAAAAACGAAGAAAACATTAAGTATCATGTTAAAATAAAGTTATTATTATTAAACTATGACATTTTTAATGTTAATTTAGCTATTGAATTTAGTTTATATAATTTTTTAAGCTACAAGATGTTCAAGTATTTTAAATAATCTTTTTGGCTTTGGCTTTCTGAGGTTAGTTGTTACAACACCAACCATTATCCCCATAACACTGGTTAACATAATCTAAAAAACATATGTATATGCATATATACATGCATTCATACATATGTACATTAATTCAACCTACTTTATTTTATTTGGCAAAAATGCAATTTAATTTGATTTTAATATATTTAATTCCAGACATGATTCTTGGGAATTATTTCCAAACCAATTGCATTTCCGTTCTCATAATGAAAATGCAATTCAACCTACTTTATTTTTACAAATTATTTCATTTTTCCTTAGAATTGCAACATATGTTTGTTTTGTTCCCAACACCAATAACGGAAACAAAACACACTTATGATTAGTAGGCAAGACCCGATGAAATGAACATTTTTAGTTAATAAGCAAATTGTAAGGAAATGAACATTTTTAGTTAATAAACAAATTGTAATTTTAGAATATAAGAAAAGAAAGAGAATAATAAAGCTCAGTTGTGAAAACACAGCCAAAAGACAAAAGCCTTTTAAATTTTTTTTAAATTAGGAAAAATCCTAAATCTTTACTGGCGACGAGGATGGGATTGGATATTTCAATATCCTTATAATTTATATGTAAAAATACATAAATTATCCCTATAATTTTAAGAATATCTGTGTAAAAATTAAAATTTTTTTTATTACAAACCTATTAAAAAAATGTAATTATAAAATAAAAAAAAAAAAAGTAAATACTTAAAATTATAAAGACAAGATATAAACGTGCAAACAGTATCAAAAACCAAAAACTATTAAAAGTGCATTTACTGAAGTGAATTTTTTTTTCCAATAATAAAAGTACAAAATAAAAACTTGTAGCAAGAAGACAATAATACATTCGAACCAAACAAAAGTTAAAACTTTGTGTGCTAAAATAAAATCAAGAAATTCAAGTGAAAAAGAAAAATTAATAATAAATAAATTTCGAACTGCAAACTTTGTGTGCTAAAATACAATCAACAGCAGAACAATAATTCGTTGTGCAGCCTTCATGCATGCAACAGGAAACGACCCCATGATGACAAACATGAGACTACTTCAACCCAGCATAAACAAGGATCACTTTTATGGATCATGCCTAACCCATGTATGGTCTAGCCCCGATCAAGTATTTGGAGCAAGCAGCAATGTTAACTGGCCAACACATCGGAGACTTCGCACAAATCATATTTACCACAGCAACACGAACAACAATACTTCATTGCATTCAGATGATCAGAACCATGTGCTCTACAAAACAGAAATATAAAATTTTTGGGAAAGAAATTAACTCAACCTCCCAATACACCTGGAGGTTCTCTAGGCTATACAATGCAGCAAACTTCTCAAGATTTCGAACAACAATCAACGGCAGATACAAGAGATGCTGGACAAAGGAATAATCCGGCCCAGCCACTCTCCTTATTCTGCGCCCGTCTGGATTGTGCCCAAAAAATTGGACGCCAGCGGCAAACAGAAGTGGAGGCTTGTCGTAGACTATAGGAAGCTTAACGAAGTTACTATAGACGACAAATATCCTATTCCAAACATAGATGAAATTTTGGAAAAGCTCGGACGCTGCCAATATTTCACGACTTTGGATTTGGCAAAGGGTTTCCATCAAATCGAAATCCATGAAAAAGACGTGGCTAAGACAGCCTTCAGTGTAGAAAATGGCCATTACGAATTTTTACGTATGCCATTCGGACTGAAGACGGCCCCAGCCACTTTTCAACGGCTGATGAATAATGTGCTGTCCGACTTGATAAACAAGATATGCTTAGTATATCTTGATGATATCATTATATTCAGTACTTCCCTCCAAGAGCATGTGGAATCTTTAACAAAAGTCCTACAACGCCTCAAGGAAGTAAATCTTAAAATCCAAATTGACAAATGCGAATTTTTAAAGAGAGAAACAAATTTCCTCGGACATGTCGTGTCAAATAAAGGCATAGAGCCTAACCCTGACAAAATAAGTTGTGTGCAGAAATTCCCACTGCCAACAACGCAAAAGGAAATAAAACAATTCTTAGGGCTAGCGGGTTATTACCGCAAATTTATAAGAGATTACTCAGAAATTGCTCGACCTATGACGAGGTGCTTGAAAAAAGACGCAAAAGTAAATACAAAAAATTCAGAGTATGTCGAAAGTTTCGAAGCTCTTAAAAGACTTTTAACAAACGCCCCCGTATTAGCATATCCAGATTTCAATGAAAAGTTCACACTCCAAACTGATGCGAGTAATTACGCTCTAGGTGCAATCCTGTCCCAAAAAGGGCACCCGATTTGTTTTGCAAGCCGAACTTTAAATGGCGCAGAACAAAATTACAGTACCATTGAAAAGGAGCTGCTTGCAATCGTCTGGTCCACGAAATATTTTAGGCCATATCTGTTCGGTAGACGATTTCTCATAGAAACCGATCACAGGCCCCTAACCTGGTTATTCTCCGTAAAGGAGCCGAATTCTAAATTAATTAGATGGAGGTTAAGACTCCACGAATTTGACTACGAAATAATATACAAAAAGGGAGTTCTTAACGGGAACGCGGACGCGTTATCAAGAGCAAATATACTTTTGAATGAAAATATAGGAGAAGCAGAACACACCGTATGTACAGAAACGAGTAATCCTCTCAACTTTTATAAAAGACAAATAGTATTCAAAGTAATTACATCAGGATCACTCAAAATTAAAAATGAAAACATTTTTAAAAATAATAGAAAAACCATATACGCAAAAAACTTTGATGAAGAAAATCTCAAAATAATATTAAAAAACCATTTCTGTCCTGATAAAACAAATGCCGTGTTCGTAGATGACGAAACGATATACGAGAACCTAAAAGAAGCTGGAAATAGGTACTTCACGGAAAATAGAAATTTTAAAATTCTTAGATGCAAAACATTCCTTTTGGATATCCTAGATGAAACAGAACTAGCACAAAGGATAGAAACAGAACATGCGAGAAATAACCACAGAGGCATAAACGAAAATTTTACTGCTTTAAAAACCGAGATTTACCATCCAATTTTAAAATTGCGAATTAACCAATTCATTAACAAGTGCAATACTTGCAATTTAGAAAAATATGATAGAAACCCGGTAAAACAAAAATTCAAATTAACCGAAACACCTGCAAGCCCAGGTGAAGTAGTTCATGTCGATGTATTTTACAGCCTTGAAAAAACTCTATTTTTAACATTCATCGATAAGTTTTCTAAATATGCTCAAGCTATCAAAATTAAAGGCAGATCATGGATCGAATTTAAAATTGCACTAACTCAATTCCTGTCCATAATGGGGAATGTAAAGAAATTGATAATTGACAATGAACTTGGATTTAAAGCGTTATTACCACTATTAGAATTTTTAAGAGAACAGAACATTGAAATTCACTATACATCCAATAACAACCACACTTCAAATTCTGACATAGAACGATTACATAATACCATAAATGAACACGTTAGGATTTTAAAACACGACTCAAATAGAGATACGGAAAGTGTCGAAGAGAAAATGTACAAAATCATGATATATTATAACAATTCCGTACACTCAACTGCCGGTAGAAAACCAATCGATTTTAGAAATGGTAATATAAGCAACTCGGAATACCCTTTAATCGGAGAGAAAATCATTAAACAAAAAGAAAGAAACTTTAGAGAAATTAAATAAACAAAGGGAAAATGTAGAAATACAAACAGGACCGGTATACTTAAAAGATGAAAGAGGTGGGGAAAACCACTCAAAATTTAGGAAAGTAATAGTATCCAGGATAGACGACGATCACGTTGTTACAAACCGAAATCATAAATATTACAAATCCCATATTAAGAGGAAAAAAAAAAGAAATTTCAAAATTTAACAAATAACAGACAAACAGCATAAAATAAGAGTATATACATTCCTTTTCAGATGAAACTATTACCAACAATACTGAGCTTAATTTTGGTACTACACCTGACACAATCGCAAAAGATGGACATACAAGACCTTGAGGAAAACGAAGGTTATATCCCAATTAAGGAAAAAGATATAAGAATCATAGACCACTACAAAAGAATATTTCATCTTATAAATTTAACTGGCTACTACCACACAACGGAAGCCATATACAATAACATAAATTTGTTAGACAGCCCTTTATCGGACTTATTACCCTTGCTCGATACAATGAAAAATAACTTCAAAATACTCAAGACTAAATTAGACAATCTTTCACCAAACTTTAAGACAAGAACAAGAAGAGGACTATTAAACGGATTAGGTAAAGGCATAAAGTTTATTACAGGTAACATGGACAGTGATGACGAAGAAGAAATCAGAACAGCTCTACTGAACATCACAGACAATATAAAACACAACTCAGAACAGACAAATACATTGGCACGGATAAGTAACACACTTTCTCAACAGATTCAAAATATCACCTCTCATATAAATAAGCAACAATTTATTGTCAGTAAATATATAAACCAATTCCGACGGGACATAGAGAACAAACTACTTTCCTTAGAAAACGAAGTTATGTTTCTAAGCCATATATACCAGATTGACAGTGACATAAACTTACTCAAAAATCATATGGTCGACATTGCTAGAGTTATATTTACTAGCAAATTAGGTATTATACCCACTGACTTGCTAGGCGAAAAAGAAATCGAAATTGTAGATAACTTTGAGACGTACACCAAGACTAAAGTTTCCGTATCCTTCCATGAAGAACAAATAATTATTATCCTGTCCATTCCCGAATTCTCAAATTCATCCTTTTCCCAAATAATCTTCGAATCGATACCTAACAAGGAAAATAAATCTGTAAATTTTGAAATTAATAGAATTATAATAGATGAAAATAAAAATATATTTTATCCAAATGTAACTAATTTACGCAAAGATATGCAAATATTAAATGATGAATGCATTCAAAATATTGTGAAAAATAACGTAGCAAGTTGTATCATGAAGGAAAACACTTTATCAGAAGTAAAAGAAATCAAACCAGGACTTATTTTAGTAAAGAATTTCTTTGAAAGCTATTCAAACAATTGCAATTATAAACAAAAAAATTTAAATGTAAGTTCAACCTACCTAATTATTTTTGAGAATTGTGAGATAAACATAAGAAATAAAACCTTCTATAATGATAAAATATCATTTAATGAAAAAACCATTTAACCTCATCTTATAACTAAAGTTAAGGAAAATAAAACAATTGTAGAATTAAATTTAAAAGATCTGTATATTAAACAAACGAAATATGAAGAAAATTTAGATCAAATAATAAATCATGATAAACAAACAAAAACTATTAGTTATAGCATCGATACTGTAGTTATACTAAGTATCATTATCTTAGTCGTAATACATATTTTAAGACCAAAACGAATACTTAAAATTTCGTCGGAGCCTCAATCTAACGGTGGGGGTGTTACAACACCAACCATTATCCCCATAACACGGGTTAACATAATCTAAAAAACATATGTATATGCATATATGCATGCATTCATTCAAATTAAATATTTTAATATATTTAATTCCAGACATGATTCTTGGGAATTATTTCCAAACCAATTGCATTTCCGTTCTCATAATGAAAATGCAATTCAACCTACTTTATTTTTACAAATTATTTCATTTTTCCTTAGAATTGCAACATATGTTTGTTTTGTTCCCAACACCAATAACGGAAACAAAACACACTTATGATTAGTAGGCAAAACCCGATGAAATGAACATTTTTAGTTAATAAGCAAATTGTAATGAAATGAACATTTTTAGTTAATAAACAAATTGTAATTTTAGAATATAAGAAAAGAAAGAGAATAATAAAGCTCAGTTGTGAAAACACAGCCAAAAGACAAAAGTCTTTTAAATTTTTTTTAAATTAGGAAAAATCCTAAATCTTTACTGTTAGTAACAACAACTAAAACAGCAACATTTACAATTGTAAAATAAACACTAAAGTATTCATTTTATTGATACACATTTCATGTTGCAGCAATACAAAATAGTTCAAGCTTTGAATAAATTTCGTTTATTTAATAAAATTTTAAACAGTTATAGTGCAAGTTTTAGTAAAACATGAGAGCCTACCAATCAGTTTTCGTAGCAAAGAATTATAGTCATGCTTTTACATAAAACACAAATGTATGTTTGTTAAAATATCGTTAAAGCCTGCCCACAGATCCACACCAATTTCAAAGCGTTTCTGAATATGAATAACGTACAAGAATGAAAAAAATACTTTACATCTCTTCAAGAAAAGGGATGATAATTTTTTATTTTAAAGCAAAATATGTTGCGATTGCCACAAATTTATCCCCCAACAAATTAATCGACAATGGGAGTAGTTTTATTATAATTTTGTAGCTGCATATTATCTCCAGCTTTGCTCGTGGGACGCTCAACTTTTGTTACTTTAATTCTGTGAATTAAAAAAGGCAACCAAACTACGAATGCTACATTGGAATTTTAGCGAGTTATTCCACGGAAAGTATAAGAATGAAAAAACAACTCAGTATCTATATATGTATGTATGTGTTTCAAGTTTTATCTGAAATAGTACTTAAAGCGCGGAATTTTGTTAGAAGTTTCATATCGGCAGCATGTATAACATAACAAAATAAAAACTCCTGAAAGTTTGCAATATTATGCAAAAACGAAACATTGTTAAAATCTAATGAAATATGGAGTTAACGGAATTCATGATAATTGGACTTTAAAATAATTTCATTAGCCCTTTCATTTGATTCTAGTCAAAGTTAATCGCAGCCACAAAACATTTAGAAAGAAAGAGCAGCGGAAATTTTGAATAACAGATTCTTCTGACAGCACAACGATTGTTTTTAAATTTAAATGTTTCACAAATGAAAACATTTGAAGTAAATTCTAAATTTGAAACTTGTGCGTTTTTGTATTTTTTTTATCAAAAAGCAAAAAAATTGCTAAAGTCTAGTTTCCACTTTTCGTGATCTCCACAAAGTTTAACAAACATACAATTGTATTTGTATATGTATATGTATATACATATGTATGTATGTATCTATTTTAAAAGCTTTTAAAACTTCCTTTCAACTTGATTTTTTTCATCACTATTTCTATTTAATGTTTCCAAATACATATTTCTTTTTCTTCATTTTTATAGGGAGCAACAGAATTAAACAGAATTTTAGATTATTAAAGGATATAAAGCTTTAGAATTTATTTATTAAAGGAAAAAATATCTAGTATTCAACAAAATATAATTACACAAACTAAAAATAAAATTAAAACACAAACACGAAAGTGTAGAGCGAACTTTCAATAGAAGCTGAATAAAATCAACTAAGATGAAAATGAACTTAATGTAGTTAACTTAAAAGGACAAAGGAAAAAGAGGGAAAAACAAGTGAACAGTCGGTATGTACGAATGACGCAGATAACTTTAGTAGACTGTATAGTTTGTAAACGAAAGAGGGTTATATCCCTTAAATGTGTTCAATGTTTGTTTATGCAGGCAAATTATATTGATAAAAGTGCAAGGAGGTAAACTTTTATTTGTCTATATGCAAAATGTATGCATGTTTCTATTATGTATGTATGTATGTATGTATGAATGAACATAGAAGTTATGTACTATGTATGTATGTATGTATTTTAGTTCTAAGGAAATATTGGTTAAGTAGAGGGGAAAAGTGAACTCAGAGTAGTGTATAGTGTATTTACAAGATGCATCAAAACGATCACCCTGGTGATATGATAATAAACAACTCTGGCAATTAAGCAAAAACGGTTTAAATACCAAAAATGTGTATAATGAATGGTTATTTAAATATATGTATGTATATAGGAGAGTAGAAAGAGGTGGAAATTACTATGGCATATACATATCAATCACCCTTATCCTGATTACTATAAATGTAACTACATACAAATATATATATGTACATATGTATGTATGTGTAGTATGCAAACATTAATAATATATATTTATAGAATATTTACCATTTAAGTAATATTTTTTGTTCATCATTTTTTAACACTAACCCTTTAATGATTGCAATTTTTATCAAACTTTTGGAATTGCTAATATGCCTTCGGTTTTTTAGGCAGAATAAAATTAAATACTGGCTTATTAGCGAGTTGATAAGCCAACAAAAGAAACAAAAAAGAGAAATAAATTGTATAATAAATGGTAAACGATAAAATATTAAATAATTAACAATTTGAAAAATAAACAATTAATTTTCGTTTTAACTTGCTTGTGAGGGCAGGCATATGTTTGCTTTACCCCTGTACTCGTACGTTGGCTATAAAAAAGTGTTCTTTTCCCAGGATAAAGCAGCACACACTGCAGCGTAGCGTGCAAATGTAGCTAATTGATGACAGACTGTAACTAGATTAATATATTTTTTGCGTTGATTTTTCTCGGCTTTTGAAAAATTTTGAATGCTTGCTGTCTTCTATAACGGCGAGGTCATGTTGAAGACAACGCGGACGTGAAGCGAGTATTGGCTTTCTACTTGCCGTTTAATGATAGTTTTCTTACGCTATTTAACCTTTAAAGTTGGGATAAACAAAAGATGGCATACGCACGTTTGTAACGGGTGCTATACAAAGTTGACCGTGAGGATATGATCACCGAAAACGAGGCATCATTTGCAGCATTGGATTTCCTGGTAGCATCATGCCTACACCGGGTATTCCACCTGGCATACCTGCCATGGGTATTGCTTGCATGGGACCCAAGAAGCCTATAAAACAAAAACAAAAAAAAATGTTAAAATTTTGTGTGGAAAAGTGTTGTGTAGAGCTCCAAAATCAGAAATATTATCACATCGCGGCGTGACACTATTGCAAAACAAAATTCGATCGAAAAATAACACACAATTGATTACGTTAATGAAATACAAAAAAATTATCAGTCGTGTTCTAAAACCCACATGATTTCAAGTCATGCTTTCAAAAGCATCCGTGTGATTTTCTGGAGCCCTGTAAATCGCACACGCTTTTAATTTGAGAAAACACAAGCAAACAGCCGTTTGTTTTATTTTGAAATCACAACAGCAATAGCATTTTCGCAACAGAAAAGATCTCATGGAATTTTCTTAATTCTAAAGTATTTATTTTAAACAAAATAACCAATTGCATACAAAATTAATAAGCCACGCATTGATTAATTTATTTAATTCATTTGATTTATTTTACAAATTGATTTGAAAAGGTTTGTTGAGGAAGCTGAACGTGTTAACATCATACAATTTTGTACAGAGGACACGTTCCTTCTTGTGATTCCAAATCGCTTTTATAGAATGTGATACACATATGGTTTAACGAAATTGTAAAAACAAAGTGATACCATAACGCACGTATTTTTAAACATATTTCCGTATATAAACGAATATAAAATTTTATTTAATTTCGACATTTTGTGGCATCTAAAGTTATCGTTAGAGAAGCCAAACAATTATAGCCTTTTTCCACTGAGCAACATCTTACATCTTTCAGCAATTTGTAAAAATGTTAACATCTTCCCATATAAAGTCTATTAAAAAAAAATCAACATATTTCAACATCTTAGAGAGATGATCCTTTCTCATTTTGTTCCATCTTACATCTTGGGTAATTTAAGGTGGCATCATTAAAAATGTTCCGTAGCGATTCTTAAAATATACATACATACGTAGGCATACATAGAAACCTTTCGAGAAACGTTCATGCTCACGTCAACCAAAAATTCTCTATCAATATCTTCTTCCAGAATGGCTTTCATTATTTCGCTTTACTGCATTAAAATTTGATATTGTTCTTGCAAAGCAACAACTAATCCAATTATTAATTTTTTTTTTAAGTTCAATTTTCAATACCTGCTTATCAGTTTTGATCTTTTTTATTAAATGTGTTTCTAATAACTGAGTAAAAAAATGAAAGATGTTGATGTTGAACTGTTTTTTCACATTTCCAACATCTTCCACGCGCTTCAAGAAACTGTGGTCAATGTAAAAAGGCTATTATAAAGCGTTTGCCAATAATTCGTATAAGGATAAACTGTATATTGGACTTACCTGGTGGCATTCTTTGCATACCAGATGGTGCTCTCAATAAGTTACTGCCAAGTAGAGCTGGGTGATGAGGATGATGTGCTGCAATTGTCATGTTAGGTCGCATCATGGGTTGTACTAATTGCATTTGACCGGGTAACTGCATCTGTTTTTAACCACCATTATTTTTATTTTTACATGCAAGCGAGCACACATAAACACACATCAAACCAAATGCAAACGCAGAAACGGAAGAAGAAATATAATAAAAAAAAGACTTCATTAATAGAACTCGTTATTATATATATATATATATATTGTAAAGAAAGCGAAAACAAAATTAATAAATCAAGGACCCACACAGTTTGAGGTCTATTAAAATAAAGTTATACACAAAAAATATATATGTATATGTAATAAATTTCTAAATGTTATTTGGATTGTTTCTTTTTTTTTGTTTCATTTTTGTTCGGTACTTAAAATTGAAAATCAAAAATAATGATAATAATACGAACAATAATTATAATAATAGTTATAATAATAATTTAAATTTTATTTCAAATCAATTGATGTAAATAGTTGTTTTTAGTTCAATAGTGATGTGTAATAGTTGTTTATCTTTTAATTGAGTAAATTGCTTCGCATTACAATGAATATTTAAAAAGGCAGTTTGTTTTAAAAGTTTCATTTTTTTTTAAGAAGTAGTAGTAAGTAGAGGTATAATCAAAAAGTTTGGAATATGTAAATTAAGAAAAACAAATATGAAACGTACTTACTATTCGTCGTCTTTACAACAAGTGAAAGCGACACATAGTGTTTTTTTTTTAATTTAATTTAATTTGATTTATTTTAACAATTGCATGGTACTCACTGTAGTTAAAATATTTAGACTGACTCTACATAAAAACTTTGTGATTTTGGTGACAAACAAAATTATGATTTTATGATAAATATCAATAAAAAATAAACTTAAAGGTGATAAAATAATATTGTAAATGTGTACTAACCGGTATGCCTTTCAACTGCTAAACAAACTGAACTAGAGACTTCCAATTTAATTATTGTATGTAGGTTTGTATATACAGATATGAACGGGTACTGAGTAGACTATTTTATTTTAACAAAAATTTTACATCGTTCAGCAATCATATTCATAAGAACTGCATATGTTATGTAAAGGTGATTGCCTTAATATAACTAGTGTTAGTTCTGGTTTTATATTTAAATTTTCCCAACTTATTGTTCTGCAATCCCAAGAAAACCAAAATTAAGAGTAAAAACAACAAATTTTTTTCACTTTTTTGCCCAACACGCGCCGAGTACTACGATTTTTCACCTTTTTTTTTATAACTATATTTAAAATTTATACATCAAGTGAGCTTTGTTTATCTTTTGGCAATTTAAAATACAGAAAAGTTCGAAATAAGGAAAAAAAAATAAAAAAGTATATTTGCAATTGTAAGAATTTAGAAGTCGATTGGGTTTCTTCCTCCCTCTGTTAAGAAATTGTATGCTAAAGACACCAACCAATAATAACACTTTCTTTCATAGTTTTTAACAAAATTGCAAACATAATTAAAAAGCACTTTGTACTACTACTACTCTTCACATTTGAGTTCCTTTGTGGTTTTCTAACCAAAAACGTTCAATTTCCCGTTAACTTTTTTATTAGAAACCGACGAGCTTCAGGCTTGAACAAAATTGGGAATAATTTTAAGAAAAAAATTAGAATCAAGGCAATTTTGTGCAGAAAATATTTTCAAAAACTTACTTCAAACTAATTTTGCTTGGGTGTCTTCTCTATTAATGTTGATTTAAAGTTTTTATACCAAAAGTAAATACAATTTGAAAAACATAGAGAAACACTGCTTTGCTACCACCAACCAGTAATAAAATAGTCATCGAAATCGAACTTAACCGCTTTTCGTACTCAGAAAATACCTTTAGCCATTATTTCAAAACGATTTTGCAAAAACCTTTATTTACAACGAGAAATTTGTTTCTTCGCATGCATTTAAAGGAACAAAAATCTCGCAAATAATTTAGCCGTTCGCTCATATCTGTATATTGCGGTTTGTTTTTTTTTTTTTTAATTGTTATGAAAATTAAAAAGAAAGAGACAAATGTATGCATGATGCGTGGTGAGTTAATGTAAAAAATAAATTTTGAAAGTAAAAACAAATTGCGAAAAACCTGTAACCATCATAGCTCATGTTTTCGTATTTCTTTTTTTCTCGGCTTTGGGGAGAATCGTTTGCGCTCGCTTTATTAACATGTGTACTTTTTTCGAGAAATATCATAATTTTCAGGTTTGAGAACCTTAAAAAAACTAAATACAATTCCAGAATATTGTTTTTTAAAATGCATTTAAACAATAATATAAGAGGATTACACTAAAACTGTCCCATATACAAAATTAATTTGCTTAAAATTTACAGTTTACAAAAACATTTAGATATATGTATGTATGTGTTATTTTTATTTTTTGCTTTAAATAAAGACATGTCAATCCATTAATCAACCAACTCAGCAACCATTACGACAATTCAATAATAGTAATAATTTGAAAAAAAATTGTACTTACTTTGGTTTGCTAATTTAGCATTGAATTCGTTTAAAATTTAAGCAAGTTAATCATTTAATGTTTGTCTGTATGTATATCAAATTAATTATCACTACTAATTCACTTACTTTTTTGTTTATTTGAAGATTAGTTTCGTGTTACGTTTTTCATTGTTTTTTTTTTTTTGCGGATTGATTAAGAAAACTAAAGTACATACATACAAATTATATTGGTATTTTTGAGCGACCCTGTTTGTGGGGAAAATGTGGTCTTGTAGTCTGAACTAATTCTGTAATTTATACCAATTAGGAAATGTTTTTTAATTAAATAATAATTCATTAGTTCCTAACAGCTAATAATGCTTTAAGCATTTTATAACAATAAATTTCAGTAAAAGTGTCTTAGCCTAATTAGACATGTTTTGAAAGGTAAAATATTGAAAGCGCAAATTAACGATTAACAAGGGGACTCGTCCAATAATCTCTTTCCAATTGCCCAAAGTAATATTGGCGCAAAATTTTAATATAACATTTGCACTAAAATAATATGAAAATAATAATTGCGTTAAAAAGGGGGATGCAAAACGATCTATTTTGAAAATAATTTTTCTAGATTCGCTAGAGAAAAGCGATTTTATTTACGAATTTTTAAATATTTTCAAAACGAATAAAATATTTTCATCCCATCTTTTTCAAAGAGCATCGTTTTGAAAATTGATTTCTGTTGCACGCCTGATTATTTAAAAAAAAAAGAACTGATAGAAGGGAGATAATATCTGCCCGCTTTTCGACTACAAAACGTATAAAACATTTTTCGACAATCTGTTGCATCGTTTTGAAAATTGATTTCTGTTGCACGCCTGATTATTTAAAAAAAAAGAACTGATAGAAGGGAGATAATATCTGCCCGCTTTTCGACTACAAAACGTATACAACATTTTTCGACAATCTGTTGTACTTCGCATATACAAATTTCTTTTACTTATACTTATTTTCTATAGCGATCCGGATACACTTTGACTGAGATTTAGTTTGTTGTTTAGTTTGAAAGTTATTTCAAATAACAACAAACAAAATCGGGCAACAAGTGACGGAGAAATTTCTGCGAATTAAAACCTTCTACTTTTTTGTATCGTCAATAGCAATGCCCAAATGTTTTTTTAATCAACTTATTTTAGTTGTTAGCGATTTAAGTTCTTTCCGAAGTGAAAATAAGCTGTTTAAATGTGTAGATTATCAGTGTAATCGGCCTTGGACCGTTTGAACGGTCATCATCATATCATTCAGAGAAATTTTGTATGTTAGGATTTTGACGTCCGAAAAGAAAGCCTGATACACAAACAAGTCATTTGATTCTGTAGTGGAACTATGTACATCATTATTGTTTGTGTAAAATGTTATAGGAATTTTAAAGTTCCATGTAATAAAATAAAAACTGTGATATGCTTTTCGTTTGCTTTTCAAATTTTTGTCGAGAAGTCAATCCGTACACAAAACGGCACAATGTTATGTGACAGTTTGTGTGGACACATGTTTTGGATGTTTCTTTTGGGAGTATTCGAAAAATAATATTCGCGAAGAAATTCAAGTGGTTCACCGGAAGCCTTGAAAAATGTAATAGGCCCATTTTTTCTCGTTCATTAAAGAAGTGTAATATAAAAAATTGAAGAAATTTTAGAATAATAGATAGTAATCCAAGATAAAATTAAAAAGTCAATAGAGAAACCGTCCACGTAGCCAAAGAACTAGCCTAAAAAATATCCAGGCTTTAAAGATTTCAGTACATACTTAACAATCGAACTGAATTATAGAGTCAATCTAGTTACATATGCATGTATAAGAACTAAAATCTCTTCCCCATTTAAAGTTTAATTTCGTTCGTCAAGAAAAAAAAAACTTTATTCAGATTAAAACTATACAAAAAAAAATTTAAACTGTATATCAAATTCGCAATTTTGGAAAGCACGGCACATTTTATCAAGGAAGTAAGTTTGAACGTTGAAGGTTTAGCTTCTGGCAACATTTTTGTTTATACAGCAACTGGATAAAATTTATAATAAAAAATGTTAAAAGCGTAACTGAAATAAATATTGAAATTGCCGCTGCCAATTTTAATAAATTGATTGATTAATAAACAATATTTTATGTACCGGTAATCTATGATTTATGAAATCCATTATAAATAAATCAGTCTAAATTTATTAGAAACATATTTAGCTCAAAAGGAATCATATATTACATATGTATGTATATCGACTGTTTTCGCTGAAATTAAAAAAGCGACTTTAATATAAGAAAAGCCAATAATAAATTAAAATATCCAATTTCGCTAAACTGGAACTCGTACATTAGATCGTCTCACTTTGCCGACTACGCGCACACAAGTGATGGTTTGTCGATCACAATGAGACAATAAAATGAAAAAAAGAAAATTTGTCCATCATTTGTATGTACTTAATACATTAGGATACATGTAGGCACATATCTAATCTTATTTATTCAGACTCAATCTAAGAGTTTTCCTAGCTAAAGATTGCCCTTTTTATTTTGGGCACTTCTTTTCGCCGCCTGCGCTATAAGGTTGCTAAATAGGTTATTTAGTATTTGTAGAACTGTCAAACACTTATCAGGAAACAGAGTATTCATGTAAAAATGTCTGCTTGTTTTGGAAGTTTTTCAATAGTTTAATGAAAATGAAATCCAAACTTACCATACCAACTGCTGCTGCAGTTGGTCCACCAGGACGAACAACATGGGCAGCGACAGCAGCGTCAACGGCTGCCTGAGCCTGCATGCGTTGTATCATGACGGCACGATTGAGATCTTGTAGTTGTTTTTGTTGTTGCTGTTGGTGGGCTGCAACCGCTTGAACAACTTGGGCTTGGGCATGAGCAACTTGTGCCTGAACCTGAGCAGCTTGTACTTGCGCTTGAACTTGAGCCTGAGCTTGTGCTTGCGCCTGGGCCTGGGCTTGTGCCTGGGCTTGAGCTTGGGCCTGAGCTTGGGCTTGAGCTACAGCAACCATTGTAGCGGCCTTTTGTGTTTATATAATTATTTAGTCGCAAGCACGCACGCGCAAACACACGCACAGACACCCATACACACAAAAGTGTCAGGAAATGTTTTCAAGTTAATGGAGATAAGAAACGGGAAAAGAGAAAACAGAAATTAATAAATTTGTTGTTGTTGCTTGGTTGTCTGGTTGTCTATTCATTTCTATAAACGAATGACAAAAATCTGTTTTTAAATACATAAATCAAATCAAAACTATTGAAATTATTAATGTCTCTGAACTATGGTGGGTATTTTTTATTTTATGCGTTTTAAAATCTTTACCAGGGTGGTGGCCTTTTTATATGGTTCTATTTTAAACATCTCAAGTTACGAAAAAGAAACATGAATTTGTTTTAGTTTTTTCATTACGAGTTTAAGTTTATTGTTGCAACTTTCTTTCATTTTAATTTTAAATCTCAAAGTTTTATTTCTCACAATAAAAAATTAATTATGCCTTTTTCGTAAAATATAAAAAATACACACACATATTTTGCTTTTTTTGTTGAAGTTGTTAATTTAAAATATATATTTTTCAAATTTATATATTAAAGAAACTTATAAAAAATGTAAAAACGAAGATGTTTTTCTTTAATGTCGGCAAAAACTTTTCAAAATTTCAACAGTTTGGAAACTAAGAAGAATTATGTAACATTTGAGAAAACTGAACATTTTCCTTCCTATTCACAATGTTATTATTTACGCTATTTAAGCCTAAAAATTATACTTTATGATTTTGTTCTCATATATGTATGTGTCTTAACCCATACACCCATATGTGAAAAGATTCATTAAAAACACATAAAAAATAATAATTACACACCCGCTTATTCTATCTAAACAGATTGGATTTCAATATAAAATCGCAAAGTTAATGTCTTAAAATCATTCAATATTGGTTTATACAAACGGGATAAGTAATTTACTACAAATTTATATAAAAACCCATAAATTCATTTCTTAATTAAAAACAAACAATCAGAAGTGTTTAGCCATAAGGAAAACATGCTTGTTGGAAAAAGCAATGGTAAAAATCCTTAAATTGATGGAATAGTTTTATATGCAAACTAGCATTTAGCTTAAAAAAGAAGATTATTTAATTAATAAAGTACTTTTCTAAAAATTTGTATTTACAAAACTCAAACTATGCTTAATTTCCTCTACTGTTTCATGGCTATCATGATCACTAGTTTTTTGTGCTAATTAAATTTTTTTCTCTGTTCATCCCAGATCCCAGTTTCCATCTGTTATGCATTTTGAGCATTTTTGCCGATGCGAATGTTAAATAATTTTGAAAACTTATCTTGTTTTGTGTTTTTGCTTTTTTTTCTTTTGTCAAATCTTTACACTTGATTTTTTTTTTATTGACTATAATTTTTATATCTATAATAAGAACTCACTTCCTGTGCCTTCGATATGGCTGCCGCAGTTGCAGCAGCCGATGCTGCCTGGGATGATGTTGTGGAAGGCGTTGATGCTGTAGTAGCAGCTGATGAATAAATACTTGTGCCATGGCTGGTTGTATTCGGTGTTGAGGTAGATGATGACCTCGATACTGAGTTGCCACCACTGGTACTTAATCTAAATTGAATTTTTCGTGCTTTTAGCTCTTCTAAACTTAAATCTTCCGGGGGATGCATAATTTTCGATGTAACACCACTAGCATTTGTTACAACTTGAGCTTTGTTGGCGGCATTGGTCGCTTCTGATGTTGAGGAAGTTGCTGTTGATGATGTTGTTGACGTTGGTGCAGCTGCACTCGGATTATTTGTTGTGGGTGGCGCACTAATTGTAGCATTGCTAAAATATGATAACATATTTATTTAGTTATATTTAAATATAAATATTGTATAAAAACAGTTTAAGCAATTTTACCTGTAAGCAGGAAAAGTTGGCTTCTGCTGAACTGCAGCTGCGTGAGCTGACGCTGCAACATGTGCCGCAGCAGCTGCGGCTGCTGAGGTAGTTGCCATAGCTGCGGGAAATAGCGGTCTGGGAGGCATCATATGTGGAGGCATCATGTGTATTCCTCCAGGCCCCATAAATGGTGGCATTGCCATATGAGGCATCATTCCATATTGAGCGTATTGTCCTATCATATGCGGAGGCATCATATTAGGTGGCATCATCATAGGAGGTGGTAGAGCCGTCAAAGGTACTTAAAATATATACATATAAACAATATAATAAGCATTAAGAAGCTATTATGATTGCTATTATATAAAAAAAATTATTATGAGTCCGTGTGGTTGGTTCTCATCCACATATGTATTTCATTTACTGTCACAGATATTCTGACTTATTCCTTAGTTTAATTTCTCTAACAAAATTTAGAGTGTTGAATTCTTTTCTTTATTTTAAATTCATTCATTTGTTTATTTATGTTTTAATAGCTTGCAAAGTAAATTTACATGTTATAATTGCACAGAATAGGCGGATCCTCAAATGAACCGTAAAACAACACAATTATCAGAGGGAAATCAGTCGACGTGAGTCGTGTGAGTGAGACGAAAAATGCTCGAAGGCCAAACAACGAAAACAACCCTGACAGTACTTACGATGACGCGGGAGAGATTTCATAAATCGTGTTGTTTTATATACTATTTGATCCTTTTAATGTAGTTACCACACCTACACAATACTATCGTCGATACAAAATTGTATTGAAGAAAATTCAAGTAAAGGAAATTGTAATGCTTTTTCAAAATCTTATCCGAAAAAAATTTTCAAAGCTTTTTGAAATGTAAATGTTGTAGAAGGATATTTCTCGCACATGGGAACGCTGGCTATAATTTGAGCTTTTATTCGGAAGACTGACTGATCACAACAGACAAATTTTACTGACACAAATCAACCACAAAAGCCGAAAGATAGAAATTTTAATAAACAACTATTTAAATTACTATTAATGGTATCAGACAAGAAAAGCTTTAAAAGCACTAATGACGAAAATTACAAATAACATATTTTTGAACAGAAACATGTATCTACAATATAATGTTTTTTTCTGCTTTTAAAAAATGAATCCTATAATATATAATATAACAAGCGTTATATTGTATAATGCGATAGCCTGTCAAATTTATATATTTCTAACTTAACGATTTTTTTTAATAATTATTTTTAAAGAACACCAAAGCGTTATAGAAATGTAGCAGGTAAATAAGTATATTTTATTCAAACAATAGTACCTACAATAAAAAATTTTATTAAATAACAAACACCTGCTTCGCTTACTATAGTTTTCGTGACAAGCTGATGGTTCTCATCTCCTCCTCACTAAAACTTCTCTACATAGCAATTAACACATAAATAAATCGGCAATTATTTAAATAAAACAAAAGCTTTCCAACGATACCACTATTGGCCATATATATATATATATATATGTACGTTCAGATTTGTGGAGGAAATCGGACCATATAAAACTAAAAGTTCATAACATGAATGAAACCCGTGCGATTACGAGACATTTTCCCATTAATTTCTTGCTGTTCAATTTTCTGCAACCTTATGTCCTTTTACATTTATTTATGTATGTTTGCAGAGTAGATTTAAGCCGATTCCTGCCTCCGTTTTAGACAAAGCTCTTCGGATTTCCGTTTAAATATGTATATTAAACCAATTTTCTAACTGGCACATATTGATGTACGAACATACATACATATGTACTCTAAATACAAGAAAATTTTCTTTCGGTTGGAGATAAAAGTTGAATATTTTTCTTCTTTTCCGAAATAATTTTTCATATAAAAGTCTAAACTTACTTTCAACTTTTTTCTTCGCTTGAGGTTCGTCGTCATCTGAATCAGATTTTCCGCCATTCTTTTGTCTCTCGTGCTCTCGCAAATCGTCGGCGGGAATTCCATCCATTCCAAATATTTCAATTTCAATATTTGATCGATTTGGCAATGAATTTGGCACTTTATCTACGGTTTCCTTGTGCACTTGCACGCAGTGTATTGATAAGCCGGGACCTGTATAAAGTTTTTTGTGGCATATGTGACACTTGAAATGTTTAGCCTTTTGATGCTGCACCAAGATTTTCTCGTCATCAAACTCGCGGTTACAATACCTGATTAAAGCAAAAAGTTAAGGGAAAAACCAAGAGATTTATAAGGTAACAAGAAATGCACATAAAGAAAATACGCATGAAATTTCCCGCAAAATTCTTTTCGCCAAATTAAACACGAAAATAAACAGCCCCTAGAATGAATCTTATTTTTAGTTTAGGTTATATAAATTCAAGTATACACAACAATTTTCCATAATTGCAACGCCTTGCTTTTTTGCATTTTGCTCTCGCATTATTATTATTATTGAAAAGGATACCAGCACCAGGGTTTCGAAGCCTTCTTCTTTTTACGGCCCATTTTGTGTAAACTTTTTAACTTCTTTTAATTAAAATGATACAGCAATATTTTATTTGCAATTCAGTAAAAACACGATTTTTCAAATGTCTAACTTCAGCAGTAAAAAAAAAATTTTTCTATTCAGCACTTAAAACAAAATGGCTTACAAATTTCATGCTGAAAGAAAGTTGCCAGACAAAATTATAAACAGTTTATTAAATACCGTGAAATCTATTTATAAAAACTACTAACACGACATTTAGAGGTGACATCTATTGGAGAAAAGTCGTGACTTTTGATTCGTTGTCCAGAGGTGTAAAGATTATAAAACGATAAAAATTAATAGCGAATGTTAAAAGTGAGAATAGCTTCCCTTTCAAATCTATCCATTCTATATTAAATAAGGTGCCCGTTTGCCAATTGCCTCATATAAATATCTCTTCCATTTTTATTATCCATTAAATCATCCCGGTCAAAACAAAAAGCAAACAATTTTATACATTTGTACATATATAATTTATGTCAGAAAGTGAAAAAATGTCTTGCTGGTTGAGGCCCAAGTTCACCAAATATGCAAGTTTCAATCAATAAATCTTATTGATTTGAATTTTTTATTTCTTTAAAAATTTTCTTTTTACTCAAACATTACTCCTAAGTTGTATATATAGTAGGTATAACTTACTAGTTGTCAATTTAACTTAATAAAAAAAGTTTTCTTTATTTTAATAAATTGAATTTGCTTTATTTTAATAAACAGTTTTACTTATTTTACTTATTTTAATAGTGAGTTGTCTCTTTATAGAGACTTGTCAAGACTAACTAATTTATTTCATTTCCAAATAAAAGAAACTTCCGATCGCATTTCCATTCCCTTAAATAAGCAAAAAACGATAATCCTGACAGTTACTCAATTTTCATAAAAAACGGCAGTTTAGTGAACTTTGAAGTAAAAATAAAAAAGGTAATTCAATCAGGTGAGAAAATTAATTTTGAAGTCAGCGTAAGTTGGCAATCAAAAAAAGTGGTTTTAATAAAAAGAGGTTTCTTCATAGTCAGCATAATTCCTATTTAAAACCAATAATAAAATGAAAAGGAGTTTAATTCAAAGTCAGCATAATGTTAATGAAATAAAATATCAACGCTGACCCTTTTGTTTAACCCGTTGCTTGGCAGCGGCTTAACTGTTCCCCCTTTAAAAGCGAGCGTCCCCGGTTCTGGTGCTTGGAATTTTTTGTGCTTCGCTCTCCATCCAACAGGTTATATCGCGAGATCGCTTTTTCTTCACCCAAACACCAAAGGCAAGGCTCACCATCACGAGCAGAGTAAGAAATGTAGTTCCTAGGCTTAATAAAGACCCCGCCCTGCTCTCTTTATTTAGTGACTCTATGTAGCGCTGGTTATTTAAATGCAATTCTTTAATTAATTGCAGCGATAGCGTCTCTTCGAAGATGTGGGTGGAATTTAAGGAGGCCAAAATGACTGGCAATGGCTTGTATCCCAGCTCTTCGTAAAAATCGTACCTGGTGTTATTGACGAATACCGACGCGTTGTGATAGGTTACTATGAACGTACCGTTTATAGCCACCTGGTCATTATTTATAACATTTCCGTTGTAAGAATTGAAAAATAGAATGCCGGGTTGTAAAACTTCGAAAGGGATATGAGAATTATTGCTTTTCCTGCATACCGCTGGCTTACTTTTGAGGAGATTAGGAATGCATTTTGTACGCGATATACTATATGTATGTATGTATGTACGCACATTCTAAGTTATATTAAATAAATTTTTCTAGCACCTGTTTTTACGCTTTTCTGTAGCATGTTTTTTCCTGAGACCAATGTAGGCTCAGCCGCGACATCGAAATTCGTATTGATGTGACAAGAAAAGGCGATAGCTTTATTCGAATAATAAGGATCAAACAAAAAAATTAATGCATTCAAATAAATCTTTATTTCAGCACAGAGCTATTAAAACATAAGCATAATTACGATAAAAACCATTTACACTACAAAATGTTTGATAATTGTTTGCATATTTTGTCCAGTGCTTGTGTAGTTAAATTATCTGTCAAAGTTATATCTTCTCCTTTATCGCACGCTTTTGTCAGTTCGGGATCAAGAGGCAAAGAACCTAAAAAGGGTACATTCATTTCCTCGCACATTTTTTTAGCACCCCCCGTTTTTGCTGGAAATATTTCCGATGTGTTACCACAATGTCCACACCGAAACCCGCTCATATTTTCAATAATTCCAATTATTTGTATGTCCTGTTTCTTACAGAAGTTAATTTCTTTACGAACATCTAGCAGGGATACTTCCTGTGGGGTGGTTACAATAATAGCTTTGAGCGAATTTTCTAGTTTTTCACTTCGTAAGTATGACACCACCGATAGATGTTCGTCTGATGTGCCAGGTGGCGTGTCTAGCAATAGCAGATCCAAACTACCCCAATCAACTTCGCTTAAGAATTGCCGAATCATTCCATTCTTTTTTGGACCTCTCCAAATGATTGCATCATCTGGCGATCCGAGTAAGAAACCAATCGACATTAAGCATATGTTATCATCTACTCCCACGGGTGACCAGCCAGATCCAGACTGATGCACATTTTCTCCTTCCACACCCAATAATCGCGGTTGAGATGGACCACATATATCAATATCCAAAACTCCAAAATTTTTATCATTGTTAGTTTTGGCTAAGTAACGTGAGAGTAACATTGTCACTGTACTTTTGCCAACACCTCCCTTACCTGACAATATAAGCATTTTGTTTCGAACGTTTTTCATGGCATCCGCCACTAACGCTTTTCCAGGATCTTCAACCTTCTTCGAGGGATCACTGCAAATTTTCTGATTAGGACAACCATGGCAGGCACTTCCTAAGCCTGCATTAGCACTTTGAACGCCAGGACAATTTTCTGGTTCTGGCATCATTTTTTCTGCTATTATTATTTTTCTTACAATGTATAAGAGCAGTTTGGTAGAATAACTTTTATTATTTAAAAATAATGTTTCCTATGACAAATATAACAAGTATTGTCTTCTTTTTATTTTACAAAATCAGCTGTAAGCGTTACCAGATAGCGGAAATGTAGTCATAGTGCAACTGGGTACAAAAATCTAACATTTAAAATTTTTGTTACATCTAAATTAAATACTGCAATTGGAATTCTGGCTCCACTCAGAAAGCTTCAAAAAGTTATATGAAATTTAAAACCGGCAATAATGAGATATATTTTATGCATAAATTACATATATTGTAATTATCTTTAAATTGGAAGTGTATTCCGTTTTTAATACATACTTCGTGTGTGTGCGTGTGTACATGAAAAGCTGCCAAGCCATGAAAAACTCAATATGTGATAAAAAATTGTGTATGCTCCCAAATCTGCTTAACTGTAACCGCCGTTTCCATTTTTCCTTCATAAGCAATAAGCTTAGACATATTACTTTTATCTCTAATTATTTCATTGCGGAATCTGCAATGTATCATTTAACACCATAATTTTCTGTTTATATTCTAGTTTTTCGTAGAAAAAGAATAAAATTTAACTTACAGGAATACGGTTTTGCAGACGGTACTTGTCGTTCGTGACATAGACCGTAATGGTTTCCCTGTCTAAAATCAAATACGTCCCACAAAAAACGCATACAAGCGCCACTAAAATGTTTTGACATTTTGTTTACAAACAACTATTGTAGTTGTTTTTTTTAAGTTGCAAAATTTGTTTCTGTTTCATATAAGCACAATTTCACAACTTGTCACTTTTAAGGTATCAAGCTGATGTTTCGTTGAATTGGCCAGTGTAGTTGGTTCCTTAAAGCCTTTATCTATTAATAATCTGTTAATCTGTTGTTAAAAGGTAACATGGATGGTCTAAACAAAGTTGAAATGAACGGCTCAGCTGCAAAAAATAAAGATTTTGCAACTCAAGCAAACAGTAAGTCATGTAATAAGCTAGATAAGCATCACGATACGTGTTTTTCATTCAAATATACACATTAATCTGATTAAAACAAAAAGTTCGAAGTCCATCAATTAAAATAGTTTAATTACTTGTTTTAAGTGTTTCATTTTTTTGCATACAACACAACACATTTCTTAAATTCTCAGCTTCTTAATTTTTCTTTGTATAAAATCAAAAGTCAATTTCATATACTACTTTCAATATGAACTATTTATTCTTTTGTTTCTTTAGGTAACATTAAACGCGATAGAGATTCCTGGGAAGAAATCTCGATTGAGGTACCATGGGGAACTGTTCAAGGTATGTAAACTAATTAGTTTATCTTTATATAGTGTATATGTATGTATATGTAGGTATGTATGTACATCCATATGTAAATAAATGTGTTTTATTAAGGGACACACAAAATACTGGGTTTACGTTTATACGTCATTGCGTTATACAATGCATTGTAATTGTTAGAGCGCGATTAAGTGCTAGTCATGCCAAATTCCATATTTAAAAGAAAAAACATTATTATTTACTGTTGTTTTATAAGGAGTTTCACGTATGATTGTGCAACAGCTTGCAATTGTTACCACTTAATTTTCGCAATATTCGAGAATGTTTGGCGTTGGCTCAAACCTTCAAGAATACTTAAGTTTCCTTCAAAATAATCTAAAATGTTGCACTTAATTTGTAAAGCAGCATTACTCAAATATAATCATTTAAATAATCGTTATAAAAAATGTTCTACTATTTATAGGCAAATGGTGGGGAAGTCGTAACAAACAGCCAATTTTAGCGTTACATGGTTGGCAAGATAATTGCGGTTCCTTTGACAATCTTTGTCCACTTATGGCACCAGATATACCAGTGCTTTGCATAGACTTGCCCGGTCATGGCAAATCATCACATTATCCTAAAGGAATGCAGTACTTTTTATTTTGGGATGGTATTTGCCTAATTCGACGAATTGTTCGAAAGTATGGTTGGAAGAATGTGACTTTAATGGGCCATTCACTTGGTGGGGCTCTGACATTTATGTATGCCGCAAGTTTTCCCTCAGAAGTAAAAAAACTAATAAATATTGACATTGCTGGGCCTACAGTTCGCAATATAGAACGTCAGGCAGGAATGACTGGATGGGCGCTAGATAAGTTCTTAGATTATGAAGCTCTACCCGAAACTAAACTGCCTTGTTATACTTATAATGAAATGGTTAAATTAGTATTGGATGCTTATGAAGGTTCTGTCGACGAGCATTCGGTACAGATCTTGATGAAACGTGGTATGGAAACAGCACCACAACTTTTGCACAAAGATGGCTATCATTTCTCTAGAGACTTAAGATTAAAAATCTCTTTACTTGGTATGTTTACAACTGATCAGGTTTTAGCTTATGCCAAACGAATACGTTGCAAAGTTCTAAACATTCGAGGTGTTCCTGGTATGAAATTTGAAAACCCTCAGGTGTACACCGAAGTTATTGAGATATTAAAAGAAAATGCTGAACTTGTGATATATAAAGAAGTACCTGGCACGCACCACTTGCATCTTTGCACCCCGGAACGTGTTGCTCCTATCATTAATGAATTTTTGCTAGAAGCGTAATAAAATATGTAAAAGTGCATTGAGGCAAGTTTGAGGCTCATTTTTAAAGATTCTTTAAAATTGATATGTTTAAGTAGTGTGTAGGCATGTATGAACTTATGTTTGTTTGTACGTATTATTATGTTATGTGAGCTAGCTTAGGAAAGGCAAACAACTCTTGTGATTAACAGGTGTTTTAACATATATGTATAAAAATAAAATAGTTGGAATTCCTTACTATAAAGCTCTTATTTAATGCACCTGCAATAAAACTAAATTTATAACCTTGTATAACAAAATACACTTTATTTCGATGTACATATGTATATTTATTCATATTGGTACCAACGACTGAAAACAAAAAAAACTAGTTTTAAAGTAAAAGATTTTCATTTCCTCTAGATTCGGCGGAGAAATATTGTTAATCATTACGTTACCATATTTAACCACTATTATCGAGGACAAACCCCTTTTTTTGTTTTTAGCAGTAGTGCATGTGGAATCTAATACAAAAACCTATAGCTGCACCACCGTTTGATTGGTGTCGACTTATAGTCTACACCAAAGATAATGCAGTTCCCGTTATTGCATAATGTAAGCACGCAAAAATTTCCCTTAAATTTTGGTGTGATACTACCAGCAGAAAATTAACTTCAAATTATATAAACGTCAAATAAATTGTTATATGGCATCATTGTAATTTTTGACGCTTGTTTGTCAATTTGGAAGAACCGGCCTGGCTGCGTCTATTTGCCTTGTTAATATTTTATTCGTGGTGTGTTTTTTAACAATATAATTTATTGTATGTTGTTTTCCAAGTTTTATAATGAATAAAAAATTACACCGCTTTATTTTTTATCGAGTTATATAAATTATTTAAATTTACTTAATTTTCGTGCAAATCTGCGGCAAAAATTATTATGTATCAGTTACGTTATTGGAACCAAAAAATACTTTGAATAAAGAGAACATTAAAATAATTTTAGTGGGTTTTTTTTATAAAATTAAGCGTCAACGTTCTCTGCTTGTGTTTATGTTTCATAAAAGTCGCTGTTTATTTTTAACGTTTCTGTTCAGTTCGGATTAACATCAGTTTAGTACAGTTGCCGTACGTGAGCACTTGTCTGTATACTACTATAAAGCTTAATAATGCTGTAAACACTCTCTTGCAGTGGTTATTTTTACGCTCGGTTCATTTTGTTGCTCCCCGTTCAGTTTTAACAATTTCGTTTTGATTATTCTATTTCTACCACGAGTGCTTAAGAAAGAACACATACATACGTGTACATACAAACAAAAAATTTGTATTGCTGTTGCCCTCTACTGTAATTTAATTTTTGTGTGTTATTAATATATTTCATTTCTTTACAAAATAGCCACCATACCATTGCCAAGCAGTGTTTATATTTTCGTTAGATACGGGAGTTTGTGTGTTTAGTCAGTCACTGTGGAATTTAATCAGTTTGCAGACAACGTTGGGATTCGTTGAAGACAAAAAAAAAACATTTTGTTAAGTGTGTTAAATTGTCAAATATTAATAAGCGAAACTGTAAGTTGTAATATGGCAACAAAATCAAAACGTGCGGGTACTGCCACGCCCCAACCACAGCCTGGCGGCACAAGTACACCTCAGGTGGCGGGTTCTCATCGTCCCGCCAGTCCTTTGAGCCCAACTCGCCACTCTCGTCTACAGGAAAAGGCAGAATTGCAAAACTTAAATGACCGTTTGGCAGCTTATATTGACCGTGTACGCAATTTGGAAACTGAAAACGCCCGCCTATCAATCGAAGTACAAACAACACGTGACACCATCACGCGTGAAGCAACCAATATTAAGTCGATGTATGAAAATGAGTTGAGTGATGCTCGCCGTTTGTTGGATGATACCGCTCGCGAAAAAGCTAAATTGGAAATTGACATTAAGAGACTTTGGGAAGAAAACGAAGAATTGAAGGGAAAATTGGATAAGAAAACTAAAGAGTGTTCGATTGCTGACGGTAAGTTTGTGTTTTTTGTATTGTGCTTGCACAGTATTTTGTACTCAGTTTCTTATGTATGAACTGGAATAGAGTACGAAGACGATTGTATTGTTGATGGATAGAAAATCTGCCGGTAGTGCCTATTCAACTTCTTTGTTGTTTTCTAATTTTACTATTTGTTTTCAATTGCATTCCGTTCGTATTGTATGTTGATTAAATAATTTTCAAATTGAATATCAAAGCCGGTAAGAATCGCTTTCTGCTCCTTATGCTGCCAAAATGTTTGAATGTTGACAATTCTTTGTAGCTGTAGTAGTTAATTACTGTTAAAATAAAATTGTTTGTATTTTTTTTTAGGAAATGCCCGAATGTATGAATCACGTGCTGCTGATCTGAGCGCCAAATTTAGTGCAGCCAATGCTGACCGCAAAAAAGCAGTCGATGAATTAAAAGATATTCAAAATGAGATTGAACGTTTGCGTAAGCAACTAGATGAGGCCCGTAAGCATTTAGAAGATGAAACCCTAGCTCGTGTGGATTTGGAAAACAACATCCAGAGCTTACGTGAGGAGTTGACGTTTAAAGATCAAATACACACGCAAGAAATTACTGAGACTCGATCACGTCGTCAAGTTGAAATCAGTGAAATTGATGGACGACTTATGGAGCAATACGAGGCCAAGTTGCAGCAATCTCTTCAAGAGTTGCGCGACCAGTACGAGGCTCAAATGCGAGCCAATCGCGATGAGATTGAAATGCTCTATGAACAGAAAATAAAGAATCTCCAAGCTGCTGCCAATCGAAACTCTGGTGCTGCTGCCAATGCCATCGAAGAATTGCGCACAACGCGCACACGTATTGATGCTTTGAACAGTCGTATCAACGAGCTTGAATCCACAAATTCTGCTCTAAATGCTCGCATTCGTGATCTTGAGCAATTATTAGACAATGAGAGGGCACGCCATAATGCCGATATTTCTGCCTTGGAAGCGGAATTGCAGCGAATGCGCGATGAAATGGCACTACAATTACAAGAGTATCAAGATTTAATGGATATAAAGGTGAATTTAATTATCTCTAAGTTTAACATTTGCGAATAGGAAAATACATAAAGAAATCTGGCAACTCACTTGCAGTAGCAGTCATTCGATTTCAGACGAAATAACTTTGAGAATTGGAATACACAACTCAATGGCGTGGAAGCTAAATATTTTTAAAAAATATAAATTTTACAAAATCTTGAAGTATTTGTAATAGATAAAATCAACTTCTTTCTATTACAAATTAGGATGTATATAATTTTTCTATTACAAATTAGAGTTTTGCGAATACCTCTTTATATTGTAACTCTTGTGTACTCACGCCTCACGAACATGTATTTTTGTTTCCGATATGTTTCTTATTTATTTTTGTTAAAGCTTAACAAACACTTAGTGTGTTACTTAAAAAACTACTAAAACTTAAATATAATCTGTGGGGAGAACGCTCCTTTACACTTAATAAATTATGGCCCTAATAAGCTGACATTTCTTTATAACGTCAACAACTACTCAAAGTGCACATGTACATACATATGTATGTATGTATGCATGTATATAATGAAATGATTTTATAATATGTTACGATTTTATATAAATTTTTAGTTGTTACCACAAAAAATATATGATTAACCTACAATCATATTTTTATCATAAATTAAATTCTGGGATAAAGCCACTTAAAATAAACTATAAACGTATGCATTTAACAAAATATTTCTTTTAATGAAATAAACTTCTAAAGTTGCACTTTTAATATTTTGCTTTCGCTTTGATTTAAGGTTTCGTTGGATTTGGAAATTGCTGCCTACGATAAACTTTTGTGCGGTGAAGAGTCACGACTGAACATTACACCATCGAGTGGGGGAGCCACTGTTACGTCACTTAGCCAATCGTTACGTTCATCGCGTGCAACTCCTCTCCGTAAAACACCGATGCGTGCACCATCGACCGCTCCCGGCGCTTACAAACGGAAACGTACTTTGGTCGATGAGTCCGAAGATGTTAGTCAGTCGGAATACTTTGTTACAAGCAGTGCTAAAGGTGATATTGAAATCTCTGAATTTGATGCCGAAGGAAAATTCGTCAAAATCCATAACAAGGGACAAAATGAAATTCAAATCGGTGGTTGGCAATTGAAGCGTTCAGCTGACGGCAAAGAAAGTACTTTTAAGTTTCATCGCAGCGTAAAAATGGACGGCGGTGCTACAATAACCGTTTGGTCATCTGATGCACCAGGTGCTACGCACGAACCACCGACAAACGTTATTATGAAGACGCAGAAATGGTTCGGTGGTGAAAGTATAAAAACTTCACTCTTTAACAGTGATGGTGAAGAAGTGGCCGGTTCTGAACGCATCAAGCGTACAATTGTGCGCCACGTATCCCGTCACAGATCTGGTGGCCTTAGTGGTCGCGCCAGCGTATCTGTTTTTGATGGTGTGGGCAATGAGGATCTGTATCATCAACAGGGAGATCCCGACCAACAACAGGGTGAAGAAAAATGTCGCTTGATGTAAGATGTCTTCATAATTAGCTGCAGTGTTTTTAATGTTTAGAATTAAATATAACTAAAATATAAAAAGAAATATTTATCAATTGGGACGGTATGTGAGATACCAGTTCATAAAAAGAAACGCGCAACAATACAACTTTCCTCTTATAATGATGAACTTGTAATTGTCTCTTCCTTCAATTTCAATGTTTTTTTTTAATTTTATTTTGTATTCTGCTGATAAAACGAAACGAAATTTCTAAAGAACTAATTACTTCAACCATAACAATAAAAATTCCTTTTAATTTAGCATTCATACGCATACGGATCGACTCATTTTTTAGTTCTTTTTTAAATGTTTTCTTAATATCAAACAAATGATTAATTTAAGCTCTTACAAATAAATAATATTTTCTTCCATCACTAATATTAAATATGTACTGCAGTCGAAAATTGTCATAATTTAGATTTCTACAGCGAAGTGTAAACATAATGGCAATAAATATGAAATGCTTTGATTTCTACAATCACTTATTAATCCTAAGAAATGTTTTGTTCAACGAACCATGACTTCTACGCCAGAAAGTAATACAAATTTAAAGTGTACAAATTTATGTTTTTATTAACAACAACTGTTCCAAAATTTATGTTTCGCTAACAATTTTATCAATTCAATATTATTAATTTTTAACACATTTTTAAATAAAATTGAACTACATACTTACAGATATAAAAAAATATTACAAAATACGTATTTATTTTTTCGTTTTCGTTTATTTTTTCCTTTTTAGTTTTGTCTTAATTTCAACTTTGAAATTTATGTAATTTCCACTGAGATAAGAATACTTAAAATTATTCAATTTTAATAGCTTAACAAAAAAGAAAAACTCCATATACTCATATATGTAAATATCAAAGAAAATATATATAACAAAAATCTGTTGGACGATAATTAAAATTAGGCAGATTCTATTTGGGGCTTCGAAAAAAACTGCATAAATTAAATTATTTCATATACATGATATTTTTTAATTTTTTGCTTACATATGCACTACATACATACATACTACATATGCTATATGTATGTAAATATAGTTCACAAAAAGTAATTTCGTTCCGATTGCTAACAAATATTTAAATTATTTCGGGTTATGCTCTTTTTTTTTTATAAAAATTGACAGACAAATTGACAAAAGTTAGATGTTTTGAGTTGTTCACTGTATGTTAATTTATATTTATGTATGTATGTATGTATGTACATAAATATGTCTGAAATTCAGAAATCTATCAAAGAAATTACGGCTATCTTTTCAGCAGTCTATGTGCACACATATACATACATATGTATGTATGTACGCATGTGTCATGAGGACCAATCAACAATATTGTATCAAAGTTATTTATTTATTTTTTTCAATTGAAAGCTTATTTAATATATACATATATGTAACATAGAAATATATCTTTATCAGAAATGAAATCGAATCCATTGCTGATTATTTTTTAATCAAGTTCTAATAACTCCAACTTGTCGCTGAGTGGAAAAAAGGATTGCCATTATTCTCTAAAAAGTCTGCATATTTTGGGTGTTTTTTAAACTATGTACATATATCTTTGTCATTTCGATTTCACAAACATCAAGGCGTACAATTTTTATTGCTAACATTTTTTGTAGTTTTGTTAAAAAGTTTCACATACTGTAGTTCGCTGAAGCAAGAGCAACACGATATTTTTCTTTTAATATTATGGACATATGAACATGAACTAAAATTTTTCATTGTAATTTTTTTGCTGCGTTTATGTACATGGTGGCGCCAACACCAATTTGAAGTCTATTATATAAGAGACTAAGATAAATCTAGCAGGTTTTGATTGGATTTCGCCAACAAAATATACTAATTAGTCTAGTAGCTTTTAGTTAGTGAGAATACTGTGGTAAGTGGCTTGTTAAATAATTGTGATTATATTCCAAAAGTACCTGATAATACTACACCTCAAGAAGAAGAAATGTATTTTAATGAGATGAATTCTTCATGTGATGTAACATCATCACATTTGATAAGGTGGCAACACTACGACAACTGATTTTCTTTTGTATTTAGTTGCCTTTTCTGTTTATTGTTGTCAAATAAATTTGCAGAAATTAAGCTTTGTGTAAGAAAAATTAAGAGATATACATATGTATGTCTTTAATTTGAATTTAGATTTCTAAAATAAAAAATTTCAGCTGTTATCGTTTTGATGGTTTGTTAAATTCAGTAGAAATTGATAGAACCCAACATGAATGGCGAAAAACAGCTGTGCTTGTAAATATCCCACTTCTTTGCTTGCCATTTTCATAAGTAATTCCACAGTACGCAAAGAAAATAACGCAAAATAAAAAAAAAATGATTTTAAATTAAACAACGCTTGGCACCTCTTCTACAATACAAAACTCATGCCTTTATAAACTTAAATGCACAGGAATTTTAAAAACAGTCTCAGAACATTCTTTGTATTTCTAGTGAGTAGAAGTTATAAAGCGGTTTGCGGCGCTAGTGTTGTTATTTAATTATATCGTTCATTGACATTGAAGGCTGCGTGCTTTGTTTTTGTGATATATATGTATGTTGTACATAGATATTTATTAAATAATTTATTAATGTATTCTTACATAGAGCAAGCCGAAATAACTAAAAATATATGTGCATACATATATAATTAAGAAAATTAGTTAATTCAAAGGAAAATTTCTTTTAATAAAAATTGTTTAATTTGCAGATTATTTTGCTGTGAGGCAGAAAAAAACCGGCTGTGAAAAAACAAGTTTGCCCTTCATCCAATACTAAAACTAAAATCCATACACACCTCTTAAACTTACTCTAATTTATATTTAAGGTGAGTTAAAGCTTTTCACGAGTGCAGTCAATAAATATTTAAGTACATATAGACAATACTTATGTATGTACATTATACTTATCTGTGAGTAAGTATGTATGTATATAATCATAACATACATGTAGCATATGTATATATGTGTGTATGTATGCAACTATGGATGTGTTCACGTTTGAGATTGATAATTTGTTGAATAAATGACCATTTCCACCATGTACATACATACATATGTACATGCATATGTTTAAGCTTATTTTAACATAAACTTAAGCAACCAAAGTTTGATTCCTTTCGGAAAAGGAATTTAATAGTAAATTTAGTGGATTTTTTAAAAGTATTAGATAGATAGATACATACTTACGAATATACATACATATGTATGTAGATAGAAATAGATGGACAAATAGAAATCTAAGCCCTTGTTTTCAGTTCTGAAACGATACTTAATTGCTTTTCTGTATGTGCCGGTTTAAGCGGCCGGAGTATATACATACATACATACATATGTAAGTATGTATAAGTGTGTGCGTATTTATATTGCAGCAATAACAAAAAAGAATACTATCTTATATTCTACATATCATATACATATACGTATGTAAGTGTATTATTTGTTAGCTTTGGTTATTGTTAACCTAAAGCTATCTTATCACACTTTATATTGCATATGGGTTGGGCGGTTGCATCGATGGATGAGTGCGTAGAGTGTTTGACTAACAGTCCAGAGGTCGTAGGTTTGATTCTGGTGCTAAAAATAATAGCCATAAAGTTTTGCACACTGTGCTTTGTCCAACGTATGTGTATGTACACTGGACACTGAACAGTTGAAACGATATTCCTGCAATATACTAGAATAAAAACAACCAAATAGCGGAACACTACTGCTTCTTCTCTCCTCCCCAACCCAGTTCTAGTACAATGCACTGCATATGAAGGTGACCCCTGAGTACTAATCCCAAAACAAAACAAAACTTGTTTAACCACTCGTGATCGGTCAAAAAGTCGGTTTGGAATTTTAATGGTGTTATGGTCTTTTGGATTTTAGATACTTATGTATGTACACTGGTTGACAGCTAATTAGAAACGCAGTTTTTATATTAGAGCTTGGTAATCATTATTGAAGTTTTTGCAAATTTACCGTAATACTTTTTGTTTAAAATTATTATATTTTATTCATCACTCTTTTTGTCGTCATATGAACTCAGTTTTCTTGTTTTTAATTTTAAAATACGTTAAAATTTCACAAAGTTGTGTATATATCGTTTAGTAAAATCATAAATACGTGCGACACCTAATTAGAAACGCGCAATTTTGTATACAAATTTTATTTGTTTAAAGCTTTTTAAATAAATGTTATATATTTTTACGGTAAGTAAATTTATTTTAAAGCTTTTCTGATAAATAAGGAATTATAATTCTTAAGATTTATGATGAAAAAAGCAAAAAGTTGTACTCCTGAAAAACGGAGCGTAATTTTTGAACTTTGTAAGTCTGGAGTGTTCCAAAAAATGGTATTTAATGCCCTCCATCATATTAAAAAAATTAGACTATAGCCAACTTTCCACGCAAGAAGAGACCCAGAAAAACATCAGCGCATAACGACCGACTAATAACACGAATCTCCAAATCTGAATCAAAAAAGACATCAGCGGACATTTAACGGGATATTCAGGGAAATTTAAATGTCACGGTGTCTAAGCGGACTATTGCACGTCGTTTGGTGGAAGCAGATCTACATGGAAGAGCATCACGAAAGAAGCCACTTCTGACCAAAATTCAAAGAAAACGACATATGGATTTTGCCAAGTCCCATTGGAACTGGAGTGCCAGCCAATGGAAATATGTGCTCTGGAGCGATGAAAAAAACATTAATCGCCTTGGTCTTGATGCTCAGAGGTATGTTAGACCAATAATGTAATCCTCGCTACGTTTCACGAGTAGTAAAGCATGGCGGAGGATCAATTATGGTGTGGGCATGTTTTTCGTGGAATGGCGTTGGCCCAATTCACAAAATTGATGGGATTTCAAATAAGGAATAATATGTACAAATCTTAAATAATGTGATACTCCCATGGGCTGACGAAAATTAGCCTGTAATATGGCAATTTCAGCAGGATAACGATCCGAAGCACACGGCCAGGTTGACAAAAAATTCTTTCATGGTAATTCTATCAATGTTGTGGAGGGGCCATCGTCCAGTCTCGACTTAAACGCTATAGAACATATATGGGGGGACGCAAAAAGAGCCATTAGTGACAAAAATATCACAAATATGGCGGCTCTTTTTGATGAAGTAAAAAAAGCGTATGGGGCAATACCTGTAGAGCGATATCGACGTCTAATAGTGTCAATGCGGAACAGATGTGAGGCAGTTATAAAGCAAAAGGGCTTTGCAACAAAGTATTGACAAAAAATAAGTAAAATAGCTTAAAATAATTCTTTTTTATCTAATAATGCGAAATCGTTTCTAATTAGGTGTCGCAGATATAATTAACAAAATAACATAAGTTCGCAAAATATTTTTAAGAGTGAAAAGTATTTCAAGTTTTACTTTATATTTGTTTAATATTGACTATATTTAATTAAAATATTATGAAATAAATGAATATTTACTTTGTTTTATAAAAAAAAATTGAGTATGTTTTTTTCAATAGAAGCGTTTCTAATTAGCTGTCAACCAGTGTATATGTATGTATGTACATACATATGTATACTTTGTTTGATTCAAACAAAACAAATCTTTAGCCCAAAACATAAAAAAATGTCATTCAATTTTAGATCTACTTTGTTATTCGTTTAATTGTTTCTACACAATCTTTTCCGAATATGGGCATTCAAACAGTTTCTTGAATTTGTGTATGTACCTACAATCACTGGTACTTACATACATACATACATACATATTTCGGTTTTGATAAGTATAAGAAGAACATGCTTGTACATACTACATACATACATATGTATGTACATATATTTTCGAAAAACTGACAGTCAATCAGTCTATATGACCAATCAGAAAAATTATTTGTTGTGTACCTGTGTACATACATACATACATCCATATCTACCTCTCAACAAATTTTATAAATAATCGTTAGACATTCATACATACATACATACATATGTACGTACATACATGCAAGAGTGATTAAATAAAGATTACGCGCCTTGCGCATGTTTTACTGTTTGATGACGTTTTGGTTCCCTCGCAAAGGTTACCAAGTCTGTATCATATGAGAAATTTATAATTTCTTACAAAAAATTTATGTATTTTGTATTAGTTGGCAGCCCTGTAAATAATTAATAAAAAATAAAAATAAATTAATTTACTCGGTGAGTTCCAAAAAAGAAGTATTTCATCGGTGCTTAATAAACAACGAATTTCGTGTCATATTTTATAATAAATACATATAAATAATATTAAAACAATTAAAATTATGTAAAAAGTGTTTAAATTTGGTTGTTTAAAAGCTGCAAAACTAAGAAAAACAAAAAACAAAATAGAGTGTAAAGATAAGAAGAAGAGCAAATATGAAATGTGCAGTGGGCAAATGCAAAAAAGTAACAGCAAAAAAACAAGTGAGAAATTATGTTAAAACTTAATATTTTGCGTATTTTTAATAAAACGTTTGTGTTTTCAAAAAGCTGTATCGTTTTGCCATTTTCCAATAGATGAAGCTCCAAGGAAGTTATGG
The DNA here is from genome assembly GCA_932526305.1 of Epicampocera succincta. Taxonomy (NCBI): domain Eukaryota; kingdom Metazoa; phylum Arthropoda; class Insecta; order Diptera; family Tachinidae; genus Epicampocera; species Epicampocera succincta. The sequence goes on along the minus strand of OW052037.1, from coordinate 51,333,446 downwards.
GTAATATTTTGCTAAAGAGTGAAGCCTGTAAATGTGGATAAAGAAAAAATGTGTGCTTTACATTTCAAGCAAGAGGATTTTGAAAGATATTGAAGACATGCTATTCACTACTTTGTATCTCTGTAAAACAATTTCTTTTTGAAAACTATATTTTATTTGCAGCAATAGTGAAATATTGTAATAAAAGTAATGAAAATCTATATATGGAATCTTATAAAAAATTTGTTTGCTTTCAAAAAATTTAGTTAGAAAAATAACAATTTGTCCCACTGTCATGTTTTTATACAAACATAATAGTTCTACAGCTGAATTTTATTGGCCAATGAGAACACAGCTTGAGTGACGTCAAAGTTCCAATATGCGCAGAAATTCAAGTTCCAATATGCGCAGTTTTTTCATGGCTGCGTGATGGCGTAATCTTTATTTAATCATTCTTGGTTCCAACGACGACTGCCGATCGATGGAGGAGTTGCCATTAAAGTAAATACAATTCACAGTTTAGTAACATGTGCATAAGTATGTACATACAGCTGCTGTCAGAATAATAGCAGTACTGTTAATAAAAAAAAGCTTTTGTATTTTCTTTCAAAATGTAAAAAATGTGTACAAAGAACGATAAAAAGAAAAATAATTTCATTTAAATTCAAATTAATATAAAGAAAAAAAAAACTTTTCACAAAAACCTGAATGCATCAGCTGTCAAAATATGTGGATGCACTGCTCTGCTCAGCTTGACCTGAAAGAAAAAAATAATACAACTATAACAATATGGTTTCCTTCATGTATGTATGTATGTATGTATGTATGTATGTACGTACATATTAAATAGATGCAAAAACATAGAATAATAATGCAATTTTAGCTCTTAACGTGCAATAAATTCAGTTCTAGTTCCTTGTTTTAGGAGTTTATTTTGGGCCAACGGCTTATCTTTGTGAGTCGTATTAAACATATGTACATAAGTATCTGCTGTAAAGTAGTTCGTTCAATTCGGATGTATGCACATACATACATATAGTATATGTACAGTACAATGCACATGATTTGGCCTAAGTATGTACATACATATCTACATACACACGTCAATCTTGCCCTGCCTGTTTATATCTGCGTTTTTAATATATTCGATTTTATTGTCTGGCTTAAATGCTGATATGAAGTTTATAATTCATCTATTTTTTTTTCATTTAATTAAAATATGCATCATATTGAATAAATTGTTAATTATTTAAAGGAAATCTTAATGTCAGACTTTTCGAATTTTAAGTTGCCACAATCAGTGATTTATACATGTTTTTTCTTGTAGTTTTTATGTTCGGAAAAATTGCAAATTTGTTCGATTATTAACTTAAACTTATTTCCTTTCAGCATTTCAATATGAGATTAGTCATTTTGGATACTTCTGAGTCCGTTGGATTGTGGGCTGCAAAATATGTTACTAAACGTATAAATGATTTTAAGCCCGGCCCAAAGAAGTAAGAACATCTCTTAACCAGAGTCACAAAAATCTCTAACACACAAACATTTGTAATTTCAGATACTTTGTACTTGGTCTACCAACTGGCAGTACACCTTTAAGTATGTACAGAAATTTGATACAGTTCTATAAAGAAGGGAAAGTTTCGTTTGAGTATGTAAAAACTTTCAATATGGATGAATATGTAGGTGAGTGTAAACTGACATTTCCTTTGGAAATATGTATGTAAAGTTGATGTTTTTTTCGCGTTTTATAATGTGAAAGGAAATAACTTATGATATCAATATTACAAACAGCTATATATTAAATATTTTGTAGGCTTACCTCGCGATCACCCTGAAAGTTATCATTATTTTATGTGGCAAAACTTTTTCAAACACATCAATATCAATCCCGCCAATGTCCACATACTCGATGGCAATGCCCCCAATTTAGTAGCCGAGTGTAATAACTTTGAAGAAATGATAAAAGAAGCTGGTGGCGTGGAGTTGTTTATAGGTGGTATTGGCCCAGATGGTCATATTGCTTTCAATGAGCCCGGCTCCTCATTAGTTTCGCGTACACGTGTAAAGACATTGGCTCAAGACACTTTGGAAGCCAATGCCAGATTTTTCGATAATGATATAACTAAAGTGCCCAATAAAGCATTGACAGTTGGCGTTGGCACTGTTATGGATTCTAAAGAAGTCATGATCCTTATAACGGGCGCTCACAAAGCATTCGCATTATATAAGGCCATAGAGGAAGGCATCAACCATATGTGGACTGTTAGCGCCTTCCAACAACATCCTAACACTCTAATGATTTGCGATGAAGACGCTACTTTGGAGTTGCGTGTTAAGACTGTTAAATATTTCAAGGTTTGTAAGACGCAACCATATACATACATACATAAATACTTATTTACACGAGTACATTTTATGCGTTCTACTAGAAGCTTCACATGATTTTATGGTTATGGTATTACGAATGTTAGTTCGTTAAGAAATTAATGGTGTTGGGAGTGAAGGAACTTGAATTAACCATTTGAAAGTTATTTTGTTATTTATGCTCTTAAAATGTAAATATAAAAATGGCTGCAATTTTTGGGTAATTGTGATGTCATAAAACTCTTTTTGGTCAGGGTTTTTAACGTTAAAGCCTAGAGCAGAAAACTGCAAATATTTTCTTTGACAAAAGCTTAACTAGTTACATACATATGTAGCATACATACGTACGTATTTATACATACATATATATAAAGGTCCGGTATTAGAAATATAAAGTTGTTTAACGTTCTTATTCTATAACTCTTATTTATATTATATTTGGTAAAGGAGGCAAATAAACCTCTTAACTTTTACTAACCGAAGCGAAGCAGCAATTAAATAAAATACTTTGTAAACTTCTGCTGTATGGCAAACTCGCAATGTTGCCAGACTCTCACTTAGAAGCCACTTGAACGAAATACACCAGGTTAAATGGAAATAATTGTTTTCTTCTTTTTACCAATATTTTCTCCTTAAAACTTTTCCGAGTTTATTTAGGCCGCTTTAAAGTTATACAACTTAAACACTAATACGTTTTCTAGCATTTATGAAGTGTCAGAATATAAAAACGTCGAAAACACATATTTTGTTTATTAATATGTATAAATAACAATACAATATAAATCCGCCGATTCGAGCAATATTTTTTTCCTCATTAGCTGTTTCAAAATTGCTGAGTTCAAAATTGCAAATGCCATTTTTTTCATAGCTGAAGATAGTGCGTTTTGTTTAGCTGGAGTTGTTTCGTACTACTTGCTTTTCGAAAAATCTTTGCTTGTGAGTTTAAAATAGGAAAATTAGGTCACGTTCGCTAATGTTGAATGCTGGGTCACAACTTTTGTTAGCTACGCTATGATTCTAACCTCAACAATTCAAGGTGCAGGTCACTTACTATTTTTTTTAATATCAAAACATATATGTACATATATATGTATGGATCTGTAGACATTTGACAAAATGGCTTCTCTTGCCATAAGACAATTTTCACAGATTTTTGTAATAAATGTAAAAAATTTAATACGTTTCTTTGGGCTGTAATCATTTTAAACAAACACCTGATAACTGCCATTTGACAAAACTGCTTGTCTCCATTTAGTTCTAGCCGGTTTTTACCAATTGCCTTCGTTGTCGTTTTGTCAAAAGCGGCGATTGAATAACTTACAACTTGTCGTGAAACAATTTTGCCAAAACGACTTGTATGGTAGAAGTTATTTGTTTAAAATCCATTTGACAAAAAAAAAAATTTTAATTTTTGTTGTTGTACAACAGTTTTAAGGAAAGCTATTGCTTTTAGAAGGAAAAGGAAGAGCGCAAAATGTTCATTAATTATTTGTGTATAATATCCAAGCATTAGATTTCTTTAATTTTCTAAACAATACTTTTTGTTAGTCACTTTAACAGCTTTTCCGCTCTACTGAAGAGTTCTTGACTTAGAAAGAAGACGTTCCTACAAATATCCATAGATATATATATATATATATATATATATATATATATATATATGTTTTAATATTAATTCTCATATGTAAATAAATTTATTAACACTTTGTATATAGACATCATATAAGATAAATAACCTTCTAATGACTTATCTTAACAATTTTGGTCATTTGTAAAATTTAATCAATTTTATTTTATTGAAATTTAGGGAATTCAAAGAGACCTTTATGCTGCTGAATATGGCGAAGACAATTGATATACATACATAACCAAGTATTATCATTGATCGAAAACAACTTTTTGCGAACACCAATCATTTTGAATTTGTACGTAGTCCAGTTAAAGAAATTCATGTATATTGTACAAGAACCAAATCAACATAAGAGTGTTTTATTACAACAAAACAATTACATGTGAATTTAGGGGAAATCTGTCAATATATGTATATCGCACACCAACTTCAAATCTGAAACAACTCAGTCTTTGTAATTTTTTTTCTAATAACTGCAAGCAACTATTTTCGAGTTAAATGAGAAATAAAAGCTTGTTTGTTTGGCAAAAATTAGCACAATTTATGTTACAACAATTTGGAGTTCAATATCAATAACGCAACTAAAATACAATCAAGTTTTGCTAATTTTTGCTTACTGTCAATCGAAATCGGGAAGAGACTTAAGAAGAGAATAGAAATTAAAAAAATAACTTAAAATTTATTGTTGTGTCGAGAATATTCTCAGTTTTCTTATCTTTTGGATTTTGCTTGCACGGTTTTTAGACGATTTTTTACAGTTTGTACGATTCTCGTGCTAACCGATTAACACTTAAATCTTCTTCTTCTTCTTCTTCTTTTACTTTAAATATATGCAATGCGTTAAACTCTTCTCTGCAACAGGTCAAGTGTTTTCGAATTAACGCGTTTGATATAACCAGAAGCCTTAAATAAGAGCAGTTGCATGAAGCGTTAAGAGTGACTGCTTTCGTAGTTGTGAACAAGACGTAAAAACCTAATATCTTGATCATGAATCTAAAGTCTGTGGCCTTGTGTTTTAATTAAAGCACAGACTCGGTTTCTTGCGCTTGGTTTCTCACCTGTTGGTGAAAGTAACAGCTGTCAAAAACGCGGTCCTGTCTAAAGTTTTTTTACCTCCAGAAAAACACCCTTTACTTACTACACGTACATAGATAATTTTTTTATTTAAAACTTTTATACAATGAAATTCTTCTTTCCAGTGCCTAATGGATGTTCATATGAAACTGATTGATGGGATGTAACATTTGACTTTAACTGAGATGAGAACCGAAAGAGATTAATTTTAGTAAAATTAAAAAAAAAAAGAAGAGAAAATCTGTCAAAAAGAAAACAACTTATTTTATTTCTGTTTTATTACATCAAAGTGTGTTCTTAAAATATGTAGTATATAAAAATGTATGTATATATTTATATATGTATATTTTATATTTTTTATAAATAATAAATGTTTAATTTAAAAGTGCACTTGTAAGGAGCCATCACAAAATTCTTGCAACCTAAACACGATCGTCACGAGCATGTCGCTCCATCGTTACTATACCCATTAATGTTTTCATGTACAAAATGGAACGAATCGAAGCTTCCAAATATTTGTCGTTGGTGGCCGAAAGTTGGCGATATTGTTGCTCGAGTAGCATTTCTTCCAGTTTCAGGGCTCGTCTGCTAACGCGGCTGACTTCATTGTAAGTCGCGTGCTTAATGCGGCCTTCCATCGCGGCCGTTGTAAATGGCTGATGGCAAAACTTATGCCTTCTTTTTATATATAACGGACTTGTCTCCGTTTCACTATGACCATCTAGATCCGTGCGCTTGCGTTTGAGATTCTGACTGCAGTTGTTTGGCATTTGTTGGCCGATGCCATGCAAAAAATTTCGCGGTATTTTTCCTACGCCCAAACAACAACGCGATGGTTTGAAATACATCACTTCTGAATAATTGAAGTTGTTTCGTTTAGGCTTTTTGGCTTTACGCGACACTTTTTTGCTTTCGAAAAACAAACGGCGTCTTACTTTCTGCAACGATAGTGGACGCTCGATCTGTGATGGCGGTCTTATTAGATCATTCACTATATGCCAGATAACAAGTTTATTATGTGTGGCTGGCACATGGATCGTGGGGCTGCCCAGCCCATTATTGATGTGTAGATGGCGTATGCATTCGTTAAGAAAATTTCTTTTTGTAGAACTATCACAATTTAATAGCTTTTCGCCGCTACCTTGTACATTGTAAGCTTCATCCATTTCTTTGAGGAACAAAATCGCGTGTGCGTGTTGAACGGAATACAATTGAATAATGATTGCGAATTTTATGGCAAATCTGCTATATGTTGGTGCAGTGCGGTGTCCTTAGCCGACTTTTGTACAAGCAGTGAGAGCATGAAGAACGAATGTGTTGCCTTCCTGACACAGGTACGTACTAGTTCTGAATGGTCGTGTTTTGGCACATCAGGTAGTTGTCAACCAAGCACCACGATCCGTTTACAATTGTTGTTTTATTGCGGTTCGTTAGAGGGAAAGTTTTGTGTGTTCCCAGAATTAACTGAGTCTATTTCTAGAAAACCCAAATGCTTAAAGTGAAATAAAAGTAAGCAATTTAACAAAAATTTAAATATGTATGTAGATGACATGAGTAAGTCCGGCGAAATTTCACAGGAAAAGAGAATGTAAAATGTTTAAATTTGTTACGACAGATTTCAATGCAACAAACTGCAGTATTTAAAAAAAGACGTTGGCGTTTCAATTCCTAAGTTTTCATTTTTTAATGATTACTTTTTATATACATACATATGTACATATATATGTATGTATGTATGTACATATGTGTTGCAGGCATGTGCATATGCACCAATATACATACATATGTAAGTGCAGTGGGTTCTCGATTACCTGTGATTCGCTTAGCCGGAAGGATATATACCTTTTTTTTCTTTACATTAATTTCAATTTGTGTACCCTTCAATTGTGATGGCTTGCATTATTCGGAACCGCATGCGTAGTTTTTGATTGCTGGCTGAATAATTAAATGCAATTCGAAAGTGTTTGACTCACCGGTATGTATGTTAAATATAGTTTAATTTGGAAACTTAGGAAGTGATTTTTTTTAATATAAAATATTTACATATATTATATCATATAAATTTGATAAAATATTTAATGACACTTAAAACTGAACTGAGAATTAGAAGGCTAATATATGCACTAAGTAGGGCTTAAAATATAGAATAATGCAAATAACTTTATATATTCCTAAACTAAGAAATGAGAGGTCTAATTTATGTTTTCTCCTCAGTCTGTGAAATTGATTGGAGCCATATACCAACTTTATAGCCAGTAGATTGCTGTAGTTGCTCAGTTTCTCGAAGTGGCTTGAGCTTAAATTGATGATTTCGGATTTAACGCTGGAAATATGTATGTACCTAAGATTTCATTAATCGCTTTGTTTGTTGGGAACCGTGGGACATTAACAATGAATCTGCGTGAACATGAATAAAACTACTCAAAATTGTTGCTCTCTTGTAGGGGAAAATCGACTAGCCGAATGCTTGCCGTTCCCGACCATGACGGATAATCGAAATCTCACAGTACGATGTACAAAATAAATAAAATACTAGACCAATTTGATGAGGAAAACTGCTTGCTTGCATTGTGGATATTGTAACCAACATTTTTCACCAACTCCAAAAAAAAAAAACGCAAACCAAAACCCACTTATTTGTTCATTAACTATTTAAATGCTTTTAATTCCACACATTCAATACCAGTCACTGGGTCAAGTCATGTTGTTTCGGTCGATGACACCGGGATGCTGCACATTGAAACATGCGATTAAGGTTTTCATTTTTTTTGCTTGTTTGTTTTTAAATGGCCGATTAATTGAATCATGGCAACGTTTGATGGCGAATCATTAAACTTTGCCGTTCGAAGTACTTCTTAATTATTTAAATCCCTGTTGTGTTACTGTAACAAATCGAAGAATGCATTTTTTGTTTTGCAAACGGGAGACTTTTCAAACCGTTAAAAAGAAACAAACAAAAACAAATCATTGACTTACTGACTCGTTGATAGTTCTTGGGAACATTGAACTGTTTGGTAAACAGATGAAAACGAAAACTGTTTCAGCATTTGGGGGTTGGGGTACGAAAAACACGTTGTCTGTACGAAGTAATTCTTTAAATTGAAAAAGAATTTAATCAATTTTCTGCCATTACATGATGAGAGAAATCGTTTGAAGGAAACTCTGCACACATTGGCAACATACATACATACATATGTACATACTTATGTACATTTTTATATTAAGCCATCGAAATGTAAGTCTACATACATACATACATATATTCATAAAAATATATTTAAGTTTATATATTATATTTGAGTTTATTTGACAGCATTTGTGTATGAAATAAGTCAAATAAACCTTTAAAAAACGTAAAATATTTCTTATGAATAAGTGTTTCGTGTATTTTGTACATACACGAGATTAACCCGGCGTGCTTTGCTATTTTGAAAGTTGGTCCGCTCGTTTATATTATGAAATCTGTTAAAAACTGTGTGGAAGGAGTAACACAGCACACAAAAGTGGGCGTGTTCAAAGAAAAGTAGCCTATAATTCATTGCGGTGTCAGTTGTAAAAACTTCAGGAACATCGGTTGAGAGGTCTGGTCTTCCAGACGATACAAACAAACAAACACATTCCTTTTTATATAAATAGATCTGTATGTACATTAGTAGGTATGTAGGTATGTACATACATATACGTACGTGTGTATGTAAATTGTATTGTATATTTAATTTACAGTGTGTTTTTCACTTGTGCCAGTGACGGTATTTTGTCTGATTTATGAAATTCATAAATGTTTGGTTGTGTTTTTAATAGGTGGTTATATTCCATGTTGGCAGGTAGTCTTTCTATTTTGCTGGATTATTGGAGAAACCCGTTTATTTTTATTATTATTTTTTGTAGAAATATTTCGTACATCCAGCGCAATTTGAATAATAAAAGAATATATAAAAACTGGCTGAAAACTATATTTTAAACTTTCGAATAATTTTCGAAGAAACTAAAGTCGATCTGCAAGTACTTAAACAATAACAACTAAAATAATAATGACCATCGTCTAAAGTAGACAAAGCTCCGTTATATTTCCTATAAACTTATTTCTGAACGTTTGAGAATTAAAACATCGAGGCTGATTGATTTGAAGCATTTTTATTCCCTTCAATTGTTACTAGAGGTAAATAAAAATAAGTTTTTGTATAGAAAACGTGGAAAATTCTGCTCAACACCTTAAAGTGAAAAGAGTCTATAATTTAACTTGCAAACGAAATTTACAACTTATATGTAATTGCACAGAATGGGCGAAATAACGAAAACCATATGCCCATGATGGTGTTTACACACTCTTATACAATAATTGTCTCTGTGACTAATTTAATATGGCCCATGCGTACAACCCTACAGTTATCTGTGGCAAATCAGTCAACCAGTCAGAGTAAGACGCAAACCTCTCGAAGGCAACAACAACAGCAACAAAGCCTGACCGCACGTAAACAATAAAAACGATGACCAGATAGCTGTTCGTCAGTCCAGAACTGCTTTACGACGTCCGCCGCTATAAACATCACCCCATCACCCTTAGGCTATAAATTTGTCGGAGTTGCTACAGTACAGCCCAAAACAATAGCACTTTTTTTAGCGTATGTCTGTACTGAGCAAATAATCACAATAACGAATTTAAGCGGAAAGATTTCAAGATCCACCCACTAAAATAGTAAATTAACAAACCGACTCCACAAAGCAAGAAAAGAATTGCGATGCGGTGTTTGTCTGTGTTAAATGAAAAATATCAACCACAATAGCAAAGTTATTGGAATAGCGTATTTACAAACCGTAATCGAAAATTTTGTCCGACATGAGAAAAATCTCAATGTGGCAGCTCTAATTATGCTGAGTCAATGGCCACATTAATAAATTGATTTTTTTTCTTCTTGTCAATCGTACTACAAATAATTGCTTGAGTCTAGAATCATTTGAGAGGATTTGTGTTCAGGTAGTGCCACCAATACATTTGTCAGCATTGCTGGGTAATTCGTCATCGCTTAGGTCACAATGACCTTTATTCCGCAATACTTGGCAGCACTGAAAATGTTTTTCTCATTGAATTGTATTCGAAAACAGGAAATTATTATTTTGATATCTTTAACGAAGTCTCAACTTAAGCTTCGCTTGTAATTAATTTAGACACGAAAGCATGGAAACATTATTTTCCAGAAGCACGTTTAGCTATAAAGCTTTATATGTACATACATACATACATATATACTAACATATGCAACTTAATTATAAAACTTTTAATAAAAACTTTTATTAAATCTACTTTTCAAATTGCCAATTCTAAGGCAAAACATTTCTGTTTTAGGTATTTTTAAAATGTATGTATGTAGTTCCCTAAGTTTTGTCACCTACCTGTCTTTCTTATATGGTAAATACGTTTATTGCAAGCCTCTCTCTCGTTGCCTAATTATATCGTTAAATACCGAAATAATTTATATAAGGATCTAAACATTCCATACAATATCGGTTCGTAATGCAACACAATTTCGTTACACAACTTTCGGTAAAAATTGAAAATGTGGGTCTTATGGAACAAATACGTACCAGCTATAAAAGAGTAAATTTAAAAAAAAGGATCACAAAAAGTAGCAATGAATTTTAAAAACAAATTGAGTTGGCGGTTTAGGTTGACAGCCGCAACACTGAACTGGAACTAAACATCAATATGAATTAATAGCAGATGAACTGGTTAGTACAACTACAAAAGTAGGCGAAATCCCAAACCTGATTACAATATAAAGAAAAGTAACCCGTTGTACTGCCAACTTTACCTGCTATGATTTCGCCTTCGGAAATATTCTTTTTTTATTTCTATTTTTACAATTTTTAGGTTTTTGGACCAGTACTCAGCGTTCGACCGCAGTGTTATTTCTTTAATATTCGTTATTTTGTTTTTCGTCTATTTTGCCGACATTAAAAATGGGTAAATAAAATTTTAACAAGAGTCTAATATTTTGCCAAAAGTTTTTGCAACTGAAACATTTTTGTAAAATCGAACAAAACCATAAGAAATCTTTTGCTGAAAAGCAGATTAAAATTTCAAATTGATTTAGTTTAGATTAGAAAATACCTAAAGTAGGAACTGGATCTTGCCAACTACGGCATTAACCTCGCTTCGAAATTTGCCTATAAATATCCGTTTTTATTAACTAATACAAACATATGTGCACACACACACACACACACACACACACACACACACATACACGTATGAACCATAACAAAATAATTATTATTGCTATAAAAATTCTGCTGGCAACCAGACATGACGAAAATGTAAGTTGTTACTTTAATCTTCTTTTCCCACTTTGACTTTAAGCTGTTGACATCAGTTATGATTTTTAATATCCTGGCATTGCATTTATCGATGCTATATGACTTAATGAAAATAATTGTGTTTTTATAAAGCTCCACCAGAAAGTACTAATTGTTAAATATTTATTCTTGGTGGTGGTGGTGGTGGTGGCGCTGTCCTTATTTCAACAACGCTCATAAGCTTTAAGCCGCTGATGCTAAAAATAACCCTCCTGTTGCTATTTACAGTTTAAAATGAGAAAACATATTTTCTGCTTTTACTTAATCAGACTGTAAGAGAATGCTTTCAATATTAAAAAAAAATATGATTTGTTGAAAATAAATCGCTAACAAATCGGTCCAAAAAACTGTTTATAAAACACATTGGACAATTTAAAATAAAACTAATTTATATACATATTTTTCTATGCTTAAAAATAATATTAAGTTCATTTTAAAAATTACTAGATTGAGAACTTTTGCTTTCTAATTTTAAGTCCAGTCTTACAATAAAATTAAATTTCAGAATCTTTGCACTCACCCGTAATGTCAGGCATTTTTTTTAATAATTTCATGTCAATGTTGGTCGCGCGTTGAAAGATTCCAGTTTCAATAACTCTTTCCAAAATTTCTATCATTATATCTCGAATTGGGGCAATAATGTTGCCTTGCAAGCCTCAAAATCATCACGCTTTCATTATTTATTTTGGGAAATATTATTACTGTTCTAAATATTTATCAATGGTGACCGGCTGTATCTCCAGCAAGAACATTTCAAGGCTAACATACGAATCCAGCAATTACAGGTTACGAGGAGGTACAGTTTTACGTATTTTATCGGAAATTTTATTATTTAAAAAAAATTTTTTGAGCTTTTTTCATCGAAGTGTTTTTTTTTTGGTGGAATTAGCGGCTACTTGGCCTCTTATAGGTATTACACCTTTTTAGCTGACAGATTTAAAACTTGATGTCAGCTGCTCATCAACATCTTCTGTCGGTGAAGTCCGCGCAGGGTTCTGCTGATCCACAAACAGAAAAATCTATTACCCTCAATGTGTTCTGTTCAGCGTCATTAAAATGTGAAGATAACGACCATATGAGTGTACAGGGTCTGTCTCTTCGGCTGGCTTATACGCTGGAACGCGCCATCTTTGCGTCGTGAAGTACACGACCAGACAGAAGTCCAGCTGGTTGACAGCAGAAGCTGTGAATTGTTGCAGCACCCACTCAATTTAAAGCATGAATTCAAGTAGGAAGGTTTCGATACCACTTTTTGTTTTTTGTAACTTTTACATCGGTCTTAAGGTGACCATCCAGTCACACGTGCAAGTTATTATCTCAGATAGTCTCACACACCACCAGAGTTGCCGCATACTTGTTTTCATTGTACTGGACGAGTGATCTGCCATAAAAGAGGCAATAAATGACTTAAAAAGGTTTCAACTGATCGTGTGTTAATTATCAAGTAATAAAAATAAAGTAAAAAAAAACCAAACACATGTATGTATGTTTTTGGCAATAACCGTTTCTAGCCTTTCGTAAAAATACATCTGCCGCATTTTGCTACACAACTTTGACGTGGCAAGAAGAGTTTTCGCTTTGCTCACACCTCATCACAATAAGCACGAACGTGTGACCATGTCAAGGGTCGGAAACATAAGTACTCAACATCGCTTAAGAGTAAAAGCTATCACAAGCAGCAATGAAACAAACCCACTATAACGAAGTGTTATTGCCAAGTCTAGATTAATGGATGATTAGAAACGATGTTGAACTTTCCTTTAGATCCAAGTTTGGAACAATGCAGCCGAACTTCGCTATAATAAATCTGAGGAGGAGCGATATAATCGGAAATTACTTTTTTTTGCACTTTCATTTAAAATATTTTATTTTTTTCAAAAGAAATGCTACTTCGCTTAGCCGTTGTCGTTCCATGAACACGGCCAACTGCTGTCGCAAATGTTATTGATAGGACTGTGTTCCTTTTCGTGCTTATGGTTTTTTATCGTTTGGGAATCACCGAACAATTATTATGACATGTCAGTACATGTAACAGAATTTTTGTTGTTGAAATGCAGACAAAAGCGCAACACATTAAAATTTACATCTGCGAAATTTTGTCATTGTACAGCAAAATTCACTGTACGGAAATTCACTACAAGATGAAAATGCACTTAAAGTGAAAAAAAAAGAAAAACCTGTGTTTTTGAAATGAACTCATTGTACAGAAGTTCACTATAGAGAAGTTTGACTGTATTTGCAAGAGGCCTGATCTGGCGTTTGCAGGTGCACGCATTAGCAGTTCGTATTCTTAATATTGAGTCGCGCTCAACTTAAGGCCCGTCGATGCGGTTGGCATTTAAGGCTTTTCAAAATTGATTCTTTGTGTGTTCTGAAAGACATCAAAAAAACATTCATACATACGCACAAAGCAATTATATAATTCTTTGCGCACTTCTGTTAACATTCGTATAACCTAAAAATAAAAGGAAGTGGAATAAAATTTACAATTACGACACTCGAATCAAATGCCACCAACATTCCTTTTTATTTACAAAAATTTAACGTACTTATTGCAAACACAATTATCCTGAAAAACTCGAATGCTATTTTGTTCCATTTTTTCTTTTACTTGTTGTGTTCGTCCTTACATATGAGTACGTGCGTACATTTGCAAGGCAGCGGAGGCGGATTGGTGAAGCCGGATCCTGATAATGGTGACACAAATTCTCTTTCATGTGAATGCCAGCTAAAGTGGTTATCACACCATCCTTATTCATGTCGTTCCACTGGCTTTTGTTCATATTTATTTATCTTTAATTCAAAAAGAAAAAAATTCTTCCATCTTAATGCACTGGCTGATTCTGATATCAAAAAAACCTAAACGGAAATGTCCTTTTAACTCAAACATACACACACAAGCACACACGCCCGCACTCAAAATAACCGCATACACACGGTGCTAAATGACACTTAAACGCGTTTATGAGTAAATTGCAAAATGCTATAACCAAATGAATCACAATTGTCTTGGCCGAAGATGGCACATGTGGATTTTTTCTTTAATCAACACTGGGACTGATTGATTTTAATAAGTTTAAAAAACAAAACATAACCTCTATTGACAAGCTTGTGGATATACTTTTGCTTCATAGCACGTGCAAGCTTGCATCACAGCTCTTGCTAACGACATGAATGTACGTACATACATACGCACCAGGGATGGAATTGAAAATTTTTAAATTATATCAAATAGCTGCAAATATTGTACATTTCTGACCTTAATAGAACCAAATTTATATTATTAGTATTACATAGATTTATTTAGAATATATGTATACAAAAAATTGCATTAAATTAAAAAAAAAAACTATTTTATATTATTGATGAAGAAAATTAAGGCACTGGCTCTTACATCCTTTTCGATGATGATTACAATTTTGATAATAACTAACTTGATATACTTATTTATGCAACTGTATGAGTTCAGTAAATCTTTGTTTTTGGGTTTCGAAGTCTGTTTGTCTTTTCGGTTTTAATTATATTTTGGCAAGAAAAGATTATCTCCACATATGGTTATGAATGTGGAACTGATAATAATCCTCGGACAATTTTTGAAAGATCAACAAACATGATTTCATTTGCCTCATTTTTTTAAATTATAAACTTTTGCCCAGAAATCTTATAATATATTTATAGTAAAATGCCAGATTGTTACGATGTACAATTACTAAAACGGCTGAGATCCTTTAATTGTATTAAATGTGACTTTGCGAGTTTGTATAGTGCAAAAAAAGAATACAATTGTATCCATTTTGCCTTCCCTGATACGTGCAGGAGTATATGGCAACAAAAATATATAGTAGGCAAATGCTTGCGCGATATTATAATATAAAGCACCACCGAACATGATGTGTATATCGCCAAGTACTTACTATAGCCCTATTTCAACCCAACCCCAGATGTTTTTTATAGATTTATAACTTCAAATAAAATTGTTAACATACTTCATAATTCCCTTAAGCTTTAAATTTCATTATTATTATTATTATTATATTATTCATGGGACTTGGAATTTGCAGACGAGTTGCCAATAGCATCGTCAAAATGATAACAAATCAAATCTCATAGTCGTGAACTCGGCAGCAATTTTGAACTGCAAATTTCACACCAACAAGTATTTTCTTTCCCACTGTGCGCACACGACAGCCGGCTCAAAAGAGGTCAATAATTAATACATACATATTTATTTGTGTCTATATGCACAACAAAGTATTTGATCTGATTTCATTACAAAATTTGCAAAAATTATTCAAATTAAAGCAAATGCAACATAATCCAATAATATTAAATTTTATATTTCGAAAAAATAAAAATTTAATCAGAAAATACTCAAACCAGCAGAAACTGAACCGACCGACCTACGAGAACTTCACAGATTGAGAGCAAATAATTTTTAAATTTTAACATATTGTACCGCCTAATAATTCCTAAATTCCATGAATTCACTTTTTTTTGGCAAAAATCTTCAAGTTTCAACAACCCGCTTGTGTGTTGCAACAAGGACATGAGAAAGCGCACAGTATGAAATTGCAAAATGCAACACAGAAGGGGAAATTTTAATTGCGTTTTACTCAAGAACTTGGTTTGACACACTCGGTGGGTTTTCTTAAGCAGTTTCACATGCATATTTTTAAAGTTTTTTTTTTTACATTGATTTCGATATTGCAGTCATGTTTATTTCGTAAATATTCAATATAGATACATACATACATACATACATATGTAATTGCCACAATTCTACAAATATCTTTTTCACAACTTTAATCATTTCAACCCTTTGAAATGGCCAGAAGTCAGATATTAATTTCTGTTCACGTACTGCCTAATGGTATTCTGCTAATAAGTAAATGCTTCCCAGAATTCTGTACGCATTTTACCCTTTGACATTCATACATACATACATACATACATACATACATATGTACGTAAATATGTATATATGTATGTATGCATGTATGTAAATTGAAAAATGCCCGTTTGATGACTTTCACAAATATTTTGTTCTGTTTTTTCTACAAGGGCGTGTTCCAAACCAACCAACCCATCGCCAAAATATTTAAATTGTTCTTCATATTTGACAATTAACAATGAACGTGTTTATTTTGCCTTGGAGAAATATGTGGTTATGTCAACACGTTTCACACACACAAACATACCAGGGCATTCTATAGTGAGTTTTTTCTTCAAAATTTTTTATGCTCAATGAATTTTATAGATATCAAGAAAATTTGGATTAAAAATTTAAGTTCGACACCTTTTTTTTTTAAATAAGTTTGAACGGACATCTTCATAGAAATTAAAATGAATATGAAATGTGTTTTAATTTAAATATTGCATTGAAAATTTTACTAAAATATGCAATATGTATGTGCTCGCATGTATTTATTTAAAGTATTTTTTCTTTTATTAAGACCTTGAATCTTTACGCCAAATGCATGTACATACATATGTATGTATTTAGTTAAATAGGTATATTTTTGGATTAAGTTTGTTTTGTTTGACACTCGTGGCATCATTGCCACAATTTTCGTAACTCTTACACTTCCTGCCACATCCAATATACATATAGCGATATGATCAGTGTTTAAGAAATTAAATTGTGTGCAGGCAAGTAACACAAATCGAGTGCCACTTCTTAGCCTTAGAAATGAATAAACTTCACGTAATCTCCAAGAAATATCTTTGTTTAATTTACAAACAAAATGTCCAGTCGCAAATGGCCGTATTACGGTTTTATAGCACATTATGGTAAGATAGTTGTTGTTGGTAAGTTGCATATAAAAAAAATGCCACAATCATACGATACAATAAAAATATATTTACGACCATAAAAGATTTTTTACGTGGCAGCACTATAAACTTTGACAGTTCACAATATTTTATTCTCCTGGATATCTTCTTCTACAGACTTGATGATTTTCAAGGTTATCAAGTACAGACTATCTAAATTTAAATTTTGGCCACAAATCATAAAATAACGCATTTCATTCAGAATCAAAACACTTTAAGAATCTAAAGACTTTATTTAAAAAGAAAGTATTCAGTAGGATTTAGTTGGAAGTTATGAAGTTATGCGGCGGAGGCGTCAATACGTAAGTACTAAAAATATTTTTCCAATGACAGCTGAAATTGAGAGTGTAACGCATTTGCTTTTTTCTGTTTTGCCCTGCTTTGAATCTCAACAATTCCGGTATAAAATGTTCATCTTTCGAACGACTCCGTAGGAATTATTCCTTATTTATATTCGGAGAACAACTTCACATGCTATAAATAAAAGAGCTTTCTATGACAGAATAAATATATTATTAATTATTATTTAATTATTATTGGGAGTTTTAGATATGTATAACAGCGGATACCAATTCTTTATTGCTGCATTTAGTGTCTGGAACGATATTCCTCACAGCTCTCAATTCACTAGTAACTAGTAAATAAATCAATTCAAGAAAAATTTTACCTGTCAATTTTTACGTTAATCTTATTTTGATTTGAACACTTGTTTTTATTATTTGACAACTTTCTTAATTCCTCATTGCATATTTATTCTGTGTTTGTAAGTTGGCTTTGGAGATTTCTATCAGTTCCATACTGCAATATGAGACTTAAAGTCTTGTATATGTGACATTAAAGACAATAATAATAAACAAAACAAAAAAATATTTTCATTAAAAGCGATTTTAAGGTGTCCGCGTGGTGCGAGTATGTATGTACATATAAACAGTTAAATAACTTTTAAAGCTGTACTTTTTTATTCTTCCATTGCCATCAGAACAAATATTTTTGAATTATCTGAATGTTAAACTGGAATGCGTCATTCTTCAAAAGTCGTTTAAAAATACAGAAAATTGCTTATACGCACTATCACATCATTTTATAAAAATGCACAACAAATTCATGCGTACAAACATAATGACCAACCAACTGCTCATTTTAACGGTAATAGCCAACAAACAGACACCCCTCACAAATAGAATTAAGCCCACCGACACAACTGCAACGTTCTCTCTTGTACCGTAGTCAAGTTAACTTCGTTGCGATAACGAAGTCATCCTTTTGTAATTTGTATGTACGAGTGTTTGTGCGCGCGTTTAAAACATACAATCACACAAACTTGGTAAAACATGTTTATCTCAATTTTCCCTCAAACAATTTTCGAACAGTTTGACTTAGACTTTCGCGTTAAACAGACGTTAAACATCAGTGGGAATACAAATAACGGTAACATGTCGCTGTAAACGTTTGAGGCAGGAAAAACTAAAATATTATTATATTGTATGTGGACAGAATGCACAAAGAAAAAACAATTTAAAATAAAATTTATAGCATCGGTAAAATATTGAATAAAATACAAATTTATACCTTTAAGTGTCTAATTAAAATGTGATTTTAAAGAAAGAAAGAAACAAACAAAAATACCGTTATAATTAATGTTGCCAATTGCGAGTGAAGCCGAAATTTTTGTGTGACATATAAATGTTTTCTTTCCCAGTCGTTTATTTTTTGTTTGTTTAAGTGCAGCAAGAGGTGATGCTTTTGTTAATATGTTGTGTTTAGTTTCCAAGAAGTCGAGTGTGCAAAAATCAAAAACAAAACAAACAAACAAAACAGAAACAGCTAATAAAACTTCATAAGTGCAGGGGTATAAAACCTCTTATTGCAATTTGTTTTGAATTAACTTAAAAATCTGGTATTTTTTGTGGTGAGTGCACGATGTGTCACTTTTCTTGTTAAAGCACCTTTCATGCAGCATCTCTATGGGAACTCTATGAATGCCAGCATGCAGTTGCATTGACTATTGTGCGGAAACTTTTTTAAAGCCGTTGTTGCACCATTGCAAAAAGTAGTTTTGAGGATGTTGCTGTTGTTGTTTTTTTTTTTTAAAGAGTTTTGCCACCTTCTTGTTTTTTTGTTTGTAATTTGCACTGCCACTGTATCTGTTTGGAGTGCAGTTGGGCTGTTATTGTGCACAAATGTATTGAAAACCATTCAAACATGCAATTTTTTGTCTATGCGTATCTCTTTATTATGCCGTTTTTAATTCAAGCTTGAGTGTTTATTTAATTTTTCTAACGTTCTTTCAAATATGCGTGAAATGTGCAGGCACAATTTTCCCAGTCATTAATTTTGACTCTACAATATGCAAGTTTTCAAATTGAAAAAATATAACGATCTCTGAGTCGTCATTTCCTAGGAGCCACCCTACAAATCCCGGGACTTGAAAACCTTTGAGTATGTTAAATAATTTTTGAAAATTTTATGGAAATTTATATTACTAGAACAATACCATATAACCAATCATATGTAGTGGTTTACATTGTGACTATATGTGTTTAATGCATTTCTAAAAATTTCGTTCTATTAGTATGGCGGAAATAAATGTTTTATAGAAACAAGTTAACTATCGGTCTGTAACTCATTGAAGTTCGCCAACTAATCTCTACATATTGTAATTCGTTCATGCGAACGATAGATCAAGTTTATAAAGTTTATAAGACTGCAAACGAATGTTGAAGTTCAATGTCATGGCACAGGTCATAAGATTTTTTTTTAGTTATTTTTCGGTTTCACTTTTAATAACTATTCTTATATCGTATAATTTTGCTGTTTTTTAAATTGTTTTAAAACTCTTTTTTTTTTAATCTGTATTCAAAGTTTTGTAATTATTTTATAATTTACTGCTAAAACGTTATTATTATAAGTATTTAGTATTAATACTTTAAAGTAAAAAAAACTTGCTTTCTTCTATATCTGTTTATTTTTTGCAATATTTAGTTTATTTTAGTTATGAAAAGAACTATTTTGTTTTTCATTTTTCGTTTTCAAGTCCCCGACTTGGCTTCAGTCATCTGTGGTACTGGGAAAAGAGATGCATTCTCAACTTCCACCAAAGTAATCTTTCAAATGTTGGCTGGGCATACAAACGTTTTTACACGAATTCTTATTTGTAATAGTGATTCCATTTTTTTCCACATCCAATGAATATCCATAAATTTTTCTGCATTTTTAATTGTGTTTATTGTGCGAGACAAATCTTGTTTGATGTCAACAGTTTATGAAAAGTACTTAAACTTAAATACATATGTACGTACATATGTACATATATGCAAATGATGATTTCGCATAAAACTTCAAGCATGGAAATCTGCCGTCTTTATTTTAAGTTGCGTATCTTACAAAATATATATGTAAGTTCATTCCAACTACGCCAAAGCAAATGGGAGGTTTAATGCGCTAAAAAATTGTTGTAAACACGATTGAAAGCTTTGCTTTTGATGTCAAATTAACATACTTTTACAATAAATTCTAAATAATTTCGGTACAGTTCCGGTTAAATCGACGACGACCAGCTTCATGGAAATTAAAAGCGTCTTCGCAATTTAAACCAAACACTTGCTTCTTTATTGTGAAACCATGTAAATTTAACATGAAAATCTGGTTAATGTTACATTATTACGATTTATTTCTACAACTTTAAAACTTAAATCAATATCAAACAATGTTAAAACAAAATCGTATTGGCCTTTTTGCAAAAATTCTCTTATGGTTGGAAAGCAACATGCAACATTATGTTGTTGCGATGCCCATCAGACCCGGAAATGTATTTTTTTTGTAAAGGTTCACAACTTTGAGTTGGCAACACCCATTTAACAACTGACAGTTGCTTTTTGTTTAGGTTGGTGTGACCGTACGTACAGCTGCAAATTATTTCCGTGATTTTTTTGTATCGAAATAAAGGTTCTATTTATAAAAATTGTCGTGCACTCAGCCCATTTTAGGGCTTTCCCATTTTTGGTTGAAATAAGCAGAATTGTCACATTTGGAGTGAGAATAATCCACAAACTTTTGTCGCAACACCATTACATCTACAGAAAACGATTAGGCTCAGAATGCTACTTTCGATGGTGAACGGTGAAAATTGGTGTTCTAGTTGGTTTTTTTTTTGACGAACCTTTATTTCAGCACTGCATCCGATTGTTGCAAAATGTTGCTGTCTTAAAGAAAAGTTTTGTTTAAAACAGTTTTAATTTGGTCTTTAATTTTTAGTAGAGTGCTTAGAATTTTCTCGCAGATAACATTTCTATTATGAAAACAACCATCCCTGATGTCCATTTTTTTATATCTCACAAATTTTTCAAATAACTTTAAGCTCGTCTTTTGCTTTTTGTCTTTGAAACTTTTAATCAGAATTTTTATTTGAATTTCGTCCGAAATTCTGTCACATTGCACACAAAAGTGTTTCGCACGAAAGAAGTTTGGAAAAAGCAGCGAAAAACACGCAAAATATATTTGGCAACATGTTTCATAATTCCAAGTGTTTATTTTTCCAGCTGCGAAATAACATAAGCAAAGCTTTTTCGCACGAAACTTGAAGCAACAGCTGATCAGTTTTTCTTTTTAATTTAATTTTTGTCATGTTTTTTAAGAATTTAATTTTAAAACACAATTTTTTTAATTTTTGCTAATTTTCAACTTTTTGTTAAAATGTAAAGTAACGAAGCATATGGGCTTTGTGTACAAACTTTAAAAGATAAAATCCGTCAAATTATGCGAATGCGCAAAATAGCCAGCATTGGGTACATGCCAATTTTTTGGTATGAATCAAGTAATGGTGGACAAATTTTTCACACATTTAATCTCAGTACTAGGCTTAAGCAAACAAAAGCTAAAATAGAATAGAAATGGATACATGTGTAATGATATTGTTACAGCTGCTGTCAATGGCTCAAGTGTTTAAGAAAAGTGTATCAATGACTTCGATACTCATGATATGAACACTTTAAATTTGTTAAACAAAACAATCACGTGCCGACAGTTAACTTTTTGTCCATGACATAAATGATTCTAACATTTTTATTAATTGTAAATTGTAAATCTGATAAATAAATGTATTCATACACACACGTGTAGGTACATACATATTTATTTATTACTAGAGTAATTTTTTTTCTGTAACAGAGACATCAAAAATAACCTTTAAGAGCACGAATGATAACAGTAGTATTTTAACGAAAACGGCATCTTTAAGTAATAAAAAGGCAATTACAAATTATTTACACAAATAATTGTTTGAAAACTGCACTTGAGAATAGAATTTTACTTAGCCAAAGATTAACTAATCATCCATATTGATGGTGTGTACAATATAAGAAAGAATGTGTGTAATTTTAGAGTTCCAAATATCGGTGTTTGTCATGCCACCACAGACAAGTAAGACAACAGAGATAATTGTGTACATATGTAATATGTATGTATAAGAATAAAAACCCTAGATAACACCAAATAACAATGTTATATGACAATATCAACTAATAAATGAAAAAAAAAATGTACATAAATAAATAAATGCAAATAAAAAATTATTGTAATTGACAAATAATAGCTTTAAAACAAATAAACACAAGCGTTAAAAAATTAAAAAAGTGACTGACATTCACTTTTAACTAGAACGAACATGTAGTAATTTACTCATGCCTTTAGTTCGATTGCTGCATACTGCTGTTGTTTTGTCAAGCGAAGTGCACAACAAAGCAAACAATTGTTTTAATAACAACTTACAAGTTTTGAAAACAAAAGCAGTGTTAAAAAAAGGCGCTGGAAACAGCCAACAACAAACAAGCCAATAAGACCCCGAAACAAACAACTATTTGTGGTCTTAGGGCAACAACATTATTTATCGGCCGACAACAACAGCAACGAAGATGTCAGCCTCATGTTGCGGATTAAAACTGTTAATTGCCATCATTGTGTTTGTCACATATGAAAATGCCAACAACAACAAACACACCTGTAATGGTAAGCTATACAAAAATAACTAAACATATTTTATCTTTTGATGGCTTTATCGGATAATAAAATTTCGCCAGAGATGGAAAGCTTTTCCTATTCGTACAGTTTTTGTTTGCCATTTATATTCCTTGTTACTACAAGGAATTTTTTTTAGAGGTATAGAACTTCGAATTGAAATAAAACACAAGAAAATCGTTTTAATGTCCATCAATTTGGCTTTATTGGAAGGATAATTTTATACCATTAATGTTTAAATATGATTTCGGGCATGTGGCCGCCGCGGCTGGCTCGAATAAAGCCAATTCTACAGGTCCAATTTTTGATGGACAAAGCTCCAATTGCTGTGCACGGTGGCGAATCGATTCATTCGGGTCCTCTTCAACACTTTGCTCTACAGCGGCAATTGTTTCTTCGGTGCGCACATATTCGACGTCTCTGCGGATGCGTATTATCACATAGAGTAAACGTAGTGCGAAAACGATCCATGGTTAACCGAATTAATTGCTCTGATGACCATAAAATGGACGGAGCTTGCGGTAAACTTTGCGAACTGAACCATTATTTTCGAAATAAATTTGCACGATTTGCAAGCGTTGTTCTTTTGTCAACCTGTTCATGATGAAATGGCAAACCAAACTAAATATTAATCACTTGACAGCTGACAAAATGGCCGCCAGTTAAAAAAGTGATGCCAACTTAAAGTTCCATACCTCAATAAAAAACACCCTATATTATAACATTAATTTGCATTCTTATTCCCATATAACAAATAGTGCGACGCTAATGTTTTGCAATTATAATATATGATTTTGGCACATTTTAGCTACTTTCAGTTGAATTTTGCCATTTTATCTCTTTTTATTATTTACATTCGGTGGTTTTTATCAAACAAGTTAAATAAACAACACTGCGTTGACACTTATGACAGCGTAAAAGCTAGTAACTATATGTTTAAAATTTTCAAATAACAATTTGTTTGTTCTTAATTCCATATAGTTAAATTGAATGATAGAAATGGTTTTAGTTAAAGTTCAACTGACAGGAAATTTGCTCTGACATACATACATACATACATAATTAATAAAAAAAACCAAAATTTCAAAATCACAACATCTGGTTTATTATCGTTTGAAAAAGTGTACAAAATGCAGACAATTTTACCCTTAAAACATTAAATGTTCGATTAATAGGGCTTTAAGTAGCGCGCTTTTAGCATATAATATTTATTTATTAAAACTATCTTTTACATTCAATTTGTTAGGAAGGAAATTTCAACGAACATGATATTTAATAAATTAGCCTAAGCAAACCCTCAAAATAACAAATTATATTATTTTAAGAAGGATTCGTGAAGTTCATTTATTAAACTTTAAATACTTATCTTAAGATCATCAGTTTACAATAAAGAAATACTCAATTTTCCATTTCTGCAGGTGCTTACAACCCAGAGATCTTAAATGTGCTTGAGGCTATTGAAAAAAACTTTGCCATTGTACACGAAACAAAAGGATAATACCATAAAAAAATAAATTTTAATGTCTTCTTAACAAAAACGCAAATGATAGCGGGTGGGAGAGTTTCTGTTTATGATTTTTATTTGACTTAGAAAGGCAGTCTGCTTCTTAATGTCAATGTTTTGCTCATCTATTTGTACTTAAAAAACTTTATGAATGGCGGCATTAATTGAACATATGTACGTTCAATATGAAATGCACATATTCAGGTAAATATTTATAATTATCCAAAGCTATTATTTTTCTGAGTGTAAGTATTTTTAAAAACATGTTCGTTTTAATACAAACTTACATAAATATGTATGTATGTACATACTTGATTTGCCGATTTCACTTTTTTAGCACATTAACTGTGATACTTGTTATCATTTTCTGGTGCACATGAGTATATTTGGATATTTGTACGTTTTCCACTTACAGTGTCATTTCAATAAACTTTTCATAAGAGTTAATTGCTCACTTGGTGCCTCACTAGTGAAACAAGTGGAACAGCGCAAAAAGCAAATTCTGAAAACAAATGTTGTTTTACTACTTTTTTTTTTGCAATCTTTGCATTAAAATTGAGAAAAGTGATAATTTTGTGTATGTCTATTAATTATAAAACGTGTAACAAAAATTTTAATGTATAACTCATTGACTCGCAAACAAGTCGGTATATGGCAAATTCTCTTCAAAATATGGACCATTTCGACAAATATTCCATAAAATGCTTTTTAAAATGGGTGTTGGAGAGGAAACTCTTCTTTTCTTTAATTTAAGGTCATTCAATTAGATGTAAATGAACGATATATATACGTATGTATATAAATATGTAAATTCTTTAATGTTTCAAAGTTCATATATCGTTACATGATTTCAAACAAAACAAACTTCAGGATAAACAAAAGTCGAAGGTTAATTTTCAATAATTATTATTTGAAAAATTATTATTTGAAAAAACACATCCCGTTTTTTATATTTCTTGAACAGACACGAAGCAAAAAGGGCGTAAGTCAAATTAAAAAATTGTTTCGGTACCAAAAGGGTTTTTAGATAAGAACGTTATTCTTATCTGTAAGGTTGTAACAGGAGTAAATTGAAAGAAAACCTAGGAACAGCATCAACAAAATGCGTCCAGTTTTAAGTCTCTGGGGTACAAATAATAAACACCAGGCACACTGTTCATAGTATCCGTATGTGGAACACTCGTCTTGTTTTATTTTGCCAGAAATAACTTTGAAGCTTATTTATGATGGAACTGACAAAGACTGACGAAACTTATTACGGTTGTTTATAAAGAAAAACTTTGGGAAGAATTGCAAAGATGTCAATGTCGGACAACTTGAACGAAGTTCTGAAAGTTTGGAAATTTTCGCAATTTGATTTTTATCTATTTAAACATTCTTTATCTATTTAGGAATATGTCTTTCGCTTAAAATCGAATGCAGTATTTGATAACAGCTGATAACTTCATTTACACTAAAAGTATGTAAATAATTTGTTCCTGTGTTTACTTAATTAACACTTATCACAAACAGTTTGTAGCTTTAAGCATATTCTGATAGAAAATAAAAATAATAACAAATATAAAAATTCAAATTAATTTGTTTGTCTCTGCATGAAACTGTTTCGATAAAAATATTAATAGTAACTTTTAAATAAATTTAATGTTTGTTCGGTTTAAACCTTTTCAAAGCAATTTTCAATGCAAAACAACTGATTACGAGCAACACTGTTTAAAGGATTATGTTGTAATTACCTGTTTTTCTTTTAAGCGAAAATACACGTCATGTTGGAATATCTGTCTGTGTTTTTGTTTCTTAAAGAGAAAAAGCATGTGTTGACATGTTAAGGTGCAGGCGAGTAAACAACCGATGTAAATAAAAATGCCGGTAAACCACATATGTATGCATGTGTGCATGTATGTATATATGGATGTGGTTTACTCAGAAAGGCATACATACTTACACACACAGTCATGCACACGGTCTTATATTTTCAATAAACAAAAACGGAAAGAGGCGCGTTTTTTTTTGTAATTTTCTCACAAACATCAAAATGATGAGCAGCAAAAAAACAACTACGCGTAGTTCTCTCGTCTGTTGTTGGTGTTTAGTTGCCATTGTTATTGCTGGTTTTAATGTTTATCTATTTAACACAATACACACCTTAAAACTGTTTGTTGTTTTTTTTTGAAAGGTTCTTTTTTTGGATATATACATACATACATATCTATGTATGCATGTGCATACGATAGTTAAAAATTTGTTGCTTAAATTTTACTTATCGTTGTGGTCACTAATATTTCATTTTTGACCCCAAATTGGAAAAACTTGCCCTGGTGTCATAGACACACTTGCGTAGAATATGATAACTTGTGAAGATAAATTTCGTTTTTACTTATCTCAAGCAGGATTGACCGCTGCGCTGACATATGAGAGCGGAGGGTGCAATAACAGTGGCTTTAAAAAAATGTGTTTACTTTTACTATTTTGCTGCAACGTTTTTACATTTCGAATGTGGTTTTTAAGACTATAGAATACCAAGCCCATCAAAAGCTGTTTTTAAATTTTTTTAGAGCACGAAAAAATTATATGAAAGAAATTCTTCGTTTTATAGTAATACATCTTATTCATAAACTTGAACGTTTTTAATCACTGAGCCACTGAGCCACTGTGAATTTGTGATTTGTAAGATTTCTCTTTATATTTTTAAATTGATTTTTTGTCAATTGAACTGCTGCTCCCAAAGATCATACGAAATCGTTTATATCGTTTGGTTTTTCAAATAAACTTAATTGATTAAATTAACATTCATAAATCAATTATGTACATATGTATGTTTGAAAAACTTGAAAGCGTACATACATACGTGTGTCGCTACTAATTACGCAATCAAATTTGGTGCGATATTTCACTCTGACTCAGTTAATTGCAACCAGGTGTTGGAGTGTCAACTTTTATTTTATGCGAACAAACAATTTTACTTATAAAGAATCAAACTAGTACATACATACATATATAAATATATGCGGGTACATTGTACATACATACATACAGATGTATGTACATATGTATGTTTTACAGTATATGCGTGTTTTAACATTCGCATGTTTGTTTGGCTGGACAGATATCAATTAAAAGCACACAAAAAATAAATTCTAAAACATATGCTAATCATTGGCATAAATCAGCCCAAATTCAGCGCAGATAAAAATGATAATAAAATTAAATTGCGTCAAATTGTTGCCATTCATGATTTATTTATAATTCGAATAAATATGAAAAACACAGGAATAGAATGTTTTTCAAATTTAGTTTTTTGTGAATTAAAACAACAGTTCATCCCTATTATCTTTTTTTTTTTGGCACGGCATAAGGCTATTTAGAAGACTCAACTTTGTTAGTAAATTGTTATAGTCTGCTTTAATACACACATGGAATTTAAATTTATGGCGATACTAGATAAATTAGATACAAGTTATTTCTCTTCGTATGATTAAAAAACAGATCTGAACGTGTGATTTAAGCGTTTATTAAAAATGTTCGACTCTGATTAATGGTAATTTGCATAATTACAATCTGCTATAGAGCACCAGGTTTTAAATGGATTTTTTGCAGAACCCCTAATTTCAACCATTCTAGATCAGTCGTCTCTAATGCTGACTACTTGGATGGATGAGTTGGTATTCGTAAAACTGTATTTTTTTTCCAATATGTACATACATATAAACTTTTTGAATTGTCCAAAATGGCGGTCTTTAGTATTTGGTTGACAGTAAATAGGACAATGTTTTGACATACATACATACATATGTACATATTCCGACAATAGTTCAAAGCTTTGTATATATATGAAGAAAAAGGAATATCTTATTGACAGCATACGCGCACAATAGACATTTTGCTTAAAATTAATTGTTATTGTCTGGCCTCTTATGCTATGAAACAATTATCAAAGTTTTTGACAGCTAATCCATGATCTCTATTGTCGTAACAGCGTTGGCAGGCTTAAACGCTGGGTCATAAACTTCTCGTCATGCTGAAATAGAATCAGACATTCAAAACTTGTAATAAAGTTTGAAAATCCTTACATACAAATCATCTCCACAAACACATTGTTTCTGAATATTGTTATTTAGTGGCCAATAAACTTTCTACAATAAATCTTAGGACTTAGACTTATGAATGAAAATCAATATTCACGGGCCAATAAATCTAACTCGAAATGCTTTGAAAAACGTTATTAAATGACTTTCGGTAGTAATTGTTTTATAATTATTTTTTTCTATCTGCTACTTAAAGACTTCTTTATTTTATACTTTAAAAGCAAAAGCAAAAAAAAAAAAACGAGTGGAGTATAAAATAAACATTAGATAAGGAAACATAAATTGTTTTAAACAAACTGTCTACTTATTGTAACTTAATTACAAGCAAATAAGCGAACGAGGACAGTTTGAAAAGAAGTGTTACATGTATCTTATTATATAAAGAGTGTTTTTTTTATAGAGATATAAAACTTTAAGTTGGCAACACGTTTTTAACTGGCGCCCATATTTGTCAGCTGTCAAGAGCGCTTCCGAATTGTGAAAATTTATTTTGAAATAAGATTGCCGTTGATCCTCATTTTCATAAGCGAATTTTGTTTAGCATGAAGCTCTTTTTGGTTTTAATGGATACATCAATAAAAAAAACTGCTGTAGTGAATACCAATCCTCAAGTGTGTGTTGAGACACTGTTACATACAGAAAATCTGACTGTTTGGTGTTCTTTATAGGCTGGTGGAATCATTGGTCCGCACATCTTTAAAAACGATGCTGGTCAGAACGTTACAGTCAATGGTGACCGCTTTACTGACTTTACCGTTCAGCTGTGGTTTCAACAAGACGTTTTGTAATTGTCACTATTCGCCACGTTACTGCCGATATACGACCACAAATGTTGGAAAAAGTCGTCGCAAATTGGACGTCCAGATTAAGTGGTCATATGGCAGAAGTCATATATAAACTGTAATGCCAGAAGACTATCTTTTCATTAAAGTAAATTTCATGTAAATTTAAAAAAATCAGCTTTGTTTTATTCCTTTTCAAAGTTCTGTACCTCTAAAAAATACTCTTTATATAAATTTCTAATTTAAGAACGATTAAGCTGTAATTTTTTATTTTATTTTTTGGACCAAAGAAAAATAAAGTCTTTCTAAACATTGAGTGGGTGTCTAAAAACGTGTGTATGCTTCTTCTTGTCACTGTACATACCCGTACATGTATGAAAAATAGTTAATGTTAAAGCAGACATTTTCTGTTGACAAATGTCTGTATGCCCGTCTATTTCTTTGTGATTCAGTGTAATTTACTTGCCTTTTTGCTCGTTTGTTCGTGAATTCATTAAAGTCAACAAACAAGATTACCAGGATTCACTGTTTAAACATCAGGGAAAACAAAAAATGTCAATTATATAGAAATCACTCATTAAATGACATTAACGAAGAGGTGAAATGATAAGCAAAGAATGAAATAGGGTTGAGTAATAATAAATATTGTGTAAACGACACAAGAAACAGTTTAATTTTTAAGGTGGGTTGATTTGCAGTTTTTATGAAACATAAATGGTATTGCGCGTTTGGTGCAAATGCGTTTGCAAAATAGTAAAGTATTGCCAACAGTTATTTACTCCCTCTGTTCTATTAAACGTCCACTGTATACATTTTTCAATTGCAAATATTTTTCTAAAAAAAAGAATATTATTCATAGTGTTGTTTTATTTTTTTCTAGAAAAACAAAAAACCATTTTCCATTAACATTTAATTAATTCATTTTTGATTAATTATATTGGACGTAATTAAAGCAATAAAAAATCTATACATACATATGTATTACAGTACTATATGTACATATGTATTACAGTGTAACAGTGTAAAAAATTTGTCAGCCGCCACAATGCTGCCATCTTCTAGACGCTGACATTCAACACACTTTTAATTATTTATTTTTGATAGTTATGCCTATAAATGGCTATACAAATTGCAGCCAAAAAACACGAAATATTATTGCAAACAGTTTTAAAAATGGCGTAAGCAAAAGAAAAATAGGGGAAAAAAACTTATTAATCATACGCCGCCGATTAATTAAGAAAATAACTTTCAAGAACAAAACGAAAATATTTAATTTTTGTGTCTAATATGTTTATAAAATTTACCGCAATTAAAAAACAAACATATTGCCGGCACTCCATTAATGTATGATTATAAAAAGTTATGAAAGATTTTTTTTTTTTTTTGTAAAATAACCATTATCGACAGAGTGTCAGGAAGAGGGGCAAACGAACTGTAGTTAAAGCGCAAAATATAAAACCAAACCGCCCATCATCGAGCAATAATGTTTGGCTGGAAGACACTGTCTGTCACTATGAAGGAATATTGAATTTTATTCAAACGAACCTTAAGTGAATATTCGTTAGAAATAAAAGTTATATGTATGTATGTGTGTTATCTTCCATTATGAAAAATGAATAACGTAAGTTGATCATTTTGGAACGAGTTCAGATTGCAAAAGCAAATACATACGTAAATACATGTATAACATAAAAGAGAAATTTTTGCCATGGTTTAGCGGTGCTTACCACACGCGTACAATATACATACATATGCACGAGAATATTTCGATTAGGGCAATTCATTAATGACGTGATATCAGAATAAAGCTTCAAATTGTAACATGAAGTACATATCAGAGAATAATTTTGAGCAAAGCAAAGGAAATACGACGGTTTTATGGCCGTTCTGGTTCAGTAACAAAATGAGCCAAGAATACAAATTTTATCTACTCAATTTCAAATTTGAAGAAGAAGCCGTATGATCAACCTTATGAATATCATTAAAAAGATTTATACAAATCAACACGCGGACGAGTTTTGTGCAACCGATTTTTGCTTCGTAAATAATGTCAAGAGAAAAAATTTCAATACTTTTTATTTTATTTCACCTTAAGCTTAACTGTCTATCCGCTAACTAAAAAAGAAATGATCGTCTAATTCTTCTAGCTAAAGGTTCCGGCCCAGCGAAATAATGATGCACCCACGTAACAGAGTTCCGGTTAAGCGTACGCCATGCCCCAAAATCTGACACTGCTTCATCTCAAAGGCTCACGATACCGAGCATATTCACTTTTTTAAAGCCAACAAGTTAAATTTACAAATATAGTATATTAAAGACCCTTTTTGCTACAAAGCGCTAATGACTTTCTGGTGTATTGAAAATTCTCAATTCAAAAAAATTTTTCCAATTATGGGTGCACACTTTTCTTCTTATTATTTTTGCAATAGGAATAATCATATATAAATCAACTTTAAGTCAAACAGCTTTGCCGCCAAAAAGATAGCCTGTTGTGTTGCATATTAACCACAGCATAGTAAATAAAAGTTGAGTATTATAAATACTAGTAACTTAAGCAAATACAGGGCATTTACTATCAGGAGGGAAAAAAGCTAATTTATATTTTGAACAGAGTTTCAAAGAAAATCGCATCAAACTCTATTTCTCTCCCACTTTAGAAGACATTGGCTGAATCACTTTTTGTGCTCAAATTTTGTTCGGCAATGTTTTGCAAACTGTATAAAATAATACCGTTTGAAGCGTTCTTATATTATAAATCTTTTATTTATTATTTAAGTGCGCACCTAATGTCTTTCCTTCAGACATTAAATTGGCTTTTAAATCATGTTTATAGTTTTGTACCTGAGTTTGATGCACAAGAAACAAGGAGAACAGAATTGGTTTTTTGGTCGCTAGACTGGCTTGATGTTCGGCAGTAAGTTCTTTAATGTATTGTATTTTTCATCTTTTCCTATTCTCTTTATGAAAAGATGTATAACATATATAAAATTTAACTGCACTTGTTGTTTAAACAAGAACTTTGCTGACTGTCACTCGATTCCATCACGCAGGTGTGTTGTTCTAAAGAAAGTTTGTCGCCTACATTTCACAAAAGCCCGTGAATAACAATGCATGTTACCATATACGAGTGCATATTTCTTTTATTAGGACTCTAATTAATAATGGCTTTTAATTTATCATCATTAGTATTTTGTTTCAAGATTTTCATCAGGAAAAAGTGTTTGCTTGACCTGCTGTAATACGAGAACGAAGTGTGGAAAATGGTCACTAATTGCCGACTTGTAAAAACTATTGCGTCATTAGTTGGATTAAAGTTTTCCCCGCTAAGAATGGCAAATTACTGGTTTTTGTGGTGAATGTACATACTTGCAGAAACAACAACAATAAAAACAACAATTTGGAGTTTTTAGTCTTAAATCTGCGTTTTGTTTTTATTTTCAAATTTTTCAGCAGCATCCACACCAATGAGTCACAGAACTTTGTAGTCAATTTGGTTTTTCGCATTGTTCTCTTTGATTTTTCCAACATCAGTAGAAAAAACAGTTCAAAGTAAACTGAATGCCAAGGAGAATAAGAAAATTCTACTAATGTATCGTTGGTGTAAAGAGGAAAGAGCTTAACTCGATTTTTTTAAGGCAGCCTCTTCTTGGTGTTCTGCTGATTTTTTTTTCTGAAAACTTGTTTCTTTACAGGACCTGCCATGTCCAACTACTATTCATTCACCATAATTTGATGACAACATTTCAGGAATAACATTTTCGTTTTTGACATTTCATAGCGATTTTATAAAAATAAAACAAAATAATACATTTACTTTGGTTTTGTTTTTCCAGTAAAGATCCCACTATCGCCACAAACGATAGTGTGATCGCCCCCCCATCCACTTTTCTAAATTCCCAGCGACAAATGCAGACTGGAATGATCGATCAAAATGTTTTCTGCAGTGTCGATAATGTGAAGCGTGTGAAAAATGTGCCGATTTGTATCGCCAACTAAGCCACCAATAAAATATCTCATAAGCGCCGCTTTGCTGGCAAATGTCTCTTTTTATAGCAGAGAAAAAATATAGAATGTATGTAGAAAACATACAAAAAAAATTAAGAAATATTTGTTTAAGAGTTTAGAAATGGATTCGGAAGTGTCAGTAAACGAAAAGACGGTTACTTCATTGTGGCCCCATAGTATGAACGCAGTGTCGATTATTTTAACTTCTTCAATTTGGCCGACATGAACCGAAAAGAATTACGACAATGTGAATGTGACTGTAAATGAAAAGTCTTCAGTTTTAAAATGTACGCCGATTTATATAGCACGATAAATACACATTGTGCTATTTGCCGTGACTACCTTTACAATGAAGATTGTAGGCTTGAAAAAAGAGCATCATAATTTAAGCAATTTGAGCCCTACCGACCACCTGACATTTATTGGTTCTTGTGCAAAAAAATATCTGTGCAGACATATTTTCCTATTCACATACATATACATATATATATATGTGTGTGTGTATGTGTGTGCACATAATGATTTCTTTTTTCACATTAAAGAAATTCTTTTAAGGCGCTTTGTTCAATTGAAGTTATTAGAATGTTTGTCTGAAACTTTTATTTTGAGTTTCCAAAAGCAAAACAGAAGAAAAAAACCTTTGCTTGACCTTAGGCAGCCACTTTGTGCTCAAGTTTTGCAATAAAAAAATGTTATAGGAACAAAAAGAATTAAATGCAAATTAAAAAACCAACAGATACGAGGAATGTTCAAATGGATGAAGATGGAACAAGAAAATAGCTAATAAAATTTATAAAAGAATTATTTTACTTATTGTTTATACGGAAAATGTGCAGAAATGTGGAGAGCTGGACATCGCTGGTAAACGCCAGTACGCAACATACTTTGCAACACTACAAACTAAATGTGTAAGTAATGCGGTAGTGGCGTTTATTTGCTTATCAGCTGGAGAGCAAATAACTTTAGTAATGTGATACATGGCCAGTAGGACAATGGTTGTGGGTGGGTAAACAGGTATGGAAAGGGTTAAGCATAGCTTGTAAAATGTTGAGTCTATGATTTTCTTAACAACGCTACGCCGGTATTTAAGCCTAAAGTCGCTGGAAGGGTTGTTGGTATTTTCAGATAATAGAGGCGGCATTATTCTTGGGGATTCAAATGTTCCCGACATGTTGTTGTCTTGCAACAGATACTTGTTTTAATAAGGTGACGACAAATATAAGATGGTTAAGTATGATGCCCGCAATGGATCATTTCATCTATCTGATTTGTCTGGCATGGCAGCTAATCAGATAGCCCGACCTCTTGAGCAAGTGGCTTGTTAATAGTAGCGCATTTTAATATTTACTAGTAAATGCCTGACCTTGGCAAGCCACTTGTTGGCGTTGGTGAGACGTTGACATTTTACCTGGTTATACCGAAAGGCAGTTTCTAACTAAATTTTAAAACACATTGTGAAAATGTTTTTTTTAAATTTTTAACAATGGAAAGCCCTGCACCTTCGTTTCCCATGCGCCTTTTGCATCGAAGACTCACTTTGATTTGCAGAATTTGAGTTTGTTGCAATAAGTATTATAAAAAACCAAAAATTAACATCTAGTCTACTGGGGCCTGCAACAGCAAATAAAATTTATGACGAAAAAAATCAAAATTCTATGTGAATAAACAAACTATACGATTGCTTTAAGGGCGCTCTTCCCATTTAAATATTAGATTAATTATGGCAGCATGGAGGAGTTACGTGCGTTTTGTTTGTAGTTCAAGCAAATAAATCAATGCTCTTCTAAGAGTTGGAGAAAAACAAATCGATTTTGATTACACTCTCCTCTTTGGTGTGATTGCATTAGAAAATTAATATTTTCCTAAACCCTTGGATGTGTCAAAAACCCATCAGACCATATTTCGTTTTTTTATTTGTTTGTTGTTTCCGTCTTCCATAATCGGAATAAATAGAAAAACCCTTATTTAATGCTGTTGTAGTTGTTATTGTGTTGTGATTGTTTGTTAAGAAATGTTTGAATTTCCGACACAATTCTTATTCTTTTGTTCCATTGTCTGCAAATAAATATTTAATTTGTGCCGATATAATGAAGTTTGTTGTTCAAATAATGTTTCTTATTTTTTTTTTGTATTCTTTGCCAGAAGTGATTTGTGTTTTGTAAAAATGAAAGTTTACAAATACATAGTGGACAATGGGAAATGCAGTTAGTCAGTTGTTGTGACAGAAATAAGATTGAAATTAAAATATAAAAACATATTACATATGTCATTAGGAACCTTGTACGGAAAAGCACAATGAAAATTAATACAGGGTCAGGTTAATTTGAAAAATAAAATGAGGCAAATTCTCAACATTATTTCGCGATTTAACTTTATTTGATTGCAGGTGATTTAACATAATTAAATTTTAAATATTATTAAATAATATTTTATAACAAGACAAGAATGTATTCAATAATTATTACTGAAACGAAAAAGAAAATGTTTTTTTGGTTGAAAAACTTTGGTTGCTTAAAAAAGATTTGTTTTCTTTCTAAGCAAACATTTTTTTCAAATATTTTAAAGAAAAAAAATTTTAAATATATTTAAAAAATATGTAAAAAAATAATACTTAAAAGAAAAAGAAAATATTGGAAATAAAGTGTATAATTTTGTATTAAAACACAAAAGATATTGCTGAGTGTTATTAAGGCTAATTTCAATAAAATTAAAAAAAAAAGAAATTAGTAAAGCCAAATTTAAGATAAAATAATGTATATTTCTGTCATAAGCGGGAACCTCTAAAAACCGAACGAAAGTACGCAGAGGAAGTTTTCCCTGTAAAACCTCTTGCTTAAAGGAAGTCGCAATTTGTTATTACAAATTATCTTGATACTGAAAACAAAACCTTTTTGAAATGTTATCTAAGCTTGAGATTTTATTGTTTTTTATAAAGAATTTCACAATAATTCCTTTTTCCTTGCAAAAACTGCTGGAAAAATATTTAAAAAAAAACAAAAATATTTCAAACTTAAAGAATACTGCCAGGGGGAATGGGCCAGTGCACTCAGGGCAAAGTTGTTGATTGCTCTCAACCTGGCGAGAAGCCAGCAGCGATCCCTGAAAATGGACTGGTCAAGCTGACATACTGCCTCCCCGTGGCGCCCCTGGATAGCCCCTACAGCACCCGCTTAGAGGTGAACCAAAGTGTGCAGCGAATCCCCTCTGTCCAGGGGTCTAAACCAGGACCCGGTCCTCCAGGTTTCGGGGGTTGTGCGTGGGGGTAACTTCCCTACCGTGTAAAAACACACTAGTTACGACACAACAACAAAGAATAACTTTGTTGGTTGAGGCCCAGGTTCACCACGGACTGTAGCGCCAAGAGAAGAAGAAGAAGAAGAAAGAATACTGCAAATTTAAAAGGTCCAAAAGCTAAGATCTAGACAACATACAATTTTTTAAACGTGAACATTGGATTTTTATTCCATTTATTTTTAAACTAAACTGAACTAAATTAAACCTACTTCATTTCATTTCAAAACGACTGTTTTGTTAATAAATATATGTATGAATATATTCACACAAATGACTATAAAAATGTACACATTAAAAGTTTTCAATCAAAAAATTCATGCTAATATTTGTATGAATCATATTACAGAGTTTCAAAAATCATTCAAATTCTTTCGCATTTTATATATGCAATAATTCTCAGATTGCTCCATTTTTATTATTTGTTTTTAACCCACCCTTATGCTATACATAAATATATGTATGTATATTAGGAATTCTTCATATTTCAAATTCTCTGCAACTTCCACAACATTTAAACAAATAGATATTAAAAAACATAAAATATGTACAAATAACCGCGCATTCTTCACATACTTTTGATAATATTTACACAAGTGTTAATGTAAATACTTTTCTCTGCATGTACCATATTTAAAATTGAGTTAAAGCCAGAACAACAGAAAATAAAAAACCAAAACAAACTACGCTTTTTATTTGCAATTCCGTTTCAGTTCACTCGTACAATAACAGCAAATTGATATTTATCAAAACTAAAATATCTTCTCCACTTTGCTGTATAAAAAAGACATTTTAATAAAGGGCAAAAGAATAGAAAATGAGATAATAACGGTTTTTAATACACACATATGTACGTACTTTCCATTTAATAACAACAACTTTATTTATAAACATTTTCATGTTTCAAGAACAGTGAGAGTCGAAATTGTATTAGTGCTCCCAAGTTCATTGCTGAATTGCTCGCATCGCACACTTGAAAAATTCATTGTGATTGTTAAATAAATATGATACAAATCCTATATAATCCATATTTCGATTATCATTGGCAATTTATAAAATTGTTCAAACAGGTTTCAAGCCCTGAGTCGAACCCTTATGGATTCCATAAGAAGGACTAAGCAATAATAATGCATGAGGATAGAAAAACAAACCCAGACACAGTACGATTTTTCATGACTTTTGTTACACACTATATGTAAATGTGTGCGTAAGTCTGCCTATCTTTGGTCTATTACATTCAAGTGTTTATCTTGGAATGTGACACAACATTTAGTGGGAGTTGTTTATGGCGCTCTTTTGGAGTGGCTGAAGTTAGTAAATATTCAATTATGAATT
The DNA here is from genome assembly GCA_932526305.1 of Epicampocera succincta. NCBI lineage: Eukaryota > Metazoa > Arthropoda > Insecta > Diptera > Tachinidae > Epicampocera > Epicampocera succincta. Next base: position 51,295,199 of record OW052037.1, on the reverse strand, counting down.
TTATATTTTCTTTTATACATTTTTATCTTCGCTTTTAGAAAAAAAAATATGTTTGCCAATGCAAGTGTAAGAGTCGAAGTGGATCTCAAAAGGAGAATGAGTTTGTGAATCAGGGAATGAAAACAAGTAGTATTTACTAATACAAGTACAGTGGACGTCGAATAGTACGAACCTCCGTTTTCGCGAATTCCGACTAGCACGAAAGACATATTTTTGCATTGCCTATTCTATAGCACGAATTAAAAACTGTTAACTATTCCATAATACAAATGGTGGTATTTTTGGAGAGAGGACATTTAGTCTGCGCTGAACTGTGTAACTGTAAGTAAAAATATGACAGAAGAACCATTTGCACAGAGATCACAACTTTTAGCGGCTACAGATGCACTCAAATCCCACCACAGAAATTATTCTGGACAAGTCAAAAAAATATTTGTGGATACCAGTCTGGTCTGTCTGGCATTTATGATAAAGAAAATTTCATATTTTAGTAAAAAGTAGGCAGCTAAAGGAAGAAAAAATTATAGTCCAGTGATACGAATTTTCCAACTTTACGAAAAACACTTGACATTATATAAATCGCACTATTGGACGCCCACTGTATTTAAAAAGTTTAAAGTAACACTGAATTCATTTTCTTATCCTGTTCAAAATAAAAACGAACTAAAAAAATTCTTGAAGTAAATCTCACACAAATTGCTTGAAGTGTGTTTTTTTTAAAGCACAAAAGGACGATTCGCTTTTGCATAAGAAACCCATACACATACTTTTTGAGTACTCATTGTCATTCTCTGGTAAAAATAAGCATTTAACAGGGATGGCAAATTTCTGCTATTAAAATTATTGTGAAATCGCTGCCAAATTGTACATTTTTGTTTAAAACTGTACTGGCGGCTTTAAGCATTTTTTTTGTTGAAAGTTTTACAGCTGAAAACTAATTTGTATGTTCATATTAATACTTTTTACTCTAAAAGTTCGATTGTGATTTTTGATGTTCCGCCTACTGGAAGTCCTACTCTTTAACAAATGTGCCATATAAAACCTTATCTTAGCAAGAATTTTTGCGCACTAAATAGTGACTACGAATTCATCTGCAACGTTTTGTGTTACTTTAACAATTGTTTTTAACCCAATAGATTGACAGTAAAAAATTTGCTCTCCTTAAAGAAACTGTTTCTTTTCAAAATTTTCATACAATTCATAAAAGTTTTTAGCCCCAATCTTTTCATTAAAATGCTAATGAAATTTATTTAGCTTAAGTTGTGCCATTTTTTTTTTAATTTAAATAGTAAAATTTTCAAGGAAATAAAAGAGAAGAAAATCAAACGATCACACAAGTAAATCTTTATAAGTGTTCATGTATAAGCACTGTTCTCCCTAGTGTCTAGATAAGTCTAGATTGAGTGAATATGGAAATTGTTTTGCATCAAGCGTTTACTTATATTTTAGTTTCGTTGTAATCTTAATCGAAATTTAAGCGCATCGTTTGGTTTTTAACAAAACACGAGCAGTTTTAAAACTAATCTTATTAAATGGGAAAGAAAATTATTAGAATTCTTGTTTGTTTAAGAAAATTTTCACTTAAAAAAAAATCCAAAAAAACCAATACGAAAAAGTTAGAAACGTATAGAACTAATCATGCCTGGTACTCATTTTATTCTTTCGAGTGATGTGCAGGAAATTTTTTCTTTATCATTTGAAAAAATTATCTACATTTAACATGGTCACAATATGGAGCAGACACTTAGCAAAAAAAAGAAAAACTAAATGCGATAGCTGTGATCAGTGATGACGTTTTAAGCAGCAATAGAAATATTAAACACAAAAAAAAACTTCACACATACACATCCGCACACGTCCAAAAGTATGACGCCGACAACATGACGCCAATAAAATGCAACTTATTTGTTAGATTTGTTCGTCATTTTTCATCTCAAAATGGTAAACAAGTGGGAAAAAGTGGGGGTCAACGGAACCGGAAAAGCTAAATTTATTGTCAACTTAAAAAATACTGTGACAAAGATGCTGCAAAAGTATCTTTACGTGCTGTCATTGCACACACAACAGAAACGTTTAAAGAACATTTATATTTTGAAATAGTAGATAAACAAACTGTTTTGGGGAATACCTGTACTTGTGGTTTGTAGGTGTCTTTTTCTTAAGTGACGACACTAACCATAAAATATTCCAACGAAAGAGACACAAAAGAGAATGTAAGAAGTGTCAGAATGATAAGAAAAGTCAACTAGAGCAAAATCTTGTTATTTTTAAAAAGTGTTATATAGCGTAATAATCGAAGCTTTCTGATTATTTATAACAGAAAATTTAATAGGAACTTGATTATTTTAGTATTTAGTTTTGATTGGCTTGATAACAGCTAAAACTTAATAACCCTTTGATGCCAACTGTCAAGAGTAAAAGTAAAGAGGCTGATTTGTAATAACAAAGAACTGTCAGAACACCAATTATCTACAGATACAAAATACAAGCGACTTTGGTAACCTTGTCAGAATAGGCTCGTTAAAGACATATTATTTTGACCGCGAAGCAGGGAATCATATCCAGCGATGACACGCATTTCTGAATGAAATTTTTAATTTGGCGGGAACGTCGCTCATATTTGTTTCAGAACGATTTTGGCTAGACCATCACTGTCAACGATAATCGCTCTAGGTCGATGAACTGGATAATATGGACAATAACGGCATGTTGCAACTCTACGTGTCACACAGTTTACGACAGATTGACATTTTGAACTGGCGATTTGGGTGCATGGCTGCCTCATGTGAAGCTGATGGGTGATTTGACGCCATCGCTACTTCTTGTGGAGTCTTCTTAATAAGCCTAAATTACAGCGACTCTCAATGCCAACCAACCTATGTCATAGGTCAAATTCAACCTGCCGCATTAAGGCAGGGCCATAAGTAATTTTATATTTCGGATTCGTGCCTGCCAACAAAGTCATTTACACGTTTAGCTGAATAAAAGGTTTCGATCGTATCTCACACACTTTGTTGTATTTAAAATTAAAGATTGAAGGACACGCTGAACGAACGCGCACATCTTATGTTTAAAGAATCTATGACGAAATCGTACAATTGTAGGGCACACAAATTAAAATAATAGTCTACAAAAGTCGTAAGAGCGAGTTCTTAATTATTTACCTTTTTCATGCAACATTAAAGCATTTTCATTAGAAAAACTCTCCTGAGAAAAAAAAACACATTTCATTTCCGACTTGTGTCCTTGCCATTTTCAAGTCATTCAAAATTTTCCTACACACAAATATCAGCACATGTGGATTTGTTTAAATTTCACTAAAAGTAAAACACTAAAACTTAACATTAAATGATAACACACTCAAAAAATTTTGTTATAAATTTACTTTGTACGGTGACAAGAACAATTTCAATTTTGAATAGGATTTGAAAACGGTTTCAAAAGAAAAAAGTTTTTACACTCATAAGAAGTGAATTTTACTGTTTCGTAATGTCACTCCTTTTTTTTTTTTTTTTGTTGAGTGTATTAAGCAAAAAACGATGCGCCATTTTGACTTAATTGTTTAGGACCAAAAGACCAGTGACAATGAAATATTTAATATTGTGTATTTAAGCAAACTTTTATTTTTGTATATGTATGTATGTATGTATGTATGTACTTAAATAATTACGTCAGGCTTTTTCCTAACGCTTAAGTGTTTTATTCGCTTCTCCTTTGAATATCGGCAACGCAGTATGTAACAGCAGTTTGTGTGGCTCTGATGGTTATTTGTTGTGGGATACTCGTAATATGGAATGGATGCATGTGTTGATTAAAACGAAGGCAGGCAGGCATTCATCGTTTTGGGACTTTGTTAATGATGGGTTTTAATTAAATTGTTGAACATTTTCATTATTTAATGTTATTTAAAAGGCATCTATAAATTAATGCTTTTGTTTGCATTTGACGAGAGAAAAATAAAATTTTTGATGATTCAAAAGGTGAAGCCAACAAAGGCTTCTAGTTTGGACGTATAGATCTGTATATATATATATATATATACAGGGTGTTTTTTTTAGAGGTATAGAACTTCGAATTGAAATAAAACACAAGAAAATCGTTTTAATGTCCATCAATTTGGCTTTATTGGAAGGATAATTTTATGCCATTAATGTTTAAATATGATTTCGGGCATGTGGCCGCCGCGGCTGGCTCGAATAAAGCCAATTCTACAGGTCCAATTTTCAACCACTTTTTCGAGCATATGGGGCCGTATGTTGGCAATAACGCCACGAATGTTGGCTTCCAAGTCCCCTAACGTTTCTGGTTTGTTGGCGTAGACGAGCGACTTCACATATCCCCAAAGAAAATAATCCAATGGTGTCAAATCACACGATCTTGGTGGCCAATTGACAGGTCCATTCCGCGAAATTATGCGCTCATGGAATGTTTCCTTCAATAAATCGATTGTGACGTGCGCTGTGTGGCATGTAGCGCCGTCTTGTTGGAACCACAACTCATCCACATTCATGCCATTCAATTCGGGAACAAAATAGTCGGTTATCATGGCTCTATACCGGTCTCCATTAACGGTAACTGACTCTCCAGCATTATTTCGGAAGAAGTATGGCCCAATGACTCCACCAGCCCATAGAGCACACCAAACAGTCAGTTTTTGTGGATGTACTGGCGTCTCAAGGGTCTCATGTGGATTCTCTTCACTCCAAATGCGGCAATTTTGCTTGTTGACGTAGCCATTCAACCAAAAATGAGCCTCATCACTGAACAAAATTTTGCGATGAAAATCAGCATCGAGATCAATCTCATTTTCGGCCCATACACCAAAATCACGACGGATTGCATGGTCTCGCGGCTTTTATTCTTGCACAAGCTGGATCTTGTAAGGTCGCAAGCCAAGATCTTTGCGCAAAATCTTCCATAAAGTTGATAGACAAAGCTCCAATTGCTGTGCACGGTGGCGAATCGATTCATTCGGGTCCTCTTCAACACTTTGCTCTACAGCGGCAATTGTTTCTTCGGTGCGCACTGTTCGACGTCTCTGCGGATGTGTATTATCACATAGAGTAAACGTAGTGCGAAAACGATCCATGGTTAACCGAATTAATTGCTCTGATGGACGATTATGTCGACCATAAAATGGTCCATAAATGGAGCTTGCGGTAAACTTCGCGAACTGAACCATTATTTTCGAAATAAATTTGCACGATTTGCAAGCGTTGTTCTTTTGTCAACCTGTTCATGATGAAATGGCAAACCAAACTAAATATTAATCACTTGACAGCTGACAAAATGGCCGCCAGTTAAAAAAGTGATGCCAACTTAAAGTTCTATACCTCAATAAAAAACACCCAATATATATATATATATGTATTTAATATTTAATAATAATATATAATATTTAATATGCATAAGTAATTAATACTTCCTTTTCCAGTTTTGTTTTCACTTGACATTTTTAAAATTTTATTTTGCTTTTGATACCAAATAACTATTTCAAATCATTCATCATTACGCTTAAAATAAGGTTTGAGCAAATATTTCCGAGAGAGCTCAAAGCGACTCTTTACAGCATCATTTTGGTTTAATAAAAACAAAGAAAACATGAAATATAAAAGTTTTCTCAAAAATGAATTGCTTTCTAACCGCCATAATCAAAAAAAAAAAAACCCTAAATAGGATGTGATTTGATTTGGTTTTTCTCGAAAATGTGCACTTGCATTTCGGTTACGTCCCTAATGTGGGTAAATTCATGAGTATCTCAGTTTGCAAATGTTTGTCTTGTTAAAGATAATCACTAAAACTTGAATAAATATCATAATCATTTGTGTTATTTTGTGGGCATATCACGCACGCACACACACACACACTTACACTCAAACATACAAACACACAACCAACAAGAAAACCATTAACGTCACACGCACACACATTCATTGTTTGTCTTGACAAAATTTTACTTTTAACAAAATAAAGCCAAAATGAGCAAAAAGTGGTTGCAAAAAATAGTATTTATTATTGTAGATGATTATCTACATACATACATACATACATACATACATATGTATTGTACCTACATACGTATTGTACATATGTATGTATGTATGTATGTATGGATATCGCAAAGCTTTTGTTGTCTGCCTACACAATAATGTGCACACATAAATATGTATGTATGTATGTTTGTATATATTTTTTAAAATCTTTTCAATCAACAGTTTGTTAAGAAGAGATATGAAAGGAAAAGCAAACAAGTCTGCCCATTTGGCCCGGCCAAACAAAATTTTAGCCCTCCCCAAAACAGCTCCCTAAGGTACATATGTACATATATTTCTCTAGGGACATACACATACATACATACATAAATATTTACATAAATACATGAGGACACATTCAGATTGATGACATCATTTTCTAATGGGTTTTTCGATTTGTCACAATCAGTGATTATTGCCATTCGAAGAACTTAAAATTCCCTTTTTTAACCCAAAAAATACTGGGCAGCTAAATAGCAAAATATGATCCTGAAAGTAAAAAAACTGTTGAACGAAGGGGTGTTTTGTATAGAGGTTTAGAACTTTCAAACGGAATAAAGTAAAGATGAATTTTTTTCATTGGCATGAAATTTACTTTATTTGCGGGATAATCTTCTAGCATTATAATTTAAATGCCGTCACGGCTGCCTCGTACATAGTCTAATCTCGAAGTCTAATTTTCGAGGACTTTTTCCAACACTTGTGGCAATAACAGGGTGAATTATGGCCTCCAAGTGGTCAATCGTTTCAGGCTTAACGGTATAGAAATAAGTAGTTTAGCGGCATTAAATCACATGCTCTTGGAGGCGTTCCATAGTTAATCGAATTAGTTGCTCTGATGGACGATTGTGTTGACCGTAAAATGGACGTAGTGCATGATACGTATGTATTTCGAACAGAACCAAATAAATAAATTTGCCCAACTTGGAAGCGCTGTTCAGTCGTCATGTGCAAATGCCCAGACAAACTAAACATAAATCACTTGACAGCTGACAAAATGGCCGCCAGATAAACACGTGTTGCCAACTTAACAAATATCCTTTACTTATTTTCCGGTAAATAACATAAAAATAATCTGTGCATGATAAATCCCCTCAGATTTTAGTTTTTCCAAACGAAACGGCTATAGTTTTTGTTACACTAATTACATAAGTATCTACATACATACATATATTGTTTATTAATAAAAACTTGCCAAATTCTCGTTTGCAGGCTTTGAAGTCTACTTTCCCATGTCAGCCATACAATTAAATCTTCCACTGAACGAAAAATCCCAGAGTATTTTTTCCAAAATACCCATCGGACAGTTTCGTGTTCTTGCAGCCAAAAACAACAGCATAGCAACCGATTTTGTATATAGTCTGGAGGATAATGCTTTATTATCGATTAATGTCACCAGTGGAGAGGTTTTTATACGAAATGATTACAAGCCGATTACGGAAAAATCCAAATACATTTTGACAGCTCTCAGCAGAAGCAGATTGGAGTCAACGAAAATTCCGCACATGTCAATAGAGTTGAATCCACTAACAGAACAAGAATATTGCAGTAATTTGGAGAATATTTGTTTTTGGTCGGCAGCCCATTACACCATATTGGAGGATATAGGCACCAAAGCAGAACACCAAAAATTTAAGCCCATACAAATTGGTTCTTTAAATCCCAGAGCAGCCAAATATTTATGTCCCTATATGAACATAACCTACAGTCTTTTAAATTCTATGGATCTTTTTCTACTGAAAAGCAACTTGTTATTTACACGAAGTCCTTTGGATTACGAAGAGCTGAATTCAACCCAGCAGACAAATCTTACGATTGGCGTAAGTTGTAGCGTTGAAGTTGATGTTAATACAATTAAAGAAATTCACAAATTGATAAATATTCAAATTGTCGACCGAAACGACAATGGACCCGAGTTGCAGGATGAAAAAGTATACAATTTCTATTTAGACGATCCGCATTTTAAAATGGTAAGTACCAATTAATGCTTCAGCAATTTCTAATAGAACTTAAACTTTAGTTCTGAGCATTTAACATTAAAATCAGCTGATAAACAGCTGACTTTGAATACACCTTATGACGGGTATGTTTCTGTAGTTTTGGTCCAAAGTTCGTTAAAATGAAAAATAAACTACAATATAATATCGCTCAATAAGAGATCAAAGTGCACAAAAGTACAGGAACGCACAGAACCAAATATTTGTGCGCAAAAGAAAACAGTTGTATGTATGTGTGAAACTTTGTACGAGCGCAACGCAACGCACCTGTATTTCAAATCATATTAATCAATAGTGGTTTCTAACGTTTCTTTTAGGTTTTGTCAATATTTATTTTTTCTTTGTTCCTGTTTATTTCTCAAACAGCTGATTGCTTAACTTAACTGCGCCCAAACTACCCCCGAGAAATAATACGAGCTGTTTCGTGCACAAAACAAATCGTTACAATTTGCTCACTTTTCGCCTACGAGAATACCTTTTGTTCAAATTGGGGTCCCAAAGTAGAGTAAAGAAACACACCTCAAGGTAACCCTCGTGCCTATCGAATTCGTCAACTGGTACAATACAAATATAGGGAGTCAATTCGGATAACACGACCACCATGTCTTAAGAAGCATAAAACTGGTACCAAAAACCGGTTTAGATTCTAAAACAACATCGTTTTGAACGAAGAAAAAAAAACTACTACTACATATATTTATAAATAGTCAGCTGTCCCCGTAAGTGGATTTTTCTGTAATGGTTTACAATGTTTACATATGCAATAGCTGCATGTTTGCAGAGGTTCTTAGTGGATTCACGTGTAATACAAGTGTTACCTGTAGCACAAACTTAATAAAATTAGGTTTTGGCGGTGGATTTAAAGACTGCGACCAATCAGTCAGTGTAAAATCGTGCGTAGCATATTGGCCTCTAGCACTACACAAACCTTGACCAATTTTCTGGTAAGATACTCGTATTAGCCAAAAAGCTTACTAGGTCCAGATACATTTTGTTTTAGAATCGAGAGAGTCCAACTTAAAATTCAGGTTCAATTATCCTGAGTGGACTCAATCTAGATTCGCTGCATTAGCTGTGGAATTGTGTTCCGTGACAAGTAATAGTAACAAAGTTTGATTAAAAAATTTAATTGTTTTTTTCATAACAATTATATTAAAACCTAAAAATACCAAAACATTGCTGAACATTTTAAAAACACATCCATAAATACAGAAACACCCGGTGGCGTGACACGTCTACATTTATTAATGGTTTTACGGTTTTTGGGGAATACAAAAATTGTTTTAAAATACCTACACACACATGTACATACACATGTATGTATGTATGTATGTCGGTAATGTTTATTGTTGCCCGTATTACCACACAAACTGTTTTGATGGCTCCTTATTAAATACAAACTATAATTTTTTTATTCGTGGTTTTTCTTTGTTGGAAACATATCAATGAAAATTACAAATAGATTTGGCAGACAAATGGTAGACACGGAGTCCAAAAAAAAAAAAATTGCCTGAAAAAACTTTCTAGACACCAACCTAGACATTATCATTAATAAATAAAAGCAATATATGTATGTATGTATATACACACACACACATACACCCATATGTAAGTATGTATGTATATCTATACATATGTACATATGTATGTACACATACATACATACATACATACTTAAAAAGCCAGTTTTAATTCATGTGAAAGAATCAACAGCCTGTTGGCGCACAAATCAGGCAAATAGTGATTTTGGAAACGAGAAAAATATATCATGACTTTGACAAAGAAAACCAAGGAATAAAAAAATCAAAAGTCAATGTTAAGGTTAATTGTTTGAAGCATTTAAGTTTTCACGAATTGATTTGACATTGTAAAACTTTTGAAACTCAAATGTGTAAGTCATCATAAGGAAATCTTTCTTGGCCCTGAAACCAGTGGTTTTATTTTAATTATTTATGTATATTTCTTTATAGCATTAAAGGTTAATAAACAAATTCTTTTAGCAAAATTATCGCAGCCAATAACTCCCGTAGAGGCATGTATCTAGTATGTATGTATGTAAGTCCAGTATGCAATTGTTGTCAAATTTCTCGTTTGGCAAAAGTTCTCTTGGCAACTTTTCTTTCGATTGGCAGCATTACTCGAGTAAAGCATCATAACAAGACGAATCAAAGCGTTTACAGGCCGGAGGAGGAAGGCAGAAATATAATTTTTAGACATTCAGTTTCTCTCTCAGGTTCTCTTACCTCTATTGTGAAAGTGATGTGACCACGCAATTCCGTGCTTTTCGCATCATTCAAAATTCTTGGTGCAGTGCACTTTTTTTAAACTTCGTCGAGTTTTTTAACTTTTGCATAAAAAAACAAACCAAAACAAAATCCAACAAAATATTTTGCTGCAGTGTGACAAACAAAATCTTTGTTTCAATACCATTTCATTCAAAAGTGCAATATTTTTAAAATATATTTTATAGCCCGCAACAAGAAAAACAAGCAAAAAGGCCTAAGACGTACCAAATCATATGTACAAAGTGAAACGGTATTGTTGTTGTTGTTGTAGACAATTTGTATTATGTAAAGAACACGGAGCATTTCGTTGTAGGGAATTTGCTGTCGCTTTTGGATTTTCATAGTACAGTTGACACTCAACTTATAAGAGCTGTCCGCTTACAAGAGGCAGACACTTATTTTTTTTAAATATTTCATTATTCATTAAAGCAACGCTATTGCAGTTGAAAAAATTGATTCAGATTTAAATGTTTGCAACGAATGGCTTCTTTACTTGTATTTATCTCTGCGGCCTGTGTTTTCCAATATTGAATCTTAAAACCTAAAAGAAATGCAACACGATGTTTTTTTATGCTCCGAAATCTTTTCTTTGTCAAACTCATTTATAAGTGCCATTTTTCTTTTTCGAAATTGTATGTTATCTTTTTATATGGCATTTTGTGGCTCTAAAGCAGTCAACACGAGCTAAGCAAAGAAGTTCTGCACATAAACAGCAATTTTTTAGGTACTTTGCCATCCCATAAATTGGTCTTGGCAGGGGAATCACAAATTTGAACGGCATTAAGACAAACCTGAAACAGAGTTCAAAAAAATGTACCAAGTAAATGCAACTCTTGGTGGTAAGTTTCAAACAAGGTGGATTAATTTTCAAAACAAATTCGCCTGTCCGCTTATGAGGGACACTTAGAGCATTATTTTTTAAAATTTAGTGTCGGCGTCCGGTTGTCAGAGTGTCCGGCTCTGGGAATACATTTTGTATGATAAAACTGTTGAAAATCACAAAATTCTACAAAGTTTGTCCGGTTATGGGAAATGTCCGCTAGGAGAGATTTCACTGCAACAAATTGCTGTCGAGACTGCAAAAATATTGCAATAATACTTTTTTTGCAAAATAAATTAATTAATAAGCACTTTGAGTAAAACAGAAATTCTAAGCTTGGTGCGTTTTTTTTGTTAAAGGCGCGTTTGAAATTTCAAAGTTGACAACGCTGCTGATAGATAAAAATACCTCCAGCAATTCTGTTCCACAAATTAATTATTCGCTCCCAAACACGAGTTTTTCCCTATAATGCGTTGTGGGATCATCTGTTTTCAGTGCAAATATTTCCAACGAAAATGTCTTCAAAACAAAATTAACAACAAGACTAATGTTGGAAGCAAATCATACTGTCATTAAAAATAAATTTAATTTCTGTAATTCAAATTTATTTGTCCTTAGCATAGAAACAAATGTGCTGATAACTTATTCATAACTGCTTAACCACTGCCGAGAAGTGACTTGTATAATTCCTTTAGGATTTAAGAGTTTTTTTTTTGTATTTGTAGTATAATGAATTTTTTAAGTCATAAAATGTTTGTTGACGACCTACATACATACATTTTAAAATAAAAACTTTCTCTATCTCTATCTCTCTCTCACTCTCTGTTCTCTTTACAGAATGATACGATTGGGGAGAAAATAATATTTGTGGACAAGGACTCAATGGAAACAAACGCCCATCAAACATATAAAATTCTGAACGATACAAACAATTTGATAAGGCCACTGTGTAACGCATATGAGACAGATCACACAGGCAAACGAAATTCCATCATAAGCTGTCGTAAGTTTTAAAATCAGGGCTGCCAACTTATTAATGCTTGTTATGGACAATAACAGCTCTAAATGAGGTTCATTTATGATTGAATGAGTATGAATGAATAATAGTGGGTGTATGGTCCAGAATGCCAGCATATGGGCATGAAGCAGCCTGTATCTCCTGTGTTCTTCACCGCCTTTCTCGCTAAAGTTAGAAACCGTGTCCATTTCCATATAAAAACTTTGAAAACATTTGAAACATGAAGATTGCTTCCATTGCTAATTGTGAAAAAGGTTTAAGGATAACAAAGATTTAAACGCGAATACAACTTGATAGGATTGTTAATTTGTTTATGTATTTAATAGTTCTCATTAATTTCGGAAAGTTTTTACTTAGACATGGCAGGTGACAGACCTTTTGAAAAAATTAGTTACTGATAAAAATCTAGCGACTAGATGGGATAAGCGACAACGAAAGGCATTTAGACAAATAACAGTAAATTACTTATATATTTTTGTGACAGTTCTCGAGGCTCAAGATTTTCAACTATAAACATCACTAAAATCTAAAGTATAGGGACATATCAGTTTTAATTATCATATCGATTAAGACTATTCTTATTAATTGACTAATTAATTTTATGGTTGTTCGCAGAAATCGTTTTCGCTAGAAATGGAATTCTCAGTCAGCTGTCGTATTGCTTTGTGTTGCAAACAACGGACCGAACTGTAGATGAGCGCATTCCGCATTCGGTAAGTCAAAGCAACGAAACATTTCGGGCTGTTAAACTTAAAATATTGATTATTTTTTAAGGCCAAGGCTTATATTTGCATAAAAACCGATCCCAGTAAAATACACGACGCCGACCGACCCAAAGCTCTGCCACTACGATCCCGCCACCATCGCAAGTCAAATGTAGTAAATTCCGAAGAATCCCTATTGAATTCGGAAGGTTTCGGTCGTACCATAACTCAGAGTATATTAAGTACGTATCCAAAGAATGTATTTGTTTATCGTACCTCCCAGCTGATGTATCGCGTTACTCAGCCAAAAGATTTTCTGAACTTGATCCCGATGCCTGCGCTAAGATATACTCTAGTGGAGGATCGCAGTAAAGCTTTCGCTGTCACCTCGACAGCTGGCATTATTTATGTGAAAAATACATCGGCACTGGAAAATGCTCCCGAAACTGTGTATTTGTAGGTCTTTGAAAGAGTTAAGAGATTTCACAGCCTAATTAATCTGTTTTTTTACTTTTGCTCTTGTTTTTGCAGCTTAAATGTCTCGTGGCACGACACTCATCAGCGTTCGTTTGTGATAAATGTGCATTTGATGTATGGCCGTCCCGATAATGCTACGTGCGAGCTGAAAATAAAATCCAGATCCCAAACCTGCGCTCAAATTAAATATGCTCTACAGTGCGGCAAATTTTGTGGACTGGCTACGAATGGTGGCAACTGCATTTGGCGGGGCTCGAGTGTTGGCTTCTTCGGACGAAATTACAAGTCGTGTGTGCCGAGTGCTGAGTTTTGCCCCGATAAGGTCTGTGATCCCTTGGAGGAACTAAATTTAGCCGCTTGTCCGCAAGACTGCACGCCGAGCAACAAAATTATGGGCCCTCACTCGACAAATGAAAATCGTAGGGGCATTCTGTCGGCTTCGGGAACTTGTACCTGTGAAGACAATGGCAAATGTTCGTGTGCACCCTTAGACGATGAGGAGCCGAAGCCAAAACGCAAAAGAAAGAATGAGACTAGATCGGAGAACGCCGATAAACTTGAGGGCGACGTTCACAATTTGTACACCGATAAGCCGCAAAATGGATCGACTACAGACATGCTTAATTTAGCCGGCTGGGAGTGCGACTCTACATGTGTGATTTTGGCTATAACCTGCCCCATGATCTTGGCCGCACTACTGATCTGTTTGATCGTAACCCGAAAAAGTTTTCACAAACAAACCTTCAGCAAAGAAAGTGCTTCGAACAGGAAAACAGATCACTTGTCAGAGTGCGAAGTTAAGAATGGTGATCTGCCTTTAATGGAGTTGGAGAACAGTTTTAAATTTGACAGTTCTGTTGCCGATACAAAATGGGAGTTTCCGCGCGACTCCCTAGTATTGGATTGTGTTTTGGGTGAAGGTGAATTCGGCAAAGTAATGAAAGGTTATGCCACCGATATAGCCCAACGTCCGGGTGTGACTACTGTGGCGGTGAAAATGCTCAAAAAGGGAGCAAACTCTGTTGAATTTATGGCTTTGCTCTCCGAGTTTCAGTTGCTGCAAGAAGTTGCTCATCCCAATGTCATAAAACTACTGGGGGCCTGCACACAAGGCGATGCCCCAATGGTGATTATAGAATATGCTCGGTATGGTTCGTTGCGCAGTTATTTGCGATTGAGTCGCAAAATTGAATGTGCCGGCTGCGAGTTTGCCGATGGCGTAGAACCAGTGACGGTATTAAACATATTGTCGTTTGCTCTGCAGATATGCAAAGGAATGACTTATTTGACGGAAATTAAGGTAAATAAAATCGGCAAAATTATGGGTGAAAAATGTTCGAACGATTGAGCTACTGACTGAAACAAGTCCCTTTTCCAATGTCCCAATAATAAAATAAATTTGCAGAGATTAAGAAAATATTATTAATTTCGTTAAAATTAAGTCCAATTGCCATTATAGATTAATGTGTTTCTAACAAGAAACATGACTGCTAGTGCTAGTTAGTCCTGGTTCACACACTTGCACTTTTGTTAAGCAGTTTCTTGCTAATTTGTATTTTTTTTAAATACTCCTGTTTTGCAAACAGTTTCCTTTTATTATCCACAATTCTATCACGAAGTTCAGTGTTATTTACGGCGAAACAAAGAACGAAAAGAAATGCCCAAATTTTAACCTGAAGCTACACGAGTAAGAGCATGAAGTTAGCTGCAAGCAATTCCCATACCAATTACCACTCTTCTTTCCCCTCCCCAACCACAAACTCAAAAGTTGAAGCGGCTGATGAACGCACTTTTTTTCTTTAAATTTTGAACATATTTTTTTTGCATACGCCTTAATCCCTATTTGTACTTACCTGAAAATTGAAATATCTATCGCCGGCAAATTGTAAGCATTTCGAACACATCTTAGCATCTGCGTTAATTTTCTGTAAGAGAAAAATGTTGGGTTTAAACACTGAATGAGAAAAGAAAGTTTATGTGAACAATTCTCCTTGTTCCAAGAGATGTTATCGTTGCCACATTGGCTCGAAATTAGAAAAACTGGCGCTAGAGTATTAGTTTTTGGGCAAAAATTACATATTGCCAGACCCTAAAATACAAAGAATATCTGCATTAAAAGTAGACAACTTTTGGCAACGACTAATGGAAAAGCGAGCAGTTTTTAATGTCGAGTCGACTTGGAGTGATGGCGATTACGACTCTTGGAGTAGGAGGCAGCGTTTCTCTTCTGATTGACATCCAAAATTGCTTAAGGCCATATACAAAGATTAAGTCTAAGAAAGTTAATTTGAAAGGTTGTTTCGTGTAGGTGTGTATGTGTTTCGTGTAGGACATTGGAAGTTCCGTAAGAAGTGCATACTGAGATTTAAAGTCATATTTTAAAATTAAACCCAATTACATAAATAACTAAATTTATTAAAAACATCATACTTTTAACTTCACTTTCAGTTGGTGCACCGTGATTTGGCTGCACGCAATGTTCTTCTAGCCGAAGGAAAAATATGTAAAATATCCGATTTTGGTTTAACAAGGGATGTTTACGAGGATGATGCCTATTTGAAAAGATCACGAGATCGCGTGCCTGTTAAATGGATGGCACCTGAATCTCTGGCTGATCATGTTTATACCACTAAATCAGATGTTTGGGCTTTTGGCGTTCTTTGCTGGGAGTTGATCACCCTGGGCGCATCGCCCTATCCCGGCATTCCGCCACAAAATCTGTATCACTTGCTTAAAAATAATTATCGCATGGAAAAACCTGAAAACTGTTCCAATGAAATGTAAGTTGCAAATCAGCTTTGGCATAATAACATGTTTGTTTTAATTTTTTTCATATTATATCATATCAGATATAATCTTGTGAAGGCCTGTTGGGCAGACGAACCAAATGCCAGACCGTCATTTAAGTACTTAGCTTCAGAGCTCGAGAAACTATTGGGTCCTAATGCCAAATATATTGGTTTACAAATAAATGCCTTCTCCAATCCCAATTACAGCCTAGAAGACGATGAAACGTTAGAAACAGCTTCAAATGCGCTGGAAGTTGTTGCAAGCGAATCACCTAATTTAGATCCAGACGAGCCAGAGTCTTTGGATCATCTCTGGCGGCCACCAAATCTAAGCTATGATCTACAAGATTGTTGCAATAGCCGAGAAACAACAACTTTTTGCAGCAACTTCCAAGCCCCGCCCGGCTACGATATGCCCAGACCTTTGTTGGAAGCCCACAACTCGAATGAAAAAAGGCTGCATTACGAAAACGATCTGAAATTTCCTCTCAACATTCGCAAATCATCTGTAGCAGAGACCACAACCAATCATATAACGCCCTCCTATTCGGTACCGGTTAAACGGGGACGTTCCTACATGGATATGACGAACAAGACCCTGTTATGCGACAATTTGGATAATGACGATTTCGAAAAACATATATCGAAAACAATTTCCTTTCGTTTTTCAAGTCTGCTAAATTTAACCGAACAAGATGACAGCAAAGGCTAAATGTTTTTTTTTTTTTTTTTACAATAACAAATGCAATTTTTTTCTTCGCAGTTGATTTTAAACTATTTTGCATGAGAAAACAGCAAAATATGACTGTACAAAAATTTTAGTTCAAACTATTTTTTACCTTAAATTAAGCCCATTATTTAAGACTGTTTATTTTTAGTTTATTATTTAATAATTATTTATTATAAATAATTTTAATTCAATATGTTTTAGTTGTGTTGTTGTTTAATATGTATGTGTGTCTTTATAAGTTAAATGTTATTGTTCGAAATAATTTTCTGTTAAAAGAATACTCTTAACTTTAATCAAATCAAATAAAATAAAATCGGCCAAACCTTTATTCCATATTGTAGGAAATTAAATAACTTATAATAATTGAGGTAACCTTAAATGAGAGCTTTTAAATTCCATGTTCATATTTTGTGCATAATTTTATGCATGTAAAATCAACTTTTTTAAATTCAAGCTTGCCAAACAAAAAGAAAACTATTTTTAGATGTATGTAAAAATTTGTAAATATATTTTGAATAGATTTAATCGAATATACACTTCAATGATACAAGTGCTTAAATAAAAGTAATTTATTTATATTCTATACTTTTGAATGCCTTAAAACTAAATAACTGGGGAAGTCGGGTTTAATCCAACAATTTGTCGAATTTCGGCATTTGACGGATCGTCGCATTAACAAAATAACAGTGTTTTCTACAATTCGAATTCGCCGGATTCCTACTGCATTTCACATCCACCTCTTTTTTGGGGCAAATAAAACAAATCTAATTTTTTTTTTGTTATATCTGATCATATTTTGATTAAAAACAAAATTTTGGTTTTTAGTTTGACATGTTTTTTTATTTCAATTTAATCAAAACATAAACATATATTTGCAAACAAATGTTAATAAAAAGAAATATTTTCCACTTATGACAAAATTTCAAGCTCTTTTTCTTTTAAGCACAAGAATCAAAACAAAATTTTATTTTGAACAGCTGTTTTTATAATTTTTTGACATTTAGATTTTTTGATCGAACAAAAATTTCAAATGCATGCGGATTTCAGAAGACCAGTTGGGTATTAAAAAATTTAACTTTTTCAATCCGCCCACCTTGGCCCAACATTTAGATCCGGTTCACACACATCAACTTTTATTGCTTAAGTTTATATTTGTAAATGGAGTTTGATTCACGCAATGCTTTTTTTACAGTTCTAGACTCTTTAAAATAAAGTCAACGCTGCCAACATCTTATTTTTAATTTTGAAAATGGTTCTTTTTGAAACAATTTTATTTTCATTCAACACCCAATTATTCCGTTTTGTCATTAGACCAGGATTTTTTAATTGTTTTCGAATTTCATTAATCCTTATGAAAGTTTAAATTTTTGGACAAGAGATAGATATAGAGGTTCCGTACCGCCACAAACTCTGTTGAGAGAAACCAAGGACTTCCAATATAAATTTTTATGTATTTGAAAGCAAATTATAAGAAGAGGTTTTACTCGCACAATAACTACTCTATATCCTTATATATGTAGCTGGTAGTTCTCAACATTTTCAAAAAGTGGCACCATGTGTCAAATTGATAGATGAGCTGGCAAAATGAAGTTCATCAATAATGTTATTTGCCCTTTACGAATCGATAAATAAAAAAAAAAAAACATTAATTGTCAATATTCTTGACAGCTTCAAAATATTGCATGTTTTTTTGTGTTGGAAATTCGTCTTTCGGCTTTTCCACGCTTTTGTTAAATTTTCACATCTTTTTGGGAGACCGATTTCTCTCATCTTTACGAAAAGACAGACCTAATATGTCGTCTTGAGTTTTTCTAATTATGTGCAATATTGTGATATACTTATGTATGCAGGCACCCGATATTAGTATTGTTCTATATCCACCAAACACCATGATGCCAGAACAAAGTTAACAAAATTCTAATTTCCATAAAATAAAATATTTTTATTTAAAATGTAGAAATACATACATATACTATATTTAAAGGCGAAATAATCTAATTGTCAGGAACGGCTAAATTTAAATTGGCCGTTCCCGCTATCGAGCCAATGAACATTTCTTCATCGCCACGCAAAGACAAACTTTCAGTTCCATCACACACTTTGCGTTCCCGTATCATGGCGCAACGCTGCCAACGAGAGCCTTGACAATTCTTACAACTGACTTTGGGTAGTTTGAAGACAGAAACTGTGCGATTGCCACAATCTTTGCATTGAAAGAAACGTTTCTCGGCATCGATTACTTTCAAAGGATGCCGCTGCTCTTTGCAACGTTCAGATGCAGAGAAGGCCGTGTATTTGCAAATTTTACATATCACCGCTTTACAAGGCATTTTGTAGGTATTTAACATTTTTTCTTCTAAGGCCTCTTTCTTTTCCAGTTTGCCAAAGTATTTTTCTTGTTCCTCACGATCACGTATATCGACTAAATTGGTGTGTGAAGAAGTGGCTTCTATAATACGTTGTACACGTGTTTTACGATCTTGTTCTCTTTGTTCTTGTTCCATTTTTTGCTTTTTTGACTCATTCGACATAAATAGTTCATTTAGTTCATCAATGGCACGACGCTTACCATCCCTCGTTCCCCGTACCGAATTGGGATTTATCTTTTCTAAAGGTTTTTTCTTTAAAACTTCCGCCGCCTTCATTTTGGCCAACTGAGCTCTTCGCTCACCAATATTGACTTCTAAACAGAAATTATCTTTTGATAATTTAGGCGATTTGGAAGCGAAGGAAAACTCGCGATTTTTGAATTTTTCTGGAACTGCAGATATTGAAGGTGTTGAAATCGTTGAGGTGGGTGACTGCATATGCGAAATGTTTGTTGAAGTATTTGAGTTTACAAGTAGTTGTTTGGCAGGTGCCGCCTGCATCTCAATTATGTTCCTATCAGCAGCCTCTAATTTATTCTGAGATTCTGCTTGCAAAATCTTCAATCTTTCTAAATCCTTTAATCTTTGCTTAGTCGATGCTTCAACATTGCCCGCTATTTTCGATATAGGGCCTTCTCTTGATGCGTATGGAATGCTTGAAGGTTCCGCCGACTTTGGTTTCGATTTATGATTAATACTGCCAGCAAAAGGAGATACAGCATACTCGGAAAGTGAACTAATTCTTGAGTTATCCTTTTGCGTCAATTTGGCACTTTTGCGAGCTGGCACTGCTGAAAACGATTGACCACCATAAAAGACTTCACTTTTCCCAAGAACTTTATTACGCAATTCACTTAAACCTCTGCCAGCATTAGCCGATTGCAATTCTGAACGTTTTGACATTTTTCCAAATTCTTGCTTGATATGAAATATGCAACTGTCACATTCACTGAGGTTGACAATGGCATTACAAACTTCTCCGTTGCGCTTAATCGCTTTGCAATTGCCCAAGTCCTTTGACTGGCCAAGTATCATTACTTTTTGTGCCGTGTCGATAGAAAGACAAGCAACATCTTTGCTATCTGCACGTTTTTCAAAAATTGTAGGATTTAAAACTGCTAAACACATGCCCTGGGCAGTTTTCCACAACTCTTTATGAGCTCCTTTGAATAGAAATAATGACAATGTCTTGATTTCACATTTTAAATCAGACAAACGCCATATCGAATAAGGCTGATCTTTTTTACTCATTTGCACTGGACTTTTGTGCACTAAAACGCCGGCAATGACCCAATCTTTTGATAAATCGCCTCTTTGGGTATGAAAGGCTACAGCAGAAAACGCCACAGATTTTCGATCGTTCATACGTTCTTTGAGCAAAGTGCTCGATACTAAAGGATTAATAATACGCAAACCAAACACGGGATCAGTATAAACAGAATTGTTACTAGTGCCTGTGGTCGGTAAGGACTTCATAGCATGATTTCCGGCTTCTTTCAAATTTGTTTTGGATTCTGGTAACTTTTTGAAAGAATCGGTAATAACTGACTGTCTCTTGATGGGATTATGTGGGTTTTTAATATGCATCGATAAAGATTTAGTTGCGCCTAAATTGGCATCATTTTTATCGTTTCTAAGAAATTTGTCAACCTCATAATCAGCCTTTGACTCTTTCGCAGCCAGTTTTTGCTGCTTCAATTTTCTGTTTATATCACAGCCGTATTCATTGTACTTACGTTCCAAAAAATTCTTGATTTCTTCATCGTCGGACGAATCAAGTTCCTCCCTTGTGTTTGCCACATGCTTGTCAATCTCCTTTTGAAGACCCTTGTCTACTTCGTAACCAAACGCTTCGGCAAAAGTGTTATCTTCCGTTATTTGAGGACGAAATTGATTATCATTTTCGGTAAGTAAATTACTTTTTGGTACCTTTTCATTTTCCTGCTCTTCAGCTTCGGCCAGAATTTTTTCAAGGGCCATTATTTCGGTGTCATCGTCTATGGATTCGTCAACAGAATATTTGTCTTGAGGACTCATTGTGCCAAAACTGCTTGCAACTTTCCTGCTACATAAGCGAAAAAAAACTCAACAGAAAAAAGCAAATATTTTGGCGGTTTAAGCATTAGCGACGACATAAAACCGATAAGTTCGATAAAAGGATTGTGTTATCGGCAAACATTTGAAATAGTCACATAGTTGTAAACTATGGTCCTTTTTAGCTTAACAATTAGCAAGGTTGTATAAAATTTCTTTGAAATTATATAAATCTTATGCGATATCGTATGATAAAATATATATGCAGGTTGGTATGAAACATTTCAACACTATTCTGAAACAATTTACAACAAATATTTAGCGAAAAGAAAGTTTGCTAAGACAGTTTGAAAGCTGAAGCGTAGATCATTAATTCAGATACAATGTCCATATATGATGTCATTATGTGATAGTGCTAAAAAGCTATTTATTTACATGCTGTTTTAGAAACTAGACGATGTAAAAACGTCATATACATCAATAACACAAAATTATCATTTTTAAAACTATGAAGTACATAAACATGAAACTTTCTTCAGATGACAGATTACAAGCCAAGCCTAATTGATTGTTGGGTAATTACTACACAGTACTCATTTAGTCAACACTGTTACATATCCTTTTTTGTTTTGACATTTCCATTAAAGGCGCCATGAGCTACATGCACTATCTTTACTCTACTAACACATTGCAATACCATGAATTGCTAAATTTTCCGTCTTCTTTTTGTTCACATTATTTATTCTTATTTTCTTTTGCTATTGCAATTCATCGGCTTTTTTTCTTGTAAATATATTTTTCACCGATTGCCGATTTTATTTGTGATATTTAAGAAACTTTTTTCGGTATGTCACATTTTTGGGCGATTAAAAAACAAAAATTATTTAAATAAAGTAAATTGTAAAAACGGTATGACAAAAAGATAAATATTTCG
This sequence comes from Epicampocera succincta, assembly GCA_932526305.1. Lineage (NCBI taxonomy): Eukaryota > Metazoa > Arthropoda > Insecta > Diptera > Tachinidae > Epicampocera > Epicampocera succincta. Next base: position 51,273,010 of record OW052037.1, on the reverse strand, counting down.
TCATAAATCATCGATTTAATATCTCGAGATCAAAATCCGTATATTGTGAAGTTACTTCGTAAAAAGTCTACAGACTCGTTTGCAAAGAAAGGAAAAATATAGTCCACAAAAAGTTTTGTCGGAATTTTTAACATTTACTGCAGGAGCAAGAATTAAATAAAGCAAAACGAAACAATATATAACACTAAAAAAGGTGGGTCTTAAATAAATAAAAAGTTTATTGGCTTTTAACACAATTTTGCACAAAAGTCCTTTAAAAAAAACTTGTATTCAAGGCCAAAATCCTTTTTTTTTTCTTTTGTGTGAATCCAAATAAACCAATAAAAGAAATAATTTTATTTTGTTCAAATGCTTCATATCAGCAGACGATTATTTATTGCACGTGTTAGTTAATATCACTATAAAATCAGCTTCATTTGGCAAACTAACAAAAATAGATCGCATCAAAACATGTTTAAAACAAATAAATATGAAAAATATGTTAGTTTAGTTTGAAACATTTTTATGAAAAAGATAAGAAATTTACACATGCAGCAGTGGAGAAATAAAAAGCCCACCTCGCAGTAGCACAAAAGCGTATAATTTTAAATGTGCTTTAATAACACAATCCGGTTTTTCTTTCAGAAAAACTAAAAAATTTACATTTCCAAATTACTTTGAAGGCTCAAAGAAGAGAATTTTGTTAATATAACAAAAAATCGATTAATTTATTTTGTTAGTGCATTTACTAATTGTTTGTTATCGCAATCCATTTCATTATCTCACTTTCTAAATACGTTTAATACTTTTTACAGGTCAAGTTAACATTACAAATTCTAAGCTTCGGATAAACTTAGAAACCGGAAAATGAAAAAATATTAATTTTTCTAATGATAACTAAATGTCAGATTGAAATCTGCAACGTTAAAAATCAAGTAAGAAGTGTTTCTTGCAATTTTCACAATTGATTTCTTAACTTTCCTTTATACTGCTTATGCATGTGTACATCTTCTCCAACATTACAACATATAAAAGAATAGATAGATTAAATAATGTGCGTCTAAAGCAAACAAAGTGGTATATTTCAAATCTTGGTAATGTTGGCAAAATAAAATTTAACAAATATATTTTAGATCAATTAACTCCCAGAACCCTAATTTGACGGCCTATCAACTGAGAAAAATAGTAAATTTCTGGGAGCCAATTGGCGTGCTCAGTGGCCTTCTTCCGCAGCTTGCCTTTACCTGGTTGATGTTCTTAAAAAATTCCTACTTTAACTCAGATTATTATTGTCTTCAAAACCTTGCCATTAGTTACCTTCAAGGCACACGTCTTCACTTTATAATTGTAAAAACTCTAGAATGATTAAAGTTTTATTAAATATTAATGTTCTGTCGAAATAGCAAGCACTTCATTTCCTCCTTCCAAACCTACTATCTAAATATTCATTGTTTACTTGCATTTTCATGTTTGCCCTTTTACGTTTGGCATATCCTTTTGAAATAACATTTTTCCCCACGTTGTTTTATGGCATTTCCTGCACAATTTTTGACAATTTTTCCTCTTCTTACAATGATGATACATTAAACACTCTGATTGCTTGAAATTTGGTTGTGTTTCTATTGAGTTCATGTCATTCCTTCGTTTATTTTCGTCATGCTCTTCTGCTGTTACTGCAGCTGCTACTATTTACGTATTTCATGTTTCGACATTTCACCATGTACGAGTATATTTCTATCTCAAATTGCTTTTTCCGTCCATCTGTCTGCCGTTGTGCTTGCCAAAATGTTGTTATTGTTTTCGTTGTTTGCCTAGTTGACCCACTCATATGATGTGTATGAATTTTCTTTATATTTTCATTTATTATTACGGTTAAAAGTCGAACGCAATAGACAAAAAATAATATAACGATTATAGCAAAAAAAGACAAGAAACAAAGAAAACCAAGTGAAAAACAAAAGCTATTCCAATTATTATTTTTGTTTTTTCTTGGTGTCATCACCCACACTCAGATTGATTATATCCACTGATGACATTTGTTTTTTGTTTTGCTTTACAAGTGAAAAATTTTATTTAAATGGTCGCATTAAACGCATAAAAACTCCGAAAATTTATTTACAGAATTTTGTGTAACTTGAAAGCTGTAGTGTCAAATCATTTATTCTTAGTGTCAACTGAAAAGTGTATTTCATATAAATGAAAAATAAATAGTTTATAAAATTAAATTACCAGTGGGCGTAGCATCTTTTATTTCTAAAACAGAAAACAAAAAAATATTGCCATCAGTTAAAAATGTCCGTTTATTTATAATTTTCCATATGTTTAAGTGAAGTAGCATGAGTTTAAAGTTAAAGAGGAAATTGAGTTTTTCAATATTTTATAATCTTTATTGACTTGTGGTGACCCCATTTAAATGCTTATTCTTTGCTGTTTGTATGTTGAATGTTCCTTAGAGTCTTCCTTAAAGTATTGCCGGTTTGTATTTATTACACTTAATTGCACACTTAAATATGTATATATTTACGTACATACATACATATGTACATAAAAAACTATAATAACGTAAGGGGAAAAAATAAAAACAAGCAGTAATTTTTCATACCATATATTTCCATCTCCGATCGCATATTTACATACATAAATCATTTTCACCAATTTATTTCAACCACTTCAAATAATACTCTACTAATTGTTTTTTCTAGTAACAAATTTTAGAAAACTTTTAACTTCTCTACTTATAATCAAGCGTTTTGCATTTGTCATCAATATTTTACGTTGAAACTGCCAATTTATTTGTTATTTATTTATTTTATTTGACTTTAAAGTCTAATAACAGTTTTTATATACATGCATACATACATACATACATATGTAAATATGTATGTATGTATGTATATTACCACTATTTTCACTACTGAAGAAAACTGTAAGTACTAACTACCAGATCCAGGGCATAAAACTGAAATGATTTTGGTTTTTTATTCGCTTTAAAGACGTATAATTTCTAACTGACTGGCGACTAGAGTAGCACCTACGAAAATATGATATATAGGCCTTTTCGTAGGTGCTACGAAATATATCATCAGCAGACAACTATGTATATGTTTGTATGTCACCTTTTCGTAGGTGCTACTCTATTCGTCAGCAGACAACTTTCCTAATCTGAGAGAATATTATTAAAAATAAGCGAATGTTGGTAAAACTTGACAGTATTATTAAGGTTCCGATTTTTAATGCTATTAGATTTGTTTCGGTTTTAAAGAATTAAAAAAAAAAAATACATTTTCTGCAGGAACAACGAAACAGTGTCTATCAATATATACATATGTATGTACATAGCAGCAGGGATGAGGCAAGACATACCTGCTGCGAGGAGTTTCCTAGATAGCTGGAGAAATACAATATATAATTCCTAATAACATCAGTCTTTTTATTTTCCCAAGTCTACTTGCCACTTACTTAATGATAGTGGTCACATAGTTTGATTTTAATTCAGTTTTTTAATCAGTTGACCAAATGTTTGCCAACATTAACGTTCGACATTGTAAACCAGACCAGACTAAATGTTTCTTTTTACTTCTACTTAGAAGTTTTTATCTCATACTTGCTGTTATATTTTTGAATAAACATTTGATAATATTTTGTTTCAGTGCTGCAACAATAAAGATATGAGTGCATCTAACAAATTTCTGTCATTGGAAAATGGTTTGCGCCATGATAAAGTTGCCATATTAGATGCGGGCTCTCAATATGGAAAGGTAGTTATTTCAATTGGAAAGAAAACATTTGCAATATTGTAATTTTTGCAGGTAATTGATCGCAAAGTACGAGAGTTATTGGTTGAATCGGACATTTTGCCATTGGAAATTTCGGCAGCAAGTCTGCGCTCAGCTGGATATCGTGGCATTATTATTTCTGGTGGACCGAATTCCGTCTATGCTGAAGATGCACCGAACTACGACCCAGATATTTTCAAATTAAAAATACCAGTCTTGGGCATTTGTTATGGCATGCAAATGATTAATAAAGAATTTGGCGGCACAGTTGTAAGGAAAAATGTGCGCGAGGATGGTCAGACAACCGTTGAAGTTGAGACATCTTGTCCATTATTCAAGTAAGTGATAAATAAATAAATTTACAATATCGGAGTTTAGTTCGTAAGGCAAATGAATTCAGTTTTTTGAATGTTAAGTACGAAGAAAAAGAAAGCGTTTATTTTATCAGCTTAAATAGTCGCTGATACAGTTCTTCAAGATTAATCGAAAACTATGAACTCTCCAATTTTGTTCAGTTTCTCAACTTGGACTACACGTGGTTTGACAAGTTTTTTTCTGCTTTTGTTTTAAATAACCTGTAAAAATGTATGGATGGTCTTATTGGTAAGAAAGTTTCCACAATGAATAAGGCCGCCGATACGAGCATTTACTTATTTTATTATGACCATGTTTAATGCATTTTTAACATTTCCAGCCGCTTGAGCCGCACTCAAACAGTGCTTTTAACGCATGGTGATAGCTTGGAACGCATTGGTGATAAGTTGAAAGTGGGTGGTAGATCTGCCAGCAACATTATAGCTGCCATTTATAATGAAAACTTAAGAATATACGGCGTACAATTCCATCCAGAGGTAGATCTAACAATTTGTGGCAAAAAGATGCTGCAAAACTTCCTATTTGAAATTTGTGGCTTAACACCGAATTTCACCATGGGCAGCCGTAAAGACGAGTGTGTCAAATACATAAAAGATAAAGTTGGCAGCAGTAAAGTGTTGGTAAGAATTGCATACATAGTAGGAGTTGATCGTTTCTTTTACTCAAATTTTGAAAACAGTTACTCGTTAGTGGAGGTGTAGATTCCTCGGTGTGTGCTGCTTTGTTGCGTCATGCCCTACATCCCAGCCAAATTATAGCCGTTCATATTGACAATGGTTTCATGCGCAAGGATGAGAGCGAAAAGGTAGAAAAATCCTTACGCGACATTGGCATTGACTTGATTGTTCGAAAAGAAGCATACACATTTCTGAAGGGTACCACACAGATTAAGAGACCTGGCCAATTCTCGATTGTTGAAACGCCCATGCTTTGTCAGACCATAAACCCGGAGGAGAAGCGTAAAATCATAGGAGATATTTTTGTAAAGATAACGAATGATGTTGTAGCGGAGATGAAACTCAAGCCGGAGGAAGTCATGTTGGCGCAGGGTACTTTGAGACCAGATTTAATTGAGTCGGCTTCAAGTTCGGCTAGTAAGAAAGCCGACACTATTAAAACACATCACAACGACACTGATTTAATCAGGTAATTGTTTCTTTCACATTATGTATTAATATTTGTATATGAATATCAATATTTAAAATTTTTAGAGAGCTTCGAAATGCTGGCCGTGTAGTAGAACCTTTAAGTGATTTCCACAAGGACGAAGTGAGAGAATTAGGTAGTGATTTAGGTTTACCGGCAGAGTTGGTAGAAAGACAGCCATTCCCTGGTCCTGGCTTAGCCATACGTATCTTGTGCGCTGAAGAGCCATTTATTGAGAAGGATTATTCAGAAACACAGGTATTTATTTTAATGCACTGCAATGATTCATTAAAAATTTCCAACTAATTTCCAACGATATCTTTCAAAGGTTATTGCCCGTGTCATAGTGGACTATAAAAATAAATTTGAAAAAAATCATGCTTTAATAAATCGTGTTACCGGCGCCACAACAGAAACCGAACAAAGAGAACTTATGCGAATTTCTTCTAATTCTCAAATTCAAGCCACCGTTCTTCCCATACGGTCTGTTGGAGTTCAAGGTAATGGCTGCTAGCAGACACTTGATAAGAGATATTGAAAACTTTTTGCTTTTTTCTTATCGTTAAAAGGTGATGCCCGTACGTACAGTTACGTTGTAGGGCTTTCAAGCTCCCACGAACCCAATTGGGATGATATGATATTTTTAGCTAAATTAATTCCTCGTATACTACACAACGTCAATCGAGTTTGTTATGTCTTCGGTGAGCCGGTTCAATATCAGATCACAGATATCACCCATACCACTCTTAATAATTATGTAATTAAACAGCTGAGGCAGGCAGATGCCATCGCTAATGATGTAAGTAATTGCAAAAGTATTCTGTACTTTGCTAATGACACAAATATGTCGGTATATTGAAATTCTGCATTTGACCGCTAATTTTTTTTGCGACTGCTTGGTTTCGAACAATTTACTTTCGTGTATTGCATACGTTCAAATAAACGAAATGTATTAATTTTACAAGGCGATAGCACAGCGGCTGATGATTATATATTATATGTATATAGTTTGAATGATGTGCCAATACGCATTTTTCAATTTTGCCGAAAAAACTAGAGATTGTGTTGCCAGAGAGATGGCAACGTTAAAAAATAACTTTTGTCGTGTCATTGAAACTGTTACAAAGCCACATTTAGGGACTTGGACAACATTTTAAAATCCAATATGATCAAGTAAACCTGAAAATATTTAATAAGTATTATAATAAGTATCGGATATTAGTCCATGTCAAAATATAACTATTTGGTATTAAAAATTTATTACGGCAATTTGAATCCTCACTAGTTTATAAATACTTCTATTGAAAGGGGGCAACAAATTAGCTGAAAATAATAACAAGTTTGAGTGCTTTTTGTTGTTTTCAATATACGATTATGCACATAAACCATAGAATAAAATGTATTTTTTAATATGCAGACTGTGTGTTAAAAACTTTAGGGATTAAAAAAAGGATTAACTAGAAAAAAGTGCCAACTGTGCTGTGTAACATTTATGATTATTAAAACTTTAAATAAATAAAAAACTAACACATGTTCACATCTAATTTTAGGTAATAATGCAAGCTGGACTTTATCGGAAAATATCACAAATGCCTGTCATTCTCATACCCGTTCACTTCGACAGAGACCCAACAAATCGTGCACCCTCCTGCAGTCGATCGATTGTTCTAAGACCATTTTTAACCAGCGATTTTATGACTGGAGTACCGGTTATTCCAGGCTCTGAGCAACTACCACTTCCAGTAAGTGTAATCTCATTAGGTTTAGAGATAAAAGCGACTCAAAGTGAATTTTTTAAATTCATAAGATAAATTCTTATGATTTGCCCAAATCCACCTTTAAATTGCCCAGACTGAGTTGAGATAACAGAGATATTTTATGTATATTGGAGCGACCCGCTGGAATAGAATATATATTATTCACCAAGATTCGCCAAGACCGTTGCCAAAGTGGAATGTGCTTGAAATTTTTTAAGTTATTTTTTCAACAATATTTAAAAAATACTTGTTAATTTGTCTTTTTGAACGTGGCTTTGTTTAAGTGTACACTGAACAACTTTGTTCAAAAATGCTTGAATTTATGAAAAGTCGCAGTATTTATAAAATATTTCTTTGCGTAGAAAGTTACTTTCATATGCCAAATCAAACAGCAAACAAATTTTTGTGTTTATTTGGAAAGGGGCGCCACAAGAGCACAGTCGCTCCAATATTGTTGTCATTGCAGCTTTTAATAATATTTTATATTTCATAATGATCAGGTGCTTCGCAATATGGTACAACAAATTTCCAAACTAGACGGAATCTCAAGAGTTCTGTATGACTTGACTTCGAAACCACCGGGTACTACAGAGTGGGAATGATTAAATCAAATGCATATGCTCTTTACCCTCGCTGCAGCTACAGCCGTTGCCGCTACCACCGCCACAACAATTTCAACACAACAACAACAACAAGTGCTAATAATATAAAGGGCAACAGACAGAAACATTATTATGATTATAATGTTGCAAATAATGTTGAAAAATGTTGTTTTTTTATAATCCAAAATACCAAACAAATCGAAAAGCAAATGTTTTACATGCAAAACATTTGTTCCAAAAACCAACATTAAGAACTCAACTAATAACAGCAACTTGAAATTCTTTTTTCGTTCATTTAACGTCAACAAAAACAACAAAAGAATTGAATGTAAGGCTGGTGTTTAAATTTTATACCCATAAATGAAATAGTTTTTGTTTTAAGTTTTCTTAGAGTCGGTATTATTGTCTAAGGAGTTGCACGTGTCTTCTTTAAGTTGACACAATTTATTGAAATACTTGAAATAATTATTCAATATTAAATTAAAACTGTATCAAAGAAAATTTTACTTTTTTCGGATATAATAAATGATAAAATATTAATTTCTCCCTTAACATGTGTTAATGTTGGCAAAATTTATAAATACGCCCCTTAAACAATTTTTCCTTAAAATTTGAATTATTTTTGTTGCTTGTGTAATTGTAATTTATTTTCTCAGTTTTATTATTTTTTTTTATTTTTTTTGGCCATATAATTTTTCGTTTTGAAAACTTTTTTGTGTAAAATAAAATCTATTAAATAATAATTAAATAAATAGAAGAAAGTCTGCAAAGAACATTAATATGAAAGAATTTATATTTTTAACAGCAAAATTAATCATTTCATATTTTTCACACGTACTCTCTAACAAATGAAAAATAAAACCAAGTTTTAAATAAATTACAAAAACTAATAGCTGAAACAAGTTTATAAACTATAATTTCAATTTAAAATTAACAAAACTCAATTGTTATAAAACGTCATAAAGTTTATTATATAAATAAAAATTAAAAGAAAAAAAAAAATAAATTAACTTTACGTAATATATACTTGTATATGTATATTAAATATATATATAAATATATATATATAGTTGATGACAAAAATATATGTAAACATTCATCAAAATACTTGAAATATTGATAATTTAAGATAAAATAAATTATGATGAATTCGAGGCAAAAATTAAAAACGATTACAAAATATGTATGATTAGATGTGCTGCATTTTTAAAACGAAATGAATACAAACAAATATATAAATAAATATTTAAAGCCTATGATATAAACCATATTTTAAAAGAACAATAAATGAAACACTCATTAACAAAACTGGTGAATTAGAGGGCTCTTAAAGATTACATACATACATACATACATACATACGTGCGTGCGTGCGTGCGTGCGTGCGTTTTCTAATATTCGCAAGACGTTTGGAAACTGTCAAGTTTTTCTTTTGGCAGGCGGGGGCTTGCAGTCGTCTTGCTAATTGCCAAGCACTCACGTATGTGATGAAACCAACCCCTTTGTGATCTAAAATCGTTGGAAAAATGTAAAAAGTTGTGGTCTTGCTTTAGATCGAAATCGCGTTAATTTTACATTTTCCATTTTCCATTCTATGAAAATGCTAGAAGAAAAATGTGATGATGGAAAATGGCATTTGTGTTGTTTTTACCATTTTATACAAAAAATTGATCGATACGGGGGGGTTTGGGTTCAAGATTTAAGAATATGTGAATGATTTGTGCTTAAGTAAAACAGACTTAGTCCGTGTTAAAATTAGTATTTAATTGTTGTTTGTTTTAAACAAGAATTGCCTCTAGAGTGAAAAGTCGAAAGTGAAGTGGTTATTAAAAAACAAGTCATCCTAAAACTGCTGTTTCAGCGCTTATCCTTTATAACTTACCTCAACTGCCGCTGGCTAAATGCGGCAAATAACAATAAGAACACCAATTGAAATATGAAATTGATAGTTTTTGGGTCGCATCTAAAAACCATTTTATAACTTTTTAATCTAGAATTTCATTTGAAGCCGGTGCGTTTTTCGTCACGGAAATCAGCATTTGTGTAAAGCAAAATGAATGCGAAAAGAAAAATGTGTGTGTATGTCTGTATGTGTTTAGTCAAAGTGAATTTAAAATTTCAAACACTTATTTCTTACTCCAAATTAACAACAAACATTTTAACGTTTTCCTGAACAGATACGCTGATGTTGGATTAACTACAGCTCCAATCAAGCAATTTATCAGAAATTTCAATTAATTGAAGCTTCTTTTTTTAATATCCAAACTTATTAGTCTGCGTTTCCATTGCGTTATCAGTTCAAGAATCCAAAAGTGGCGTAATAAGAGCAGAGTACGTTTAAACCGGCTGCTGGAACCGAAAAAGTAAGTACTTAAAAGTTTAATTTTAGTGCAAAAAGATAGTGATTTAATAAATTAAATAGAAACACTGAAAATGTTGACACGTATTTATATCAATAAGTAACGTTTGGTATAAAAGTTGTTTGTTGTTTTAATATTTTATTTTAAGTTTTACATTAAATATTAGACAATTATGAAAGTATGTATGTATGTATATATATTTTTTGACAGCTTAAAATAGTCAATCATAAATAATTTGGTTTTTGTCCAAAATGAACTTGTCTCACTTTCGCAGCGAAGGCTTCATAGGGAAGTTTTTTTTTTGCAAAATAACATTTTTGACTAAACAAATAATTGAAAAACATATTCTAGCAGGTGGTTGTTCGACAGTTGCACCAGTTTAAATCCAAATAAAACAAAGATATTTATTTGTAATATCAATGAAACGAACTTTTTAGATATGTTTAGATATGATTTCGGTCACGTTACGCGTACAATGTATAACACCAATTTTCGCAAAACTTGTCCAGCGTTTGCGGCCGTCTTTCGCCAATAACTCTTCGACTGTTGTTTTCCCATTATTCAGTTGGACTCTGGTTTATGGACGTAGACAAGTGACTTTACATAACCCCAAATAAAATAATCCAATGTGAGGTTAAATTACACGATCTGGGCGGCTAATTAATTGAAGTCACGTAATTGTGGTTTCATGGAGTAAATCGCTTATAGTGATTTGACAGGCAGCAAGATTAATGCCAGCTAATTGAGCGGCCACAAAATGCCTAAACATGTCCTTTTACAGTCCACCATTGACAGTTTTTGACGACATATGGCTTCTCCAGCCCATACATCGCACCAAATTGTCATTTTTTGTGGATGTAATGGCCAAAACTGGACTTCATGGCAGTTTGAATTTTTGAATGGCAGGAAGTTCATTATCAATTGTCGAACAGAACCACTATTTTGATCAAGAAATCGGTAGCATTATTAAGTCTATCCGTAATGAAGTGTCGTGTGTAATGTGTATATAAATGTGTTGAATGTGTAATAAAATGAAGCAGCGTTGCCAACTCATAGTTGTGAACCTCGAAAAAAAAACACCCAATACTATTGAGTCAATGACTCTTTTTAAATTTTAACCAGTATTTGCTTAAAAATGAAGAGAACTAAAAACTACTGTTATATAGTAGCAAAATGAGAATCAGTTCGGGGTTTTGCTCTTTCGAATTGAGTTTGTTTTTTTCAATATAAAAACCTAAAACAGAGTAGATTTTTTAAGGCAAAAAAAAAAAAAAAAAAACGCAAACAAAAAAAAAAAACAAACAAACATCAAATAATGGTGTGAGAACTGCAAAGTACTGCAGAGTTTTAAAACATTTACAATATTATTCTATCACTCTTGCATTTTAATCTTTGGATAACAGAATTTTTATATCACTTTCTGTGAAGATACGAACATTTATATCAGACACTGTTAAATATTTCATTAAGATGCCAAAAAAAACCCTGTAATTTCACCTGGTCGTTGTGAATAAATTTGATTGTATCAAAATGGATTTAGGCGATCCAAATATAGCACCATTAAAAGTTTTGGGAGCCGGCACATTTGGACGTGTGTTCCTTTGCAAGCATCGTGGTAACCAGCTGGTTTGTGTCAAACGTATCATCGTGCAAAATGCCAAACAAGATATGAAAATGATCATGGAGGAGGCAAGACCACTTAATAAAATCAAAACGAAATAATTTAAAGTCTGTAATTTTAATTTAGGTGTATATCATTTCGCAGCTACGACATCCGAACATTATACGATTTGTTGGTTCCTTTGTTCATGCCGGCACCGTAAATATCATAATGGAATATGCTCCGAATGGCACACTGGCGGACATGATCAAGAAAGTGCGCCCTGTAGGATTTTCCAGCGCGAACATTTTGTGCTACTTCTCCGACATTCTTATGGGCCTTGAGTACCTGCATATACGTCATGTATTTCATCGCGACCTCAAGCCGGCCAATTTACTGATCGATAGAAGCAATCATATAAAGATTGCAGACTTTGGCATATCTCTAATACACTCTCCGAACAGGGCTTGCGCTAATGGATTTGGCACTGCACTGTATTCGGCTCCCGAAATTTTGCGCGGCGAAAAATATGATTACAAGTCGGATATTTGGTCACTGGGTTGTATACTGTATGAAATGTGTATGGGCCACAGTCCATTTTCACAGGCCCACGACATGCCCGGTTTGATGTATTTAATTAAAGTTTTGACGCCCCAAAAACTGAATTGCAGTTTCATACGCAATAAATATGGCTGTCTGTGGGCGAAGCTGTGTGAAAAAATGATAACGCCCAGTTTACAACAGCGCATTTCACTAACCGATGTATTGTGCATGGATCCAGTTTTGACCCTGTGCTATTACAACAAGTATTTTGATTACAAGTACTAATCTAGTGCAGTGCAAAATGTTATTTGTTTTTGTGTTCCGTGTAAATTTCGCAACTCAATCAATTGTTTCCCGTTAAGCTACACTTCGCCTTTTCCAGTTGTAATTCACCCAGCGTCCACTGTAATTCAGACTACGTAATTTTAATGCACAAAGTGTCAGTTGCAATTCAAAAAAGCCAAAAAAAATTATATGTATGGAAATGTTATAAAGAAAATCATCTGAAAAAAATTTTGACCATAAATTATACGCCTACAAAACTTTGAATTTTTATTTAATTAGAGTAATTTCCAGCACATGAAAAGAAATGCTTTTGGAAGCAGGACTTAGATCCTGCCTTAAATTAACAGGCAGCGAAACGAAGCCAGATGTTTTCTCACAATCTAACACTATTTTGCTGAGTAGGCGGCTATACGCTAAAGGATCCAACCCTTTCTAAGAGCCCTGTCATTGACTGCACTTGCAAGACTCTAAATATTATTACCCGCCACTTTTAAGGAAAACAGTACAGCCTTTTTATATAAGACCACATCCGGTACTGGACTCTGCTTTTTATATTTTCAAATGTTTCAAATGTACAAAAAATGGAGATGCGGTCCCTGTTAATCATTAATAAATAAATATACAAATAAAAAGTTGAACCGTAGTTGGGATTTACAGCTGACAATTATTTTCCCAGAATTACATTATAAAACAGGCATTTGCTTATTTTTTGTTCAACGCTGTTCTAAAAATAAACCCGCTTTCAATCTGGTTGTATCCAGCAGATTAAGCTCATCTGCTCGTCGTTGGCGATAATGCGACAATGCAACAAAGTCGGCGGACAGAACAAAAGCGACCAGCGCTAGAGACAAAATGAATTGTGTTAACGAACAGTATCAGGCAAAGATTGTGGCCTGGCAGGAAGTTGGTTAACATAAAGGACTGCATTTCGAAAACATGCAATTTTGAACGAACAATTCTTTTAGGTGTGACTTTTCCCTGACGGATTTTTTTTTAAAGTCCTGCGAATATACCAAAAATATTTGCTATTAAAGTCATTACATTTTAAGTCTTAATTGCATAATACAAAGTGTTTAGATTTTGTAGCAGCAAAATACTTGCAGTAACAAAGAGTTCTGCTGTGACTATTTGTCAGGTTTACACTTAATGCAAAAAAAAAGTTTACAAAAATAACTTGGTTTTGTTTTTGTTGACTTTAAAATACCAGGTCTGTTCAAAAAAGACAAATTTCCATTTCTTGCAAAAAATATTTCCATTTCGTCACCTTTTGGTGCCTTTTCTGGTGCAAAAAAAAAGTTTGCTGGTAGATTAACTTCTGAACGGACTGCAGTAATTCAGAAAGTGACAACTGAAGCTCTAAATTGATACATGGGCCCTCTATTGAATATCAAAAATCTCTACACACACACACACATCTCTTCATTTTAATTTAGTGGACAAAAACTTTTTTGCCTCTTCCTTCACTTTTCACTAGGAAAAGTTTGCTGGGTGGATAACTTTGCAACTGTCGTAATTCCGAAAGTGATAACTGATTCTGTGTGTAAAACTTGTATGGCTTATATGGAATTTGATGGGCAGAATGTTTTCTTTTCTTTCAAGAATATTAACAAAAGCAAATCTAAATCAGCTGTTTTCTCGCGAAAACGCTTGTGGTTTGCAGAACAGCATCATTTAGTTGGTGTGATTTTAAAACGGTTGGTGATTTAATATTCACAATATTAAAGACCTGTATGTTTCTTAAAGTGCCAAAGTATCTTTTAATACGCTTAAAGTCTCGCACATACTGCCTATCATTAAGGCACATTGACATCCCGCTTTCTTAGAAACCAATCTATACAATTAAGCGTTTTCATCACGGTTCTATGAAACCGTATAAATAAGTCGGTGAACTGCATTTTATAATTGACATCAAACGAGTTAATAAGCTGGCGACTTAGGAAAGAAGAAAATAGAGAGGCTTGTTTTCATAGTAACCAAATGTGTATGTAAATATTTTTTGTAGCTGGTGGTTAGACGCTTCCATTGCAGTTGAATGTTCACGCAGATAAGAAACACGCGAAAGTTCCCTCCCAATGACTAGACAATGTACTCGCAAGCCTAAATATCGCAAACACCGATACTATTCAAATAAGTAACATAATGTATGCAAAATAAAACTCAGTTGTGGTTTAACTCAGTTCCAGTTTGGTTCTGGTGCTCAACGACAATTAAATTTTAAGCCGGTCAGTCAATTGTGTTCTTTGTGTGAAATCTTTCTGTTGTTTCTTACACACACACACACACATGTAAATGAAAATAAATGCTGGTGGATAAACAAACTTTTGCAGTAAACAAAATAAAAACACAACAATTGTGATAAATTCGATCAACAAAATAAACAAATAAGACAATATCGAATCGGAATCGGAATCGGAAACGGAAATTTACTAAAAAATCATGAAGCAAACCTTGAGTTTAGCTTTAACATTCGTACAGATCTGCGTATTTGTAAACGCCGACGGGTGAGTTTGAAAGTTTTGCAATAAACAAAAAAAAAAAAAGAAAAAAATAGTAACATTTTTTTAATCACATTCTTTTTGTAATTCATGCAAAATTTTCAATTTGTGTTAATGGATGTGCGTAGTAGTTTCGTCTATATTCAAGGTCAAAACAAGTTTTTCCCCGACAAACACATCTACGAAATGTATTCGTACAGTGAAGTGTAAAACAGAGCACACAAACTATTGTTGGCCAAACACTTTCAAGCTCTACAAATTAGATTTTATATATATGTACAGCTTATCCGATATTGTGTAGCATGAATTTTTTATTTCGATTCATATACGTACATATTTAAAAATTAAATAGTTTCTTAAAAGCGTCAAAGATGTGCTGAATTTTTGTCGATTTCATATTCCAAGTTTCGTTTCATTCACTACAGTTCAAAAACAAAAACACAAGTTTTGTGGTAAAAGGTTTAAAAAAAAAAAAAATTAAAAATAAATCAACCAACAAGTTTTATAAATCTTAATAAAGAAACTGAACATTTTTGCCAGCCACTTGCATTATGTAGAAGCCGTCTCTTTCCATACAAATTTGTGGTCAAATCAGTCCATAAATTCTCTACGGCCATTTTGTCCCTTTCGTTATCAGGGATGGTTTTTCACAAACAGAATTAAGGCTTTTCCATGTACAATCATTTGACAAAAAATTATCTGTTTTAAATTTTTGATAAAATTTTACTTATATTTTTGTTATACAGTTTTTCTTTTCGCTAAAGTAAAAAAGAAGCGGTCGAAAAATTAATTTAAACTGGCATTATCGAACTGCGTCACATATTAAAAACGTCTTTTCCTGTAATGAAACGAAGTGGAATATGAAACCGGTACAACAAATCGTGACAAAGAAGAAAGAAGGGTTTTATTCAAATGAATGAAATTAATATATAGTAAATAGTAAAAATACACTTTCATTTGAGAACATTTAATTTTTTTTCTTTAGCATTTTTCCTTAAGATTTGAACAAATAGCCTTGATAATGACAACAAATGTGAATAAAGTTTGGTTGACATAAGAATGTTTCAGATGGTCACACACTTCTACATACTATATTTCATTTGGAACTATTTCAGGTTAACGATTATTTTTGAATTTAGAAAATGATAAAATAAAAACTGTGGTAAATTTCAAACAATAATTATTGCCAAATAAACCAAATTAAAAACTAAACTGTTATACAAACAAAAAAGAGTAAATTTCTTTGATAATTTCAAAGCCAGTTTTTGTTATTTCGCTTGTTTTGTGAGCCACTGCCAGTAACTTTTAATATCACACAACCACAACAAAGGAAAACATACAAACATGATAAGGGCAACATCTGAACATGTTAAACTTCAAAGAACAATCCAAACAATAATATTAAAAATTGTAAAATTTACAGATCACAGTGGGCGGCAGAAACAAAATGGTTTTAAAACATTAATTTTTCAGCCGCAGCAAAAACATTAAAAAAGTTTAATGAAATGAAAAATACTCCCGACTAAATAAAACTGGTTTTCAGGAAATGTTGAAAATGAATCGATGTATATAAATGGGTTCTGTTTGAAGCGTTTGAAGCTTCTTTTCTTTCTTCGTCTCTACTCTAAAATGTCAGTAAAAGTTTATTCCACATTTAGCTGGCAGTAACTGCAATCAAATTGACTTCTTAATGTTCTGATTTACTCTCAAAATACTATATATGTATGTACGTATGTATCTACGTTGACACTTAAGGTATAATTATGCGAACGTACACTTAAGATAACGTTACGTACGTTCGTTTTTGAGCCTACCAAAACTATGCAAACGCCTACCGACATTAACTGTCGCGTTGCCCGAACGTGTCAACCTGTATAAAATAGATTTTACGAAGTGAAATTCGTAAGTCAAGGCTGGCGGCATTCACATGACTTAAATAGCAATGCGGCACATTTGCCCATTTTCGCTACTTTTGAATTGATATCATTTTCGTTCATAAAAGTAATACATAATTGATTAATTGTAATACGAATTTTAATAATAAAAATAATAATAATGATAACAACAACAACAACAACAAATAATAATAAAAATAGCAACAACAACAATTATAATAATTTTAATAATAAAAATAATTATTTCGATAATAAAAATGATAATGTAGAAATTACATTGTAAAATATTTTATATTTCTCCAAGTCAATTTAGCATCTACTTTTTCCAATTTCACATGTTCGAAAATAACTTAACTTTGCCCATCATTATGCCGAAAAGTTCGGAAAAAAATGTTTTGTTTGTTTTATTGACGCCTGCCTGTATATATTTAGGAGCTAAAAACTTGGTTATTTTGTATTATTTAAGTTTGTAAATAAAACCAATAATTTACTATTATTACGAGTGTTTTAATTCTGTGGCCACCACTGTACATACATAGTATGTACGTGCGTCGGAGTGCACTTTGGCATTAGAAGATTGTTTCTTTTACACCGCTAAAATCTACTTAAGCCTGCGTTTATGTAGTTTAAAAAAGTGATTTTATTTTTCATATGGAAAAGAAATTTTGAAAAATGGTCCACAAGCGACAAAAAAAAAATTATTTGGTTATCCATTTTTTGGCGGGCACATTTCGCACTTCCTCCCATTTATATAAAGGGTGGTTAAATTTCAAGGGCCGATGTTGTTTTTGAATAAAACACAAACTATTTAGGAAATTATTGTAATTTTATTTTATTATGATGTATTGGTATTACTCAATTATGTATGGAACAAAATATCGGCCAAATGGGCGCCGCGACCTCGGCGGCACACCTCCATCCGATGGTCCAAATTTTCGATGACGCTGAGGCATAATATAGGTTCTATGCCGTTAATGTGCCGAATTATCTGATCCTTTAGGTGTTGAATTGTTGCTGTCTTATCGACGTACACCTTTTCTTTCAAATAACCCCAAAGAAAAAAGTCCAACGGTGTCAAATCACATGATCTTGGCCGCCAATTGACATCGCCATTACGTGAGATAACACGGCCATTGAATTTGTTGCGCAAAAGAGCCATTGTTTCGTTAGCTGTGTGGCAAGTGGCACCGTCCTGCTGAAACCACATATCGTCCACATCCATATCTTCCAATTCGGGCCATAAAAAGTTCGTTATCATCTCACGATAGCGAACACCATTCACAGTAACTGCCTGACCGGCCTCATTTTGGAAAAAATACGGCCCGATGATGCCGCCAGCCCATAAACCGCACCAAACAGTCACTCTTTGTGGGTGCATTGGTTTTTCGACAATCACTCTTGGATTCTCATTCGCCCAAATGCGGCAATTCTGTTTATTGACGAATCCACTGAGGTGAAAATGTGCCTCATCACTGAAGATGATTTTCTTCGAAAATTGATCATCCACTGTTGCCATTTCTTGCCACCATTCTGCCCATTCACGACGTTTGGAATGGTCAAGAGGCTTTAGTTCTTGAGCCAATTGCACCTTGTAAGCGTGTAAATGCAAGTCTTTATGCATAATGTTCATCAACGACGAGCGTGAGAGGTGCAATTGTTGGGAACGACGACGAGTTGAGGTGGACGGCTCTTCAGCCACACTATCGCGAACAGCAGCAATATTTTCTGCAGTACGAGCTGTACGAGCATGCACTGGTGTTCTCACATCTTCTAGAGACCCGGTTTGCTCGAATTTTTCCACGATTTTTGCGATTGTACGCACATTTGGACGATGGAATTGACCAAAAAAATTACGAAGTGCACGATATGCATTTTGAATTGAACTCCCATTTTCATAATAAGTCTGGATAACTTTAACACGTTGTTGGATTGTGTATCTCTCCATGGTTTAAATTGAGTAAGTCTGAAATAGAGAAATGTCAAATAAAATTCGGAAAAAAACTTGGCGTTTAGGTGTGGTTCACATTCAACATCGGCCCATACAATTTAACCACCCTTTACATTTGTACTAGACTAACCCTGTGCGCTTTGCTGCACCGCCCAAACGCCCGTTAAATAAACTTAAGTGGACCTCTTCCTAACTTTAAAAATTGCTCCTCCAATGACGGAAGTTATTTGATAATCAGTTATGGGAGAGAGCAATTTGCGGCTTTATCATATATAACAATATTAAAATTGTCTAATATTATTATATATATAATATATATGTAATAATTTCTCATATATATAATATATATATATATATAATAATATTATATATAATAATATTAAAATTGCAACAAGATGCACTTGATTAATTTTATTAATTTGAGAAATTATTACATGTTTTGTTTGGCAAAATTCTTTTTCGTATTATAGGTTTTTTTGCTGTCGTAGTTTTGGTTCAATAAGATTTTTTATTAAATGTAGTTTTGCATTGAAATATGTATCTGCTAAAAATAAATTTTCGTTTTATCTTGACTTAAGCTGTTATGGTAACATTCCACAGATATATCAGATAAATAGGATTATTATACTCGTAAAAGTAAAGTATTTATTTGGCCGGAATTACATACGTTCGATTATCGTACAAGTTTTTCAAAGAAGTTCGAGAAGATATGAGAATCGTCGAACTACTGTTAAGGAGGGCCTGAGGATGTCGGCACATTGTTGGCGCCAAAAATTTGCTCACAAGTCGGCCTATCAGCCGAGGCATAACAATCAGTTATCACTATTAATATACATATATCGCAATGAACCTCAGCGAATAGTTTGCTTTAAAGTTTCATGGACATCCTGATAATTAAAAAGAAATTCCTTCTAAAATATTTTTTTTCTTTTACAGTTTTTACTCCATTGTGGCGCCCGGCACTCTGCTGTCTAATCATGATTATTCAGTAAGTGTCACTTTGCACGAGAATTCCGAACCGTCTGTTATAAATGTAGGGATAGTAGGACCAGCATATAATGAAACGAAAACTGTCCATGTTGGCCCCGCACAAACAGAAGCGGTCAACTTTAAAGTGGCTCAGCTGAAGAACGGCGATTATAAGCTTGAAACGGAGGGTATTAAGGGCTTGATATTTAAGAACTCCACCAGTTTGATTTTTAAGAATAAGGAACCCAAAGTTTATATACAAACCGATAAAGCTACCTACAAGCCAGGCGATTTAGTGCAGTACCGCATTGTGGTCTTGGATGAAGAAACCAGACCTGCTAAACTGGAGAAGCCTTTGAGGCTGGGCTTTAAAGATGGTGCTGGCAACGTTGTCAAGCAAATTAATGACATAAAGTTGATGAAAGGCGTTCACAGCGGTGAACTGCAATTATCTGAACAGCCAGTTTTGGGTAGTTGGATAATGGAAGCTACCTTGGGTCCGCATGAAGATGACACAAAAATTGAGAAGAAATTTGAAGTGGCCAAATATGTTTTGCCCAAATTCAGTGTCGATATAGAGACAGTTAAGGATATAGCTTACAGTGATCCTCTTAAGATTACAGTGCGTGCGAAATACACGTACGGTAAACCGGTTAAAGGTCAGGCCACCGTTAAAATAGATGCTAAAAATGGTCAAACCAGGTCTGAAAAAGTTATTGACGTGGACGGCAAGGGCCACATTGAATTTGATTTGTCTAAAGATCTCGATTTAGAATTTCTTGAAGCCGATCGTCGCAACGGTTATTATACATATATTTACGAACCGCCAGTCAATATTTTAGTCATTATGACAGAAGAATATACTGGCAATAAGCAAAATAAAACTGCCACGATTAATTTACACCGTTCACCCTACAACATTGAAGTACCGAATAACATCTATCAATATACCGCCAAGAAACCTTTTGAGTACAAAGTGTTCATTAAAAATCTTGATGGATCACCGGTTCGAAACAGCAAAGAGATGGCGAAACTTATAATTGATAGACAACACAGATACTCTTACATGGCTGAAGTCTCCGACAAAGGCGAATTTGTTTTCACAAGCGGACTCGATGAGAATGGCATGGCGTTGTTTAAGGTTACTTTGCCTTCAGCCGACTTCTATTTCAATGTAAGAGTAGTGTACATCGATCAAATAAGAAGACTGCCCGGTTTGAGGGGGGGTAGCGAAGAGAAAGATGCTTCAGAGGACAAAAAACCCAAGGATGACGAAGATGTGGGCCCGTTGAAGTTGGTTCAAAAAATAGAAAAGTAAGAACTTTTAATACAACAGAAAACTTAATTAATATTTTTTCCACTAATACATATTGACGCTAGCGTTGGCACTAATTAAAAGTACTATTTGACAGAAGGGGACGGTAAACTGACAAAATCAAAAATTTGTTGGAAGTTTTTTTTTTTTTTTAAGTTTTCACAATTGGATTAAGTACAATCGAACGAAGTAAAATCATTTAAACACACTGAGCAAAAGGGGCAATACTTACAAAAACAACAACAACAGAATTTCCAGTGTTGTTTTGTAATTATTGTATAAAAATTTAACCGCTTTCGCACACTGATTGTTTATTTTAAAATACAGCTGTGTTTTCTAAAAACGGTTTAGAAAATAAAAGATTAACGTATTCTACTCAATACATTTTGCACTTTTGCGATAAAGTTTTGTTCATTCCACTGACATTTCTGGCAAATCTTAATATTTGTATTATCAAGTAAAAGGCCGACTATTGTTATTACTTGTTAGTTGACTAGAAATGAAAACGTTTTGAATCAGCTGTGTTCAAGTGAGTGGAAAAAACAATTTCCCCTAAAGGACCTAAGGAGTTATGAAGCAGAAAGAATGGTTGCCTAAGAAAATGTGGCAACTTAAAATATAAAACTTCTCGGGGATTGTCTCCACAGAAACCTACCGCTCACGTTTGCATTAAAGAGGGGAAATAGCTTTGGGCCGTTATTACTGCTTAGTGTGGTTTATCGGATGGATAACTGAGGGACAAGTTGCCAGGAAAATAATCCTTCCAGTAACTTTTAAGAGGATTTTGTATTTCAATTTGCCGTTTTTTGATTTTATAATATATTTACATATGTATTTAGTTTTTCCACCGATTTAAACACAACCAAACTGCTATTTTTTAATGTTGAGTTTAAAAATTGAACTTAATAATAACCCTTCAACAGTGTCACACATTAAGAGGTAATAATGAAAAACTACTAAAGGCCAGTTAATCGTTCACTTCTGCTAAAGGTAACTTTAACTAACACACACCTTATCGGCAGGTTTAAATAACAGCCCCAAGAAGATTTTTGCAATTCCCTTTTTGTATTTTATAAATCTGTGCCTATTTATTTTATTTTGCCATTTTAGACCTCGTCTGGACGAAGATGTTGTTGTTGCAGTTAAATCCAACGAAGATATGCCCTACTATGTCTATAGTATTGTAGCCCGCGGCAACATCATTAAACAAGAGCACATCAAGTTGCCGGAAAACGTCAAATCACATGACATTAAATTTAAACCTTCATTTAGAATGGTGCCCCAGGCCCATTTGTTTGTCTACTTTGTGCGTAACGGCGAATTGAAGTTTCAAGAGTTGTCACTTAGCTTCCCTAAAGAGTTCCTCAATAAGGTTGGTAATGCTGCACTGTATGCGAGAACATAACCTAAAATTTTAATTCCTTTAAGATTGAAATCACTGCGCCGAAACAAGCTAAGCCCGGCGAGGAAGTAACTTTGAATATCAAAACAGATCCGGAATCATTTGTCGGCCTGCTGGGTGTGGACCAAAGTGTTCTTTTGCTGAAAGCTGGCAACGACTTGGACTCCTCTCAAATTTTAAATGACTTGAGTTCATATGATACCTCAACACCTTCCATTAGAGGTTATGGTGAATATCCTGGCCGAAATTCGGGCTTAGTTACTTTGACCAATGCCAACTATCCTTTCTCCACGGGTAAGTTTTGCATTGACAAATTTCAAAAATCTTTTAACGTTTAATTTACTCCAAAATCTACGAAATGGCCAAATCATTGATCCGGGTAATTTCACTACGAAGATGATTTGTTGTATGTAAACGATGCCGACGTACTATATCCTGAATTGGAATTTTTGATAGAAAATAGATTTGAAAGCGACGCAGCAACTGTCACTGATGTTGCGGTTAGCTCAAAAATACGTCGTGATTTTCGCAGCGTATGGATCTATAACATACTAAATAGGTTGGTTCGATTTTCCCTAGTTCTCTGAAAAACCGGGTGTTGGCACTTTTTCTTCTTTTTTTTTTTAATAGTATGAAATAAATGGGTGTGAAGATAAATTTTTAAATTGTTAACCCCAGACTCAAACCTGCAATATTAACATACCTCTGTTAATTAAGTAGCAGGACTCTGTTAAGCCTAAAAAATTTATATTTTGCAATGAAAATGCATTCAAAACTAAAAAATTAATAATAATTATATTAAAAAATAAAATAATATATTTCTAAAAAAATATTCTATAAAATACAACCATAAAAATCTAAAATCAACGCACTCATTACGGAAGACTGTAAAAACTTTGTTGAAGAAAGTTCAAGAAAATTCTTGGAAATAACGGCAGATGGGCGAAAAAAAATTATTGGAGAACATTCCTCAGGCCATCCCTATGAATGTCCAATATTCAAAAGTGTGTTTTTCTGAAAATAGGAAACATTTTTTCAAATTTCGACTTTTGAAATTTTAAAAAGGACTTTGCTTCTTTTTTTGAAAATGGAAGGAGATGGGCGAAAAAAAATTATTGGAGAACATTCCTCAGGCCATCCCTATGAATGTCCAATATTCAAAAGTGTGTTTTTCTGAAAATAGGAAACATTTTTCCAAATTTCGACTTTTGAAATTTTAAAAAGGACTTTGCTCCTTTTTTTGAAAATGGAAGGAGATGGGCGAAAAAAAATTATTGGAGAACGCTCCTCAGGCGAACCCTATAAATGTTCAATATATGGTCTTCGTATTTAGTATAGGGGTATTGCTCGATATTATGGTAAGGGTCCCCCCTTTTCAATATATGGTCTTCGAATTTAATATAGGGGTATTGCTCGATATTATGGTAAGGGTCCCTCCTTTGAAAAAATCCATACAAATATTAGGATGGATGCAAGTCTTGCAGTATTCATATTCTTCTTCTTCTTCTTTTGGCGCTACAGTCCGTGGTAAACCTGGGCCTCAACCAACAAAGTTATTCTTTGTTGTTGTGTCGAAACTAGTGTGTTTTTACACGGTAGGGAAGTTACCCCCACGCACAACCCCCGAAACCTGGAGGACAGGGTCCTGGTTTAGACCCCTGGACAGAGGGGATTCGCAGCACACTTTGGTTCACCTCTAAGCGGGTGCTGTAGGGGCTATCCAGGGGCGCCACGGGGAGGCAGTATGTCAGCTTGACCAGTCCATTTTCAGGGTATTCATATTAATAATACGAATATTACTTCCATAATAAACTTTTTTATAAAAGTGGCTGTATCTCCGCCAATATTGATTTTATCGCAAAAATAAGCGAAATTCGAAAAAACTTAACGAAAGTATCGATAGTGCTCTTTTCAAATATATTAAAACTATTGTAGTTTGAAGAAATTTTTGAAAAAATCCATACAAATATTAGGATGGATGCAAGTCTTGCAGTATTCGTATTAATAATACGAATATTACTTCCATATTAAACTTTTTTAAAAAAGTCAGGACCATTATGCCTTTTTAAATAGGGTCTTCTTATTTGTCATATGGCTATTGCTCCATATTATGATATGGATATAGGGTCTTCGTATTTATGATAAGGGTAATTAAAGAGGGTTGTTCTATAAATAAATGCATAGCAGCTATTGCAGGCTGGCTTTTTGTATTGCTGGCACAGAAAAGCATTGCCTGCTACTTATGTAGTGCAATGAATCCATATTGTCTGAGTGTTCAACAAGAATTTTTATGAACTTTCTTAAACTGCCTTTCTTTAATGAAGGCTTTTATTTTAAATTTTTATGGCACTTTATAGAATATTTTTTTAGAAATATATTATTTTATTTTTCAATATAATTATTACCAATTTTTTGTAAGTGTAGTGCAAAATATAAATTTGTTAGGCTTAACAGAGCCCTGCTACTTAATTAACAGAGGTATGTTAATATTGCAGGTTTGAGTCTGGGGTTAAAAATTTAAAAATTTATCTTCACACCCATATGAAATAAGTGCTTATATGGGAATATTTTGAACTAAACTTTTTATATTTTCTAATGGCTTCTGCAGTAGTTAATAACCCTTTTAGTAATGGCACTGGCCACCGTTAGAAAATAGTGTTCTTATTTGTGCTGTGCCGCCATCTAGCACATTCGGCCAGGTTCTCAAACCAATTTGCATCATAAATGGCCGGTTTTTCAAATGTTATACAGCCTAATTATTTGCAATAAAATTGCATTAGAGGGCAATTCGGACATTGAAATGGCACGTGCAAGTGTGTGTGTGTTTGTGTGTGGAATGAATATCACAAGTCAATGACAAAAAATACAATAAGAGATTTCACAGGCTTTTTCATTTTTAGAGAATTTTTCAAACGATAAGATCTTTTATTAGATCCAGAGTTGCAATTTTATAAAGTGTTAATTGACTAGTCGATCGCTTCCCAGCTGACAGCTTGCCGTTGTTGGGCGGCATGTTGCTTTGTCCTACATAGAATTTGAATTAAAATATATGTACATATGTATGCATTTACATATGTATTTCGTTCAGTCTATGCAAAAGACATAATATAATTTGCTGTTATTTAACTCGCCTCGCTCGTGGCAAATGCTTTGCTGGCGAAAAACTGCTTGGTCGCCGTCGATGCACGTTTTTTCCACTAAAACTTTTCTTTCGATTTGGGGTGAATGTGATCAGGTGAATAAAAGTGGATTTAGACGGTAATATAAGACAGACGTACAATCATATTCAAATCATATCTCCGTATTTTAAAAATGAGAATAAAAATCGTACGGCAAATTTTTTTACGTTTACACCATCAATTTATTTACTTTTACACCAAAACAAAGTAAAATGTTTACATACAAATACGTCCCTGATCTAATGATGTGTAAAGGAATTTGAAAACTTTTAAAAAACAATGAAAGCTGTGAAATTTTCATGCGTATATTCCCTTCATGTCGTGCTGTTTCATTACATATTAAGTTTAGACGATACCATCCGCGCTCTTCTACTCAAAAATTTGTCTTATCGTACGACTTTTATTACCGTCTAACTCCCCTTTAAGAAACATAATATTGTTGTATGTTAAATTTTCTGACACGTTTCTACATATTTCTTTGACATAAAATAAAATCCATTTAAAATCTTCGGAGTCGTACGATTGTGTAACCTGCCCCTAATTAAAAACTTATTTCTTTATATACGAATAATAACCATTCACTTCATAATAATTTATTTTGCTTATCGTGCCAAAGCATTTTAGTATAACATTTTTGTGACGGCCAATCTTTTTAAAATTTTTCAAATTTATATTAACCAGATGAATATATTGAAATAGAATATAGATTTTTGGCGCGCACAACTTTTGAACGTAAATTCGATGCCAGAAACCGCTACATTGACGCTTCGTCTAGAAGTTTACGTCCATCGCAAAATGTGGCGCCTACTAGACATATGGCAGTGCAAGTTCGTAAAAACTTTGCGGAACATTGGATTTTCCATCATTTAAATAAGTATGAGCACCTGAAAATAAAATATTATTTGAATGTTGTGTGTGTCAAACGGTTGTGGTGGTTTGTCGTGGTTGGGTTCCTCCCTTGAACATGTCGAAGTAAATCTCAACAAAGATGGTTTTAAATTCAAAATTTATTTTTACTGCGTTTCAATTGGTTCAGTTGCGGAAATTCTGTAAACAGTGAAGAAAACAATAAACAAAAATGTTTGAATTTGTTTCGTATGACATTAGGAACATTTTTTACTGCACTTCAAACAAAATACTTGTGCAAAAGGGTGAAGGAGACTTGAAGGGGAAGATTGATGTGTGATGCCATATATCAAAGTTGTTTGCTTTTGTTATCAATTTGATTGATATGATGTTGCAAGCGTTCCAGGAAAATGTTGGCCTGTGTGACAAGTCTATTAATTGCGTATATTCCCTTTATGAGAACAAAATATTCGCTTCTTGGTTTATTTTTGCACTTCTCCGAATTTTTTTTGCTCTGCGCTGTTTTCTATTAAATGGGGTTGCAAGGTTCAACTGTTGTAACCCTTGTAAATTAAATGCACTTGGACATTTTGCATTCAACAAAAAATACATTTCTGGCTCCCAAAAATAATTGCATTCCACGCTTTCGGCAATAAAAATCACAATCAGCAACTATTAATACTCTCTTATACTTTCTGTGCATTTTGTTATTATGCTACTCGTACGTACTATACTATAAATAGACTGTCCCACGAAGTCGAACGTTAGCGTTAGCCAAACATAAAACTAGTTAAGAGCAAACTAACTGGCCTAATTACGAAAGGCTGAAACCCGTTGAAAGTGAGCGGTAGCTAAACTTTGTGAAAATAATCTGCTTAAATAATCAGTAAATTAGTTTCTTTTGTCTCTCAGGATATTAGCGAACGTTAAAGTTCTATAACGCCTTACAGACGATAAACTTAAACCATTTTCAATTGCCACAAAAGTTCTCTACTACGAAATGAGAAAACTATTAAAAATTATTTTAAACATTTTTTTTTTAACTGCATAAACTATTACACAAAAATTTATATTTTTACCCGTAGCACGACGTTCGGACGAAGAGGGAGAAGAATTTGTTTCGGAGGATGAAACTGATTCTTCTTTTGACGATTATACTTCGGTGCAGTCAGAAAACAAAAACTTAAATTTAATAAAGCGTTCAAATTTTTTGGAAATTTGGATGTGGAATATTGGCAATAATTTTAGGTTTGTCACTTTCATGTATGTACATAATTATGTATGTATGTATGTTTGCATATAATATAACTTTTGTAGTTTGTCTAATATTTACATATCTGTTAAATTAATATTTTATAACTATTCCGAGTAACTTTTGATGCTGCCAACACGAAAGTCTTCTGTAAATATTCAAAGCGATAAATATGTTGTATGTTTCTCTAACTGTGGGAATAACGAGACAGACCTTTAGTCTTCCCAGTAGAGTCCAAATATCTCGATTTGTTATTTTCAGTACAATTTAATTTTAAGCATCTGCCCACAACTGGTTTGCAATTATAGCCAAACTTAAGGTGGGTGGGTGTTAAATGACACATCGTTACCTGAAATGCAAAAGGGCGTAACAACATATTTAAAAATTTTACAGGAGAGACAAAAAACTCCAAAAAATCCAAGATTACGAAGCTGGTGTTGCAATTTCTTCAGTACAGCATTAAATTGCGATGATGCATTTATTTCGTAGAAAAAAAAATTTCTTTAATCGTCATTTTTATTAGATGTGGGTTGCGCCCTTTTGGTTTAAGAAAAAACCAACTTTGTTGTTACGACCTTTTGATTTTCTTTAATAAAATGGTTTTTATTGACAGTAGGGCTGTAAAAATGTAGGAGGACATGTAATTCGATTTGCTCTACAATAATAAATGAAAAAACCCATTTTGAATTTTTTGGTTAGCAATTTTTGCGCTCATTTTTGGTGATGTCAATATTATGAGTGTAATGAAATTTTGCCTTCCGTAACGCATCGTTGTTCATATAATCCTATAAGGGTGAGTTTTACACATACGACATTTTTCTAGGACAGCTTAACCCATTTGTAACCAATATGCATACAATAATATTGTCACGACACGCTACTGTTATGGCACCGCCATTTCAAAACAGTTTTAAAAATATTATGGAAAATTTTAAAATTTTCCCTAATTTTCCCTTAAAAATGCATCACCATCAAAAAATTGAAAATTTCTGAAAATTTTATCTTAAGAGTTGAGAAATTGCAATATGAACGAGTAAGTAAAAAATTATTTTATAAATTAGTGACGTTTTAAAACCTTCTGTGTATGCGACATTTTCATACATACGTGATCCAGTCAGACTCTAAAAATTACTAAAAACAACAACTTTTCAGATTTTTATCCGCCATATTTTTTGCTCAGACCAGTTTTGGCTTTACCGGGACCAGAACCTGTTGGTTTTCGTGTTACAGCATTTGCAGCTGGAAATGCATTCACGCCAATGTCACAATTCGCTGGAATTTCTGGTCCCCCTCCATCTGCTGCAACGCCAACTTTCAACATAGAACCGAAAATTCGTAAAGAATTCATAGAAAATTGGATCTTTAATAATATTAATGAGTACGCATTTATTTTTTTTATATGTATGTATAAACTTTATCTGGTTTAAATTACACTGGTATGCAAAACACAAAAATATGTATGTATGTATGTATGTCTGTCTTCATGAAATCAAACAGAAAGTACGCGATGGACTTAAAAAACGAACTGCAAATCTGTAGCCGGCTGATCAGTTTAGTTTTCTTTAAAAAAAATTTTACAATAAGATCCTTTTTAATATAAATATTAATATGTAGTTAATTCTTTATTTAAATGTTATTTAAGAGCAACCTGCGCCTAATTAGGTCCCAAAGAGGTAAAATCAAAAAAAAAAAAAAAATTAAAGCAAACCCTTAAAATCTGCAATTAATATATTTTTGGAATACAAAAAAAGTTGTGAACAACAAATTCTAAAAGAAAAATATCCCATGACGGGAAGGACCTGATTGACAAATATTCATTGTGAAAACCAGGTTCTTGCATTTCTTCCGAACAAAACTTATGCCTCGGAATATTTTTTTTTACTGAGAGTTTTCTTCAACATGATGCATTCACTTCAACCAATTCGTATCGTGGCAAATATTTTCCTTAATAGACAAACCACAAGAGGAGCACAACAATCTTTGTTTCCTGCTCTTGCGCAACTGACATTGCATGTCAAGCGCACCTGGCATGTTATTTAAGTGGGCAACGCTTTTTATAAACAAGACATTTGATGTGCAGTGTTGTAAAGTTGATTGATTTGAACACTGCCGTGATACAAGCAGATATGGAAACATAGACGTATGGCAAATCCACATTTCACAGGTTTTGGAAAATGGTGGCAAAAACAGTGATAAAAATATTATTACTAGTGATTGTAAAACGACACAAACAAAATGTAACTGTAACTACAAACAGTGAGATCTGTAATACCTTTTTGGCAACTGGCAACTGGCAACGCCACTAAAGTTCGGTCGCTATCGATAATCGAGCCATGAGTACAATATCACGTTTTATTTGCTTGGAAAAGTGTTATTTGTTTGCTTTGAAAATTACTGCTCTTTTATAACCTAAAATAAAAGTAAAAAAGTGAACAAAACTCTTGACTACGAACACGGAAGGGAAATAATTTTTTATATGTTTTATCCCTCGCTCGTCTGGCCACTATAAATAAGTAGCTGCCACGGTCTTACCGTTTCTAAAAACGGTGTTAATTTTCGTAATGTTGCCACATGCAACATGTCGTTTCTGTTAGAATGCTATGTGGCATGCAGACGTTTTGAAGGGCAGTCAGAAACATGATGCAACACCAACAACAACTGAACTTACATATAAAAAGAATCCAAAAACAGATTTACTAGTCGGGCTTTCAAGTCCTTAATATGCGTTCAAAATTGAATCGAAACGCCAATTAATGCAATCCAATGTATGCCAGTGTAATTTTTCGTATATTAAACACGATTAGATTGCGGATATCGAGCCTGGTCGTTTGCCGACATTTTGAAAGTGGTTCTGATTTTAAATGTATCGATGCGAACGAACGAAAGACCAGATTCGAGATCCGTAAACTGGTTTATGTATGTCATTATAATATATTATATTTAGGCTTAAATCATGTTGCCGGGTACTGGGTTTCTATAAAATATAACAAATTCCTTACAATTTATTTCACTTCAACCGAGTGTAGCTGTTAACAAATATCTCATATATATAGACCAACTTTACATTTATTTCGAATTTTGTATATGTCGCCGTTTAAAATGTAAAGAAAGCTTGACTTCTAGCCGTCTAATGTTAAACATGCAACATCCCATCCCCAGATAGGACTCAGGCCAGTGCGTCTGGCGTGAAAAAAAACTTTTTGCCGGAAAAATACAATTCAGTTCAGGGCCACAGTCCGGTTAGACTGCAATTCCTTCCAAATAATAGAATTTTTTAAGGCTATTTCTTGGAATGGGGAATCACACTGTAGATGCAAGGACTTAAATTCTGGTCTAATTCAGAAATTTTTGCCACACTGACTACACAATTGGTGGCCCGGCCATTGTTCTGATGCAACAGTACTTTTTTCAGTAGATGTTATTTCTTTTGGTGGGGGGCTTAGGACTTCTTTCATTCTCATGAATAATAATAAATAAATGTTGGTTTATTCTGATTTACTGGCGCTAGAACAACTTAGAAGACGGGGCAGTAGTCGCAGCCGTTTGAAATCCAGATTTCAATTACTCGCTGCCGATTTGGATTATCCGTTTAGTGACGACAAAAAAAAAAAACAAAACCTTAAACGTGGCCAGAATAGTTTGCAAAAATTTCGAAGAAATTTGAATGTTTCACAACAAAACTGCGTAATGAATTTTTCTTCCAATATCTTTTGCACTTAATATGAACGCGTTTTTTAATTCTAATTAATTTTTTTGATTAATGTGGCATGAAAGTGCATGAAGTTCCTGCACAAGCTCATGTTCATTCAGGTTTTAAGCATTTGCCACACTTTTCTCAGGCCAAACATTTAAGTTAAATTTTCCATTTGTTTTACGAACTCAACGACTCCGACACTC
This sequence comes from Epicampocera succincta, assembly GCA_932526305.1. NCBI lineage: Eukaryota > Metazoa > Arthropoda > Insecta > Diptera > Tachinidae > Epicampocera > Epicampocera succincta. The sequence goes on along the minus strand of OW052037.1, from coordinate 51,241,389 downwards.
CGGCAGCACTAAACGGTGTAATTTAGCGTTCAGTAAAGCTGAGCTTGTTTTCGGGCGCATGAATATTTTGACTATATGTGAATTTAACGTTTAAAATCAGTGCATGTAGATTTCTTAACAACTAATAACAACATATTGTTCGTTCTGATTTGTCGGTAGTAGGAAATCGTTCAAGACTAACCAAATCAAAGATTGAAAAATGCCGGCCTACCGGATCCCGGTTCATTCGACTACGCCCAAAAAAAAGCGTAAAAGTTGCCAAGCCCGTTCGCAAACATTTTGCAGAAATTTGCATGTTTGAAAGCAAAAATTCCCAACAAATATTTTCAAATTCCTTTGCAACACGAATCAGTTACTTATTGACCGTACAAAAATATATTGTACATAAATTATTATATATTATATTAAATTACCATGAAATTCCAGCGTTTAGCAGCACCGAACTTGTACAAACACATTTTAGCATTTCGGCACACTTTTCTCATGACGCACATTTCACTTTCAAATTTTCATTCATTTTATTTTGTTATTTTGCAAAATATTTAGCCAATTTCAATTCTTCTTCTTTCAATAAAATATTGAAGGGTGTGGTGTGTGTGTGGGGGGGGAGGGGGGCGGGGGTGGATTCACAAGATGTGCTGAAAGTCATATTGCTTAAATCAGTTACTCGTTTGTGGCTGATTTGTTTCTGACCTCCAACATTTAGTGGTAGTAGCAGTTGTGCAAACAGAAGTGCTGCACGCAATTTGTGAATGCCCCAAATATGCCTTTCAGTACCGATACCGTGAATCTATCCAAAGCCTTTGATATGTACCTTAAAGATGTTGTTGATATGCAGCCCATTGAAAAAAAAAAACTGGATTGCATGTAAATGAATTTAACATTCGTTATGAATTTAACACAAACAGCTTTTTGTTATATTTAATGAATAAAAATGTATTTAATAAATAAATAAATCGAGAAAATATTGATAAGGCGTCATTGAAATGTAAACAGGACCTTTGAAATACTGGCGAACGTAAACGATCGATATAGTGGGACACCTTCAAACAAATTTATTCATAGTATAGCTGGCATTACTTGATTGGCATTTTAATTTAACATAAATTCACGTTGGCAGTCTGCAGGGCCAACGAAAACTAAACTAAATATTCTTCAGCTTTTTTATTTATCAACCAAATCAGAAATGAAACCACGTTAAAACTAAATCCAAACAAAAAATTAGCAGAAAATCTTACACTAACAATTATTAATGTTGTTGCTCATTTTCATATACCGAAAGCCAAAGATGAACTTAGAAGGCTATTTAAAAAGGCTAAGTCGGCATATCAACTCATTAACTAGCGCGACTAGATTAGGAGACTGAAAAGGCACCATGTTTTAGATCTGCTTGATTGAGGAATTGACACAGGATATGCTCAATAAATTTCTAAACTTATTATTGTGATGTATTTGTTTTATTGACTTTTTTATTTTAAATATTTTGTTTCTAATTTTGTGATTGAGATTGCAAATAAAGATGTTACAGAAAAAAAAATTCTATTCCATGTCCAACAAGATTTATTTACAGGCTCTGATCACGACTACTTTGAGGAACTGTTTTCAATAACAAATAGTGAGTCAATCGATATTTTCGAAGCGGCAATTCCAGAAACTACACAAATAATTTCAGTAACTGAAGAAATACTCGTATCGGTTTCTGTGCGCGAAACTTTTAAAGAGACTTGGATTTACGAAATACTTAATAAGTAATTTTATACAATAACAATTCTGGCTACGAGTATTTGTTGATCGTGTTGAAAAGTCAGTCGATTTTACTGTGACTAACAAAAAGTGTCATTCTCATGTTAAAAGCTCAGTACACACCATATCAAATCCATAATACGAACATGGTCAAACGGTGCGACATCGCGTTTTTCGAATTTGCTCTAAGATGACTAATAAAATCTAACTTCGGTTCTACTCAATAAGCCTTGAAACTACCGTCGTGCGGAATTTGGTTTAGCGACAAGGCGCTACGGACTTGAGTTGAGGCCAGTACACACAAACACTATTTCTTTGTGCGCAAGAACATTAACATTGTTTTAATTCGTCCTCTTTTTGTTGAAAGTAGACATATTTTTTTCTATTACTGTAGTTCCTGATTTAGGTTGGGTTACGAAAAACCAAGTATTTTGAGCGAAACCAAAAGCATTTCATCATCAACTTTTATACGTAGAATTTTCAAACAAGTAATAGTTTTTTTTTTGTTCGGAGAATCGAGAAAGAGTTTTAACATTTGAAAATTTCCGTAAAAAATTACAGTGAAATATATAAGGGTTTATTACACAATATCGGCACTGACACTATGCCCATTAATCTACGGTCCATTCTTGCTTTTGGTGCTCTTCTTGTTGACATTTATTACATAATTTATTTTGCACTCTGTGTTCACCAGAAATGTGAAATTCCTCTTTATTCTCAGAAAGAAACACTCCCTTTACAACCTGTTAAAAAAAAATCCCCTGTTACGCTTTGCTTTCCAAACGAAAATTGTGATTCGTTCTTGTACAAATTTTCGAAACAAAATGAATTGATTCTTCCAGACAGCTCCTTTGATGACTTGTGGCTGGAATATGATGGTCTCGAGCTCACGCCACACATACTCGGTGGTGGCCTTCAAATGGTGGATACAGTGGATAGTGCTGCTACCAGTCAATATGATGCGCCTTTCATTCGCGAAAACTTTAAAGAGACTTGGATTTATCAAGATTCAAACAAGTAATTTGGTTTATTTTTCCGAAATTTGCATACAACAGGCGCCCGGAAATCGTACATTTCCAAACATTCTAATCTAATATGGTATTAAAAATTGAAAATCGGATCATATTTTTAGAAAGGCCAAAACAACAGATTCTGATTAACCGCCCCGGTAGGCCGTTCCCACTATTCTTACCTTCAACTTAAAATAAATTACACTTGTTTTGTGATACTTCTTATAAATTCCAATTTTTTCAGTTATCTGAAACTAAGCAGATCATTTCTTAAAGTGTATGTATATAAAGCTTGTAAAGAATTGACTGGTATGTGATCCCCAATCAGCTGTTGCGCGTATATGAGTACAACTCCTTCAGGCAGCTGCTGCAATACCACTAATTCATATTCTTCAAGCGTTTGACTTGAAACTTATATACATCTATGCATATAATTGATGTCCAAATATATGAAAATATATATAGATGTACATACATACATACATATTTGTGACAGATATAACGTAAATAAAACAAGAATGTGCATGCTGTTCTAAACAGTGTACGCTAAAACTGGCAATCATCCGCCATCTAAACGATGACTAAACGAAAGAGCATAACAAATATATACATACAGTCATGTGAAAAATAATAGGGACACATTGTGGTTTTTGTTGGAGATTCAATTAACACAAATATTTTCATTAAGTTTATGGAAAACTTTTTATTTTTTAAAGGCTTATATTCCCAACATATGAAAATAAAAGCAAAAAGCTCGAAGTCAATACATAAAAAGAAAAAAAATTATTTCAATAACCTAAATTTTGGTTGTGCAAAAAAAAAATAGGGACATATGCAGAGTTTTTAAGAAAAAATATTAATTTTAAATTTTTTCTGGAAACTTTTTTTATTTTTAAATACTACTTCTTCAGTACTTGGTTGCGAATCCTTTACTTTGTATAACAGTCATACATCGGTGAGGCATTGAGTCAAACAATTTTTGACACTTAGCAAGGGGTATAGCTTTCCATGCCTCCTGTATTAGTGACCACAGTGAATGTTTATTTGTTGCCTTTTTACTCCTTAAAGCTACTTTTACTTCTTGCCACAAGTTTTCGATCGGATTCAAGTCCGGTGATTGAGAAGGCCAGTCTAATAGATTGATGTTGTTTTCCAAGAACCATTTTTTGCCAGCTTGGAAGTGTGCTTCGGGTCGTTGTCCTGCTGAAAAACCCATCGAAGCGGCATGTTTTCCTCAGCATAAGGCAACAACACTTCGCTTAAAATATTGCAATAAGTCGCTGCTGTCATTGTGTCCTCAATTCTGTATATCGGACCAACACCTTGGTAAGAGAAGCATCCCCACATCATAATTGAACCTCCTCCGTGTTTTACAGTTTTAACTGTGTATTGCGGTTTAAAAGCTGTGTTTACTGGCCTGCGCACACTTTGAGTACCACAATCAGGGTAAAAAAGATTAGATTTGGTCTCAGCTGACCACAAGATATTGCGCCATTTCTCTAATTTTATAAGACCTTTTTGAAAAATGTTTGAAAATTAAAACAAAGTTGTGTTTTTAACTACTTTGGTAAAAGTGTCCCTATTATTTTTCATATGACTGTATGTAAGGGAGTGTGAGTTGCTTAGCACAATTGTGCTATGGAGTGGACATACATACATACATGTATAGTTTTGGATCACAGACCATTTGTAACTTTTATGAAATGTCCCATTTATACAAACATACATTCCACTCAGACTATTTATTCTGTTAACGAATATCGACAACTTTATAAGTTGATTGTTCTGCATCGTTAAGGACTTTCATCATAAAAATAAATATCGCAAGTTGTTCTCTTTATGGATATGAATATTCATATAAAATATGAGGTTTTGATTATAATCGAGAGAATGAATGGCCTGGTTTTGTAACTTCTTTCAAAGTGATTTTAAGTGGTACTTTTGCAGCCACAGCCAAAAATCTGGGCAAAACTCTATTTCAATAAAAAAATGAAAAATCTAGTTTTTCTACCCAGAACCAAAAACGAATATTGATTCAAACTATTATCCTTTGAAGTAAATATTATAGAGCATCATGTCGGCCAGGAATTACAGTGTTTATAATCGGAATTATTACATACGAGTATAGAATAAACCTGGTGATAGTGCGCAAGATTTTGGGCGAAGAAAGTCCGAGTAGAATTCTTATATGGCATTAAGAGAGTTTTCCAAAATCTTAATAGCTAAAAAAAAACTTTATATTGTCGCCTTAAATGCAAACGTCTGTAAAAACGTTATAAAATAAATACATAATAATAATTTGTTATTTAATAATAAAGTTGTAATTTTTGAGCGCTGGAGTCCGTGAGCAAACAATTTAAGGTAAAGCTGCATATATGCCTTGAAAGCTGAGTTGTTAGAGGCTCCATGGGCTACAGGTTCGATTACTGTCATAGACTCTAAGGGGCGGTTCTGCAGACAAGCAATAATTTTTGTAGATTTGTTTTCGTCACAAAAAAGAAGCAAAAAAAAATATACATTGGAAAAGTGCATGAGTTCCGTTTCGTATAGGACTGCTGCGATTGCATTGAATTACATATTTTACGTTCTAGCGACGCTATAGGATTGGGGCAAAGAAACTGGAAACTTGTGGGTGAATTCTAACTTTTGTAGCAGAAAAAGGCTTGTCGCCTGAGCCGAGTTATTATGACGTCGCTAACGCCAAAGAGCAACATTAATCAGTTCTACAAATCTGTTACAAAGTTGTTCGGACTTCATTTTATTTATTTACATGTGTATTTGTATTAATTTGACACGTTTTTCAGTTTGACATTTTAGTTTCGCAACAATGAGGTAAAACGGGTGGATATAAAATTATTATTAAGTCATCGACCGTCCACAGTCTCGCTATTAAATTTTGTCTCCTTCTTTTTTGTTTGTTGCTGATCCCTGAATACTTCTTTGATTAGTTTAAGAACTTTGACGTGCCGTTACTTAAGCAACGTGTTCAGTGTTCAGTGTTGACTAAAATCGAAAATCCACTGAATGTACCCTGCAGACATTTGCTTTATTGTGGAACGCTTGCCATTTGAAATACAACAAGTGATTGGAATGGAACACCATCTAAACTAAACCCGTTCAGCCCTTAAGTCTTGCTTATAATAAAAACTTGCAATAATGGGAGCCCCCCAAAACAGCTGACTGTTGCAGCTCTTTTAAGCTGAATGTACTTTCTGTTGACCGAAAACTTTTCATTTATTTTATTGTATATTATTCGTATTTGCACCTCCCTTCTTAACCACTTACAATACATACATTTATTAACCTTTCGAACTCGTTTTTGTTAACACAATCAAAATGCATGTTTAATATTAATCATATTCCTTATTTTTGCATGTTTAAGCCAAGTTTTCACTGTCATTATTACACGTTTAAAAGTGTTTGTGTTGGTTGTATGTTGAATTGACTAGAAACTTATGTAGATATATTTGATTAAAATGTTTTGTTTTGTTTTGTTTCCACTTTAAAATCTTTTTATGCAAAATCACAACAAACAGCACTGACGCCAATGGCTTGGCCAGTTTTACCAAAAACATTCCTGATACTATCACTTCCTGGGTGGTGACTGGATTCTCTATAAATGATAAAACCGGTTTTGGTATGACAGCAAACCCTACCAATATTGAAGTGTTCCAGCCCTTCTTCATTAGCACGAATTTGCCCTATTCGGTTAAGAGGGGCGAAGTCATTTCCATACCCATAGTTATATTCAATTACATGGACAAAACGTTGGATGCAGAAGTCACTATGGAAAATAGCGATGAAGAATATGATTTCACCGAAGTATCCAACGAAATAGAGGAATTGGTTTTGGTGGAGAAGCAGAGAATGAAAAGAGTGTCCGTTGTTTCCAATAGCGGCAAAAGTGTTTCGTTTATGATCCGACCCAATAAAGTGGGAGAAATAACGTTGCAAATTAAAGCCGTTACGCCTTTAGCAGGTGATGCCATCCACCAAAAACTCAAAGTAGAACCGGAAGGTGTAACACAGCATACAAATGAAGCCGTATTTATCACTGCATCTTCCAAAAACGCAACTGACAAGCAGATCCTAAAAGCCGTTATACCTAAAGAAGCAGTTCTGGATTCAGAGTATTTGGAGTTCTCGGTGGTTGGTGATATTTTTGGTCCTACCATAAAGAACATTGACAATTTAGTGCGCAAACCATATGGTTGTGGTGAACAAAACATGGTCAATTTTGTACCCAATATTCTGGTTCTTCACTATTTAGATGCTATCAAGCGAGAAATGCCTACTGTAGTACAAAAGGCTAAAAGTTTCATGGAAGTTGGTTATCAACGTGAGTTGACTTATAAGCACAAGAACGGTGCTTATAGTGCTTTCGGCGAGGGCAGTAGTGAACCCAATAGTTGGCTAACAGCTTATGTGGCCCGTTCTTTCATTCAGGCTAAACGATATATTGCTATTGATCAGCAGGTAGTCGATGATGCTCTTAACTACTTGCTATCAACACAACAGGAGAGTGGCCAGTTTGAGCAGACCGGTCGCTTATTCCATCCATCGCACCAAAACAATGTAGGATTTACCGCATTTTCCTTATTAGCTCTATTGGAGGATATGGTAAGTGGCAAGAGAAGAGTCGTCACTTTGGCAAGAGACAGTGGTCAAATATAAAATCCAGCCATTTGCCACGACGACTTGACTTCGGATTCCATAGATTGTAATTTCCTCGTCCGAATAATCTGTTATGGCTGAAATTGCGATGTTACCGCGGTCACGTTTTGGGTCTACTAGACTTGTTTCTATGTTCTGAGTATCACTTTTATCTCTTCAAAAAGTCTTGCTTTTGTTACCGCCTTTTTAGTAATAGCACTTTGTAATATTCTTCGGCAACCAATTGCCGTTGCAGATGTTCCTGTAGTTTCTAATTCCCCGCTAATTTTCATCTTTATTTGGGCCGTTCATAAAGCTCAGGCACTTACATATATCGTCATCAATAACTTTAAACATTTTCAAGAGCAGCTTCTACAGTCACTTTTTGTGCAAAGAATGCAATTTTTCTCTCTATTATTGATCTTTCTAATTTCACACAAATCGCCTGGTGGGTTCGTACTAAAGAATCTACAGTTGTGTTTAAGACCCGGCTAGTACGTCTAGAATTTAATGTTTCCATAAGTGTAGCACATTTGAACTGAGGTCCACTTTAAACTGATGAAACTCCCACATCAATTTGCTATTCAGTATAAATGAATAGTTTTTCATTGTCAATTTTATCGCCGTTAATTAATCCTGTCCCCATTTTTTTTTTATTCCAAACTTTACACGGTTTTAGGTAGATTTCTATTGCAAAGTATTAAAATGTTGTCTCGGTCTAGTTCCTTATTTGCTATATCCTTAAAGGAATGTGTACATGTATAAACGGGATTCAATAAAGGAGCGGACAAATGCGCTCTCAGAGGGTTGCGCCAGATATTTTACATACTTATGTACATAGTAAACATATATATCATATATATCTATTTAAAGACCTAAATATGGTCGCCTATCCACTGATCTTGCCTTAATAGAGACGAGCTGGCTTAACTTCATCGGGCAATAAGTCGATAACAGCAGCCCAAATTTAAGCAAAATTTGTTACTTTTAAATAAAAAACAGAATCCATCTCTGACTAATCAAGACTTCACAATTCTTCACAGGATATTTCCAACAAATATAAATCTGAAATTGAAAAGAGCATTAAGTATTTAGCGGAGAATATTGATCAGGAAAGTGATACGTATGCTCTTGCAATAGCCATGGCAGCTTTGCAGAAAGTGCAACATCCCAGTGCTGGTAGGCTTAAGGAAACCCTAGAGAAGTTAGCCCGAGAAGAGAATGGTCTGAAATGGTGGACGAAATCCTCAAAGGATACAAGCAATGATATCGAGATTACAGCCTATATATTGGAAGCGTATGTTTACAGTGAACCAGCTGGAAAAGTTTTACCCATCATTAAATGGTTGATCAAAAATCGCAACAGCATGGGTGGCTTCGACTCCACACAAGATACGGTTGTGGGTCTACAAGCACTTATCAGTTTTGCTGAAAAATATGTGCAGGCAGGAGACGGTACAGTTACCATTAAGTATGAGGCACAGGACGCAGAAGGCGGACGTACAACCGAGGGAAGCTTCACGGTCGATAAGGAGAATTCTCTGGTTTTGCAGACGCACGTGGTCAGTACAATAGTAGCAGAAATATTAAAGTATTACATTATATTGATTATTTTTATTACTGCAGCTTCCAAAATCGTCGCGCCAAATAACAATGGAAGCCGAAGGTGAAGGCTCGTCACTGGTACAGCTCTCTTATCGCTACAACTTAGCCAACAAAGACAACAAACCCAGTTTTGATGTCAAGCACACAATTCTAAAAACCGATTATCCCAACATTCTGAAAATGAATGTATGTGTCGAGTACGTTCCTGGCGCAGAAAGTAACAGCAAGGAATCAAATATGGCCTTAATGGAGATATATCTTCCCTCCGGTTTTACTGCCGATGCGGATAAAATGGAAGACATGCGTCAAGTGCAGCGAGTGCAGCGGTTAGAAACGAAAAATTCAGATACAGCAATTGTTATTTATTTCGATTTTCTTGCGGCTGGCGAAGAGGTTTGTGTCGAAGTGAATGCCGATAAGACTCACGCTGTGGCCAAGCAGAAACCAGCCGCTATCACAGTTTATGACTATTACAATGCAGATCAACGTGCTACTGTCTACTATCAGGTCAAATCGTCATTGTGCGATATTTGTGAGGCAGGCGAATGCGGAAAGGGTTGTGAGAAAAAGGAGTCCAACCATGTGGAATAAACAAATCATGAATATTATATTCCTTTAAAATATCATACATAATAATTAATAAGATTTTACTAAGTACATACATACATCCATATTTATGTATCTATGTATGTATGTAATTCATTGGAGTCTAAAGAATCGAGATCCGAAAACGTTTTTGATTATTTAAATGAAGTTTTTTAAATTGTATTTACGGGCCAGGCAAAAATTAAACATGAAGTATGTGATGACACACACCGATCAAAGGACGAGGAGAGCTTCAAGTTGTGTTATTTTTAAGCAACTTGTATGACATACACATACACATACATACATACGATATTAACTGACGAATCAGTGGCAGGATTTTTATCGGTATTTCACTTCTATATTCACTTGTTTCATATTTGTAGTCAAATGCTGTATAAAAAGTGCCAGTTGGTGTAACTGAGTTGGTGCAATTCAGTTTATTTTGAAAGCATTTGTAAAAACTGTTGCTGGGAAATATTGTAGAGCCGGTAGAGATACAAAACGCCACCGCAAACAAAGTTTGTTGCAGAATAAGTCGGAGTTTACACAGTTGGCGATTCTTATTGGTGAGATTGAGACAGTTCTTTTTCCTTGAAATTGTTGAGTTGTTCGTTTCGTGCTGTTGCCAAGTACAAGAATAAGAAAGTAAAACGAATTGAAAGTGCCATCAGGTTTATATGCTACAGCCAAAACGTTAGTCAGTTTAGCTGAAAGAATTGCCCAATGTAAATTCCCACTACGCTGTTCAACGTTATCCAGCTGTTGCTGGCTTTACAGTTGTGTGTTTGCGTGGACTTTTTTTTTTTTTAGCCTGGCAGTGCTTTATCATAATGTTATAGAGATTGTCGTCTGTTGTTTACATTTGTCGTAGACAAAACAGAATTTCAGCGACGGCTGCTCATGAAGAACGCTGACAGCTAATTACTTTGTACTTCGCAAGGCGACTTCATATATATATATAGGGGATGAAGTTGAGAGCGTAGCCAATGACTTTTTATGTTGTTTTAGTTTCTTCTGGAGGTGCAACATTTGAACTAGTAGCTCTTGCCGTTGTGCGACTAAAGTGACAAATGTGCGCGCTATTTGTGACCGTTCGTAGGAACGGTTATTCCCATTAAATCCACTTTTATACAATTTTGTTTCTTTTCTATATTTGGTGAACCTGAAGCCTTTATAACAAAAAAGAAAAAAAAACTGAAGCTATTAGCGAGTAAATTAAATCATATAACCTGAAACGTTTTGGTGCAAAATGGGATATTCAAAAAAAGGGTGGTGTTTTCATGGAACGGTTGCTTTAAAATTATCCAATAGGTTGAAACGCTCAGTTGTACACTTGCTTCAAATTTGATTAAGACATTGTATTCCATTGCGAAGAAGGCGGTTTTTCGCTAAAACCCTCTTAATGGGCGCTTTTTGCAAATTCTCAACGGCAACGCTGAACCGCAGAAGTCACTATAAACTGCGCCACTTTTTCAGCAGTCGCCAGCCGTTGGAATCCGCTGCGCCGGTCACAGTTTGAATAACACAAAAACATAGTGATGGCGCGCCGAGCGCGCGGCAAGCATCTGATTTTTAATCAGATACTTGAAAGAAGATTTTTTGCTATTTAATTGCGTAAAACCGGTTCTGGTGGTTGTTTTGGTTGGTACGGACAGCATTTAAAACACAAATAATGAACATTTTGAGGCTGTTGTTGTACTGTGTGTCAATATGTGTTTTGTTCAGACGAGCAGATTGCAAGCGAATATTGGGAATATTTCCTCATTTTGGATACAGCCACTTTAAGGTCTTCTATCCGTTGTTGCATAACTTAGCAGCAAGGGGACACAAATTGACCGTGATAACTTATGTCGAAACACCAACGCCTCCCAATGGCTATTACGAGGAGCTGATTCTGAAAGGCAAGCAAATGATTAATGTGGTTCCGCTGGACAGCATGAAAGCAAGAACTTGGAAGGGTTTGTTTGATGAGTACATGGAGTTGCATAATCAAGGGCAAAAGTCATGTGAACGGCTGTATGAAAGCGGTTTTGTAGAGCAGATACTTAAATGCCATAAGACAGAGCCCTTTGACCTCGTCATAACAGAATATTTTAATTCCGATTGCCAGTTGGCTTTGCCGTATTTAATGAAAACGCCGGTGGTGGCCCTGAGTAGTTGCCTTCTAATGCCTTGGTACTACGATCGCATTCTCTTACCGGATACACCCTCATTCGTGCAATCAGAGTTTGTGGGATTCCGCACACCTCTCAACTGGCACGAGCGCTTACTGAATTTCGTTCAAGCTAAAGTCTTGTCTCTGTTGTATCTGTAAGTGTAATATTTAGTTTTTGAGAAATTATCTGTTTAAATTGATTATAATTATTGATTTTCTTCTTCCAAGTTACTATACAAACCATCTGGATAACAGACTTATTAAAAACTACTTAAACATTGATGTTGATGTTGCGCAAATTGCCAAACAAAATACCCGCCTGATATTCGGCAATCAACATTATTCTCTGATGGGCATAAGACCACTTACCCAACAATTCATCGAAATCGGTGGCATACACATAACAGATGAGGAGCTCAACCAAGATCTGCCACCTTCAATTGACAGTTTTTTGAATAGTACTCAAAAGGATGTACTTTTCATAAGCTGGGGCTCAATGATCAGAGGTTCGTCCTTGGAGCAGGACAAATTGCAGGCAATAGTAAATGTTCTCCGAGAATTGGACATCAAAGTTGTTTGGAAGTGGGAAACAGACGAAGTTCCCATTAAAAGCGATCAGTTTCTTTTTGTTAAATGGGCACCGCAACTTGCGCTGGTTTGTAAGTATTAAGTGAACCTTTTTCTAATTATGGAAAATGGAAAATTTTGAAACAAAAATATAGAAACAATAGTGTTTGGCAAGAAGCTTCCGAAAATGTTCAACTCCTTTTTCTTAATGTTCGCTAAAATGATTTAAATTTATACAATTATTTTTAAATATGTGAGAGAACAAACAAAATACTTAAAATTAAATTAGATCAGCACAATGGAGCCACTTGAATTCAACGACGATAGTGTGAATCCATTAAAAAAATCCATTAAAACTGCAGGCAGTGAAGGCTTTAAACTCGTTGCGATTCGATTGGTTTACAAAGAGACTCTGGCTCGTGTATTTGACATGGAGACTCCAACGTGACATCTTTTGACCTCCTACAAATCATCTCCAAATGAATAGAGTATTAGGATTAAAACTATTGGAAAAGTTTTAGCCAAAACGGAAACAAAATGCATTTTAGGCATAGAAATAATAAAGTTCGAACAGATTTCAATCTAGTCTTCCTTAATAAAGAAACTGCACCCACAAATGTGCACATGTAGAAATCGATTGCTAAATGTTACATCCGATTAAGTCTTGCCAAGGGATCAGATGAAGCCAATAGTACACCAATTTGCCTTTTGCTGATCGATCCGTTTTTATACAACGTTTTTCTCTTACCGTTTTAAGGTAATCCCAAAATCACACTATTTTGGGGCCACGGTGGACTTTTGAGTACAACGGAGGCTGTCTACTGTGGCAAACCAATGCTTCTCACGCCCATTTACGGTGATCAGTTTGCCAATGCATTTGCCGCAGAGAACAGAAAAATTGGTCGCATTATTGGCTTCAACAGCATCGAGAGGAGGACATTGGAAGACGAAATAAAACAAATGCTGCACCCAAAGTAAGTTTATTCGAAAGCTGTCAGTATTATAGCAGTTCTTACTAACCCCCCCAAAAAAAAAACCTTTTTAGATATACAGCAAAGGCTGCACAGATATCTAAAACATTTCGTGAGCGCGAATCAAAACCGCTGGACACGGCCACATGGTGGGTGGAACATGTACTACAGCATAATGTCACATCAGAAGTCTTGCACTCGTATGCTGTTGACTTAAATTGGTTCGTGTACTATTCCTTGGATGCCGTTGCCATAATATTTGCTGCCTTAGTTGTATCGCTTTGCTTAACATATTTATTGTTAAGCTGCCTTTTTGCCAGAAATAAACAAACAAAATTTGATAAAGTGAAACAAAGTTGAACTGTTTCACAGACATTTTATAAGTTACAATATGAAAGAATTTCTATTGTCAGAAATCTACTAAATAAATCTCATATAAGTTTTAAGTGCCTTAGAATTATAAAATATACCCGATTTGTGATATATGTCCATATTTGTGATTATATTTCTTCTGTTTGTTTTTATTTTGCGTAACACCCATCGCTCAGGAATTATACAATTAAAAACAAAGAGTTTATGAAAAAACTACTACGAATTTGAGTTGAGAAATTTTTTTTATTAGGGGAAATTATAATTATAAGAAATTATTGCTATAAGAAATTTGAAGAGAAAACCTGCTAATTATTTAAGTTGAAATAGAAATAAAAAAGTTTGTTATTGGCTAAAATTTGTCAATGTTTTATTTTTATTTCAATTTGTGGCCGGAATGGAGGCGATGCTCAATGCAATTCCACTGTTCACACGGGCTATAAAAACTTGTTTAATCGCATTTTAGCCTTTTTTGAGACTGACTTTAGTGCTGTATGGAAACAATTTCTGGTCTTTTCTTCGCTTTAGATTCTGCCTTCAAACAGGCAAAAGGCCACAAAATTGTTTCATTGCTCAGATTTTCCTTATATGCAGTCATATTGTTGGCGATTTTCAATCCAGTGATATTTTAAGCTTTGAAAATCACGGCATGTGAATATGAAAACTTTTTAAAAATGTAGCTGTTCGTCCGTAAACATTTGCCGATCCAATCCAGCGAGGAATATCACAACTATTCAAATATCGAAATAATATATTGTTCAATCTGAAGAAGCTCCAACTCCAGCTTTTTCCCGACGAGGTATTTGAAAATATCTGTAGACAACTTCTCTTGTGTAAAATAAGTGGAGCTGTAACTGCATGTGATGCTTGTTGGATTGCAGAGCGTCCCAAAATGCTGGGAGTCATATTCTCTGCACTCTGCAACAAAATGCTAAGTAGAAGCCGGTGGCCAGCAATACTTGGGTTGCTGAAAAGAAGGTCTTGTTGGCTACATACAAAACGAATGTTCGGTCAGTGGTCACTCAGAGTCAGCTACAGACATCTAATGGAAGAAAGTTCAACCTGCTCAACATTCCCTACTTCGGGGGGAAAAATTAATCGAAAAATGTTTCTATTATGCGAAAAAGCTTAACGCATGTGAGATTTGAACTCTTTTTTTTTCTTTTGTAATGCACTCTTTTGCATGAATTTTTGCTCTCAACTTACGCTACACTTTTCTTATACTTAAGCCCAGCTTTGGAGACACACAGCAGGTGAATAAAACTTTTTGCAACTCTTTGCAGCTGCCTGAAAAAGTAAACAAAAATTGTAGTCTCATATCGACAGTATAACGATCAACAACTTAAGGCGGAAGATTGAAAAATTTCATGTAACTTCGACCTAAAAACGCGCACAGTTGAGCAACAAAAATAAAATAAAAAAAGAGAAAAATAACAAACGTAATAAATAAACGCTGTATACTTAGATAAAACAAAATATTTGTATTAAAACAAAGCTTCAGTATTACAGAATAACACAACGAAAAAGGGAAAAAAATACATATAAGGAAAAAATTTACTTTTAAATATACAGCCCACATAAAGCAGAGTTTAAAGCAGACTTATGTGTAGTGAATTCTCCGCATAGAAGCAAAACAACTTCAAAGTGATTTCATAAATATTTTTGTCAATTTCAGCAACAAGTTTGAGTTTCACACCAAATGCTTACAAGAGCGTAAACAAGACAATGTTGAGCAATAACAAACATCAAAACATACACAAAATGTTGTACTTAAAGTGCTTAACAGTTTTATCACTACTGGTGCATTTAAATTCTGGTCAAGGGTTTGTATTCAATTCAAATTTCTTCCTTTAGTTTGTAATTGGTTCCGTGCGTACGAGTATCTTTTTGCATTTATTTAAGTTGTGTTTTGTTTCGTTTTTTTTTTATGGCAAAAATGATCTCATAAGCGAAATCCAAGAGAAAAAAAAACGAGAAAAAATCCAGTTTATGCACATACATATTTTAATTCACAAATAACATTGACGTATCAGGTAATAAAACAAGAAAAAAGAAATAATTGAACTCTCTCCGTACTCAGACCTTCGTTGGCAAGACAAAAGATTTAAGAAACAAACACGGTTTCCGCTATTAAGAAATCAAAATCTGTGTCTTAGACTTAAGACACGTACTTTAACCTGCCTCTTTTTTTAGCCACGAAAACCACACAAAAGACTTAAGGCATGCACTTGAATGCACAGTGGCGTAAACAGAACGGCAAACGAAAGCCAAAGTGAGTTTTAAATTAGACCGATTTGCATAAAAGATTAGCTCTGCATTTCGTTTGGTGGGGATGGGAAGGGGGGGGGGGGGGTTGCGGCTGGTTGTATTTTTTATTCCCCGATAATACTACCGCACCAGTTGAAACCCCCAAACGGTCAAAACATAAAGTGGGTAAATCTCTTCTCGGTTTGGTTTGATTACTTCACCGGTACTTCCCGTGCTTCGGAAATAGGTTGCTTCGACCACAACAACTTCAAATGACCTGCCTTCATTTTTCTGCAAACAAGATATGGATTGAAAATCGTTACACCCAATCCTGTCTTTACACGGCGAACGTATGGCTCCAGAGAAATTGTTTTTCTATTCAATTGTTTCTGTTAAGATTAAAATAGCAGCGGATCATTATTTTTTATGTTTTACAGGCATGTTCTGAAAACCACGTGCTTTCAAATCACGAAATTTCTAAAAACAAAAGTAGTATTACAGCAACTAGATTAAGACTTTTATTATACAATAAATTATGTGCTCAGCATCATTTTACAAATAATGAAAAAAAAACAAAACAAAAAGTCAATTGATTCAAGTTGTTTTTAAAAACCACATGATTTCAAATCACGTTGATCTGCCTTCAAAGTCAGCAGTTCATGTGTAAACAGTTTTGTTTTTGATATGCCACGAATATTTATTTAACACAAGCAAAATACTTTTACATATTTGGGATTTCGCCGCTTGTTGTTGTTGTAGCAGCGAGGAAATATTTCTGAGTTTTTTTCCCGAAATCGAACTTGATTGATTTCACTTTTGAAGGAAACTAGAATTTATCTGAATTGATAACAAAAGTAATAATGTTCAAAATCATTATGTTTTTATTGAAAATTAATTACCAGCACTTACATATATCGGGGGTGGCGAATAATCGATTACTCTGGCAGATGTGGCGCATCTGACTGGTGTACCCTTTAGTGCAGTCCAGTGCATTCGTAATTGATTTTCTGACAACATAATTTTTTTTCTTATTGAGCAATTGTTTATTTTTTTATCTTTCTTCTGCTTTTTAATCGTTTCGCTACCAAGTTTTTCGGTTTTCTTGCCTTTTGACGGCGTTGTTTCAGTTTTTATTTGATGTACGAATGTTTTACATTTAAGAAAAAAAACCTACATTTTGTTTTCATTTTTATTCAATTTTTTATGTGTTTCCTTTGACTTGCCTTGATTTGTCTGTTTTCACTGTTTCGAATATTTAAAAAGAATACTTTGAAGTCAATAAACACATTAATACTGATATAACTTTATGCCCATTCATATTCAATTGTTATTTATTTACAACATTTAGCAATTGGTTGCTGTTCAACGTGCTCTTTTCACTACAATATATATAAATACATATATTTGCAGTTTTGTTTAAATTTGTTGAGCAACACAATAGTTGTGGGAAAAATGTGTGACTCAATGTTAGAATATTTATTTGTGAAACTTAAACAAATACGCATTTCTGAAACAGAACATTATATATATATTTGTTTTGAAATACTTGTGCCGACAAACAGTGACTCAAAAAGCGGCCGCTATATATGTATGTGAGGCAATTCTATATACAGTGATGCGCAAAAGTGTTCATGTATTGTCTCAAAGCTTGTAATTATAATTGTAATTCTTTTTCCAGCAAAATATTGTTGTCTTAAATGAAAGATTTTGTAATTGTACTTGAGTAAGAAGCATCCATCACGTTAATCCAGTGTTTCCAACAATTCGCAATGTTCACCCACTTACACATAGCGAAAAGTTTGGCTTTCGCCGGCAAATCAAAATATCATCTAAGTGACCGAATTATAGTTTGGCGAAAAGTTCGCACCAATAGCCCAAATAAAGCGTTAAAGTAGTTGTGCAAGAAAAGGTGGCAGCACCTGATATGTTAAGAAAAGAATTAACGGTATATTGCAACAAATTCTATCAAGAGCAAATTCGTGACAGGTAAACTCGCCAGTACAACAACTGAATGTGGCGAAATCGCAAGTACATCCACACATCCATCCATACATACATATATTATTTTTGTTAAGTGTCCATCAAGTGTCAAGGACCAAAATCTTACTTCTGCACTGTTGACAACCCGGGGGGGAGATTAACACGTCAAAATCAAGTCATCTGCTGTGTCCATTTCATCTGTTATGAAGCCGCGCTGGAGCTAAAATTTCTTTTCCATCAATGCAGGGCAAATTCGTAGCGGTTAAATTCGCTGGTACAACAACAACACGTCATGAAATCTCGAATATATACATATGTGTGTATATATGTATGTATTTTGTTCTTTTTACATGTTCATTAGATGTCACAAAATTAAAATTTTACTCTTAAACTTAAATGGACATCCCAGGGAGGCTGCAGTTGAAAAAAAAGAATCAATCACCTGCGTTGCCAGTTGCAGCTGTTAAGAAATCGCCTTGAATCGCCCTCACCCATAGACTCTGAATTGAACTTAATCACTAAATGTTATGGGAAAGATTTGAATAAAGCGTCTTAAGCCGACTACAAGTCAGTGAATCACAAATTCAAAGGCAACACATTCGTTGAAATGAAACGAAACGAAATGAATGTGGTCGCCTCGTTGTACTGCTTACAATCATTTGCCCATTTGTGGCCGCCATGAGGCCAAACAAACCAACTAATGACTTCAAATTAATAATATACCAGCTGGATTACTTTATTGAAGTCCAGCTTAAAAAAAAAAAAAACAGCCAACCGGCCGACCGGTCGACGACATGAATTCAAAGTCTCCTAAAGATGGAAAATTGTTCGTAAAAATTCATTGTACATACATTTCGTTATGATATTGTTATGACGGCAGGCAAAGATTATGACGGCAATTCAACGAGGCATGCAACACTAAGAAATACTTTTGATTTCTGTGAGAAAATTTTATGCTGTTACGGAAAATCATTTGAAACTATTTTGTTGTTTAAGTGGCCATATTAGGGTGGCGCTTATCACAAGGGCAGTCTTTACAACATGCTGGCCAACTTTAGATGTTGCACCAGCTAAAGGTTGGGCATATTTTCCATTATACTTGTACGCGAGTATAGAGAGCAGATTGAAATTGGCAGATGGATGGATGAGCTGGCCGCTCGATTTCTTGTAAGCACATTTTTATGAAACTCGTCAGGGTCACTATTTGGCCTAACTTGCAAGCCCCACCCAGATGCAAATGAAATTAAAAGCTACACAAATGAATTGGCTGAGCGGCAGAAATTCTACACTGAGCCTAGATTGTAAGCTCCTGTTATGGCATCCAATTATGGGGCACCGCCTCTCCATCGAACGTGCAGAAAATTCAAAGGCGACAAAATAAATCCTCAGTGTATTCACAAAGATCTAAGTGTCTCCCTGATGGAAATATATGTAAAAAAAACTTGAGTTACGCCCCAATCATCGAGCACGCAATATCCTTCACTTTGGACGCCACAATCGGCTGAGAAGAAGAAATACTCTTGCCCTCAGTCAAATACGCGAGACAAAAGACCTTCAAGGAACAAACCGGACTATTTATTAAAGGGGACTTAGACGGTAATACAAGTCGTACGATAAACCAAATTTTTGGGTAGAAGAGCATGGATGGTATCGTCTAAACTTTATATGGAATATATATTTCCTATATACGGATGAAAATTTCACAGTCGTACGGCTTTTATCATTTTTTCAAATTTTTCAAATTCCTTCACACATTAGATCAGGGATGTATTTGTATGTAAACATTTTCCTTTTGTTTTTGGGTCTTTTAACGATGGTGTACACGTATAAAAATCTGTCGTAAGACTTTTATTCTCATTTCTAAAATACGAAGATAATTTCATATGATTTTCTCTTTGCTTTTACCCACGACTTCTATTATCGTCTAAATCCCTTAAAGCGGGTTTTTAACGTTACAACGCGACGATTTTCGCAGCAAGTTTTCGATTTGAATTAAACGATTATCCTAAATAGCGGCTACTACAGCAAATCAAAACCTCTAGGCACAAAGATAAATCCAAATGGTTATACCTACATTCATGTAAATACAGTTGGTGTTACGATTTCTGTTAAACAAAATGTCATACTTTTGCCTGAAAATAAAATTTAGATATAAACAAAATATACGGATTACTGAAATGTTGAAATAGCAGCATTAAAGGCGATACAGCAGATACCAGCAAATTGGAAACATTTTGAAAGCAAATGCGAATATACGAGTTTTATTCAATTCGTGCACCGTTTTGTCAGACAACAATGAAAGTCGATCCTAATATAAAATTTAGAATACTGTTGATTAACCGCACCGGTACAAAAATATTTACGCGCCTCTGCAGGTCTCCTAATAAACGTATTAACTTGTCGCAAAGGGCACTTGCCGTAATAAAGTCTTAAAAGGCTTTGGTCTGATACTTGCCAGTATTTGTTATAGTCGCAACATTTTGCGCCATTATGTTTTCTATGCCATTGTTGAAATTGTTAAACAACAACAACAACAACAACACATAATTTTATATAACATTTTAATTTAATACAATAATATGTTACAGCATCATACAGTCACTGCCATCGCAGCCAACTGAGTCATACGCATTTGCCGTTGTGTCCAAAAGCAGAAAAACAAAAAAATAACTTAAAAGAAAAAAGTTTAACAACCTCCACTAGTGCGGCGATATTATCAAGGATTATTAAAAAACCATGAACTCTTAAAAATTCACCAGCAAAGTATTCACTCACTCGTGCCTTGTTCACCCACATCTTCGGTTTTAATTCGTTTTTCTTCTTTGCCTTTAAATAATTTGCACTTTTATTTTTGTGCAAACCACGAAATTTTCCAGTCATTCGCTCAACCATTTAGATGTTTGTTTTAACCAACACTTGTTTGTTTCATTTATTGAGCTTCTTTTGCCCAGCAGCATGATTTTCACACTATTTGTGTCTTACAAATAAATTTTAATAATAAACCAATAAAAACAAAAAAAAAAAAAAAACAAGCGTGGGAACAAATGGATTATAAAATCATTGATGTGGCCAGCATAGAGCGCGCCATATTGGGACTGAAACCTACATCTTACAAATCTAAACATTTTAATTCCAGCACAAATTTGACTAAAAGCTTTTGCTCATAATCTCACATAGAATTCATTTACCAGCTTAATGGCACCAACTGTCTAACATCCTACTTATTTACATATATACGAGTATATACATATACAGATGTATGTGAGTTGTAGCCAGTGTAATAGGGCCGCGTCTTCTGATCAAACAATTTTGATTTTAAAATATTTTTTCTACAATATTTTCAGTTTATATTCCATAATAGCGCCGAATACTTTAAGACCGAATTCGCAGTATCATGTAGCCGTAAGTATTCATAAGGCGTCGGAGCCAGCCAAAGTGAAAGTCGGCATAATCGGCAGTGCGTACAGCGACTTCAAATCGGTTGAGGTTCGTCCTTTCTCCACCGAAACGATACATTTTGAGGTAGAAGAATTCTAGCAAACGAAAGAAAGTATAAAACCTGATTGAATTGAATTTCTCTTCCGTTAGATTCCCGCGCTGAAAAGCGACCGATACAGTCTTACAGCCGAAGGTCTGACGGGCATTCGATTTACTAACGAGACGCAGCTAAATTTTGATGCTAAACAATTTACGGTTATGGTGCAGTCGGACAAGGCCATTTACAAACCGCAAGACGTTGTCCATTATCGGGTCTTAATAATGGATGCAAATCTAAAGCCAGTCTTCAATTACGGCCGTGTCCATATAACCATCAAAGATGGCGGCAACAATGTTATACGAAGGTATCAAGATGTGCGCTTGACGAGCGGCGTTTATGCCAACGACCTGCAGCTGTCAGATTATCCGAAGTATGGCGAGTGGTCGTTAGAAGTTGAGGTAATGGATGAAACCTATAAGAGAACTTTTGAAGTCGTGGAATACATTCTGCCCAAGTTCGTTGTGGACATAGACGCGGATAAACATGTCATTTATAAGGATGGCAAGATCAGGGCCGTGGTGAAAGCTTAGTAAGTTGTACTCTTCGTTTCATTTTAAGGTTTCCTTTGACAGCCCCGTGTTTTACGTTGCAGTTATGACTTTGGCAAGCCAATTGTGGGCGAAGCTACTTTGTCTATTTATCCCACATTTTTTGGTTCCCTGCAGCCCTTTGTTAATGATTTAATTACCCGTAAAGTGGTGCCCATTGATGGCAGTGCCTTCTTTGAGTTCGATATTAAAGATGAATTAAAATTGAAGGAGGATTACGAACGTGAATATTTATTGGATGCTTTAGTGGAGGAAACGTCTACCAGTTCAGTGCAAAATTTCTCAACTGTGCTAACGGTACATTTAGATCCGTACCGCGTAGAGGCAACAAAACTGCCTAGCAACTATATACCAGGTGTACCGTTTGAAGTATCGGTAAGTAAATCGTTGAGGCCATCTTTCTTTTAATTCGTTTTCATCTGACACTTTAAGGCCAAAGTTTTACGCAACAATGGTGCTCTAATGAGAGACTTTAAGCCCGACTTGAGCGCTTATTTGACGAACGTTTACGGCAGCAGTGAAATGTACAATAAAACCGTCTACACTTTGGACTCCAGGGCTGAACTGAAAATGAAATTTACTGTACCCGTCTCAGATAGAGATGAATACCATTCAATTATTGTAAGTAATTTCCGGCTTTTTTAAAATGATTTTCACCAAAATTTTGCAACTTAAATTCTAGGTGGACTATCAAGGCATTATAACCGATATCGGAAAAGTGCCACGAAAACATTTGCACAGCAAAAACTTCATTACAGCCAAAATATTAAACGACAAGTAAGAGATTACTGAAAATTTAATAACATTTTGCATTCGCTTTCAGTGAATTCTATGGCTGTCAGAAACTTTTACGGTTTAAATAACTTGTCCCGGAGATACGCACGGTTTGCTCCCAACTTGCTCATAAGTGTGTTCGCCGGCCACTGTCATGACCACAGATACTCACTCGTTAACTGAATTTTGGTTTCTTGTCGTAACGAAAAACAGCCGATAACCGAACTCTGACAGAGTTATTGCATATGACAACATAAACAGCTGTTTATGGTTACGCCACCACTAATCAGCGACCATTTTCACAAGCGAATGAAAGTTCAATTTGGCTCATAATTGTGGCATATGACTGTTCTTAGAGCCCCAACAAGGCAGAAAGCTCCACCGTTACGAGAGTAGAGACTTGGTCGTGATCGGAAACGGCACTTCCAAGTTTAGTTTGTGATTAAACCGGGAGTTCAGCGCAATCTAATTGATGAAAGTGGTGTCAATTGAAGATTCCATTGTGACTTTAAACTAAAAGAAAATATAAAAGGGGGCGTGTGTGTTCAAAAATATTTCGGCGCTTTATTTTTTGTTTTGTTTAAAATGTAATTCATTGAAATGCAATAGAAGTATCTCCCGTCTTCCCCAATAGAAGTATCTCTATGACAATTTTTCTTTTATTTATTGCGGTTATTGTGAAAATAACATTGAGGGATCCGAAAATTTAAACATATTTAAATTTGTAATTATTGCTTTCCCAATAGGCCCATGACCAATCAGGAAATCGTCGTTGCGGTACGCTGCAGTGAACCGATGAAATATTTTATTTATCAAATAGTTGGACGCGGCGATATTTTACTTTCGCGTGCCGTTGATGTAAGTCCGAAAAGAAGTGTTTTATTCTATAGACTAATTACACATATGGAATGTGCGCATAATTTTAGGTGCCAGATAATGCCCATCACACGTTCAAGTTCGTCGCGACTTTTGCCATGATGCCCACAGCAAGGCTTTTGGTGTATATGGTGATCAATGGTGAATTTGTTTACGATGAACAGGTTATCGATTTCGAACAGAACCTGTTAAACAACGTTCTGGTGGAGGCTCCACTTAGAGCGCCTCCTGGTCAAGATATTGATATAACGATTAGCTCCAAGCCTTACAACTATATTGGTCTTATGGTGGTCGATCAAAATGCCTTAAATATTCGTAAAGGTAAGTAGGCGTTCGCAAAAGTTTAAAGTGCCTCAATGTAAAGAGCAGTTCATGCTTGGTTTAAGGTAACGATCTTTCTACATCCAATTTGATGCGAGCACTCCACCAATACGACCTGAACGACTTCAACACACCCATCGGATCGCCTGGCAAAGAGTCGGGAGTAATAACCATGTCCAACACCGATTTTATAATCGAAAAAGAACCCGAGACGACACCGGCTCTGGGAAGAGCCGTCAACGACGACGAACATAAGCTGACGACGATACGCAAAACGGATATTGGACCAGCTCATGCCATCGAAACCAACACTTTGGGGCCAGGCAAGGGACGTTACGCATTCTCCTATACACCCAAACCCTTTTGGCACAATCCCCGCATACATGTCATGCATCCACCAGCTGATACTTGGCTGTTTATGAACGTCTCAGCCGGCGCTGAGGGCAAGACCACCATCCACAGAAGACTGCCCAGTTCCATCACGTCGTGGGTTGTTTCGGCTTTTGCTTTGGATCCCGTCCAGGGCATAGGCCTGACTGCACCCACAAAAATGATGAAAACCTTTAAAGACTTCTACATAACAACAGAGCTGCCTTACGCCATACGATTAGGTAAAACACGACGTTTAAATACTGTGTACTGTGTGTAAAATGCGTCCTAATTCCTAATTACTACAATATTCGAAGGTGAAACAATTGCGGTGCCGTTTGTCGTCTTCAACAACAAGGACGATGATTTGAATGTGGATGTCAGTTTGCATAATACGGCCCAGGCATTCGAATTTGTGCAAATCGATGACAGCAAGACTCAAGCCAAGCCAAGTAAATATCTAATTACTTTATTAAACAAATTTCCCCTTCTTTTCACACTTTTGTGGCCCTTCTTATTTTAAACTGAATAGAATTCGAGCTGTACAGCCGTCGTTCGATGCACATCCCAGCTAAAACATCGAAGTCAGTAGCTTTCATTATAACGCCCAAACGTGTCGGTCCGATAACAATAAAAGCTGTAGCTGCAAATCAGTTGGCAGGCGATTCCGTAGAGTCCACTTTGTTAGTTGACTATCCAGGTGCCACTGAGATTGTTAGTAAAGGTTTTCTGTTCGAGATGGCATCAAGTGTTCAACGGCAGGCAAATGTCTCTATACGCATTCCCCGCAACTCCATCGCTGATTCAGCTAAAATTGAAATATCGGCGGTGGGCGATGTTGTTGGCAGTATTTTGGGAAATCTGGAGAATTTAATTAGACTGCCGTCGGGATGTGGCGAACAAACGATGATACAATTTATGCCAAATTTAATGGTGCTTAAATATTTGCAGGTAATTATCCAGCTACTCGTTACTTAATAGAGGGACTAAATGCACTAAATGAAGAGATGGGAGTATTTCACTTTCTGCGACTACATCGAAAGATCGAACACCTGCCCACTGGTATCTAT
This sequence comes from Epicampocera succincta, assembly GCA_932526305.1. Classification (NCBI taxonomy): domain Eukaryota; kingdom Metazoa; phylum Arthropoda; class Insecta; order Diptera; family Tachinidae; genus Epicampocera; species Epicampocera succincta. The sequence goes on along the minus strand of OW052037.1, from coordinate 51,216,005 downwards.
AAAGTCTCAAAGATTCAACTGATCTGTTCGTTATTCTGTGATACGATTTCTTACCGACTTACAAATCATTCAGATCCATCTGTCGCATTTATAAGGCGACTTTTTCCTTAAGGGCGGAGAAGATATAAAGTAGGGTAGGGTTGCTTCTAATTCGCCGTATGATTGTAAAATAATAACAATAATTGAAATAGTGAATCTAGTTATTCATTCGCTTCGGCGATTGCGGAAAGGAACTTTTGTGCGGAATCAAAACTTTGCAATTATGCAGTCCGTAACAAAAAATAAAGCCTGTTCCACCATCAGTGGACACAAAATCGGCTGGTAATTAATTAAAATAAAATAATTTGAGAAAAACTTATAGCCAGCAGGAATGAATAGTTGCAATTTGTATGTCTTGGTTCCGCTAAAGTTCTCGTTTCGTGCGGCATCAATAATACCGGCCAGTATTTTGCTAAAGATTAGTTTCTTATCGATCGTTTAATCGCTGTCGCACGGCGTTATGATGCCGCCGATTCAAATAAATCCAAAGCTGAGAACAAATTGTTGCTTCACCATTTTGAGAGCTTTTCTTATAAATATTTTGGTTTTTGTCGCACCTTTCTGAGGCTTAATTTGGAACGTGTAACTGATTTGATATCACTGCTTTGTTTTTGCAAATCCACACTAAACGATTTCACTTGCAGCGCACCCGCCAATTGTCGCCCTCCATAGAAATGCGTGGTAAGAAGAATCTGGACTTGGGCTATCAGCGTCTGCTGTACTATCGCCATAGGAATGGCGGCTTCAGTGCTTTCGGCCTGAATGAAGAGAAGAGCTCTACGTGGTTGACGGCGTACGTGGCAAAAGCTTTTCGCTTGGCCAGCGAATTCATACAAATCGATGAGGAAGTTATTAGCTCAGCCTTAACTTACGTTGTTGGCATGCAGACAGTGAATGGGGATTTCGAAGAAAAGGGCGACGTCTTTGAGCAGTTTGACGACAAAAGCTTAGTCTTAAGCGCCTTTGTTACTTTGGCCTTGATGGAGAATGTGGTGAGTTGGCAAAAGAAAAGAATATACAGGATTATTGCTTTTACTCTTTTAATTTTTCCTCATCATAGAACAACTATCCGCAGTATAAGAACAACATAAATAAAGCTGTGGATTTTATAGCGAAAGGCTTGGACGGCTCGGATAATGTGCAATCCTTGGCCCTGGGAAGCTACGTGCTGGCCAAAGCAAATCACAAGGCCAAAGTTGCGTTTATACAGGGGCTAGATGCCAGGTCGGTAAACGAAGGTGAGCAGACACAAGATTCAGGTACACATTCGCTGCCGAAGTATTTTCTCATTTTGCTTCTATTTCTATTTTAAGACGGTTTGAAATGGTGGAATAAAACCACGCCCCGTTCAGAGTCTTTGTCGCCCTGGTATAATGCCACACGCAGTGTCAATATCGAAATTTCCTCCTATGCTGCTTTGTCACTGCTGGAAAACAATCTCATGGGTGATGCCTTGCCCGTCCTAAAATGGCTAATGAAGCAACGTAATGACTTGGGAGGTTTTGTCGCCTCTCAAGACTCTGTAGTCGGCCTGCAGGCTTTAGTGGCGTTTGCCGAAAGATTTTCAAGTCAGGCCAATAATTTGCAACTGCTGTTTCGCTATGGCCAAAATGCTGAAACGGTGTTCAATGTTAATGCGCAAAATTCGTTGGTTCTGCAATCTATTGAGGTAATCTGCAGTTCAGCGCTTAGAAGAAACGTATAAGAAAACTTAATAGGATTTAATTGATCTTTTCAGTTGCCTAATAACTTAAAAAACCTGACAATTTCTGCCACCGGAAACGGCTTAGCTTTGGCTCAAGTAACGTACCGCTACAATACGAATGTGACCAGTGCTTGGCCTCGTTTCGTTTTGGATCCGACGGTGAATAGAAACTCTCATTCGGATTACCTGCATCTCTCAGCGTGTGCCAGGTAAGTTCAGCTGGTTGCTTAGATTGCTGCGAGCGTAAATCGGTTCAAAATGGAAAACTTTCGAATTGATGTGTTGAACACAAACAACAAATTTGCTTTCGAGACCTGCGGCTTGAGCTGAAAATGTGTGTTTGTGTTGTTGGCATTTGCCAAACGAAAATTTAAAAAACCATTAAGAATTCATTTCATTTTTTATGGGGAGGATAATCATCAATCGTTTTGTACTTCTTAGTTTTATACCAGCCGAAGGCGATGCCAACCGTTCAAATATGGCCGTAATGGAAATTCATTTACCAAGCGGTTTTGTCGTGGACACTGACACTCTGCCCACTCTGGAGTCAAGTGAACGAATTAAGGTAACAAAGCGATTAAATTGTTGCAATTAAGAACTAAGAGTGCAAGTATTTGTGTTTATTGCCTTCGACACAGAAAGTGGAAACTCAGAAACGTAACACAGTCGTCATAATTTACTTCGATTATGTGGATCGCAGGGAAGTATGCCCCACTCTGCATGCCTACAAAGTAATTAAGGTAACCAACCACAAGCCAGTGCCAGTTATAATGTACGACTATTATGATAATGGTACGTTAATGCAATTAATTGCTTATTTGAATATGTATTAACAGTATCGATCTGTTGCGTTATAGTGCGCAGAGCCAGACAATTTTATAGGGCGCCAAAATCGCAAATATGCGACATCTGTGAACATGCCAACTGTGGCGAGTTGTGCGAAAAGGCGGAGAAGCGTCAATCGCGCAGATTCGACTCCGACCTCAATGAACTGCTGGAGGCCAGCAGTTGCAGTGCCTCCGTTGCCACGAATACGCTGTTCACGATATTCATTTTTGTATGGTTTGCAGTTGTCAATTAGTTATAAAAGGCCAGGTAATAAAAGTTAATTTAATATTAAATAGCTCAGATATGTCGTTGCCCCAAGTGCCCTCTCTCCTTTAACAAAGCTTTAACCATAAAACATAAAACACTGTATTAATCTGTATTAAATATTAATCGAATCAAAACTCGTTGTATGTATTTTAATACGCGTAATCAAATTAATGTACAATTAAATAAATTTTAATATACAATAAAGAAAAGAAAAAAAAAAACACTATGAAAAGTCCAAATGTATAAACAAACGGGTGTATAAAACGTGTATAATTAATATGATAAAAATTCAATTTCTTATGTTAAATGAAAGACTAAAATACTTAATATATGTGTGTAAATTAACTTATCTAAAATTTGAGAAAAATTAGTTTGTAAGTGTTAAAAATCGTTCGCTTCTAACAAAAACAAAAACAGAAAAAAAAGGAAAATTAAAAATAACTTACAATAAAAAAATGTTTATTGGAATTTATTTATTTGCGTTTGGGTTTCTTACTCTCCATCAGACTCATTATCGTCTTACGCAGCTCTTCTGTCTCACTTAATTCCAGCTCATAGCTGCGTATTTGTTCGTTCTTCTCTTGGAGTTGTGACTCCAGCACCGTTATAATACCATCCGATTTCTTTTTGGCTTCTTTTTGTTCTTCCAGAGCCTTTTGTGTTTTAGCCAGATCGCGCTCCTTCTCTTCGATGTTTCGCACTTTTTCCTTCATATCCATTTCGAAGGCGGCAATAGTCTTTTTCAGTTTGTCTATCCGAGAGGCCTGAGGAATAATGGAAAATTAAAACGATTTACAATATGAATCAGCCAGAATATAGACAGAACATCAAGAGCTGCTATTTCGATGTTTAATTGATTTAACGAAATATAATAAAATAATATTGGAGAAGCGGCAAATGTTGTTGAAAACCTGTGTTTCATTTTACACATTTTATGAACTTATTTACCCGCCCTGGTCAAATCCCTGGAAATAAAACGCAAAAGTGTGCAGCCTCCGGGTTTGGACTAATTTATTTGAGATTGTGTTGATAAGACCTTCATTAGAGTAGCAAAAATTTGTTCAAGCTAAACTTTATAAGAACACTTAGAATCTATTTCAGCATTTAGTACTCGCGTCTCGAAAGCCCAATAATCCTATTTCTTAAACTTGAAGGTGAATAATTGTAGGAAAGTTCTGTTGCCGGCAGCAAATGTAGGCGAACGTTAACGTTCGTGATCGTTTCGGAAACGTTTAAGCGAAAAGTTCGTTGGTAAAGAGTCTATTTGACAATAACCAACCGAACAGAGAGCAAGAGACTAGAAGCTTCCACTTAGCAAATGATCATCGCAAATATTTGCATATCGAATGCCCGAAGCGGGTTTACGAAATTCCAAAATGGTTGCTGGTGGCGGCATACTTGTGCCACCTTTAGCGGCCATCTGCAAGCGACGTCGACGCAGCAGGTATGCGCTACCCAATAGCAATAAGACTAAAACAAATATTAGCGGTACGATGTAAGTCAAGGGCGAGGCTTTGTTGAGGTCGTTATTGCTGGAGCGAGTAGCCGGCGAGGGATTAGCTTGCAAATCGTTGTTGGTTTGAGGTTGGGGCGGCGTAGTCTTAGCAGTTTGTGGGCTTGTTGCGGCAGTAGATGTTCGGGTTTCGATTGCGATTGCGTTTGCTGAAGTTGGAGTTGGAGTGGGAGTGAGCGCATTGATGACTGTGGACCGAATTGCATTATTTATAATTGTTTTCGTTGTGGTTGCGGGCGCATTGTCATGCACCGTTTTGAGAAAACCTGTCTGCGTACAAAAACATCTTAAAAATTTCTCCGTAACATGCGATTTGCAGTGCTCGCCTGACCAAGCGGCCGCATACGAGCTCTTCATCAGACACTTGTTGTCCTGCTGTCGTCTGCTCGTATAAATATCAAGTTGTACTTTGGATGACGTTTGTTCCGGATCGCTTAGTTTTAGTTCTTGCAACTGCGTGTTGCCGGAGACTTCATAGATATTGTACTCGACTAAGAAATTGTCCTGATCGTAGTTTTCTCCAAAATTGTATGACTTTACGACTAAACAATATTGCGCTTCCGGTTTAATGCTGTTCATGTTCATGTTTTTGAATTGCAGTATTAGCTTTTGGAAAACGTTTTTGTTAATCAGAGTTGTGTGCTGTTGCAGGAAATGTCCTTGAATTTTTCTCAAGTCCAGCGAGGCTAAAGACGACTTAAGCTGTTGCTGATTACTGTTGCCAGTCAAACACATCTTCTTGGCCAAATCTGTTATTCTCTGCATAAAGTGCTGGACGGCTGGCGCGGAATACTGTTCCGTTTTTAGTAGATCTTCCAATAGAGACAACTGGGTTTTGGTGTACAGTTCGTGGGAATGATTTACAATTCGTTGCATTCTTTGGGAACGCTTGAAACGTGCCAGCTGCTGTGATTCGTTTCTGGTGATGGTGTGTTCTATTAAGCTTTCCAAGATGTCCAAAAGCTTTACCAGCATTTCCTTCTGCATTTGCTGTGTATAATCTAGAATTTCTTTACATTTTACTACGAATATTAGTTTCGAATCGGCACTGATGTAAATTTTGTTTTCCGCCTGTTCAAGGAGTTTGTCGACTTCTTTGTTCAGCGAAACTGCCACAAAATTCAGCCATTTTTCATAGTGTCCAGACTGAGCATTTTTGAGGGTCACTGTAGCCATTATAAGGCCGTTAAAGGCATCTTGAAAATCAGTTCTCCTAAACAGGCCGCTTACTTTTTCTTCGTAGGCGTTATAATCGCGCTCACTAAACTCCCTGTATGTTAGAGTCAATAGGGCGTCATTGTGTATTGTACTGCAGGCCTGGCGTATGTCGCAAATTTCTACTCTTATTTGTAGGGGAAGGGCCGACAAAGGCAATACAGTGTCCCAGGTTTTGTATTGAAAATACTTGCCCAAAGACAACTGAAACGTTTCTAATTGTATGATCAGTTCATAGCTGACGGGGGTGTCCAGCAGAAGATCTTTAGCTTCTTGGGAGTTTATATTGAAGATTGTTGTCAAGGCCACACCCTGCAGGGGATCTATTAAGACCACGGCTGCTTGAGGCGGTGCATTAGTGTGCAAGTCGATTGTAAAATAACTAGTGACCAACTTTATCCAGGGTTCATCTTCTTCATTGATTTGTTGGCTGCTTTCGCTAAATGGCTTCGGGCAAGTAACATCCAAGCGAAATTTGTACATGGAGTCTCCCTCGAATCCGGACCACATGTCTTCGGCTCTGTCGCCATAGCTGGTGGGAATATTTAAACTGATTTCCCGATTGACTGTGGAATTGGAGAAATCTATGATTTCCTCCAGATAATATTTTTCCAGATTGGACACTTTTGTATAACCATAGTGTTGCTTTTCGAGCATGCCACTGGCTATGAGCTTGAAGCCCTCCTCTTGAGCGCTCAGCCAACTGGCTTCGCAATTGGCCACCATATTCAACACAGTGACGGAAAATTTAAATTCCTGATTAGAAGAAGGATTCAAATTGGGCACATCCTGGTATTCATAACTGATGAAGACAGAGTTGACGACTTCGATGTCCGCCTTTACTTTGGTGGCAATATCATTGATTTTAACCTGAGCAACAACTTGAAAAGAGCCGGCTTTTTCGAAAAAGACTTTGAAATAATTCTGATCATTCGTTTTTGTTTGTAGGGCGTGACTGGTGGCGGCGTCTTCCAGCCACCATTTGATTTCTGATTGCTGTACGTGATCGTAGTTGCGTATGAACAAACGAAATGTCAAATAGGTGCCTTCACCAATTCTGGCCGCAGTGGGTATGATGCTGGCCTGGAAACCTTTGTTTAAAACTTCCACCCACAGCACATCTTTGGCTAAAACTTTACTGCTGCCAATTTCCTTGACTACAGCTTCGATGGCGGTTTTTCTGTCCGCACTTAGGGCGTTTGCTGGTACGAATAGGGTGCTTGACATAGTCTTCGCTATCATTTGATAGTCTTCTTCCAGATCTGAGACTTTCCACTCTATATAGTAATCGTTTTTGGGTTTACAAAAGCTTACTTTTGCCATCACACTGTACTCGATGTTCGCCACTATTTCCTCCGAGCCAATGAGCAGCAAATTAATGCCCTCCGGCACATTGCTGTTCTGTAATACACCCTCAGCATAGTCTATGGTGAAGACCTGTTCTCTACTAGTTTCGCCTGCATCTGTTATGCCCACAACGTGGAAGATGTAACTGACTCCAGGCACAACTTCAGATTTCTTTATCAGCACCATATTGTTCTTCATAATTTGTAGTCTTTCTTTGCTGTTTAAGCGCTGTTCGAGGATCCTCACCGCCTTCCACACCAACAAAGTTTCACGCTGTGACAAGGCTTCCGGTCCAATTATTTTAAAGAATATTTTAAATTTGTAGGACAATTTCAGACCATCTTTGGGTTGAAAAGTTATGGTTACACCCTCCGGTTGCTTTTGTCCTGTTTCGGTGACATTGTGTTTGCAGAGATTCTGTGGCGCCACAATGCGAAACGACGGCACTTCCTCGGTGGCATAAACAGATATTTGAGCGAGAATTGTCAGAAATATGTGGACATTTTTTAACAACTTTTCTGTTTTACGCTGCATTTTATTAGGCAGGGCGATAAGATTTTCGGCAAGGGAATTAGAAATCGTTGAAACATTGGTTGTGGGTTTTAGTGTTGCCTTGGCAACACTAATGCCGGTTGCAATAATATTTTTTCCCCTTTTCAATAGGGGGATCAGCGCGGTTTTGCTATTTTTATTATTTTTTCACATTCATTTTCATCCTTTTTCAGTTGTTCGAATATCGATGGCCACATGTTGACTTCGTCTGTATTGGCAAATGCTCTTTAGAATTTCTGTCTGGGAAGTGGTGTTAAGGTTGGACAAAAATGTCGGCAAGCAACCTGGACAACAACACAAACGAAAGCTGTGAAGTGAAAACAACATAATTATATTGACGATCCTCCTTAAGGCGGCGAAATCAGAACAATATCTCGTAAAATTCTGTATGAAACAAAATAAAATATGACAGTTCTGAAATAGTGAATTGTGACTGAAAAGAGGGCCACCACCATTAATTAGGGCAATTGTTTTTTAAGCCAGATGGAACTATAAACATGATTTTGAGGCCGACCGCCGTACGTTTATACCTGCTCGACCAAAAAAATATATCACTTCCAATAACATCTTGCTGCTGGCCGCATTTTGAAAGAGCAAATTTAAATTAACTGGACCGTCTTAGAGATTCTGCTTTATTTATTGTTAACGAGTTTGACGGCGGGCGATTCTTGCTTTATTCCAAATACTTCTTTTCCCGTTGAAGTTGACGTTAAGAACTTGAAACTTCTCTAAATATTTGTTTAATTTGTTTTCTTGAGCGATGGCCGCAAGATGCTTTTTATTTGACCGCTTGTGGCTTCAATTTTTTATAACAATTGAATTTCATTTAATATAATGTGGTAATTGCCCTATTATTTACTTTTTTTCAAAACGATTTTCTACCACATCAAATATGCAATTCCATCATTTACAATTCACTCTATTTAATTTTTTTAGATTGTCTGCATTAATTTTCTTATATAACAAAATTTTGTTAATATAAACAATATAAACAATAAATATTTAAACGGTCTACTTACATTTTCTTTTGCCGCCGTATGAAGTTTCTCCAACTCTTCTGTTTTTTCATGTAACTCGTCTTTCAGTTCTTTGTAATCCTTTTGCAGTACTGGAAAATTACAATTACTTTTAAAACACTTTAAGCATTAAAAAGCCAGCAACTCACCAATCATTTCCGAAACTTTAACGGCCAAACGTTTTTCATTTATTTTTAAACTTTCCGATTGTTCTGATAGTTTCTTCATTAAATCCGTCATATTTCGTTTTAGATTATCCTTTTGGTGTTTAAAATCTTTACATTGGGTCTGTAAAGTTTCCTGATTGATGTGCAGTTCGAAATTCATTGTATGGTATTTGTTCAGTTCGGCATTTTGGTGATTAATGCGTTGCGTTAAACGTGTTATCTGTAAGGAAACATAAAACATTAAGCAATTTGAATTGGAGAATGAATGCTTGGCCAGTAATGAAATACCTCTTGACTGGCTTCCTCTAGACGTTTTTGCATGGAGCTCTCAACAGAATTGAATTTTTCAATTTTGTAATTAAAAAGTTCTATAATTTGGGAAGTGGATATGTTATTTAGTTGACCATTAACTTGAGCTTGAGATATGACTTCTATTAGAGCCTGAAGATGTTCTTCCAGTTCTTTGCTAGCAAATGTTTTGTGACTCTTTAAAATAGCATTTAAATCTTGCCACTGGTCACCTGCAGGATTTGATGACATCATTTGGTTGGTGGAAGCGTTTAATTTTGAAATTATCTTGAATAAAAAGACATGTATAAAAAAACAACTGGCCCACGATGTAGCGCGTTAAAGTTTGCGACAATTTAGAACAACAGAAAGCTGATTTTTAGTTAGCGCCACATGTTGGTAGCCCTCTTTTCTCACTTTTTCTATAGGCTATAAGTAATCTTCGAGCCAGTTTTCCGATGTTCGAAATGCCCACAAACGTAAACGTTCGACGATATCGTAAGACTGAAAATTGAACCAAATTACAAAAATAGAAAAAGAAACAATACACTTACTTTGGCCACTTCTGTCTGAGGAAAATGTTCAAATTGTGATATCTGAAAAACTGCCGCACACAATTTCTCGTTGCCGCTTACCATGGCTCGGGCCAAAGCATTCTGCAACTGTTGCACTTGCAACAAAGTGCAACATTTTTCAAAGTATGCTTTTTTGGCTATTTCCGCAAATTTAATTAGCAACAATAAACAATAAATAAACTTTTCAATATCTTCCATATTTAGACAATTAGTGGCTATTTCGGACTTGGCATTCAATAGAGGTGACAGAATCTTATCAAAGTATGATTCTGTAATTTTTGATAAAATTAATTTCTCTGTTTTTGTTTGATGCAGCAGCGATACTAAAAGCTGTAAAACTGCTGCTGTATGCAGGGGTAAGTTGTCTGATTTTTCCGAGGCTGTTATAAGTTGAGTGATTATTGAAGGATCCCTCGCTATACGTGGAGCTATAGTTTCCTTTTTTGCTAAGATATTTAACAAGGGTTAGGATTATTTTGTTTCGCAGTTGAAAAGTTAGGATTTTTTTTATAATTACCGAATCTTACTAAACAGTCAAATAAGTTTACTGCTTCTACGCCACATATTTCTGATTCCAGCCAATTACTTAACACTTCAAATATTCTTGGTATATTTGAATCCAAGCTTATAGTGGTATTCTCTTTACCCTCTACGTCTGGTTGCGCTGATAGTTCCATTATGTACTCAATTAATTGAAGGATCAAGCCCATGCAAATTTGCTCCTGTTTGCGAGATTCATCACTCGAGTCATCCATATTGGAGCGTGTCTCTATATACTGAAGGAAGTACATACATTTACATACATCTGGTATGTTAAATATTGATATTTGAAATGGTTTTAGCCAATCCAGAAATGTTAAGACAAATTTTGAAGTTTCTATTGAGCAGCGGGGGAATCCCAACTGTCTAAGTAAGTTAATAGTATTTTAATACATAAGATATGGAGTTGTATAGGCAACAGTTTGCTCCACAAAAGAAGAAAACAAAAACTAAAATTAATTTTTCAAACGAATTACAAGTTCAAACAATGTAAAGTATTTACCATTATTGTGCAAAATTTGGCACTTAAATAGATTTTTTTCTTAATCGCGGAACTGATATTTTTAAAGAAGATCTACTACAACTACATCAACAAAATAGTTGGAGTTCCAAATATCTTGGTAATTTTATGAAAAATTTTCAATTAAAGGTTTGTAGTTCTTGAGCACTTACATCTAACAGCTTCTCTATATCTTCGCAATAAAACTCATAACACAACATCGCTTGGTGAAGGCCGCTGTGAGCACGAGAATCTCTTAAGAATTCCACTATGTGCCTTAAATGCGGCACATTCCAGACTTTGATACAATCCGCAATAGAAGCAAAAGTCGAACGTAGAAACAAATGCAATTCCTTCTGATCGGGCGAGTGTATATCTTCGGATAAAATAATCAACATTTTGTTGGCCAACATGCCGTAATTTTGTATACGTCTGCTAAAGCTGGAAATATTTACCGATCGTAGGAACAAAAATAACACCACAAAGTTTTTATAACAAAGATTTATTAGAATTGACAACGCAAGTTGAGCATGTGTTTCTTCGCCCTCTTCGGCCGCCTGGTAAACTAATTGCACCAATTGTTCCAACAGAACCACAACATATGGTTCTTGCCAGGTAATTTTTATACCAAATGTCAACTCTTGCAGCAGCATTAATAAGCGCTGCCGTTTGTCACCAGCTGGCGTTTGTTTTAATATAAACGTTAATAATGGTATGAAACGATAATCATCCACCATGGCCTTACGAGCTTCCAAGTTTTTAGTGCAATGTTGCAATATTCCAACACAGGTCCACAAAGCGTCGCAATCTGTTGACAGTTTTCCCATCACGGCATGCAAGTCAATAAAAAATTTTGAAATCTCCAAACAACCCGGAGAAAAGTGATGTGGATGTATAGCTGTGCTCAGCAGGGAAGCTGTGCGATTTAGCAGCACAAGTGATTCTTCCGATTTATTATTCCGATAATTGCAAGCCTGGGCACTAAAGTCTCGTACATAGCTGAAGGCATTCGAAGTTTCGTGGCTATTTTTGTTACTACTATTTTTGCGAGGCATTTTTCCTTTTTGTGTTTTAAAAAAAAAAAATAATATTGTTCTTTAATGTTATGAAAACTTTTTAAATAAATAAAAAATAATATTTTAGCGGCACACTCAAATGACACTTTTGAAAATTCTGCCAATAAAACAAATTGAAAGCCGACGCCGTTCTTTTGCAAGAAGCCTACTTTGTGTTGGTACTTCTGTAGTACGTTCAGTTGCAACCGTCGGTGCTGTAGTTTGACTGAATATCGTTATTTTAAGATTGAGAACATAAGGAATTGTTTACAAATCAAAAAAATTTACAAAAAAGTTCAGATTCGGCATTTGCTATAAATTTCTTTAAAGAATTTTTCTTATACAATATTTTATGCACAAACTATTTTTTTAAGCGTATTACGTTCTATATACATATGTGAAGATTTATAATATTATCTTAAAAAATGTCTTACGAGTTCTTTTTCAAATATTTATACCTCTCAATCTAGTAATTGATGTCTAATACTCTGAGATAAAAAATAGTAACAAAAGAATTTGTGTGAACATTTAAAAAGAGATGAAACAATTTAAAGGAAGAAATCGAAATTCAAGGGACAAAAGTTTTTGTGTGTCTCAGTGTACCACTGTAGCTTCAATGAAATTTTTAGTTGCAGGGGCATGACATGATACAACAGTTTTTCTCTGTTACAGATAAATGCACTGCATGTTGCAGTATACACTTAGGCGGCAATATCGCAACAGTCATGGCACTGAATTAAGTGAACTTTAAACTTAAAATACATTTACAGAATATATGTCCTCTTTTTCCAGCGATTTGCTGGAAAAATAATAGCGTAAATTCTGATTAGTTTGCTTTGAGCTACAACTGCATTATTATTATTTTTTTATATTGAAGATAGTTCTTATTTCTTTTCAGTTTTTCTACTGCAAAACAAAAAAAAAAAAAAAAAATGAGATACGCTTTTGCTACAGCCATCGATTTAGTTAAAATATATTCCATTTCGCGAATATTTAATGCGGAATGTTAACTAAATAAATTCTTCAGTCTGACGATATGTTGTTGTGATCAGCACTGTCAATTACACTGTCTTATTTCAATTGTTGCAAATAAATAATTATTATTAATTTCTTTCCTTGCGTTTTAGCTTTAGCTACTTAAATTGGCGATGCTTAAATTAACAGAACTTAAAAGACACTTTAAAAGTATAAAAATAAAAGCTCACACATGAAATAGCTAAAATATATGAAACCGTAGCGGCGGCGCGGCGTCTACAGAGAGCACCAAATAATAACGAGCTGCGATTAGAGATGGGATCGTGGCTAAACGTCAAATATCAACTCGTGATCTTGATGGACTGCAGCAATTATTGCTTTTATTGTAACAATTACTCCAGCTTTTATATTATTTCTTTTTGGTTTTATATTAATGATAGTTTTTAACGTTCGCTACGGCGCCGCTTAAAAGGGATTCGTCACACGTTTAGCCTTTGACGTTTTTCTTGTTTTGGCATCAGACGCAAAAAGTCTTCCTGCATAATGCCAGCTATAGCATTGTGCCTTAGGCTGCAGTCTAACTGGGTTGTCAATCTTTCAAAATTTTATATTTTGATCTTTCACTTAAATTCAACAAAAGTAGATAAAACTAGTTATTTATTTATTTTAAGATGTAATCAATTGAATTTTTAACCTGACGGGAATAGGTATTACAAACTAAACAAGGCTAAAATTAGCATCCTTTAGTTTTTGTGTCGCAATATAACTGCAAACATATGGTTGTGGTATCAGCAAAATTTCACACGCACTAAAAGTCTAATATTATATTCAGTCTGAAATTAAACGCCCACGAAAGTACGTCAAACAGGGGTTTTCGGTTCCTAATAAATCTATGAGTCATAATAGTTGTATACAGCTAATATTGCATTTTCACGAGTCTTCCTAATGAAAGTGACATGATGACATAATGAGATTAATGTAAAACAGATGTGTTTCCACTTAAGAAATATGGGAACACCCTTTAGTTTTCGTGTCTTAGTATACCAGCACATATTTATTTGTAGAGCAAAATTGGTTTGGGTACATATACATATATGTATTTATTGTTGCAAACCCTCAAGACATTATTTTATTTGCAACATACGTGAGCATAACTTTTGCACCTCAATTGCGTGAGTGGTGGCTGCCATCTCTGAGGAAATTGTAGTTTGAATGATGACAATGGGGGCGCAAAAATTGAATTAAAAAAAAAATCTGAAATGTAAAATAATGATTTAATCCAAAACACAAATTCAATTTAGTTGGCGTTAAGATTTTGGTCAGTTCCAACGTGAAAATTACAGCGAAAAATAGTGAAGTGAAGAAAACTAAAACGTTTTAAACAATAGCATATAATTAATATTATCATATATCATAGCGACATTTTCGCTCTACTTAGGATAAAATACATACATATGTATGTATGTATGTAGTATGTCGGTATAAGGATACAATTTTTTATTTTAAAGCAGAAAAAAGTCAGCGGGAATTTAACAGAAAAAAAAAATTATCCACAAAAGTTTGAAAATTTTACTCGTGTGCGTGTGTATGTATGTATGTGTCATATTAATTTACCATAATTGATAAATACAAAACAAATCCAATCATCCATAAAACTATGGAAATTTTCCGTGTAACAGTTTAATAAATAATTGATGTTTTTGTTGCAAACTGAGATACAACTTTTATTTTGGCGTTTTTCTTTCGTAACTTACATTGAAAATATTCGCACTTGAGTGTGAGACTTGAAGCCACCGATAATGACTGCAGCTAAACTAGTGATTCAAAGCACTGAAAGTGCAAATTGCAGTGGCGGCAGTAACACGTTACCGGCTGGAAGTGCCAGGTTGGACAAGTATGCGCCCGATGATAATCGCGGCCGCTGGTCCTCAAAGACAGAATTTATTTTGTCATGTCTGGGCTATGCCGTGGGTCTGGGCAACGTTTGGCGTTTTCCGTATTTGTGCTATCGCAGTGGAGGAGGTAAGCAGGATTTTGACTCATTGGTATTCGTAAATACAGCTGCCGCTTATGCAAATTACTAGTATCTTCTTCAAAAATTCTCACCAATATTGGGCTAGTGCAGCAATTTGTTACCGTAACGTGTGCCAGGTCTTAAATATGGAGAAATTACAAACATATCCTGACGTATTAGTTTATATTTGATTAGCGAAATGTGCCACTTTACTTTTAGCTGCACGTTTGCAATATAACGATTATTATTGTGGCCAGCGACACATAATAATCGCCTGCAACAGTTTTGCAACAGATTAAAGGCCACAATTAACAAGTAGTATTCATTTATGTAGAAACTGTCGTAGTCGTTGTTTGCAAATGTCCCAACTAGAAAAAAGGAAAGCTGTAGTTAAACTTAATTCGATAAATTTTGGAAGTTGGCATCCTGTTCAAATACATTTTTCATTGCTGTCGATTTGTCATCTTAATGGCATCGAGTCATCGTAGCTAATTTTAAGCGCAGTTAGGCTTGTTCGAGAGTTTTGGGTCTTACACGCACTTGTCCCGGATAACTGCAGTGTTTTGCGGTTCACATTCCATTGAAATGTATCTCCCATATTTACAAAATTTTAAAATTTTAATTAAATGAAATAATAAGTTATAGTCGGGAAGGAAAAGAAAAAATAGGATAACGAATTGTTGTTACATAAAATTAACAACTTCTGTCAACAGTTTGAAGTTTCTGAAATTATAGCATGTTTATAACGCTTATAACAAATATTATATGGCAACACTCTGCTAGTAAAGATGGTGTGGCAAGCTGTTGTAAGTCAGAAATGCCAACCATTAGTAAAGATAAAGAAATAGGTTTAACGGTAAATTACTATCAAAAATATTATAAACTTGGAAAAACAGATTGTTTGTGTGACTTAAAGGGACTTCAAAGTTGTACGCGACAGTAATAACTTTATTAAAATGTTGCAATTACAAAAGGTTAAAATAAAAAGAACGTTATTAAAATTGAGAAAAATTAGTTTCAACAGTTTCTTATTAAAAGATTTTCTTAAAAATGGCTTCAAATACATACATTTCAATAATTCAAAAACAATAGATGTAAGGCTAGGACTTTTACTTTAAATACACCAAAAATTATTTCTACTGCACTATTTCGTCAGCTGAGATGCAAAACCACGCAACTAAGAAAAAATTAAAAATCGATTATTTGATATAAATATTTATTATGCTGCCTACATCAACAACATCCAAAAGCTCGGCAGTTTTTATTCTCTTATAATAAAAACTGGGCATTTCATAAGCGAAATATGTTACTATTTTGTCGCTACTGTACATAATATTTAGAAAAAGTGGTGGTTACATGGCTTAGCATTTAAGCTGACGATACACCAATGGCTCCACCTGATAGAAAATCCCTTGGAAAAGTTTCCAAATCAAACGATTAGATTGTTATTCAGTTTTAAGCTATAAAAAATTTACATATATTCAATCATAAAACACATGAAGCTATACTTTGTGTGCTTTCCAGCTGTCTATACATTTCGTAGAGTGAGAAAAAATTAACTTTACACTCAAGTGTTTTGACAAAGACAATGAGAATTAAGAAGAAAAATGTTCTAATAATATTAAGAAAAAACACACACACACAAACAACACAGAGTGTTGCCGCTTTTATTTAGATCAAAAACTGGCATGAGGTACTAGTCAAGGCGGTAATTTGCTTATGACCATTACAAATAAAATGATGGCAAAACAAGTTGTGTTCCAACATTGTCAAATATATATAAGGGCAGTTCTGTGTTGAATGCAAGCGTCTTGCAAAAGTGCAAAAAGTCGTAGTTCTTTCTTTGCAATGTAGTAGCAAATATAAATGATTGAATTCGCAAAATATTATTAAGTTGCAAGGTCCGCAGCATTACGAAACCGCTACTATAATTGTGCAACATTTTATCACCGATTGCGCATCCAGTAACCGGCCTTCTGCTATGAAAAGCGTCATTGAAAAATTATTATTATTATTTGCTTTAATTTGTTTTTTACTCAATTAAAATTTTTATTACGCTTTTAGGTGCATTTTTAATTCCATATCTGTTCATGTTGTTTTTCTGTGGCATTCCATTATTTTTCATGGAAATCTGTATGGGCCAATTTTCCAGCTTAGGATGCATTGGAATTTTCCGATTGACTCCTTTATTCAAAGGTAAAGCAGTAACAAGTCGTAGACATTAGCAATAGTTTAGTTAAAGCATTCTTTAGACTTGTTTTCTTGCAAATGACAGTCCCACTTCAAGTCCGCTTTAACTAAACAATCGTTCAAATCTTAAGTTAAACTAATTCGAGGTTTTTTTCTAACTTTTCAAATATGTATGTATTAGGGGCTGGTTATGCAATTGTTGTGGTCAATATAATTTGCACCGTTTACTATTCGGTGATTATAGCCTATCCGTTGCTGTTCCTTAAGCATGTATTTTCCTCGAAATTATCATGGGAGTTTTGTGGAAACGACTGGAATACTGATCGTTGTGTTGAAATCACCGAGGTATGCCTTTTTTCTCAATATATTTGTTTAAGTTATTTTGTTTGTCTAATTAGTTTTGTTGCTCTTTTTAGGTGGCTCAACACAATTTCACAAACCGCGCGGATTTCAAAACGCCAGCAGATGAATTTTTCCAGTAAGTTTAACGCTCGCACAGAAAACATAAATCTTAATGTAGAATCAACCTGACAGAGTTCATTGAAGTCATGATAAATTTGCTTTAAACCTATTTAAAGATATCTATTATACTCGTAGATATAAGGTTTACCTGCAATCCGATAAATAATCCGAGAAAATAAGCGTTTTCTTTATGACCTCAAGTCGGAATAATAAGGAAATCAAAATTAGTCCCCAAAAGGTCAGAACACAAAACATTATAGATTTTTATTTTGACTTAATTATTTAATCACGCTCAAGTTCATTTTTCGTTTCCTAATTAAGAAACAACCATAAACGTGGTAATTTATAACAGAGATTAATTGTTTTACTTAAAGCGGGGGGACAGCCAGCTGTTTCGCGGTCGCCTCATCTACTCATTACTTATCAGCAAACACTTGCTTGCTGCATATATGTAACTTGCTTGATTACCAATGGCAAAAACATGTTCTTTTGCTCCATGGGACCAATTAAGCTCTTTGTTTTTATTTTAGTTTCTATTTATGTATATCTACTAATTTAATCACATGCAATTTTATTTGTGTTTTGGACAGATAATTGCCACTGAAAGACCACCAAGTTAATTTTCCCATCTGTGTTTGTGGCACTCTTTTATGCTGGATTCAAATTAATTAAAAATAATGATGGTTTCGGCGGCATTTTGTCTGCGATTGTTAGTTTTGTCAGTGGAATGCTGTTTCTATAACGATTTCCAAGGTTGAGCTCTTCATAGCTACAAGCCAAACGTCAAAAAGCGAATTAGTCAACGCAGTTAGAGCTGAAGACATGTAGATTTTGTCCCAAGCTGCACCCCGATAGATGAGTTGGCAGAGTATTCGACCAACAGTCCCGAGGCCGTAGGTTTTATTCCTGCCAAACACTCTCCTGACCAAAGACAACAATAGACAAAATTCTTAACAGGCAACTAAAAGCAAAAAGTTAAAAAAAAACACACAAGACAAAGACGATACATACACAAACACAAGCACTCAATAACCCAACAAACAAATCCGTATTAATACAAGATATAGAGCATCTCTACGAAATAGAGTAAAAACAATAATAGCGAAATGCTACTCCATCCTACCTCCTCCCCGTTAACTAGTTGTGGTACAATGCACTGCATATGTAGGGGCTGGCCC
This sequence comes from Epicampocera succincta, assembly GCA_932526305.1. Classification (NCBI taxonomy): domain Eukaryota; kingdom Metazoa; phylum Arthropoda; class Insecta; order Diptera; family Tachinidae; genus Epicampocera; species Epicampocera succincta. The sequence continues at coordinate 51,197,580 of OW052037.1, read as the reverse complement.
GCGTTATGCGCGGTCCCAAACCCGCTAACATCTTAAAACACTCGAAATCACAAAATCGAATATTTCATTAAATTAAAAATTTACTACATCTATATAAAAGTCGGGTTAAATTAGTGGAAAATACATTCTTAGTTGTCTGCACACAGAGAAAATGAACAGGAAGATGCGACAGGCTGTTTGTCGCAGATCGAATTAGCAATCCGGGCATGTCTATTATTGTTTCGTGACATACGAATTTCTTGCTTCAATGCAGTCCCTGTAGACCAAAAGTGCTGGGATTTCCCCCAAATAGTTCCTATTGTGACACAAAATAATCGAAAGGCGATAATATTTATTAACACAGCTCCTGAATAAGGACAAATTTCTTAAAACCACAGTCCAATTGGGTTTATTTACTTCTAATATATAAAGAGCAAAATTGGCCAAACAATAGAAAGATTAGAAAATTAATTATAAAAATACTTAAATGCGTTTTGATCCAGCAGCCTGTTTGTTTCGATGGACAATTTCTTACGTTAAGGCAGTTGCTGAAGTTTTCTCCAATGAAAATCCTGTGATGTAAGAAAAAAGAAAAAATTGTTGAAATTTGGCGGAATCCGTGCATTCAACAAAAAACGTAATCAAATTCGAACGAAAAAACCAAAAAATGTTTTCTTTAACTTGAAAACGCTGTTATCTATATATTCGTACATATAAAACGATGTGGAATTCAAAACACTTTCACTTTGTTTTGTGAAAAACAATATTTTTTTTTATTTTTCGTTTATTAGTTTATTTTTCAAAATCTTTTATGTTTCAGCTTAGAGATGTTGAAAATATCGAACGGCATTGGCGAAATCGGCTCTATACAGTGGCCCATATTTTTGGCCGTTCTGACCACCTGGACTTTGGTGTATGTCTGCATTATCAAGGGCATAGAAACCGTAAGTCTTCCTGAATCCTATAATTTACATACATATTTTTTTACTCAAATTTTACACAACTAATTTCGCTTAAACTTTCAAGGTTGGTAAAGTAGTCTATTTTACAGCCACTTTCCCCTTTGTCATACTCTTTGTATTGTTTGTGCGCGGCGTTACACTGCCCGGCGCCGCTCAAGGCATCCTCTTTTATATTTATCCGGAATGGTCGCGGCTCTTGGATCTTAAAGTTTGGGCGGATGCTGCAGTGCAAATATTTTTTTCCCTGGGTCCGGGTTGGGGTGGCATCGTAAATATGGCCAGTTTTAATCATTTTCGCAATAATGCCAAAGGCGATTCCATTTTAATACCGATTGTGAACTGTTCGACGAGTATCTTTGCAGGTTTTGTTGTATTTTCAGTGCTGGGATTCTTGTCACGTAAGTTTTTAATTTTCTGTTTCGAAAACTTTGATTTATGAACATTTAAATTCAGGCGTATTACGATTCTCGAAATCACACATATTTTTGCAATCTGTTACAAACTCTCGGAGCTTTCGAGAATCGTCCTCAGCTTGATTATGGGTCTCTGTTAAATTTAAGTCAAAACAGCGCTCAAGACATAATTTTATAATGCGCATTTCTTACCATAAAACTTCTTCGAACGACATGAGTCAAATTCCGTTTGTTTACGATTTTTTACGATATTTGTGGAAAAACAAACTTTTTGAGAAAATTCACATAAATTTATAGTTTAAAAGAAATTTATTTGCTTTCTTGCCGAACAAAAACTTTTTTTCACACCAATGCAATATTTCAATTAATTAATTAACTGAATCAACGAAGTTCTTGTCTGAAATGGACAAAGGGATTTCATTGTTAGAGCAGCAAATATTTTTACAGATTTTTTTTAAGATCTGCAATCGAATTCTTGTGATTGTGATTCTGTGTTCTTAAAGGTGTGGTGGGCGGCAAAACTTAAAACATTTGTGGGCCAGCACCCAAATCGAATAAATTTGGTTGATGCTGGAAGCAGCAGCAACTGGCGACTCTAGTCGAAATGAAACTGAGGTTTTGTTGTGGCAATAGATCTAGTTGTGGTTTATTTTCCCAACTTTTAGTTGAAATTCTTGGGGCTTCTAATATTGGATTTAGATTTTAAGGATGAGAAACTAATTTTCTCGTAAAAAGTCTTAAATGCTGCAACTGAAAGAAAAGTTAAAACTAAAACTTTTCTCTTTTTTTGGTTTGCAGATCAAACGGGAATTCCTGTAGCAACAGTTGCAACGTCTGGACCTGGCCTTGCATTTGTAACGTATCCCCAGGCCATATCAATGCTGCCGTTCTCTCATCTGTGGGCAGGTCTGTTTTTCGGCATGTTGTTTCTGCTGGGCCTGGACAGTTTGGTAAGTTGGCGCTCTCACATACACATTCATTTGGTAACTAAAACTTGCAACTCTTCGTTACAGTTTGTTCAAATTGAAGCCATAGTGTCATCCATATTGGACGAAGTACCCCGTGTGAGGCCATACAAATTCGCCGTAACATTAATATCCTGTATTGTGATGTTTTCCATGTCCATTTTCTTGACCACGAATGTAAGTATGACGCACTTATGGAAGTGTGTCTTTGGCGGCAACATGTTGATGAAACTAAACCAGCTTTATGTCCCTTAGGGCGGCATGTATGTTGTGCAGCTGCTGGACTGGTATTCCGCTTCAATATCGGTGCTGTTGATCTGTATAATCGAAATAATCATGGTTTCTTGGCTCTATGGGGTCGACAACTTTGTTGATGATGTTTATTTCATGATCGGCAAGAAACCCGAGAAAATCTGGCGCTACTGTTGGAAATTTATAACACCTTTTATACTGATAGCAAGTGACCTCAACTATCATTAGAGACGTTTAATTTCACCATATTGTTTTTGTTTTGTTTCAGTCGATTTTTTTCACCACCATTATTTTTGCCCGACCCGTCCGCTACAATGAGCAAAGTTACCCCGACTGGGCAATTGTTGTGGGTTGGTGCAGCTGCGGCATTTCGATTATTTTCATCCCCTTGTACATGTTGAAGAAAATCTTATTGCCGCCCGGTACGCTGAAGGAGAAAATTGTACATACGTTGCAGACTAAACACTGGTTTCCCGCCCAGGAGGACTATCGTCTGGCTTATTATGAGTTTAAGAACTCGCAAAAGATTATGAAGGAACTAAATATGAATAACTTTGAAACTTTGGAACTGTTAAAGAGACCAAAGGCGTAAAAATTTTGCATTAGTTTTTAGAAAGATAAAATGTTCGCAGTTCAATAAAGCAAGAGCCTAGATGAAAGATCATCTTAATGTCACTATATGCGTAGATCAATCATTAATCAGTTTTTCGGAAATACTTTTTCATCACATTTCGAACGAAAAAGTCTATTTGTTGTCATTCGGGTTCTTCATTTTCATTTTCTTTTTCACTTCGCTTAGTTTTATCGGAAGGAGCAGAAAACGAGATCAAATCAATTCGGGAGCACATGCCCCCCAGCCTTAGGCATATCCCCGCAAACCTTTAAGATCGAATTTGTTTTTTTTTTTTTTAAAGAAATGCCACAAACAAATACAAAGATTGATATTATCAATAGAAATGCCTGTAACAGTGACAAGACTAGACCCACTACAATGTGGCAAAGTGGCAAAAAATTAATCAGCTTATGAAGGAAGATGTCTTATTGATGTATATTTTGCATCTGTTTTGCAGAAAGAACTAGTCTCAGAATTACATTCAAGTGCAAATGGTTTTACTTGCGAATCGAATTACTTGTATAAAAAACTTCCAGTTGTGTGACAGGTGTGATGTCATCTTACGGCACATATTCGCGCGCCTCTCAAACTCTTTGGTTATCAATTTTTATCATTCTTTTCTAAATTCCTTTTCAATACATGTTTTATTATAAAAAATTATGTTGCAACTATATAAATAATCTCAATATACTTAAGAAAACAATATCGTTCTCTACATCTCTTCGGTGATTTCGTTTAGATGATGCGTTACATCAGTATTGCCCATTGCTTCCTCGTAACGTTGCCGTTCCCCAGCATCGACGGGATACCAGTCGTTTGGCCGACAGCAGTGTTGAAAACGTTTTCCTATTGGGCCAATGCTCTGGTACATGGAGTGTATGGCGTAGAAAGGAATAAAAATCCACGGCAAAAACACAAACGTAACCGAAATTATTACCATGCCCGGTACGGCAACAGCATGTTCCATAAACGCTATAACTAGAGCCGTAAGCTTGAGGGGAAAATGTTCATTAAGGTATTTTTATGAATTACTAGACCTGCCATAGCCATATGGGTTCATATTCTGCGATTGCGGTTATGCTTTATAGTCTTTAGAGGAGGCGGCCTGAAGTCATTACCGTTAATCTGAAATCTTTGCTTAGATTTAGGATGGCAACCCAGGTATGGAAAATGATAAAGCAGGCGCTTAAAATGATAACACAGCCCTTAAAATGGTACTGCCGTTCGCTATTGCAGGTTTTACAACCAGAGAAATTTATGGTTATCGAACCATTAGTTTTCAGATTTTTTATTATGGCTATGGTCTGACTGGTGGTGATTGTAATTTAAGTAAAATTCTTACCAAAGCCAGCAGTATGAACAGCGGAATCACAAATCTTAAGCTGTTAATTTGCCAGGTAGAGAAACGTCTGTTAATCATAAATTCTATATCGCGTTGAAATCTTACGCGACCGTATATCCAGAGAACGATTAAAATGAGCAGTAAATTCATAGCATTTTGCGTGATAACAGATCCAGTTGACAGAATGTTGAAGTACGTCACGCCGTGCTAGAAAAAAGGGAGCAAAAATATTTTTGATTTTATGGCAAAATTATAAAGATAAAGACACATTTATAATATATTTCTTTCAAATATAAGAGAAGATTTTGGTTTGAGCCGTTACAGACCATTGAAATCTTGAATTATTGTACTAAAAGATAATTTTGGGTTATTCACTTTTAGGACTTAGCCCAAAAAATGGGCTAAGTCCCAAATATGTAGGTGCGTATTTTGTTCTTGTTGCATATTGGCGAAATATCGAAAGCGGCATCTAGAGGAAATAGTCAAGTGCTCTTCCAATTTGACCTGTTATGAAATTGCCTGGTTCAGAAGCGTAATAAAACGTTAATGTGCGCCAACCAGCAGAATAGCACGAGCTGGCGAAAAAGTTGCCAAATGGATACTAAACACATGTAATATACAATATAATATAATATATAATGTCGTCGTATGACGCCTCTTGCGCCACCTTCTACTATTGTATAAAGAACAACTTACATTTGAAGTAAAATATAACGAAGTGAAAGCAATTGCCCCGGTCAACATCATACAGATTTCCGTCTTACGCTCTCTCAAGTTGGCAAATTCATCAAATATTGTTGTCAAAACAGAAAATAATTGTATGACCTAAAATTAAAATACGCTTAATAATAACATTAAACATATAAAACGTATCGGCGATTACGATTAATGTGAAAGCTGCCAAGAATAACATGAAATAGAACAACATGGACCACAAATTTGCCCAAGCCATATCAGCCATAACGCTGCCACTCGATAGATATAGAGTTGCCACACGTTCCGCCCGCGAATAGTAATTGTTGTCGGTGATTTCTAAACAGAGGAGACAGGTTTTAGAAATCGCACAAAATTCACAGAAATTAAAGTGATTTTATTGGTTAATTTATACTATAATATTTTAGATATTTTTCTTTAATCTCTGCTGTCTTTCAAATGCTGGTGTCGCCTACTGTCGCAGTAAGCGCGTTCTGTAATACACATTCCGAGCCCATTTCGTGTGTAAAGTATGGTATGGAAGCTGGACTCAGATTAATTACACAGTCTCGGTTGGCATCCTCAAAGCGCAAAATCAGCAGCTTAAAACATTGAATCTAAAGCAGATTCTCCTCCGTTCCTGCACTCTTTACTTTCTTCCTTGCCATGGAAACCTTGATGTCCTGGTATTTATACTACTGTGATATGGACTTATATTACTTTGTTACAATCTTCAACTGAAGTTTCCTAATCGCATCAAGGTAATCCACATTCATGAATCCGTGCGAATCCGAGACGAATTCCTCTGTTCGGAAAGGGGAATAGGTATCAATTAACTGCAGTGACATTGAGTGATCTACATATATCATGATCCGTTAACTAAAACACCTGTTGCTCCGACAATCAATATTTCCTTCCAGTCACTTGCGTTCGGAACATTCGACTTTGAGGGATGTCTGAATAATCCTGGCAGGAACCATATTATTGCATCCACTCAGCACTTGGTGCTATATTTTATAAGATTACTGCCTTTGTCGGACACGGGTGCTCTGGGGTGCCATTCCTGCATGCGCTGCTATTTGCAGCTTCTTGCCGAAGCAGAGATTTGTGTGACTTCTGTGGTCCCACAGGTAAGAATGGCGTGAAGGGCTGAAACTTCACTTTCAGAATGTGCAGTATCTGAGTGAAAGACAGCAGTTACAAGTTAGAAATCTGCTGGATTATATATACACACCCACACACACATATTATGCAATAATAACCGTTTAGATAACAGGAACATATCGCTAACTAAAACACAAACGCATGTAACTACACTTTTATTTGTTTTTTTTTTACAGTAGAAGCAAAAATCATTCTGAAATGTGTAATATTTACAGCTCGATCAGAGTCTACGTAGCCAGTAGCGTACGCGTCATTTAAATTGACATATAATAATATAGGCTATATCAAAAAGTTGCGAAATATTCGCAAGCTGTGAGTATTTCAAATCGCTTGGGAAATGTCAAAAGCACAATAATATTCTTCACCTTTAAAATACCTTTCCGTCAAGTGGTTTAATAAAGTGATCGCCAGCATTACCAACATTTGCACCAGACCTATGAGCCAACTAGTTTTCTTGATGTCGGTCTTGAATTTATTGAAACTGGAAAGGGTTATCATGAGACCCCAGCCGGGACCAAAGGCTGACAGACCGTAGATCGGTATCATGCTGATGCCTTGCAGGTACTCACTCCAATGCGGCAGAAAAACCCTGCGATAAACAGCACTCGCGCCGGGCAGCAAACTGAAGCGCACCAAGCATACGCTCAGCAAGCCGAGAAAAATCCAAACGCTATAACGAATTAGTTCGCCCATCTGGAAAATATACAGATTTCAAAACATAAAACTGATAAGGCAAGTAGTAAGAAATAACCTTTTGTGTCTCAAAAAACTTGTAAATTATGGCAGCAACTAAAGTCCACATAATGATCGAACACAAGACCAGCTGCCAGGACATGGCGAACTCCATATCTTCATAGAAAAATATGTTTTTGTCGTTAAAAATGTGCCTACGAAAATTGAAAGAAAAGCCATAATAGTGTCGGGTTCAGAAGGCACTCGCACACACTGACCTAAAATACAGAACGGATGGTATGTGATGGTTAATGTACTCGTACATGGTGTCATTGCCCTCCAGGTCATCTCTGGCGTTTTCAAATTTTATATTACACAGCTTTAAGGAAATATGTATGTAAAACGAAAAATAATTCATTAATACGAATGTGGTTTTTGTTATCAGAAAATTGTGTTCTTTTCAACAAACATTGATTTCTTCGTCCTCCGTTAGATTTGTGGCCCATTTTTTGAAACCCTCACAGCTCCAGGGCAGGGTTGGTTGCATGGAAGCGAACATATAAACCAGCGGAACGACAGCAAAGATACTGTAGTACATGATGACACATAAATTGATCGCCAACGTTATATAGCCCACCCCTGAAAAATGTTGTACATTCATGTATTTCTCATAAGAGAAATTTTATGGACAAAAGTGTTGCCGGCGCTGACTTACCCTTGAAAAGAGGCGCCAGACGGAAGGCTGATAAGTAGCTACTGCTGGAGAATTGCCCCAGAAAAGACTGTATCACCATTAGCGGTATGGCGTAAAGGGCCAGTGTTAGCAAATAAGTTGGTATTACAGCCGTATCTGCACAAAAAGAAAGAAAGAAAATATTAACAAAATTTATAAAATATTTAAGCTTTTTCGAGAAAATGCGAAGCAAATTTTAGACATCTGAGAAAAAGGCGAATTCATAGCAGCTGAGCGGCGAATTAACGACTATATATGCAGTTTGGTTTTGTTAAATGTTCGTGAAATGTCAAAAAATAGAATTTTTGACATCGAAGGGGATAATTTAATTTTTTTTAATCCCCTTAACTAAGATCAGACAATGAATTCGCTTCAGTTAAGCCAAATTAATCAGCTGTTCTAGTCAGCTCAGCTGACGATATTTGATTTTTGGCCTCAATAGTTTGGCAAAATTTATTTAATCCGTTTCTAACCTGAGAAATAGTACTTTTCCATTAAAAAAAAAATGTTTTAATTTTTTTAAATTAAATAATTTCTATCAAGACGATTATCGTTTTTGTGTTCAACTATTTGCTTTTGACATGTGACCGAAAACATACTTTAGGACTACGCTGTGTTTTGTTGTTGTACCAGCCAGTTTATCTGCCATCAATTCTCATTCGATTTACACATTCAAACTAATGAAACAATTTTGTGGACTTATGTGCAACTGACTTTGACATCCAAACAGGAAATTTTTAACAGGCGAATTGAGGAGAACATATTTTTTCCATAAACAATTTTGTTACAGTTTTACAGTTTTGAAAGAGAAGCGCATTTAAGTTAAATATTATAAATAAAAAAAATATTACAAATAAGAAGTTACAAGGCAGGAGTTCGGGCAAATTCACATAAGTTACTCTATATCTCCCGAACTAAGACAGCTGACACTAAAACGTCCAACTAGGCCTGAAGTAATCGGAAAATGGGAGTACAGATTTTAGATTTTGCAAATTTAATTAAGTTTCAGTATTTTTCTTCAGTTTCAAATCGGGCTATAGACTTGAAATTGATTGCGTTTTATGCTCCTCTTTTATTATCACGTTTTCTTCCGCAAATTATACAACTTTCTCACCTTGAGTCTTGTAGTGATTAGCGATTAAAAAAAGGCCTACGACAGTTTTGTAATGGTGTGATGACAACAAGTTTTTTTAGGCATTAATCTATTACAAAACTGTCGCATACGTTTTTTCAATGCACTTAAACCAGACAAGGGGAATTGTCAAATATATTAATTACTTTTTTTGTGTGTTTGGATCGACTTTGGATGTCAACAGTTCAACCAACAATTTACTCGTTTTGAAGTTGCACGTATATTTAATCACAACAAAATAAATATGATATAATGATGTTTCAAGGGATCACAATGTTAACGGTCAAGACAGTAATAAAGCGCATATTGTTTTATTACTGTATATTTTTTCGAATTTTGGGACGTGCGTGGCTTTGGTAATATTTAGTGAACAAAAAGGCAACATTTTCAACATCTTACCGCCAAATTGAGTCGAGAAGAACCATGACAGTGAGAAAAAATCCAAACGGAACACCAAAGCAATTCCAGCGTAAATGAAATCATTCGGTTGGGCCCAGTAGCCGCGTTTTGTGTCCGGCACAAATTTCCGTAACCCGGTGTCGTATGTAGTTTCGTAAACCATTGTCTCTCAGTCCAATGTCTATAAATCCCAACAGCTTAAAATGTGCTCGAACTTGACATTGATTTTGTGCCTTTTCGCAATAGAACGGCGTTATTTCTTATCTATGAGCAAATTTGTCATACATATGTTTAGGAAAACAAAGACTTAGTTTGTTTTTCTCTATGAACGTTCACTCACTCACTCACGCACACAACGCATACACTCACGTTCAACACATACATATGTTGTTACGTGGGTATATTAATTATTTGATTTACTTTTTATATTATTAGTATTATTTTTAAGTTCTTATAGTAGAAAAGAAATTCGAGAGAATGTGTTTTAATTCGATCTAATTAGTCGAAGCTTTGACACACGACTGAAGCCGGAGCAAGAACAAATCCAAGTGCATAGAATTGTTTAACATGGATTTGTCTGTTTGTTTGTTTATAAATAAAATTAATGAAATATGTACATATTTTCCTTTTTTATTTATTTATATTTATTTATAACTTGTGCGATTGGCCTACAAACAAACAGCTCTCGTTCACATTTTGATTATTTTGTTAGTGATTATCACAAAACACTTGTTGTTCTTCCAACTGCGACCCAGTGTAATTTGTCATATTTACTTGCATTCAGGAGATGATAACGTGCTGGACTTTCAGTGGCGTAGCCAAAAACTTTGTGTGGCAAATGGTTTTGTAAAAAATTTTTTTAAATTCTTTTTTATAGTTTTAAGTCAATGTTTGGCATTCGAAAAGAAAATTAATATACATATTTTCTTTGTCCTAAAGAAAAGTTACAAATTGTGTCTTCCAATACAGCGGACGCTCTTGTATTATTGTATAAATAATTTGTTTTCTGTGTCCCTTAATTGCCATAATTGCCATAAAAGATCTGGATACTTTGTTTAAACTCTTGCGGATCAAAAAATTTAATGGAGGATCTGAAAATGGAGCTTCTAATAATTCACGCAATTATTATTAATTATATCATGATGAACAGAAAAGCGAATAAAGCGGTTTCTTTTAGACCAACGAGTTTTTGTTGGCCTGGACTTTCAAAATATTTTGGGGGGAAGTGCTGAAAACGTTTTTGTAAGAAACCGTTTTCTAGCACAAAATTATTCGCCCAACATTTTTTTTCACACAACATTTTTTTGGGACCAGTTTTCAGGGATCAAACCCAGCACTGTACCAGAACTGTGTTGGGGAGGATGAAAGAGGGAGTAGTGTTCCGCTATTTGGTTGTTTTTATTGCATATTGCAGGGATGAGTATGTCAGAATTTAACTGATGCTGTTTTGACTGTTCAGTGCCCAGTTTACAGACTTGCGACAATACACAGTCAAACATCAAACCCAACATTGCATGTTTTAGTGTTTTTTGTTGTTGTGTTTATTTGAACAAATTGTGGCTATTGTTTTTTCACCAGAAACTTTGGTAGGAGTCGACTGTTGGTCGAATGCTCTACCAACTCATCCATCAAGGCACTTACTGACTGTCTGCACTTCGTACGAGAGCTTGCGCAAGTCTTGCACTACAATTCGCTAGCGGCTTCGTTGCAGTTTATAAAATGTTTCGAAGGGCTGACTTCCGCCATCCTGTTACAGTGATGTTCTGAAAAAGAGGAGTTTATTTCCCCTGACATTTAAATATATAAATATAGCCCATTTTTAATAAACTTTGTTGCTCATCTAAAGTGTGCAGAGAAAGCAGCCGCGTAAAGGATTCCAGTTACTTAAATATTAATTTTGTGCTATATTTAAAGCGCGGAAAATCAGAAGACAGGAGTACTGCGGCTATAAAAAAAAAAATTAAGCCATTTTATGTACATTTTTTTTAAATAAAAATATTTTTAACATAAATCAACTGTGATGAACGGCAAAATTTCACCCATCTCGATGAATTCACCGGCAAATATTCGCTGTATAAATTGATCGTGTGAAGCAGAATAACAACTGGCGTTTACAATTGGTCACGTTAATAATAGGAGGATCATATTAAAAAGAAAACTATATTAAAAAAATTTGTTAAAAGTATCCTAAAATCACATCCGAAAGATGGATTTTTGAACAAATTATTTGAAATGCTGAACGTCCTTATAAATTTCTTACTACATGGAATACTACAATAATAGACAGTATAATTCCGTGAGATAGACTTGTTTCTATGTATAAGAAAGCTGGTGGCCTGATACTGTTTGGAAATAAAACTATTTCAATTTTGCGCGATTGGCCATGATTGTGTGCCTTTTCATATACACGAATGTGTTTTATTTTTGAGGGCGATTATTCGCGACCAAAAATTCGTCCTGCGCCGCAGTTGTGTTTTTAGCATCAACGCGGTATTTTATATTTTATAACAGTGTGATTTCCATGAATAACAACTTATGTGCAATTTGATCATTGCGAGTTTTTGATGCCAAATTGTGATATTTGAAACGGTTTCTAAATTTTTGAATTTTCCTTTTTCGTTAAAGAATTTCTACATAAATTTGGACGAACGTCGGCAAAAATAAACAAACACACACAGCCACTTGCATTGTTTTATCTGGACACATTTTTTTTTGCAAATTATTTTCTAATTCAATCTATAACCAGTCGGCTGTTTGTTTCATCGCTTTCCTGAAACCTTGGACTGGCTTTATCTGTTTCCCTTACATTGACATAAGTTGTTTTGTCAGAACACAAATTCGATGTTCACAATAGTTTGTTCGGAGAGTCGGATACTTTGAGAGAATTTCTGCTGAAAATTAATTGAAGAAGAAAATGTGTACAAAGAAAATTTGTAAAATTATACTATTAAAACCGCAACTATTTAACGGATTTTTTGATGTTTTTTTATCGTCGTAACGTTTCCTAGAAATTGCAGTTCTCGGCGAATCGAGCGCATAAACTGCTCACCACCAGATTCGTACATACACGCGCTGGTGTCAGTTGCGGTATCGCCTACCAAAACGAACAACTTAAAACATATTTATCAATTGTGTGAGAGCGTCATTGTCGCCACTATCGCAAACATGTTTCAGTCTGGAAACTACAAAATAAGCAAATTTATTGTACAAAAAGTGAAGCGAAAGAGATTCAGTTTCACTCGTGTCAATTCCTACTAAATGTTGTGGTGTAATTGAATTCGAAAGCGCTTTGAAAATATATGGTTTGTGTTTTGTTATCATTAACTTAAAAGAGTGAATTCGTTAAATTGGTTCACTTTGCATTAACTTTGTGCCAAAAGTCAGAACAAATAGATGATTTTTGTAGTTTTAAATTTTTGAAACGCACATTTTTTTTTTTTTTGGAATATTAATGGCAACTTTCCGAACAGAAATTTTTGTCATTATTACAACTTGAAGTTAATTAAAGATAAGAATAAATCGTTTATCATTAGTGCAACACGTCCCTTTAGCCTAAAAGCAAGCCCTGAAAACGATCGCAGTAGTTTTTAATGAGAAACTCTGTATTTGAAGTTGCCACATTTTCTTATATTACTGCAACTGATTCCTTGGAAGAATTAGTTTTTCTCTTATGCTTTCCACTTACTTAAACAAAATACAACAACACACCAGCAATTATCTTTTCCAAGTAGTCGGCTAAAGCTTTTGATATTGTCCCATATAAAAATATATTAATTCTATCGAACGTTGCCGCCAAGTTGTAATATGGCCAATTAGTGGTAGTTGTTGTGATTTCTTTTTCGATGTTTATTTTTATTATTTATTATTAAAGAGATAATGGACCTGTCGAACACTAACGTTCGCAGACATTTTAACTAAGATTTAATTTAGTTTATAAGCAGAATGAAAGTATGTTAAATGCACTTCAATTTTTCCCGAACTGCAATAACAACCGACAACAAACGCAGAAATTTTGGTATAAATAGATTTTTCTCCAATTTAAATTATAACATTTCCAAATAGTCACTTCGAAACCAAAACTTGTTAAATGTTTTATTAGTGTTTTAAACTCATTGCAACGGGAATTTTTTGGACAGCCTTTCGTCAGCGGACATCGTTCACAGAACACCAGAGCTGGTGTTAAAATGTGTCGGTTTTGTCTTCTTACAAAAATCCAGATAATAAGTCATAACACCATACCTATAGCATAATGACGTGCGCGATGCTACGAACAACTTGCGAATTGAACAATTACAAAAACATTTGTTCATTTATTGCTTATTTTTAAATTGAAATATTTAACAGATTTGATGTTCATTATTTAATATGACCAGCATTTCGGATGTGCCCATGATTTCTTCATAAAAGCGATGATTATCAGCGTCGACGGGATGCCAGTCGTGCGGTGCGAAACACTGGCGTTTGCGCTGCTTGAAGGACCCCGTAGTTTGGCTGATTTTGTACAACATGTACAGCGGCACCACAACATAAACGAAACTTTGTGTCAGTAGTAAAAGGACGGAAGGTGGATCGCTGGTGAAGAAGATAATTTGCGCCTAGAAGCATAACGTTGAAAACAAAAGATTTTAAAATATATTAAAATTTTACAAAAAGCAGAACGTAAATAAAAAAACCGAGTATGAAAATATGAAAACGTGTCAAATCAACTCGATTCGCACTTAGCGGGACTTTAATGCGAGCTGGGATTTCAAAACAATTGTTTGACAGGCGTATGAGCAATAAGTAAGAATCATGAATGTTTTACTTATACGCTGCGCGAATTTCTTTTAAATTTTATTCTTTTTGCAGTTATTTTTGCTGCACGGACAAGTCGGGATTTTTATAATTTCACAAATATTTTGAAAAGCACTCACAATGCCGCAGCCCAGAAAAAAGGGTGTCACAAAACGTAACAGGATGTTGATTTTGAAATTCGACACCGTTTTGCCCAGCATAAACTGAAGGTCACATTGAAAACGTTCGCGGCCATACACCCATGTCGTTATTACGACCAAAAGTATGGAGATTGTCAGATGTGTGACGGCCACAATGTCGGGCAGGAGATGCAGATGTTCGAAACCTTGCTAAAATTAAAAAGAAAATTCATAAATAGATTTTGAATTATATGTATATAAATTAATAAGAAAGCTTTTTAGTTTTCAGCCGGCCTCCCTACAAAAGAAAAGTTGTGCCAGTCACTGCCTAGAATGAAAGATATGTCAATGGAGTTTTCAAAACAGGAACATTTTTTTTGCCACGCCCCAAAATACAGCACTTTTTGTTCTTATATACATATAGTGCCGCAATTTAAAGTCCGATCTCATCTTATCATAACGCTTTATGGCTTGACTATGGCTTCAAGTGAGCATTTAAAAAGCTTGGCTCGGGGGAGGGATCCGAGATATCATAAATCACATCTTTAATTTGACGTTTGATTAAAAAGTCAACCAGGGCAAACATGAAGCCATAGTCATTGTACAGGGTGCGGCTGAAGTCACTAAATGATGTAAAAAAAGTGTAACTTCTTTGCCTGTAAATATTTCAATTTTTTTGTTGCCCATTTCAGGAAGCAAAATTGGGAGAATATCTAAAAATGGAAGGCTATACAATAGCGCAAAAGAACTGGTATTACTTTTCCATTCCTTGAAAATAAGCGCTCCATAATTAATACTCAACGTGCCTACAGATGGCCACCACAAGCGCCTGATTTTATTGCGCCAGATTTTTCTTTGCCGGCCTATCTCAAAGACAAGCCTTATGTGGCAACACTCAAGCAGAAATTGATCGTGTGAGCGCCACCACAAACACTCAAAACAAAGTTTGGAAAATGCTGTAAAAAGAGCACATTTTTGCGTTGCAGAAAACGGTTCTCATTTAACTGGCATTATTTTTCATAATTAATGTGCGAAATAACAGAAAATAAACTTTATTTTTTAGCATTAAACTTTTTTTTTTTACACTCCATTTAATATTTTTTTGCAACAAAAATCATATATTTACTGCGTGTGGCTTGACCTGCAGGGAGTTGGCATCTGTGTAGGTTGTATTGAGCAAATATTTATTAGACTGGATTTTGAAACTTTCTTGGCTTTTAAGCCGGCTAACAATCAGTATTTACCTTTGTGCAAAAATACACGGATGTCAGCAGCATAATGAGAACTAGTCCTGTCGTTATGCTGGTCTTCCTCGTTCGTAGTTTTTCGAATTCATCAAAAACGGCCGTCAGAACGGTCATCATTTGTATTATCTGAAACAAACACGTTGCCACCTTTAATTATTTAACTGATTGAAAATGAAAGCGAGCGATTTAGAGTTGCTCACCACAGCCGAAAGTTCTGCCAAAAATAACGTGCTGAAGAAGAGGAAACTCCAAAAATTCGGCAGACTGGAAAAGCTGCCGAACAAATAGGCGTAGCAGATGTAGATGAACCGCATATTGTGCTGCTCTTCAATCTGGTCATGAAGAATGGCCACATGATCTAGACAATTCAAATCAATAGAAAAAAAATATTACTTATATGTATTTTAGATGGCGGAAATAAAGTAAATGCAGTCGTATGAAGTTATAAATTCGAGCCAGAGAATGGGAGCGGAAACTACTTCTTGTAGTAATCGAACAGAAAACTTCTTGAAATATCTTGTGGAAATATCTTGGTTGTAATTTTATTTAATTGTATATGTTCAGAGCTTAAATTGCAACAGCGTCACCTTGTCAAGCGACAATTGTGATCAGTGAACTTTTTGAAACGAATGAGAGGATAGAACGCCGCATCGAGTTAATTAGAATTAAATTGATTTTTTGAGCGACAGAGTACATTTTGCCAGTACTTGTAAATATGCATAAGAAGAACATCTTACCCTCAAAATGATCGAATGCTATATGCGAACAGAGTGCTGCCATTTGAGTCATTGTCAGGAAAGTTAATGCAGTCCAGTAAGCAGTTCTCTCACTGTCGTGGCGAAAACGATTATGGCTGGCCAGCTGCAAAACACTGCCGCAACCAGGACCCAGTAGCCACATGGGCATTATAATAGACGCTCTCATACCAGCCCATATGGCCGAATGGTTGTCTGTATACACATATGGCTTGAGGTAATCGACCAAAGTTTCCCAGCTAAAGCCCACCTGTATCAGTAAATGCACGAATACGGCCAAAAAGAATGTCATCATTAGAAGGCACAAGCAGCGCAGAAATTTTCCTATCTGCACAAATAAAATTGAAATTAAATTAAAAATTATTGTATATGAAGCGACTGGAACATACAAATGGAACTGGTTTTAAGAGCACCAACATGGTAAGTAACCAGATACTGACTACTGCCCATAAAATTGGCCAGGAGATCGCTAAAGAGTTCAACGAGTTGTCATCGGAACGTATCAGGAAGCTTCAAAAAATTAGAAATTTACCACTTGGATATAATGTAATGTACGAATGTTTGATTTACCGGAAAAACTCCACGGTGGCATGTGGAAATAACTCTTCGTCCTTTCCAAAAGCAAACAAAAAAAATGGAAATAACCAAAAAAGGATTTTCAGAACCGAACAAATCGCAAATGCTTTTCTACTCACATCTTCATTGTAGAAATCATGAGTCGAACAATTGGCTGTGTTCCAGGTATTGTTACAACTCATCCAAGGTATCACAGAATTAAACGAATTGGCAGCGTACACCAAAGGAACTGCAGCAATGATGGCGTAATAGGACAGTGAGGCCAAGTTCAACAGCAAAATAGAATAGCCGATGCCTGAAATCAAATGCAAATTAGAAATCTATTGTCCCTTATAAATCTGTAGTTGCTAATGATAAGTCGGGCAACACAACTACCTTTGAAAACTGGAGCCATCCGAAACACCGTGATCGTGCCGGACGATGAAAATTGCCCCAAAAATGTTTGTATACCAAATATTGGTATCGCATATAAGATAATGCCGAGTATAAAAGGTATCAAGCCGTATCCTGCAAAGAAGAGAGAGATTGAAAAGATTTCCTTTTTGATAATTATTTTGTTGTTGTTTTCGAGTTTTGCGCTTCACTCGTCGATTGGTCGCTCGCTACATAATGTCTTTGCACCACCCTGGTCATCGTTTTTGGGGTACGAGTTTTGAAAGTGCAATATGTAATATAAATTGGCCTTCTACTCACTTCGCAGAAGGTAGTCGTGGCCTGCATTTGCTCAAGAACATGCGCAAAATATTTATTGGCTTGAACAGTTAAAATTGTGACCTGGGGTCTTCTGAAAATCTAAAAACAATTAATGAAAACACTGAAAATGTGTTCGCACCATGAAATATATGATTTGCTCAAGTGTATCGTATGATCGGAAATTTTGTGAGGTTATGCCATCGGCATATTGTGATAATAAAGTTCCTCGATATGATCTACATACAGCGATGTCTGATGCATCCTGAGTTACCGGAATTCCATCCTCCCTCCAGATCATATTTTCCATGCACCAGTAAAATTTTCAGTCTTTTTATTGTTATTATTTTTTGGGGGCGAAATACCAAAATTTTTTCCCAGAAATTCCCCGGACAGTTGAGCCAGTCAAGACCCCTGAGCAGTAATCGGACATCCCAATGGACACCGCAGACAACAGCGGCATATTTTTGGCTTGGCGTAGATTTTGTGCTGGTGACTCATCGGCTCATATTATTTTCAATACGACCTTGGCCAGACCGTTTCCTAAGTATAAGTGTTAAGCACTTCTTATTCTTGTTACTAGTGGGATTAGATTAGTAGTGTCGAAATATGTACGAGTAATTAATAACAATTTTTAATTTCTTTGTCAACCAAATGATTATTAAAGAAACAAAAGGATGCGGGTATTTGCAACTTACCGCCCAAAAAAGATGATACGAATAGTGTTAATTCGGAAAACACGACGGTTCCAAATGCATGACTAGTGCAGGCAAAATAAAAGTCAGCGGCCATTGACCAGCGACCTCGCAGTTTATCATATTTGAATGGTTTTTGCAGAGTGTCGTATGTTGTTGTAGGTGATATGAAGTTGTTATTAAGACCAATTGTGGGGGGCGTTGTATGTGAATGTCGGCGATGGCAACTCAAAACAGATGCTCTTCTTGTCATCGTTTCGCGATCGCGATCGCAATCGCCACCATCATCACTGCCATTAAACGTCCTGCCAATCGCATTGTCGTAATTGCGTTCCTCATGCTCCAGCCCCAATTCGTGTTTGTCATTTGTACAGGCATGAGAAGGAGATGACGAGGCTGGCATACAATGGCTTAGATGGTGTTTAGCTTCGGTATACAGTGATTTCATGTCCTTCGTAATACTCTCGGTCTGGTTGCTGCCAGTGAATGAAAGGACAACATTTAGCAACTTGTTGACAAGAGAGTGAAAAAGATTTTGCCTTCAAGCTGGGGTAGAGTTAGAATCTAGTATGAATTATAAAGACAATAATTAAAGATATTCATTATAACGAAGATTTTTTAGTGTTACTATAATAGTTTTAATTTTAATATGCCAACTGATAGTCGTTTCGCTTAATAACCACTAATAGACAGACTGTGAAATTGATATATAGCAGCAGCTGCTATAGAAGCCTAGTCTGATTGTGGACCAATTTTTGTTTAAGGTTTTCGAAAGAAACTGCACAGTCTTGGTTTTCTTATCAGCCGAGGAGCTGCTTCTCTTCTATGCCCCTAGAAGCAGAGTGCACGTAATAGTGATGCCCCGACCAATGCAGTCATGTGGGTTTTTAACCGCCCGTTAACAAAAACGTTCAGAAATTTTCTTACATTTTCATTTTGTTTATCAACGACTAGTACTCACACTTAATGTTTTTTCTAACTATAGTTTTATATTCTTTAGTTTTTATTTGAACCAACTACTGGTTTAATTAACTCTAATTGTGTCCATCACTAAATTTAAAACAGCTGTTACTTTAGTATTTACAAGGCTGCCAACATTAAACGACAATACTGATAACAAAAAAACAAAAAAAAAAACGTTTAGTTGATAAATAAACATTTACGAGCATTAAATTTCATTACATGCTAATAAATCAAAAAAATCTAAGTCTAAAATAAGAAATTTTGTTGAATTAGACCGCTTCGATTTTGCAATAGCTATTGACTCAACTCTCCTCAAGCTGACATTTATATTGCAGCTGAAAGTGTTCTATGACCAACCGCTTTCGTGTTTAAGTAAAATGAAATAAGTTTATTGTAACCACGGCCAGTTCTATAGAAGACTAGAATTTAATTTCGATCAATGTATTTATTTATTCTCAAATTTAATTGTAATTTGATTCATTCAGTCAATATTTTACTCAATTGTTTGAACCTGTACAAACGATTCAATTACATATCAATTAAATCTTGTTCAAGTTTAATAATCGTTTGGAAATTTGATTTATTTCTATAGTAGTTCAAAAAAGGTTAATAATAGTGTGGTTTAAAAATGTTGTAGCAGGTCTCACAAACTGGATTCCAAATAGCGATGCCACTGGTACAAGTTTTTCACGCCAAAATCCCTGTAACTACCAAATTTTTCTATTAAAGATAAATAAATAAAAACAAAAAAAGGACTGAAACGACAGACAGAGTGGGTTCTTGTGTGCGGGGCATTGCCCATAAAAATTAATAACTAAAACATAAATAAATAAAGCCTTTTTCAAGTTTCATTAAATATTCTTATTTTTGTTTTCTGTAACTTTGTTAATGTGAGAAAAATATGATTGTGCATGGCAACAATATGGTTACATGTGACAATAGTATGGTTAATTATAATAATAACAAGGCTGGTTATGACAACAAAATGGCAAATTTGCACATTGTTGCGATCGCAGCTAAAACAAAATGAGTAAATAAATTTGTTTCCCAAAACTATTTCTTGGGTTTGGTAAATATTTTTTTTTTTTGGAACCCGAACTCAGTGGTCGACCTTCATACGCAGCGCATTGTAGCAGAACTATTTAGGTTATGGGAAGGAGGGTATAATGTGGTTTGTAATTGTTGTTTTTTTTAATTTTAATTCTGTTATTCTGTTCAGTGCCCACTGTGCCTACCTACGACAATGAATTAGCCCAACATTGTGTTCTATGTTGTATTTGTATGGATTTGCTTGTTGGGTTATAGAGTGTTATTGTTTAGTTGCATGTACAGAATTTTGGCTTTTGTTTTTCTTCATCAAAGTCTTTGGAAGCAATCGAACCTACGACCTCTGGACCTACTGTTGTCCATCAATGATGACATGATTTCGCTATAACAATATTATACAGTATATTGTCATTTCAATCATATATTTTTTCGTACTTGTGCGAAGACACCTGTGTGGTTACATTTAGTTTTTGTGGTCGCTAGAATGCGCTGAAAAAAAGGCCATAAATTTATTACACAACAACAACAACCACAAAGTGCTGTGAAACAACTGATATGACTCAACTGTTCGTTTTGATTCAAACAAGTTTCGTAATTGGACTTTAATCAGACAACAAAATTTCACTCCACATTTGTTGCTTTTGCAAAATTTTTGTGGATATCAAAAGATGTCAATGTCATTCAAATAAAAACTTTAATTATTTAGCACTTTTTAGTACCAATTTTAGATATAAATAAACACATGTTTAACTCGCTCATCAGTTTCGCATTTTGGTATTCGTTTTGTAAATGAAAGATAAAGAAAATAGAAAAATTGTCATAGTCGATTTAAATTTAGCTTTAAAGCCGGTTCACACACATAAATAATTATGCCAACAGCTGACATCTTTTTTGTTTTCCTGCTCAGAAATGCTAAAAAATAATCGAATTTATTAATAGTTCATTTGAGTAAAAAATCCCCTGTTTACATTTTACGATTTTTTTGTTATTTTACCTGCATTGTCAATTACTGTTATCGGCTTAAAAAGCTTTCCACGTTATATAAAATATACAGACATGCATATAAAAATGAATTCAATCAGGCGAAAACAAAATATCAAGACAAAACAAGATCTGTTCAAAAAATAAGGTGAACGCCCAGTACATATATTCGATAATCGTTTTGTTTTACGTTAGCCTCGCATGTAAGAAAGTTCACAGTTTGTTTGGGCGCGGCACCATAAAAGTTAGAAGTGTTTTGCTTGTTGAGCGATTTTCAAATACCGAAAATAGTAGTTGATTTTGCATAAAATTTTTAATAATTTTCAGTAACTTTTGGATATGATTTTATGCTGGCACCTGCCTTGATGGCTACATCTGGCAGTGGATCAAAGCCACTTCAGTGAACAGGTGACGATTCGCTAGCGCCGCCATGTGGCTTGTGAGGATCACAAAAGTGGCAATTTCACACATCATAAACCCCTTGCTTAAGAGCTCGGGCTATCTAATCCCTGCTGCTTCATAGAGTTCCCCAGAAGGAGAGAAATGATCAGGTTGGTAGGCCGAAATATACAGGGAACATCAAGCCTTAAACCAGCTCGCCTGACATTCCCCTCAATCTAGTTCCTTGCACAAAAACAGACCTGTCGCAAGACAACAGCACCTCGAAGATTTTCTTCCTACTGCGTCTTTAGTTTTTAACCACAGCCGCAACGTTTCAGCCAAGGATAGGCTCCTCAACCCATAACCAACCCAGAAAGCCAAAAGGCATTCCTACTTCGAAGATTGTAAAAAAACGCTGTCACAATTGTACTGTATCTGGAACTGATGAATAAATAAGTATTTCCTGAGAAAGGTGAAAGTTTATCTTATTTTCAACAGATCACAGAACACTCTTAGTGGAAGAGAGGAAAACGCGTCGCAAAAATAATAATATTGTAGTTTTCTTGTAAAAGTTCAATTTTGATCGCGTCACTTACAAAAGCTAAATATGTATATCCATTGTACTAGTATTAACATTTAGTGATCCAGTGCACGTATAAATACACGTATTTATATATTTTTATTTTAGCGGTTTCGTTTGAGAAGTTTACAGTGATTTTGGAACTTGCTTGAGATTCGAAGTCTGGCCAAATTATTTTGAAAGTGAAAGAGCCAAAATGCTCTCAACTTGTTGACACCCACCGCGTTTTGATCTGATCAAACCATTCTTACTCCGCCATTAACCCTTAAGTGATATAAGAATATTTATTTTATCGCAAAATTTATTGATCACATATTATTTGTTTCAGAACTATCGCTTACTGAAACCATGCCCGCAATGAGAGTTTTGAGAGAAAAATACTTCTCTTCTTATTCGTGCTCGAAATCAACCACACACACATTTTCTTTGGCCAGACTGTTAGGATTGCAAAACAATCAGCTGTTTGAAAACTACAGGCGACTGAAAATTCCATAAAGTTCTAACTGACTAAATATATATTAAAATATAGTGTGAATATATACATATACATACATATATATATATATGTACATATATCGTATATATATATATATATTTATGTTGTTTTTTTATTTTCTTTGTTGTTTTGTGTTGTTTTTTTCGCTGGCAAATTGCTTACCCCACCGATGTTTTATTTGGCGATAGAAATATGGTTCTTGACGTTGCCGTACTTCGGTGCAGTTTTGTCCATTACTGAGAGGAATTCTTTTTTACTCTCATTTTATCACAAGTACGGGAACACAACTATTGTCTTTTAACCGCAAAAAACACACTGACAAAATAGTTTTTATATGCCTAAAGTGTGACTTCAACTTCAAGTATTCGCTTAATGACTGATCAAAGAACAAACTAATAAAATTTACGTTTCAAATCAAACGATTCCTGAAACGAAATCTACGACAATAATAGTTTAAGAGATTAAATTGGAAAATATATACAAAAAGAACATTAATAACGATAACAGCAACGTTCGCCATTTCACAACAACAAGTTGAATTAAAAGTAAAATTTCGCTTCGAAGAGATAATCAACGTGAATAGGGCTCTGAAGCAGGGCAGAACAAGCTTCTTGATTTGAACTTGATTTTATTAATTTAATTATTTAACAAGAAATTCTATTCTATCATCGTCCAGCTTAATAAACGTTGAGTATTATGTGACACTGAAGAAATTTGGAAAACTATAAAATCTGGCTTTCAGATTTGACAATAATAAAAAAAATTAAGCTTAAGGCATACAGAATTGTAGGAAAAAGCTTTTAGTTGAAAGTTTTTTGAAAATGAAACCATAAATATTAACGATTTAACTCTTTCGGAGGGAAAATTTGCATGTCCTTAGAATTATTTCTTCGCAAATAAACCTCAGACTAGTTGCACATGGCCATCTTAAGACATAATAATAGGATTGACAATTTTATTACTTAAAGTTGTGAGGGAGAGAGATTAAGATATTAATAACATTCTTTCTTCTAAGAGTGGTCCAATTTTCAAAGAATCGGCTGAATTTTATCAAGGGGGCATCGATCGTTTGCGACTTGTTGGCAATCCCACAGGTAGAAGTCTATTGGCATAAAATCGCATGACTTTGACACGTCACTCCAATAACACTAGCAATGCAGCCGCCAGGTTCACATAAACTACTGTCTACAGCTCCTTCAAGCTCATCAGTTCACTTTTTTGTGTTTTGGATGTCAACATCTCAAGGTTGAAATGTACAATTTTAGTATTCCGCTAATTACTTTATCGAGGTCACTAAACGAATTCGTTTAAATGCCCTCTCCGCTTAATTACCCAAAAAGCTTGATGTGTTCGGCAGGATTTGTAGTTATTCGTGGTTGACGGTAAAAAAGAATTGCAACGTACAAAACTATGGAAATATAAAAAAGAAATAGACAGCTGAAAAATATCTTTCGGAAAAATAATTGCGCAAGTTTTGTGTGTTAATAATGATGTAATATTGTATCCATTCTTTGCAGCGCGAAAGATCCGTCATCTCGATTAAAAAATTTTTGCCTGAATAACTAATTAAGTTTGAATAAGAATATCAAAACTACTTTCGCCAGCGTAACAATCGCGCCCTCTCTAAGAAATTCAAGTTTGTTGGAATTTTCGCTACAACAATAAAACTGAAAAAATTCTCTTTGTTTAAAAAAGCGAATTTACTAAAATCCATCACATTCACAAGCTGCGCTTTTTTGCACAAGAAAAAATATTTTTTGCAAATACGACGTGCCGAAGATTTGCCGGCACAGTTCGAAGTAATCACTTGAAATAATTTATGAAGCATAAATAACAAACAATGAGACCCCCAGAGACATCTTCAATGAAAAAACTTATTATTATAAAATTCTGAGTTGTCTTCAACTGATAAGTTTTTGTTTATGTTTTGCTATAACAACTTTTCTCTCTATGTATGTATTTAGGTAATAGTATTGTATTTTCAAATATATTTCAGTAGAATCGCTATAGTTCGTACCCCTTTAATTCGAAAATCTCAATAATTCGCAACAAGCCGTTGGTCCCTTGAAAAAATCGCTTTGATGCGCAAGAACTTCATACATTTTGGTCCCCTCGCCAACCTGTGTTTTTTTTTGCCATTCACGTTCTGTTTAAGCTCTTTTGTTTTTACGAAATTCTTTATTTTTTATGCAATTTTGTTTAAATTCTGGTGTTCACTTTGCCTGTTGCTTGTTGATGGACAAGGGGCGTGTTCGGGCTGAAACTGACCAAGAAACGAATGCATAAAACTGCATCGAAGTATCCGGAAGCAGAAATGTCTCTAGTTTTGTGGCTTAGCCAGTGGTCACAGAGTAATATTCCACTTTTAAATTTTTAATTCCTTCAGTTCAGTGGACAAGATACGCGTGAAAAGCCTCAAGCAACAACAAATTACAAACTTTTTTTTGACTTTTTAATAGTTTAATTTGTTCCTGCATTTGTTGTTCTGGCTTTTATTAAAGCTAAATAAATAATTGTATTTTATTCTACATGTTGTTGTTCATTTGTTGTTCATATTAAATAATTCGAATTTTTCTTATATTAACCTCCCTAAACCGAAATCTCGTTACATCGAAAACCTCTGTAATTCGTAAAAACGGGATTCTACTGTTATTACTCTTTCATACGTACAAACAAAAATGTCACTGGATATTGTGCAAAACAAACAGTTTTGCGAAAAGCCTCATTTCCAGAGATCCACCAAAATTAAAAGCAGATGCGCTGTTCCGCCTCCATTTAAATAAAACTTAATTTTGTAACATATGTTTATATTAAAAATAAAATTAAAGCGATAAACTTTTTTTATTGCAACGAACAAAAATCCAGAGGTGATGCCAAACTAAGTACAAAAGTAGGTCAAGGGTTAAACTGGGTGTACTGGGTGGGCCAAAAGTCACTAAAATGCTAGCAACACAACTGTGACGAACTTCGTCCATCGTGACAAATTCCTCGGTAAATATTCTTCGCATAAACTCGACGTATGAACTTTTTAAAACCGTCAACCAACGCCTGTCATATTACAGATATGCGGCTTATTGTTGGCATCTAATCCTGCAAGTGGACTTTGTATGCGATTAATAAGATACGCCAGATTTTATAGCACGCGTTAAACAGCTAAATTCAAATTTAAAAATAAAAAATAGTTTTTTCAATTTAATTGCCAACTTTTTATTTGCAATCGCTTAGCCTTCATACGTCCCGAACATTCATTGGAATTCAAATCACATTAAAGTCGGCGTGCCTTATAGACTACTGTTAAGTGTTTGCCCTAAACTTGCAACTCGCCATTGTGGCGTTTTCTATTCTCACAAAAATTATTATTAAAAATTGTGGTTTATCACGTTCTTTTCTAAAAGATGTGATACACTTTTGAGTGGTAATTACGTTCCTTTCTAAATACGTTGTCCGTAGAAGTAATAGGACAACAGCCGCATATCGTGCACTCTGCTTCAAGTAATGTGAAGATACTGCTCTTTTTTACAACACTGTTTCATGCGTGTTTCTGCAAATGAAGGGTACATTATTTTTAATTGACATATTTTTGTTCTTTTGTGTTTACAAAAAAAAAGGGGTACAACTATTCAAGGGCAGTGCGCAAAAAATACTAGACATTCAATAGGCAGCATTTTCTACCAGAAAGGAGAACGCTATTAGATGGATTTCAATTACCTGAAGCCACCACACAACTGTTTGCAACAAAATCGATAACATACCACCGAGTGAGTGTGTAGGGAGCACCAGTAGTCGATCGTATCTAATAAACGTTTCGCTTTGTTTGTTTGCGTTTTCATAGCAAGTGCTTCACTTGCACGTCAAAAGCTCGTTAAAACTGTTTACGCTCCGTAGTGGGGGCAATTTATGCATTTTAAACAAAAAACAGCTGTTTTTTGTTATGATCGTGTTCGTTCTTTGTCTGTGAACGGATGGTACAATATAAATAGAAAAGTGATTTTGTTTATCTCTGTAGTCGCACAGGAAAATATTTGAAAATCATTTGTTAAACGTTTTTGATGTCGTATTTGATTTTTATTTTTGTTATCAACTCTTAACCTCATGTATGGAAGTGAATACATGTGTGTGCATGTGTTTGTATAATATTTCAAGGCAATAACGCACTCGTAAAATCTTTAAAACAAAACAAAACAAAACAAAAATCAATGTTCTTTGTTTTGCGAAGTGTCTGTTGTTAATAACAAATATGCACACATTCATAACATTCACACACACATACATTCACATACATATTTGTATATTATTATGCACTTTAAGCAGCAATTAGCAACCACAACAACAATAACAGCTTGCCGAGATTTAAAAGAACAAGGGTTACTCTTGTTTTTATACATGTCTGTATGTATGTGTGTATGTATGTATGTATGAACATGTGCACTCGTACACACTCTCTTGTGGGCATCACAGACAGACGACAGACAACCTATAAAGTGCACTTAAGTCTAGTTCCAGTTAAGTTCTCGTATTTGCCGGCAAAAAATCTGTTTTATTTAAAAATTGTTTGTCACATCCGCGTTCTAATCAGTGTTTTTATTGCACAAAAGAAGGGAAAAGGTTTCAATGCTGCTAATTGCTTCTAATTACAACTCTAGAATATTTGCTTACATAAGCTGGTGTGTAAGTACGAGGTCTGTTCAAAAGATTACACGAATGCAGTTTTGCTCAAATACAATACACTTGCGCCAGAGATTTGTTTTTTCAATCCGTAAAGCAGTTCTGATATGCACTATGCGGTATGTCCTTGAGTTCTTTCACGAAACGCTTTCTTTCCATGGATCTCTTCAATCTTTAGAACAGAAAAAAGTCGCAAAGGGTCAAGTTTGGCGAATATAAGGTAGAGGCATGATTACGGTGTTTCTTTTACCCCAAAATATTCAACAATTTTGGAACGGACTTTGCTGCCACACGATTCATACTCAACATTTACCAGTTTTCCTTAGCAACTTCTGTAATAGTAATTTGCTGTAACAATTTATTCACTTTCTCGATATTTTTTTTATCGGTTGTTGATGTGTGCGAGGTTGTACCTTTTTTAAACTTCTATTAGATTTGCAAAAAGGGACTCAGGTCTAAGACAGTGCGGTATGGATAAAGTGACGAAAACGTCAACTCCAAATAAAGCGAATTTTAGCTTTAGAAACAGTTACACCACGTTCTCTGTATGAAGTATTACCGAATTTGGGTTTCCCTTTAACCTTTTTTTCTATTATACACAGAAAGTCCTTTGGATTTCAGGTGCTTCCCTGTTTTTCGTAAAAGTCGTGATCTAAAAACAACCCCAAAAAGAAAGTATTTTGCATTTGTTGCAAGGAAAGGTGCACGTGCGACATCTTAAGTGATATCGTTGCACTTAAGATACCGTCGGTTTGCTAAGCAGAGAGAAAGAAATTATCCAATAGATCCATTAGAGCTGATGGAAAAAGCAAAAGATATTCATCCAAAACTACATATAAGAAACCAATTCCATTAGAATTAGAAATTATATATTGTAATTTTATTTTTTATTTATTTATTATTATTACTTACAAAATTATAAAATTGTTGTAATTTTATATTTTTTTTGGCATAATTCGTGAATAAAAACGCTGTAATAAACGCATAAACTTCAACCATTTGAAAAATTTTAACTCTTGCAGTTTTTATTAATTGGCGTTATCCCGAGCGCCTTGTAAAGCCATCGGCAGAATAGTACGTCTTAAGAAATTATGAGTCACTTTTAATTAAAAATTTTGATTTCATTGAAATCACTTAACAGTAGTTTTGACTGAAGATGTTAAAAAAGTAGCTAAAATGAAGCAGTTTTTCTGAACAAATTATCAAAATAATAGACTAAAATGAGCTAAATGAAAATTTTGCCGTCAATTCTAAGGAAAAGCAAAGCAAAAAGTCCTCATATGGATCCACATGACTGAAACTCAAGGCAATAGAGATTTCAAAACTACACAATATAGGTTTTGAGTAATTGCATTTGGAAAATAGTTAGTTTTGGCATATGGATAAAATTTTAAAAGTCCAATAACTGCTGCACTCCCAAACTTAACTTACAGACTTACTTTGGATTTTAGCACAATATAGTTTCACATTTCATTTCCTTTCAAATAATTTTTTGTTGCTTAGTTCCTTTTTTATTTTTCAAAGAAACTAGAAAATTCAATTGCAGACTATAAGAGGGGGACAAATGGCTGTTTCGCGGTCACTATGTCATTCTGCAGCTTCCAATTGGTGTATCGATTTGGATTAACTCTCTTATGTTTGTTTTACTAAAACGATAATTGATCATCTGCAATTCGTTTGTTTTTAGGCATTTTTCTTTACTACAAAAAATTGAAGTGCAGCAATAATTGAAAAGTGTTCTTTTTAATTAAAGAATGAAACATCAACTTAATAATTTAATTAAATAATTTAGGACTTATTAAGTTTTAATAAAGGCAACTGTTACCTGGGTTTTGATCTGGGCAAGGCTGAGTCATGACAAAAAATATTCATAGAATTAACAAGTCCATGAACTCTTTGGTAGCACTCGTGACACAAACGCACAAAACTAAGTATATTTTGTTTTCCACTATTGAAACATTATTTTTGGCACTATATGTACACACGTACATACATATGTACAAGTGTGGCTACTTTAAAATTTCTTCAATGTACAATCTTTTCTCACTCTTGTAATTTCATTTATTTGACTTTTTTCTTCTTCTTCTGGATACGCAGGCCACAAATTAAGAGTGGGCGTTCGTTCACTACAAAAACAATTTGACTTTGACTGGACTTTGTGCCAGTTTAGAGCGATAAACAAAAGGCAAAAACTAAAAGACAGCCAGCCACCAGCTAACACGTTCAGAACGACAGTCAAACGAGGCGATGAATATTTTTTGTTTAATGAAAATAGTAGGAAAACATTTCTGCTCGTAGAAGTACAAATATTGTATTTCGAAAGAAAATCACACTTAGAAAATAAAAGAAGGAATAGAAACCGGCGCCATAGATAGTTTTTTTATCATTCAAATAAACATGAAAAGCACACATACAATACGGGCAACCATGACTAACCGGGTACCCTACAGTAACATGCAAGATAAAAGAAAAGAACCAACTATACGATACTACTGACGGATTTTGGCATTTAGAAGGTTTAAGGTGAAGAGGCGATGGAAATTTCTCAAATGTCTCATCTTATTCTGATCAGTCTCATCAGTCTCAAAATCATCGTATTCTGACATGGGGCATATGTGGTCACAATGTTTTAGCTACGACATTATTATTATTTATCACACACAGTGATCCACAGTTTATTTCAAGTTAATAAGTTTTTCTCTATTTTCCAATTCAATTTTTTACACAAAAACGTATTTTAAAGGAAAAAATAGCAAAATATTTGTTTCACTATTATCGAAATAGTAAAAGAGAGCTTTCCAAAACAATATCTGTACTCATTAAAACCCTCATATTGTTTAAAACTTGCCATTACATAAAATAGTCATTAAGGCGTCCTAGGAGCAAATATAGTGGATCTGATCTTTTGGATATTTTCTGAGGCAGTAAACTTGCAGTCTATAAGGCTATAAGAAAAGCTTGTAATTGAAGAATTAAAGGGCGGCAGTATATCCGAAATGCATGAACTATATTCGTAAATAACTACATTTCTTTTTTATTTATGCGAAATAAAATCTGAGAATCCTTTAATAACCGAAAAGTTTCTCAAGGTTTTTTTTTTAATATTTAAATTTTTTTGTTACTTTTTTAACGGCTAAGCTGAACTATTTTTGTTAGTTTTACGGATACGCTGCATCAGTGATTTTTTTTTGTTGATTACGGACTCACAAAGGAATTCTCGGATCTAAAATGTTAGCCGAAAAGAGCAAATTTTAAAATTTTCTTTTTCGAACTTAAATTTATTGAACAAAAAATTACTGACTCAAATTTATTAGGTTTTCTTTAAACAGAGATAAGATTCATATTTTTGTTGAATCAGCAAAAATATTAATTGATTTTTTGTAATAATTTTTTCTGTATTATGATTAACAGGGTATAAAATTTGTTGATCTATTAATCGATGGAGACTTGTTTTAATAAATTTCCGAATTGCCCCACAAATGTCAATATTTATTTGCTTAAACGCTATACAAATAAAATGTATCTACATATGTAGCTGTTTTATGTGGATTTTCTAGCTGTCTATATGCCGACATTTCGTTGCTGCTGCCCTACTAGTAGTAGCCAATTGATACAGCTGGCATACAAGTTGCTGAACAAAAAGTTAATCATGAGAAGAAGACAATTTTGTTTTTTGTGTTTCATTTTTGGAAAATAGATGTTATATATCATAAAGGGAAAGATGTGCAATATAACAGTATCTCGTACTTTAAATTTATCGGAAGAAATTACTTTAATTAACAGTATTGTTATATCTTGATTTAGTATATTAATATTATCTTTCTTATCAGATCAACTTATACTTTATGCCTATATTCTTATAGCCAACATGGAGAAATTTTTGTTGGAATTTATTCGTTTAGAGGAGACTCTATTCGGGAATTTTTACTTTTATTTTCACATTGATTTCCTTTAAATTTATGAATTTTAAAGCGAGAAATATGTATATTATTATTACAATAATTTAGTGATAAGAACAATCTTTTTAAATCATGACAAATTTATCTATTTGTGTTATTAGATTTATTACTTTATTATTAATTTGTTTTATATGTTTCTTTTTGGGTTTATTTTATTATATAGTAATTGATTATAGGATTTTTATAGAACTAGAAATTGTTTCATATAATTCAATAGATATTGTTGTATTGCAACTATATTATTTGATTGCATAAGTCTAATTTTTATATCTGTTGTATTAATAGATATAGATAGATTTATACGGCCGATTTTCACTTTAAAGACCTCAAATAAAACAACACCCATAAAGAATTAAAAGTAACTTGAAAACTTTAAAACCTACAAGATAAAGTTTCTGAAAACGTATGTAGGGCTTATTCGAAGTTGTCTTTGCTTATCTTACCTTTCCACTCACAATTTAATGCAATACCCTATATACATACATACATATATATGTACATATGTAAGTATGTATGAATGTATGTATGGATTTTTTATGAGGTTGTTTACTTTTGTTGTTGGGTTTCTTAAGCAGTTTATTGTTTATTGATATCTAGTGTAAAAAATATGATAGTAAGAATTTGTTTTCGTTTTTATACTTCATACATGAATTGCACTTTAAAAAGGAAATACTAAAACACCAGCGAAAGAATCCAATTAACTTGCAAGTGGAATCTTATTCAATTTCCTGTTGTATTATTTTTTTTCTTCTTAAGCCATGCGAACTTTCATTAATTAATTATTTCCTCTTTTATCTCTTAGTGCTCATCAGAGCTTAAATTTAACGCTCTTTTTATTAATCCACAATTAAGAATATTTTAAAATATTGTTTTGTTATTGAAATATTTGTTTTTCACGTCTTCCAGTCACTCTAGTTGGATCAACAATAATATTTTAATCGCATCGTACACGAAACACTAATAATATTACACTTGTTGCACGTCTGTTGTGCACCGAAGACGAACAACAACAAATAAGTTTTACTGTTCAGTACCCACTACCCAGTGATATCTTCGCTTGTGAAGCTTTATTTTATTATTTTTTTCTGGTTGTTTTACTTTGTTTTGACTTTTTGTTGTTGGTGTTGTTGTTGATGTATTATTCCCCATTGGATTGTGAGTAACAGGCAGAACTCTGTTATGGTCATGTGTACGAGACATCCAAATACGAAAACAAAAACAAAATCAAAAAAACATTGCTGCGCTAGACAAGCCATAGAGAATCAACAACAACAGAAAAAAAACAAACAAATTTTTATTCACACAACAGGTCGTCATCATTAATCATTTTCGCAACTAAAACAGCTACAAAAGCAAAAGCAGACAAAAAAAAAATTTTTGCGGCTTAAAGTGACCAGCTGTTTTAAAGTTGATAAAATGACTGCTGCACACCCCAAGTGGACACAAGAGTAATTCTCCATGTTTGTCTTACATATTTTGCGGATTGTATCAAGGCCAATTCAATTTCACTGAAAGAAACAAAAATTTGGCGGAATATATTGCAACTTAAATGCTTTTGTTTAAATGAAAAATCTCTTATGTGTAAATTTAGTTTTTCTCTTGCAATCCCCAACCAGCTGAGTCTTCTAAAGAACTTAACTGGTGTGTAGGAAGCATCAGCAATAAAGAAGTACCTCGGTTTATGAGACAAGCGTGGATGCAACACCATAAATTTATGAAACATAATTCGCATTAATCCATAAGTTTGAACAAAAAACATTTTGAGAGCAAGAGAAAAATTGGAAGCCCATGGCGGAATTTTTAGCCCCTACAGCAGAGCATCTTTAACAAGTTTGACTACAAATTTTAGATGATAAGACCTCAAAATTCACAGAAGATTGAAATCTGTAGTACAAGAAGTGGGAAACTCGTCCCACATCATCCTATGAAAAAGAAATACATATACAAACATATTACGATATGGATATTACGAATATGGATATTACGATATGTCTACATATGTCTGCACGACTAGTGTTGTAAATAAATCTGTGGCAGGGGTAAGGGCAAGCCTTGAAAACATCCAAACACTTGCGCCGAGTAACAGCCGGAATACGAGTGTGATTAAGGTTAGGGGTGAAGGCAGAGACGTTGCCTATAATTGCGACCAGTAGAACCAGAACAGAAAAGTTATTATTGGAGGTGGCCACCTGAAAAAACGTCACCATCACCTTTCGCTGCCATCACTTGCAACGAAAAATAAATAAATAAAAAACTGAAAACAAAACAATTTCGTTTTCATTTTCAATTTCAATTGTAAAACTTAAAGACGAGAAAAAAACGTTGTAAAAGTAAATAACAAAACCAATGAGTAAGAGAGAATGTTATCAACTGAGAGTCTTGAAGATTACGCTGATTACAACTATTTATTATGTTCAGCTGTTTCGTCTATGATTTTTTTATGTCTTAAGAGTTGCCAGTGTACAAACAAAGCAGTGGACATCTGATTTTAGATGGTCTTACTATATAAATACATACATACATACATACATACACATGTTATATTTTATAACATTTAGTTTTTTTTTTAATTCAGATGCAACATCGCACAGTGTGGACATTAGAAAGAAATGGGAATTATATCTAAGATCTCCAAACGAGTGGTTCAATGCCGTTAACAAGAGTAAAAGGAAGGCTGACTAAAATGGTGTAAAATATTTACATATTTTTGTAAATCACCATGAAAAACGTAGAGTCATAATTAAATAAATTTTGTTGTGGTGCGGTTTTTGAAATTGTTTTCAATATAATTATGGATGTATGTATAATTGATGATTGTGATTAATTCTTTAGAGTTTTTGTAAATCTTTGAAAAATGTATTGCTAAAGATTTTCGGAAGTGTGCCCATAATAAACATTTAAAACCTGTGTCAAATATCTGATTTGCAGACAGAAAACTATTTTTTTATTACCGATTGGCACCTTTGAAGCAGTAATTTCTTATAATTTTTCACGATTAAGCTTAAGAACGACCCTCAAGTGTGATTGTTAACGTTCGAGAGAGTGAAGCAGGACCTTAATTAATTAATTGCAAGGATTCGCCTCAAAAAAATGTACAGGCAAAGTCGAATTCGGTTAAGCGAGAAGTCTTCAATGGTACACTTTGGAACCACTTCTGCTATTAACTGCAAATCTTGCATAACAGCACTATCCAAATAGGTCAAAGGATTATATTTTTATAATTAAATATAAAAATATAAGAACATGAAAGGTTTAGATTTAATCTGAAGATTCCTAAAAACGATTTGACGCTATAAAATATGAAGATTGTAGATTTATGAAAATATAAGGCGTCCTAAAAGATTGTGGTTCTTTCGAGAAGATGCCTTTTAATTAAAATTCTTTTACGTTTTATAAAAATTCCCATTTTTAATTTTGTTTATGAAATTTGCTACTGAGCATATTCTATATTAGGAATGGAGAAATTAAAAAGTGGCAAGAGTGGTTAAACTGCATTATTATGCACTCTGTAATAATTCAATAAAGTTTGAGAACCTGCCCCCCCATCGACAACATTTTGAACAAAAACTGATCGACTGATCAGAAAGCATTAATGTGAGCGATACATGAACTTGGTCAAATACGGTGCATAAATGACCTCAAAATCAGTTGTTTGCCCTTCAAAATGCTGGCGAACGTTGAAGTTCATTATCGTGCTTCAGACGGTTGGTTTTGCCGTCAATTCTAAGGAAAAGCAAAGCAAAAAGTCCTCATATGGATCCACATGACTGAAACTCAAGGCAATAGAGATTTCAAAACTACACAATATAGGTTTTGAGTAATTGCATTTGGAAAATAGTTAGTTTTGGCATATGGATAAAATTTTAAAAGTCCAATAACTGCTGCACTCCCAAACTTAACTTACAGACTTACTTTGGATTTTAGCACAATATAGTTTCACATTTCATTTCCTTTCAAATAATTTTTTGTTGCTTAGTTCCTTTTTTATTTTTCAAAGAAACTAGAAAATTCAATTGCAGACTATAAGAGGGGGACAAATGGCTGTTTCGCGGTCACTATGTCATTCTGCAGCTTCCAATTGGTGTATCGATTTGGATTAACTCTCTTATGTTTGTTTTACTAAAACGATAATTGATCATCTGCAATTCGTTTGTTTTTAGGCATTTTTCTTTACTACAAAAAATTGAAGTGCAGCAATAATTGAAAAGTGTTCTTTTTAATTAAAGAATGAAACATCAACTTAATAATTTAATTAAATAATTTAGGACTTATTAAGTTTTAATAAAGGCAACTGTTACCTGGGTTTTGATCTGGGCAAGGCTGAGTCATGACAAAAAATATTCATAGAATTAACAAGTCCATGAACTCTTTGGTAGCACTCGTGACACAAACGCACAAAACTAAGTATATTTTGTTTTCCACTATTGAAACATTATTTTTGGCACTATATGTACACACGTACATACATATGTACAAGTGTGGCTACTTTAAAATTTCTTCAATGTACAATCTTTTCTCACTCTTGTAATTTCATTTATTTGACTTTTTTCTTCTTCTTCTGGATACGCAGGCCACAAATTAAGAGTGGGCGTTCGTTCACTACAAAAACAATTTGACTTTGACTGGACTTTGTGCCAGTTTAGAGCGATAAACAAAAGGCAAAAACTAAAAGACAGCCAGCCACCAGCTAACACGTTCAGAACGACAGTCAAACGAGGCGATGAATATTTTTTGTTTAATGAAAATAGTAGGAAAACATTTCTGCTCGTAGAAGTACAAATATTGTATTTCGAAAGAAAATCACACTTAGAAAATAAAAGAAGGAATAGAAACCGGCGCCATAGATAGTTTTTTTATCATTCAAATAAACATGAAAAGCACACATACAATACGGGCAACCATGACTAACCGGGTACCCTACAGTAACATGCAAGATAAAAGAAAAGAACCAACTATACGATACTACTGACGGATTTTGGCATTTAGAAGGTTTAAGGTGAAGAGGCGATGGAAATTTCTCAAATGTCTCATCTTATTCTGATCAGTCTCATCAGTCTCAAAATCATCGTATTCTGACATGGGGCATATGTGGTCACAATGTTTTAGCTACGACATTATTATTATTTATCACACACAGTGATCCACAGTTTATTTCAAGTTAATAAGTTTTTCTCTATTTTCCAATTCAATTTTTTACACAAAAACGTATTTTAAAGGAAAAAATAGCAAAATATTTGTTTCACTATTATCGAAATAGTAAAAGAGAGCTTTCCAAAACAATATCTGTACTCATTAAAACCCTCATATTGTTTAAAACTTGCCATTACATAAAATAGTCATTAAGGCGTCCTAGGAGCAAATATAGTGGATCTGATCTTTTGGATATTTTCTGAGGCAGTAAACTTGCAGTCTATAAGGCTATAAGAAAAGCTTGTAATTGAAGAATTAAAGGGCGGCAGTATATCCGAAATGCATGAACTATATTCGTAAATAACTACATTTCTTTTTTATTTATGCGAAATAAAATCTGAGAATCCTTTAATAACCGAAAAGTTTCTCAAGGTTTTTTTTTTAATATTTAAATTTTTTTGTTACTTTTTTAACGGCTAAGCTGAACTATTTTTGTTAGTTTTACGGATACGCTGCATCAGTGATTTTTTTTTGTTGATTACGGACTCACAAAGGAATTCTCGGATCTAAAATGTTAGCCGAAAAGAGCAAATTTTAAAATTTTCTTTTTCGAACTTAAATTTATTGAACAAAAAATTACTGACTCAAATTTATTAGGTTTTCTTTAAACAGAGATAAGATTCATATTTTTGTTGAATCAGCAAAAATATTAATTGATTTTTTGTAATAATTTTTTCTGTATTATGATTAACAGGGTATAAAATTTGTTGATCTATTAATCGATGGAGACTTGTTTTAATAAATTTCCGAATTGCCCCACAAATGTCAATATTTATTTGCTTAAACGCTATACAAATAAAATGTATCTACATATGTAGCTGTTTTATGTGGATTTTCTAGCTGTCTATATGCCGACATTTCGTTGCTGCTGCCCTACTAGTAGTAGCCAATTGATACAGCTGGCATACAAGTTGCTGAACAAAAAGTTAATCATGAGAAGAAGACAATTTTGTTTTTTGTGTTTCATTTTTGGAAAATAGATGTTATATATCATAAAGGGAAAGATGTGCAATATAACAGTATCTCGTACTTTAAATTTATCGGAAGAAATTACTTTAATTAACAGTATTGTTATATCTTGATTTAGTATATTAATATTATCTTTCTTATCAGATCAACT
This sequence comes from Epicampocera succincta, assembly GCA_932526305.1. Classification (NCBI taxonomy): domain Eukaryota; kingdom Metazoa; phylum Arthropoda; class Insecta; order Diptera; family Tachinidae; genus Epicampocera; species Epicampocera succincta. Next base: position 51,160,003 of record OW052037.1, on the reverse strand, counting down.
TATACTTTATGCCTATATTCTTATAGCCAACATGGAGAAATTTTTGTTGGAATTTATTCGTTTAGAGGAGACTCTATTCGGGAATTTTTACTTTTATTTTCACATTGATTTCCTTTAAATTTATGAATTTTAAAGCGAGAAATATGTATATTATTATTACAATAATTTAGTGATAAGAACAATCTTTTTAAATCATGACAAATTTATCTATTTGTGTTATTAGATTTATTACTTTATTATTAATTTGTTTTATATGTTTCTTTTTGGGTTTATTTTATTATATAGTAATTGATTATAGGATTTTTATAGAACTAGAAATTGTTTCATATAATTCAATAGATATTGTTGTATTGCAACTATATTATTTGATTGCATAAGTCTAATTTTTATATCTGTTGTATTAATAGATATAGATAGATTTATACGGCCGATTTTCACTTTAAAGACCTCAAATAAAACAACACCCATAAAGAATTAAAAGTAACTTGAAAACTTTAAAACCTACAAGATAAAGTTTCTGAAAACGTATGTAGGGCTTATTCGAAGTTGTCTTTGCTTATCTTACCTTTCCACTCACAATTTAATGCAATACCCTATATACATACATACATATATATGTACATATGTAAGTATGTATGAATGTATGTATGGATTTTTTATGAGGTTGTTTACTTTTGTTGTTGGGTTTCTTAAGCAGTTTATTGTTTATTGATATCTAGTGTAAAAAATATGATAGTAAGAATTTGTTTTCGTTTTTATACTTCATACATGAATTGCACTTTAAAAAGGAAATACTAAAACACCAGCGAAAGAATCCAATTAACTTGCAAGTGGAATCTTATTCAATTTCCTGTTGTATTATTTTTTTTCTTCTTAAGCCATGCGAACTTTCATTAATTAATTATTTCCTCTTTTATCTCTTAGTGCTCATCAGAGCTTAAATTTAACGCTCTTTTTATTAATCCACAATTAAGAATATTTTAAAATATTGTTTTGTTATTGAAATATTTGTTTTTCACGTCTTCCAGTCACTCTAGTTGGATCAACAATAATATTTTAATCGCATCGTACACGAAACACTAATAATATTACACTTGTTGCACGTCTGTTGTGCACCGAAGACGAACAACAACAAATAAGTTTTACTGTTCAGTACCCACTACCCAGTGATATCTTCGCTTGTGAAGCTTTATTTTATTATTTTTTTCTGGTTGTTTTACTTTGTTTTGACTTTTTGTTGTTGGTGTTGTTGTTGATGTATTATTCCCCATTGGATTGTGAGTAACAGGCAGAACTCTGTTATGGTCATGTGTACGAGACATCCAAATACGAAAACAAAAACAAAATCAAAAAAACATTGCTGCGCTAGACAAGCCATAGAGAATCAACAACAACAGAAAAAAAACAAACAAATTTTTATTCACACAACAGGTCGTCATCATTAATCATTTTCGCAACTAAAACAGCTACAAAAGCAAAAGCAGACAAAAAAAAAATTTTTGCGGCTTAAAGTGACCAGCTGTTTTAAAGTTGATAAAATGACTGCTGCACACCCCAAGTGGACACAAGAGTAATTCTCCATGTTTGTCTTACATATTTTGCGGATTGTATCAAGGCCAATTCAATTTCACTGAAAGAAACAAAAATTTGGCGGAATATATTGCAACTTAAATGCTTTTGTTTAAATGAAAAATCTCTTATGTGTAAATTTAGTTTTTCTCTTGCAATCCCCAACCAGCTGAGTCTTCTAAAGAACTTAACTGGTGTGTAGGAAGCATCAGCAATAAAGAAGTACCTCGGTTTATGAGACAAGCGTGGATGCAACACCATAAATTTATGAAACATAATTCGCATTAATCCATAAGTTTGAACAAAAAACATTTTGAGAGCAAGAGAAAAATTGGAAGCCCATGGCGGAATTTTTAGCCCCTACAGCAGAGCATCTTTAACAAGTTTGACTACAAATTTTAGATGATAAGACCTCAAAATTCACAGAAGATTGAAATCTGTAGTACAAGAAGTGGGAAACTCGTCCCACATCATCCTATGAAAAAGAAATACATATACAAACATATTACGATATGGATATTACGAATATGGATATTACGATATGTCTACATATGTCTGCACGACTAGTGTTGTAAATAAATCTGTGGCAGGGGTAAGGGCAAGCCTTGAAAACATCCAAACACTTGCGCCGAGTAACAGCCGGAATACGAGTGTGATTAAGGTTAGGGGTGAAGGCAGAGACGTTGCCTATAATTGCGACCAGTAGAACCAGAACAGAAAAGTTATTATTGGAGGTGGCCACCTGAAAAAACGTCACCATCACCTTTCGCTGCCATCACTTGCAACGAAAAATAAATAAATAAAAAACTGAAAACAAAACAATTTCGTTTTCATTTTCAATTTCAATTGTAAAACTTAAAGACGAGAAAAAAACGTTGTAAAAGTAAATAACAAAACCAATGAGTAAGAGAGAATGTTATCAACTGAGAGTCTTGAAGATTACGCTGATTACAACTATTTATTATGTTCAGCTGTTTCGTCTATGATTTTTTTATGTCTTAAGAGTTGCCAGTGTACAAACAAAGCAGTGGACATCTGATTTTAGATGGTCTTACTATATAAATACATACATACATACATACATACACATGTTATATTTTATAACATTTAGTTTTTTTTTTAATTCAGATGCAACATCGCACAGTGTGGACATTAGAAAGAAATGGGAATTATATCTAAGATCTCCAAACGAGTGGTTCAATGCCGTTAACAAGAGTAAAAGGAAGGCTGACTAAAATGGTGTAAAATATTTACATATTTTTGTAAATCACCATGAAAAACGTAGAGTCATAATTAAATAAATTTTGTTGTGGTGCGGTTTTTGAAATTGTTTTCAATATAATTATGGATGTATGTATAATTGATGATTGTGATTAATTCTTTAGAGTTTTTGTAAATCTTTGAAAAATGTATTGCTAAAGATTTTCGGAAGTGTGCCCATAATAAACATTTAAAACCTGTGTCAAATATCTGATTTGCAGACAGAAAACTATTTTTTTATTACCGATTGGCACCTTTGAAGCAGTAATTTCTTATAATTTTTCACGATTAAGCTTAAGAACGACCCTCAAGTGTGATTGTTAACGTTCGAGAGAGTGAAGCAGGACCTTAATTAATTAATTGCAAGGATTCGCCTCAAAAAAATGTACAGGCAAAGTCGAATTCGGTTAAGCGAGAAGTCTTCAATGGTACACTTTGGAACCACTTCTGCTATTAACTGCAAATCTTGCATAACAGCACTATCCAAATAGGTCAAAGGATTATATTTTTATAATTAAATATAAAAATATAAGAACATGAAAGGTTTAGATTTAATCTGAAGATTCCTAAAAACGATTTGACGCTATAAAATATGAAGATTGTAGATTTATGAAAATATAAGGCGTCCTAAAAGATTGTGGTTCTTTCGAGAAGATGCCTTTTAATTAAAATTCTTTTACGTTTTATAAAAATTCCCATTTTTAATTTTGTTTATGAAATTTGCTACTGAGCATATTCTATATTAGGAATGGAGAAATTAAAAAGTGGCAAGAGTGGTTAAACTGCATTATTATGCACTCTGTAATAATTCAATAAAGTTTGAGAACCTGCCCCCCCATCGACAACATTTTGAACAAAAACTGATCGACTGATCAGAAAGCATTAATGTGAGCGATACATGAACTTGGTCAAATACGGTGCATAAATGACCTCAAAATCAGTTGTTTGCCCTTCAAAATGCTGGCGAACGTTGAAGTTCATTATCGTGCTTCAGACGGTTGGTTGACATGCAGCCGTTCCGCGTATATGTAAGTTTTTAATGCGTACGTATGTTCTCCCAGTGTTTACGTTTACGAATTTTCAGCCTTGGCTGGGTGCATTAATAACCGTTATAAAAACAAGATTCAAGTCCAACAATAAATTGTTTATTTGAAACTTTCGCATGTTAAACCAATTCACCACCAAGTTTACAGAAATTTTAAATTTTATTATTTTGTTGTTTTTGTACAAGTCATTGACGTATTTTCTGCTCTCAATTTTATTTTGTCTGTTCAAAATTTAAGTAAAATACTTGATATTATAGATTAATTAAATTCGAAGAAACAAAATATTCAACGTAAATATCTTGAAAAAAGTTTTGATTGTTAAACGTGGCATTTCCATAAACAAATTAACTTAATTATTTTAATGAAAACAAAAAGCCGTTTTGTATATCGTTACTGGAAATACAAAGCCACGTATCTAACAACACTTGCGAAATAAATTTGATTTGATTACTTATGATGCATATTGACAACTTCCATTCTCATATATGTGATTAAAATTGGACATTTTATAAGCGCAAATCAAAGGTACGTAAATTATTAGTGCCACGGCCCTAATAATTTATCATTTAGTTTCTACAATTAAGCCGTAAAAATATTAGTTACATGTTTTTCTATTCAGCTGGCGATATATACATACACACATATACATATATATATGTACATACTGACATAAGTATTAATTAAATTGGAGTGACACCGATAGTTCTTAGGCTTCTACTGTTAAAACACTAAAGAACTATAAAAGTTTTCGCCGCTGAAGATACTTTAAAAAAATCCATGACCTGATAGCAGCTGGGTAAGGTAGTAATTATTCCGTCACTAATTGGGCTTTTTATATTAATTTCCGATCTTGTTGGGACTTACGAACGGTTTCATATGAAAATTGAAGGCTTTTTTTTGTATATAGTCCAAATAAAAGTGAATTCATTAAATTTCACACACTAGGTGGGTTTTTATAAGCAGGTCACATGTACAAAATTTTAAAACTTTAGTTTCAGTCATTTGGTCCGTTCAAAATAAGTCTGCACAAATTATTAAGTCAGTGTTTTAAAAAAAATTTATACGGTAAAGCAGGGATTGCAACAGTTAGAAACTCTCCAACCAAGAATAAATTTGGAAAATTAAAAAAAAAATTCAGCAAATAGAGGAGGAGTAACAGGGAAGGAAGTAAAAACATGCAAAACAAAATTCTAAAATATTCTCAATTGGTGGACAAGAACAGCAAATAAATTTGAAAAAAATTGCGCTTAAAATGAACTACTCAAGAATTTGTTCTTATAAACAGGAGTTCATCGAACCACACCTGGTCACGCATAACACATCTTTTTCACCTTCTGACCACAAATCTCAGGCAACGGCTTCGCCCATTCAGCATTATTTTCTGATCAACTCCCAGAGTAAAACTTAAAATAAGTACCAAAAAAAAAATTTTAAAAATCTTACAAATCGATAACTTGTAAGATCGTTGCTATATTTTTAAGATGAGCATTATGACATTTTTTTAATTTGCAGATAAAAAAAATATTTAAACAGTTAAAAAGGATAATAAGTCGCCCTGCAGCCGTTGGCAAGACCAAAACCACACAGCAACACTGGTATTTTTAAATACGGCTGCGCCAAAGCAAAATTACAACAAAAAGTTATTCTGATTATCAAGAATTTTAGAAACATACGTAGAATAGAGGCAGGGGCCGCCTTTTTCAACTGACAACTGTATATGTAAGTTAAAGAACAGGTTTTGCCAGGAGCTGTGTCATGTAGAGTACGTCGTCTTCTTCTAGGCTTTTCACATACTTTGAGTACTTTGACAGCTGTCAGTTCATTTCTTGTTTGTTTTGATTTAGATTTTCGTTCGAAAATAAAGATTTTATAGGCTTTGACAAAGCACTCATTGTGTCAACCTAATCGGCTGTTGCGTTAGCGTCAGCTAAAAAAGGCGACGGCTTCTATGTGTCTCGGTCTTAGGAATAGTAAAAAATTATCAGCTGCCATAATGCTGCCGCCCCGTACACGTAAACACACCTTGAACTCCGGCTACCAGTTTATGGCGGATCCACATTTGATCAATCTGCCTAAAATTTAGCAACTTGGCTGTGTTTTTGTTTTGTTATCGTTGGCTTGCCTTCAACTTATTTACTACCCTAAAACTGTTTGTATATTTTTGGCCAGCCCCTGTTCCTGCGAATTACAATGTTATGGTTACTTGTGTTAAATATATGAAAACATAAATCTTTCAGTAGAAGTGTTTGCATTTTGCTCACTTTGCGGAACTTATAAATTAAACACGGACAAGGTGTGGTCAATTCCACATACGCAAATAATTGAATGGGCGTCAAATTGTCACTGAATTAATGAAACGTACGACAACTTGTTCGCAGCCAAGCGACTACTAAACAGCTGTATGTCGGTCCGCTTTTAATTTCTGTCGTTCGGTCTTACATATTTTGTAAATGTCTGCAAATAAAACGAATAACAAACAAACGATAAATGCAATTAAACAATTTCTTTCACTGCTCTGTACAAATGAGACAGCAAAAAGTGCCCCAGTATTTATATGTGGTTTGAATAAACAAAAGAAATAAAATATACAGATAATTTTGAGCACCACAAAACCAGAATTCAATCAAGTTTTGTGTGGAAGGCTTTCAATGAATTTAGAGCAACCTGCTCATAGTGGACGTTACAGGTTTGCTAAAAATATCACTGAATTTCTTTCTAAAATTTCTCTATGACTTCAGCGTCTCATTTCAGTTGCAGGTGTTTCCTAATCTTTGCCCAAATGCGGCGCCAACATTTGAAATCTTTAAACGTTTTACGGTCATCTGATTTCCAAGAGTTTTAGTATTTTGCATTTGTTGCAGTTTGTTACCAATTTAGAGTGTGAAAGTTTATTAAATTATTATGTAGTACAATTTCTCAAGTGGCAATAAATGCCAAATATGGCAGTGCCTCCAGAAGTTGGCTGCTGAAAAACAATTATTTATTACTGCCACAAAACCCTACAGCCGTGCAAGTACCCGTGGGGTGTTGTAGTCATGTCTTATTGTAGAACGACGGACACAAAAGTTGAGAAAAATAAGCCACTAAAGACATTAAACAAGATTGTTTTTTTCTAACAAAATGAAACAATATTTTTATAAAAATAGACGACATTTAATATTCAAAAACTTGTAAACACACGCATGCACTTGGCTGTAAATGCACAAATTCCTGCATAGGGCAACCCAGTGAGCAAAATCGTTTGTCCTTGGAACAGAGAAATATTTGCTTGATATTTGGAATGTACGAAAATAGCTGGGCCTCAAGGAAAACAAACTGCTCGAAATTAAAGATTTCATTTTCGTCCCTTTTATTTTCAAATTTAATGCAGTTCATTTATCCTTAGAACTGTTTCACAATGTGAAATTCGTATTTTTTACGACCGTCTCGATGAGTATAAAAAGCTTAGAAGGCGTCAAAAATTACTGTCACGCTAAAATTTTGAAAGATTCTATTATGAAATTCTAAATACAGACATACGTCTTTGTTCGGAATTGTTATTTCAATTTCTAGGAATAGTGTTGTGAAGATGCGGACGAGGCTCTGACGGCCGATCAGGCGTGGAATGACCCTAAAAGGAAATTTGACAGAGTCTAGCAGTTGAATGCATCTACGGCTCCCTTAAGCAAGCCAGGATCTTTATTTTAGCTTGGAAAATAAGCAACAGAAAAGTATTGTTTGACGTTTCAGATTGTCCTTAATTGAGACTGACTGCTGCAGATGAACCCGCTTTAAGGCCAATAACTCCAAAACCTTAGTGGCATATAAGATTAAGAAGTAACGGCTTAAAAACTTCACTTATTTTTCTCAGTGTTTAGTTATTAAGACCAACGTCTTTCATTGATGAATTTGATCTTAATCTTGTGTTTGTTTTTAAGTCACAATTTACACTGTTCAATTCTTAGTGATAAGAAAGATGAACATTTCTCATCGAAATTGCTTTGTTCTCCGCACACAGCAATTCTTATTGCTTGCCTCGGCTTTTTGCAGAGTACGAAAGTACAAACAAGTCTGTTCCCCCACCCCGGTAAGCCTAAAAGTTAATCGGCTTAGCTGAACGAATTGCCTGGTGTGAACGGGGCCCCCTAAGTTGTTATTAAATATTTTATTATAATGACAGGTTTATTAGCTGAAGCTTGTAATGCTGTGCATTTTAATTAAAGTCTTGAGATCTGGATGTGTTTGTCTCAGCTTTGAATAGCGTTTTTAGTAAAACCACACTTTGTACTTTTATACTGTAAAGCTGAGGGTTGGTACAGGTTTCCTTGTTCTTCTCGTAAGTTCTGATTTATTTGCACTGCAACAATTAACAAATAGTTCTGCTCGTACTCGTAAGTATTTGTTTATTGTTTGTTTATCTTATTATTGAAGGAATGAAAACAATTTCGCCGTTTTATTATTAGACAAATAAGAATAATGTTGGAGTTGAAGTTTAATATAAAATAAGGGTCTGAAATGAAAGAAAACAGAACAAAACGTGAGTTCAAACAAGCAACACACGGACCATTAAGATCTCTTGGAAGAACTTCAGAATGAAAGTAAGATTTTGTGTTGTTTTTATATTGTGCAAAACTAAATCCAACTTTAAATTGACATCTGTTTGCAGTTTGCTATTGTAGGTTTTTTCACTTTGGCCTTGGTTTTGGGCGCCCAGTCATCGGTAATTCCCTGGGGCAATGTGATCACTGAAATTGCCGGCGGCCCGCTTTCGTTCACCGCAGTTTCATCGCCAGTAGTGTCTGCTTGGCCTGGTGCTGTGGTAGTTGGTCATCATCCAGCTGCTGTGCCAGTTCCCGTTGTAGCTGCTCCAGCCGCCACTTATGTTGGCCAAACTCGTGGTGCAGTTCATGTTGCCCCCCTGGAGGGTCATCTTAACTCGGTAGCCAATGTGAATGTAGCTCCCGCCCCTGGAACCATCTAAGAAACAAAGTTACAAACTGCTTGTCATAGTCATTTAAGAAGTTTCGCGTTCATTTAAAACCTGCTGTGTGATGATGTTTTCAGGTCTTGTTGTTCACCGCTTCCAAAGAGCGTTCGATATCAGTTTAAGTAAAAATTGATTTTTGTTTTCGTGAAATGCAGGGTACAAGCCAAAATTTCTGTTTTCCACTTTCATTATTTTAACTCAAAAATCCTCTTAATTTCATTTTGTCCTCTTTTTCTCTACTTCTATCAATAAAGCAAAAACTTTGTTCACTAAAAAGTACAATAAAAGGATTTTTACTTATTTCTAGAATCGTTTCCCTTAAAATTTTAGGAAATGGGCAAAATTAAGTGTGTTAAGAGAGAGAGGGGGAATGGCTGGCCGTTTCGCGGTCGCACCGCAGCACCTTTTATTTTTACAGCGATATGCAGGTGCGGAGTAATTATAATCCATTCAATGTGTTTTGGGCCTGTGACATAAAAAAAAAAAAAAATCGAGAAATAAAGAAAAGTTATGAACTGGCAATTTCACCTGTTCTGAACTCGCCTTGACTGTCACGTACATATATACATATGTAAATAGTTTTTTGCTGTTGAAGTGAAAATGAAAACGTTTCAATTTGAATGTCTGCTCGAAAGAATTTTTTTTCTTTTAAAACGGAACCGAACAGCAATTTATTAGTGCTTGAAGTTTGACAATTCATTTTAAAAAATTACAAACAAGAAGATGTAATTTTGGGAAGGGGCGATGTGTTTTAAAAGCGGCAGTAAAATTAATATCTCAATTATTAAAGTTATCCCTCACACAAATGCATGAAGTTAAATGGGGAAGAGAACTGGAGATCCAGTTGTTTCAGGAGCTTAGAACCGGAGTTGGGAGAGATTTTAAGTCTCTTTGAAAACACAAACGATTAAGTCTTTTTACTCTTGTGTTTGATTAATTTAAAGTGTGTGCCGTTTTTGGGTGTTCAGTGTTTCAGCTGCGAATAAGTTAAATAGCCTGTTATTGCAAATATTTATGAATTTATAGAAAAGTTCGTCAATGTGTGTAAGTTTTGTTTGAAAATTTTTGTTAGAAAAGAAGACATTAGACATTTTTTCTCTTGTGGCATAAAAGTTCAACATTTTCACTATAACCAAGAACGGAAAACTAAAAAAAAGTCTTTTTGTTTGTTTTCAGTTATTATTTTAATGTTGCAAACGCAAACATGGAAAATATTGCATAATATTTGAAGCAACTAAAACCGACATTTTGCTCGAAGTTATAAGGAATTTGTAAAATTCCTTTAACAATTTTAGGCTTTCAACGGTTTTCCCAACGATTTCAGGCTTAAGTTGCAGACACAATATGGAAATATTCAGGCCAGCCCGGTGCCTCAATCGCGGTTAGTTTGTTTTCTCAGTTCGGGAAATTTATTTTTATATAAAATTTTTATAATAATTACAATTTACAATATATGTATATATTTTAATTTTTTTAGTATCAAACGAGCCGAGTGAAAGCCTCAAAGAAAAAACTTCTTGCTGGGGAGAGCTAAATTTTAAATATATTGTAAAATTATTAAAGCTTTAATGTGAAGGTGTGAGCGAATGGCGATTATCAATAAATCTTAATTAATTCATAACAAGCCGCCAACGTTATTAACACTTTTTTCCACTAAATTGGCTCGTTATTTCACAGGACCGAATTGAGTGTGGGAAAGTGCGACGACTTGTTGCGTTTCCTTCCTTTGTTCATAAATAAATGTAAATATAGAAATAAGTTGTGAAGGATTTTATTTGAATCATACAAGTATTCTGAAATGGTTGTTCCGATTCCCTGCATTCACCTTAAACAAGTTTCCAACTCTCTTTGCATATTATTTATTGTAGCTGCGTCAATTCCCCTCTGCTTTAAGAGTTCTCTAATATTATTTAACAATAAAGTCCATTTTTAGCGCCATCTATTGTGGCCAGTTGACGGAAAAATTACACTTTGAAATCATTTCGATGTACATATAAATATATAATATAATATTTTCTTCCAAAGACTTGCACAATTTGTTGACAATATAAAATATGTAAGTGGGAAGACTCAAACAACTCTGAGGATCTAAAATGGGGCAAACAAATTATAAGGAGAACCCAACCCTGTGGTAACGATTAACACAAGTAAAATTAGTTTTTCACGAAATGCTTTATTCACTAAATTAACTTGACTTAGTTGATGATTTTGTTATATACATTTTTTTAGATGGTACCAGGAGCTGGAGCAACATTGACGTTGGCAACCGAGTTAAGGTGGCCGGCCAAAGGAGCCGTGTGCACAGCACCACGTGTCTTGGCGACGTAGCCAGCGTGGCCAGCAACAACGGTTGGGACATGAGCAGCGTGAACGGCATGCACGGCTGGGATGGCGCCAGGTATATGGGCTGGAAGAGCAGCAGCATGGATGGCGGTGGGTATAGCACCGGGCCAAGACACAGCCGCATCAACAGCTGCTGGTGGATGGCCGACTACGACGGGAGCATGCCAAGGCAAACCGGCAGCTACAACACCGGGGTGAGCCCAGTGACCGCCAGCAACCTGGGTGATTACTCCTCCCCAAGGAATAATGGAGGACTGAACGCCCAAAGCCAGAGCCAAGGTGAATAGGGCAGCAACAGCGAACTGTAAGAGAAGTTATCCCAGATTAAACATTTGCCAAGTCGACTTTTTTGCTTTCTTCGATCAACTTACTTTCATTTTTATACAGTATATTTTTTTTTTTGAAAAGAAAAGGCGGAAAACTAACTTTGTGTTGCTTATTTGAACTCAAGTTCTATTCTGAAGCTTTTTGGCAAATCTGCTAGTTTTTATATGATTTTCTGATATTTCAGTTGCACGTGCTGTTACGCATTTCTTAGGAACTACTCGTATTTACACTTACTTTCAGTTTTTGCAAGAATTTTGAACGGACTAATTTCTTATGCAATTACGCGCTGCTCTAAAATCATTATTTTCAGTCGTGTTTCTGAAAGAGCAACGCGTTTGCACAGAGATAAAATATTCTATGGAAAATTCATACGAAATATTGAATTAGAAACCAAACAAATAGTCAACTATTGTTGGAAAAAATGCTTGATTAGGTCATTGTGGGACAACTCCCTCATTACACTCGAGAAATGTCGCCCATAAAATATTGCTGTGCAGGTGTAAAACATTTGCTTTTGAATTGTGAAAGTGAGTCCCTTTCAGGCCAGCTTCGCCGGATATCATGCAGCTGCTCTGCTTAATAGGTCAATCGTAAAAATATTCCCGGTTATTGAGAGCATTTTTCTGTTTCGGAAATAGAAGGACACACTCTGATATATTTTATATTTGGTGAACAGGCGGCCTTGGGCACGATTGTGTTGTTGTTTTTAGCGAAAATAATCAGTAAGATTAAGGCATTTGGGGATGAAGTTTGCTTATATGCCCCTAATGCCTAAAGCCGTCTGAAAGTAGCACATCACGTAACAGCTGACACGCTGGCCCAATCCTTCTCTTCTTCTTAAAGTAACAACGATCTGTTCAACGCAAAGGTTTTGAAATGAAATTGAAGCCTTTGCTTTGGCCCCGGCTCTGGGAGTTCAAGCATCGGCAGGTGTGTTTTCCTCAAATCGCCCACCCATTTCAAATTACTTTTTTTCCGCAACAAACTTGTATTTGCTCATTCGAATTTTTCGAGTGTATGTTACTGTTGTCCGCCAGCAAGTGACAGTTTCGCTTACAGCCGCATGTGATATCGAGTGTATAACCAGAATCTATTGATCTAATTAAGATTGTGTTGGAAGAGAACGACTTGAACTTGTACTTTCAGCAATTTGAAGGTCATCTCAAATTTCCTTGTTCGCTTTATTTGCAACAAATAAGTTATTTTTATAAACACAACACTTTTTTTATTATAAAAACAGAGAGATAAATAAATTATGTTTTTAGTGCTTTCAAGCTGGAGAATTATAATATATAAATATGGAAATTTTTCCAATTAAAGTCAGAATAGAATTTGAGTTTGCAACAGCAACAGCAACACAAAAATTAGTTTTCTAACAATTTTGAAAAAGGAAATACTTTAAAGACCACAACATGAAAGTGAGTAAAAAAAGAACAAATTAATAAAATATTATTGTAAATTGTATCGTTAATAATGAAAATTTCCTTTTATATCTTCTAGTTCGCTATTGCTTCCCTGTTCACTTTAGCGTTGGCTTTGGGCGTTCAGTCCTCCATTATTCCCTTGGGAGGAGTAATCACCCAGGTTGCAGGTGCTCACTGGGCTCACCATGGTGTGGTTGCGCACGGTTTGCCTTGGCATGCCCCCGTCGTAGTCGGCCATCCACCAGCAGCTGTTCATGCTGCTGTTTCTTGGCCCGGTGCTGTTTCCACCGCCATCCATGCCGCTGCTCTGCCAGCCCATATACCTGGCGCCATTCCAGCCGTGCATGCCGTTTACGCTGCTCATGTCCCAGCCGTTGTTGCTGGCCACGCTGGCTACGTCGCCAAGACACGTGGTGCTGTGCACACGGCTCCCCTGGCCGGCCACCTCAACTCGGTTGCCAACGTCAATGTTGCTCCAGCTCCTGGTACCATCTAATTTTTTTCGTTCTCAACACAACCACCGAGAAACTGCCAGTGTGATATGATTCCATTTCAAATTAGTTCTACTTTCGCTTAATACAGGGTGCATTTAAATTCTAATAGTGTCTTTTTCATGTGTTTTCCTTAATTTATAGCAGCATTTCTTCTCTACTATTCCATTTCTTTGTTCTGTTCATCCTTTCTTCATGCTTTCATCATGCCTTTTTCTATTTTCATATACATAAATAATTTTCGAAATAAAGCAAACACTTTGATAAAAAAGTAAAACGAAGTTTTTTCCCTAAATATGTTCGTAAAGCGGCTATTAGACGGCCATGATGTTCCATCATAATCGTGTAATAGCGAAAAATTCTGTCCTATCAATCTGGTAAGTTGGTTTGCGAAAAAATTTCGCTGCCAATTGGTGAGAGGGCGCTGTTTTAGTGAAGATTGTGAAGTATCAGATGTCAAAACCGAGCTGGCCCATCTTACGTCGTGCAGTAGTTTTCTAGTATAAAGTTTTTAGTTGATAAAAATAGGTTGTTGAACATTTTTACCTCCAAATAAATCAAAATTTTGTATTGTTTAGTAATAATAATATAGTATTAATATTGAAAAACATTCCAGCGACTTATCTCAGCTCAACTCCTTATTGTAAATTAATTATATGAAATTGTAATATTGTGGAAATAAAGTGAATCAGATGTACAAATAAAACGCAATATTAGACGAAAGTCCGCCAGAATTGCGGCGGGTGTAAACCCCCAGAACTATGAAATATTTCCAGATAAATTAAAAAAGGGAATCAATTGCCAAAGCAGCAATTAACTCCAGCGCCACTAAAGATGCAGCTTCTACCCAACAGAGTGGCTTTCTTGAAGTCTGCGTATGAAAAGCATCATTATTGCGGCAATCATGTTATGTTTTCTGCCATAAGTTGTATGATAAAAGCCAAAAATATATTAACCCATTAAGTTTAGTTTTAGTGAATATAAATTATGGAAATGTAGCTGCTTATTAGGACCATAGTTTGGTACAGTTCATTCATGGGTTCACAGAACAACACAACCATTGTTGTTGTTGCCAATATCATTATTAAGGACTTCGACGAAAGCTTCCTATTTGGTAGGAGTTATAAATAATAAAAAGTGAGCAGTTATAATTTTTGGGCAGAAACGCTTTATCATCAACATCATGTGCAATGATGATTTAATGTAATAGGAGTGGGTTCTGCGCCAAGACGTCGCTTTCCGCTGCGACTATCGTTTGTGCATTACGGGCTTAAAACGAACCAGCTGCTTCAGTAGGAGTGTTAGCAAATCTCGTTTGCCTAGCGCGGGGGTCTATGTAGGTGTACATATACTGTGTCCCAGTGTCACACACTTACTAAACAATTGTACCTTCAAGTCCTCATCTTCCTGGTTGCAAAATCTGCATTCATACTTACTACAGGCCCGGTGACCTGTATGTGCCCACGACAGTGTTCTAAGCATTTTTCTATCCCGGCTTAGGACAAAAACCGGCCTTTTAGCATCGAAATTTAAAAACTTTTTGGTTTGTACAGAGACACTAGTATCGTTCCACAATGGACGATAATTATAATGATACGGTTGGTTTATACATATTTTTTATTTTATATTTGGAATCGTCTATATTTCAGCGGCTAAACGTGCCCGCTATATATCGATAAACCACAAATCGCTGTACTTTTTCTAATCTGCTTCTAATCTGGTTGTAAATTTTCTTTGCAATAAAAATATTTATAACAAAAATTTCAAATAGTTGCTACTTTTGACTGGAATTCTATTTTCATATTCAATACCGCGATTCGCTGAATCAATTAATAAGTTGTTTGAATTCCCAGCTGTAACGGAACTCATGGATTCAAACAACAATTGAGCGAATACAAGCAATTGGGTTTAATATATTTATTTATATATTGAAAAATATACTCGTATATTTGTAGATAAAATTTTTTTCCCACAACCATATAATTATAGCATGTTGGCCTTAAAATATTATTGCCCCAACCATATGTTTTCTCCGCCTGAATAAAGGAGGTGTGAGTGTTCCAAAATAAGGTGAATTTTTCGCGTTTACGTACATTCGAGTATCGCCTCGAACTTGTGTTCACTATTTCAGCGTTTTAGCCTGTTCAGTTCTTTCGTGAACGGCATAAATGTTTTGTGCGATTGCCCTTGAATTTTGTTTAAAAAATGAAATCAGCTTCTCAAAAGCACTTAAATTCTTAACTGTAACAGGCAGTAATTGTATGCAAGAGTTAAAAGTAGTACCCGATTTGCAAAGAAGGACGAGAAGATGTGAATGACGATGCCATTCCTGGACGCCCCAGCACATCAACAATCGACGAAAATGTTGAGAAAGTGAAGGAAATTCGTATGGAAAATTCTCGAATCACTATTAGAAAAGTTGTTGAGGAGGTCGGCATATCGATTTGCTAATACCGTGTGGCGTTTTTTTTTGGGAAATTTTTGGGCTTGACGCGTGGGGCTTCAAGGCCCCACTAAATGAATTTTGACCAAAACCAACACGGCAACGACAAAATACAATAGGAACGGATAAAAAGGTATAGTTTTTTCCAAAATAAACAAAATGTTTATAATACGACTACATCAGACAATAAATATTTTTTAAGCAATAAAAATTTGTTCCATATTAAGAAATAATTCAGTTCTTATTATTTCCTTCTGTAACAATTCACACACGCAGAAACTGGTCTAAGAGGCGTGTAAGTGCAGCTTGTTCAAGATAACGGCAGCGCAGAATATGCCCCACAAACTTGTTTTTGTTTTTGTGCTCTTTTGTCACACATGCGTCCTTGAGCCAGTGACAGTTTTATTACAGTTTGCAGAACGGATTATGACGCACAGATCGTTTGATCAAAAGACTCGTAATGTCTTCAAGGTCACATGAAATTTCCTTATTCTCTGCTTAACTGAATTAAATAAATTTATTACGTTTATTAAATGAAAGTAAAGAGATTGCTGATTAAAATAGATTATGTTGGTGTTTTGGCGCTAAAGAATTTTGATATAAAAATATGGAAAATGTTCGATTTGAAATCAGAATAGAACTTGAGTTTGCAACAGCAAGACAAGATTAGTTTTCTGCCAATCGTTCCAACGAAATTACAAACATCAAAAAAATGAAAGTAAGTCAAAGGATTGAGTAAAAAATAAAACATATTAATTAATAACAAACTGTGTATATGTATGTATATATTTGGTAACTAATTAAATTGTCTTCTTCTTTTTCAGTTCGCCACTGCAACCTTATTCACCCTAGCCTTGGCTTTAGGCGTTCAGTCCTCCATTATTCCTTGGGGAGGAGTAATCACCCAGGTTGCTGGCGGTCACTGGGCTCACCCCGGTGTTGTAGCTGCCGGTTTGCCTTGGCATGCTCCCGTCGTAGTCGGCCATCCACCAGCAGCTGTTGATGCGGCTGTGTCTTGGCCCGGTGCTATACCCACCGCCATCCATGCTGCTGCTCTTCCAGCCCATATACCTGGCGCCATCCCAGCCGTGCATGCCGTTCACGCTGCTCATGTCCCAGCCGTTGTTGCTGGCCACGCTGGCCATGCTGGCTACGTCGCCAAGACACGTGGTGCTGTGCACACGGCTCCCCTGGCTGGCCACCTTAACTCGGTTGCCAATGTCAATGTTGCTCCAGCACCTGGCACCATCTAAGTTCACCATTTGACGCCTGCATTGCCTTGAAAGAACTCTCCTGAACTTGTCAATGTGATATGACGCCGCTAAGAAAACAAAAATTTTTTTTTTCCAATAAGTCTTAATTAGTTAATGCATTTTTAATTTATTTGCTCTCCTTCAACTTTCCAACTACACCTTTTTTGTCTGTTAGTTCAGGGTTTTTCTAAAGAAGGCAATCAGTTTCTTAGTGAATTAAAAACAATAAATGGAATGTAATTTATTTACCATAAACTTATTTTTTATTTGTTCGAAAACAATTCGATTTCATTGTTTTTGAATAGTTTTAGGTTTTTTTTTATATTTACTTTTATTATCTTGTTCATAAAAATATCTTGTACATGGATATCGTCACCTAAAACCGGAAAGGTTCTATGTCTACTTAGAAGTAAAATACTTGCAATTTGGATTCTGAATTCGATTTCATGTACAACATGAAATCAGTATTTCTCAACAGTTATGAATTTTTGGGGGGGTATTACAGCCTTTTTCATTTTAGTTGACGGTATGTTACACCGAAATCCTGAAAAGCTTAAAATGAATGTAATTTTTTGTTTTTGTTCTACAAATCACAAGATTTCTGCATTTAGCAGAGCGAAGCAATGAAATTAATATAGAATGTATGAAGAGGTTATAGGAATTCCTGCTCAGTGTTCTCCAGAATGTTCGTACCTCTTCATCGTGTTTGTGAAAGTATCGTGCAGAAGGAACTAAGGCTGTAGTAGAGGGAAAACCGAACATTGGCAAACCTCTTTTAATAACAGAGTTATTCTCCGCCATATACCCAGGCAGAAGGTATTACCCGGAGGTCGCAAATTTCTTTACATACATTTTTTGAGCTGCTTTTAGTGTTAAAGTTAGGCGGCAGCTCCTGAAACAAATGTAGTTCTGCTGGAAATATTAAGGGGCAGAACCTGCTTCAAAGGACTTTTCAATCAACCGAATCACGTCATGATCAACCCAAGCCACCGACCGACCCAAGTGCCAGCAAAATTAAATTATATCGTTATAATTAATTGACTATTGCTATAACTTAAAAAGTATTAGGCCGTATTCGTTTACTCTTCGAACGCACCTCTTTGAATAGGCAAATTTTGCAATAATCTTTATCGGATTTGCAGAGACTGTTTCTTACTTCTCAGGACATCTATAAAATGCTGTTATGGGGAAGTCGTACTTCTTCCGTATAGTGGAAGAATCAATCTAGTGCAATTTGGGTATTCGCATGAGGGTGTTAAGCGAACCGATTAATTCCTTTTAACTTCGTAGCTGACGTTCCTTGTCATTTCTTCATGCCAAGTTTTGCTTTTCTTTTTCAAGGCAATCCGCAGATTATTTCATGTAAACCGAAACAGAGCACTCAAGTGTCGCCCTAAAAATAGAAATTTTTCAGTAAAAAGAGCTGAATTAAATAAAAGCATTTCTGGAAACCCACTCGACCCGCTTAAGATTAGTCCATGCTGAACTTGCGAAGCCGTGGACACCATGCGGCAAGCCATATGGGGGAAGTGCTACAGGCTCTTTAAAAAAATCCCTATTGGTATCATCGACTGCGCTGACTAGATCATACGCTCTTTCGGTGCCAAAGTTATGCCAGAGAAATATCAGCAATACAACAAGACCTATGAAGGGCGTTGCTACATTAGCTAAAGACCTGGGATGATGCTAAGTACGACGCCCAGGTTTTTGTCGTATAAAAAGTTATGGCCAGCTGGTAATACGCGTTAAGACATGCACAACCCGATATTATCAGAGAAGGCGCCAATAAAACGATTTACTTCGGAACCACATCTTTCTATTCAATTCACTTCTATCTGGAATATAAGCCCCGATAGATAATCAAGAACGGTTCACGCTCGTGGGCACCACTTTCCGTGTACCCACAAATATTCACTTAACGATATCATGATCTTCGCAGCTGGACTGCAGTTCCGGCCGAGTATCTATGATTATTTCATGCATCATCGTCACAAACGAATAGTTTCACTTACCCCCTATTGGT
Source organism: Epicampocera succincta (assembly GCA_932526305.1). Classification (NCBI taxonomy): domain Eukaryota; kingdom Metazoa; phylum Arthropoda; class Insecta; order Diptera; family Tachinidae; genus Epicampocera; species Epicampocera succincta. The sequence goes on along the minus strand of OW052037.1, from coordinate 51,140,858 downwards.
GAAATATCTATTTATATATGTACATACATATGTACATATACAGTCGTACATAATTAACATTATTTTTCAGGCCAGCACATGAGATCTAATTTGAGTCGAGTTGTCTGCTTCGAATACAATAGAGCCCGTATGAATTTGCATAAAAACTGGTTCAAGTTGTGATTATTCAGAATGTGAGTAATTATTAATTAGTTGCATTTAGGATCTCTTTCGCGGCCACCAATTATTAGAAAATCGTTTTCGATTTCAAAATCTCCATACAATTTTCTCTTGAATTGTTGTGGGTATTTAACTGGTAATTAACGCTGCAAGTATTAATTTATGTTCATGTAATTAATAATTCTTTGGTGAAATTGCGGTTTCTTGAACGCTCTTGTTGAATTCGTTTCCATATAAAAACCGCTGCTGTCTTGCAAACAAACTCAGAAAAGAACTTGAGTTCTAACTTTAGGCGCACGGACTACCAGCCAACTTTACAAAACAATAATGAAAGTAAGTTTTTAAAAAAAGGATGTGAAGGATTTAGAACAAATGCTATTGACATATTGTATGTTGTAGTTTGCCGTTGTTACTCTGTGCACCTTGGCCTTGGCCTTAGGCGTTCAATCATCTGTTCTTCCCTGGGGTAATGTCATAACAGAAGTTGCTGGCGGTCCCCTGTCCTATACGGCAGTCTCATCGCCTGTTGTGGCCGGTTGGCCATGGGGTGGTTCCGTTGTTGTTGGCCATCCAGCAGCCGCCGTTCATGCTCCAATTGCCGTTCTCCACGGCCATGCTAGTTATGTGGCCAAGACTCGTGGTGCTGTACATGCTGCTCCCCTGGAGGGTCATCTCAATTCTGTGGCCAATGTGAACGTAGCCCCTGCTCCCGGTACCATTTAAACAACTTTAAACAGTCTTCATAACTCTAGCCAAACAAAGCTGCCAGTATGATGTTTGTAAATTTGGAAAGTTTTTCTTGCATGCATGTGCATGCAGGCCAATAAAGTTTTTGTTAACAAACTGCTCAAATGGTTTTAAAACTGTTTTTTGATATTTTTGAGTTCCCTTTATATGATTCACGGATTTTGAGAACGAAAGATGGAAGGGAAGGGAAGGGAGGGGAAGTGACAAAGTACCAAGTGTGCATAGCAAAAACGGCATATGAGTGACAGTTGTCAAAAGTTCCAGCAAAGAAAACCACTTCTGCACATACATACATACATATATATGAGCAAACAAAACGTTAGTCAATAATTTAGAATTATGGATCTTAAAGGGAAGTAGTTTTGATGTGTGAAAGTGTGATCTTTTTTGAAACATTAAAATGTTTAAGAAAAATTTTGAAGTCTTGTTGGAAAAACTTTTAAATATTTACGAAAAATACATTTTCAAAAAATATATTATATTAGATTCCTCTTGTTCATACAATATTTCACAATCACTTATTTGTAAAGCTTGCAAAATATTATAAAGTTTTCTTCTGTAGGTGATAATTGGAGCTCCCATACGATTATTTTATATACAATAAATCCGAAAATTGAAAAAGCTATTGTCCTCGTTAGTCCAATTTTCAGACTTTTTTCCGAACCTACAGCATTCTGACAAAATTTCATATTTCCGTCTGCAACAGTTTGCACATTTGTCTGCCGAAGATACTTGTACGTAACTCAAGGTATTTGCCAACATTTGACTATATATTGAAAACATTTTCACCAGATCCATTAAGCCATTTTGCTCTAATTTACGCACAAATAAACACATCGTTACAACATTTAGTTTATAACTACGACTGGTTGACGTTGAAGGGAAATGCAGAGCAGGATTTTAGATTGGTGTTAGAAAAGTACCTGAAGCCCATTTCGTTGCCTTTTAGACCCAGTAAGTGTAATAGTGCGTTAATGCAGGCTATAAACTATTTGTACAAATTTTTGTTTTCATTGAAATAAGAAAGTGCTCACATTTTGTTTGTAAAGAATACTGGTTTTACAGCTCTGGGCGGCCTAACAGCTGTTGTGTCGCCGTAACTATTTCTTAAGTAAGGTCGGGCGTGTTGTTGTTGTTTGGCGTTTGAGAATTTTAACTGATTTGATGGTTTTGCGGTTCTTTTGTACGCAGTTTTGTATTAACTTTGTTCCTGCTGGCCCTTAACAGACTTTCCTAATTGTCACAGAGGCAACTAGAGAAGCCTGTTAATACAGTCTTGGGAGTACATAATAGGCCTTGTTACCACACCCCGTCCCTGTAGCTAAATTTACTATGCAAATTATAGCCTAATAAATAAATAAATACTGATTTAACATATTTGGCCATAAGAAGTGGAAAAATATTTAACTTTTTCAAAAATAACTGACAAATCCTGCGACATCTGACAAGTTCTTCAAGTTCATGTTTATAAATAAGAATATTTAAGTATTCAGCCATATAAAAACAAATCTTAAGACAATAAATAACTGTAAATATTGCCAACCAACAAATGTGACAACTGCTAGGAGCTGGAGTGTGACGTGTGCCAGCTATTCTTGGAACCGTCAAACTCCCGTTGATGCTGTCGAAACACAAATATGAATGTTGCAACGCTGGAAGTGTCTGCGAATGAACTGAAAACATAAAAAACACATTTCAGTTTACAGTGACGGATTTGAATATAAAAGTTTGCCGCCGGCCCCCACAAACCACTTCAAAAAGTATTTAATATGCCATTTAATAGAATGTTTATATTTAAATGGAATTTTTCATTTGAATAAAGGGAATGAACAAAGTGAATGAATTCAAAAATTGTTACGCATTAAATGATAACAACCCTGTAATTGTTCCCATGAAAATATGTACACATGTGAAAGAATATTGAAAAAGAAACGCCCTTGGGAATTCCTTTATTAAAATATTTAATAATAATTTACTTAAGCGAAATAATGACTTTATAAGTTCCATAATTTAATAATTGATTTCCGTCATTCATTGTACGGGTACTCGTTACAATTGTCTGGCCACTGGCCTTCATGTGAAGCATTTAAATCTAAGTAGTTAAAAATTGTCTCTAATTATTGGCTGTTCTATTTTGTATTAACAGAATCGTTAAATAAATCCCATTAATTTAAGTGCCAAAGAGAAAAATGCAAGAAACGATCGCAGAACAAATTCAATTTGAGGTGTGGTTTTGACGACTTTACGATTTTATTCAAAACATAAAAAACTTTGACAATTAGTTACATTTAATTAGTTAGTTCTTATGGAACACTTAATGAAACTGCAGATTTTCAATTGAAAATATTAAAGCTTTTGGTCTTAAATTTCATTGGCACTAAACAAAGCGTGAGGGATGTTCGCGTAAATAGTCGCTAACACGAGTTTTCTGAAGGAAGAATGAAACAGGCCAGAAGGCAACACTTTTTGTCATATTTGTTTTCGACCATCGATAAAACAACAATTTTGTTTGTTGTGATATTTGGATAATTTCTCAAGCGGAAAAACTAAAAACGGTCCGAAAATCAATGTTTTTCGCACAAACATTTTCTTACTCCAATGTTTTCTTTTTGCAACCGACTGTACGTACGAGAAAAGCCGTTCAAATGATTCTCCAGAATAACTTTCGCATTTATTTTACTTATTTCTACTTCTTATTACGGAAATCTGAAGTCAGTTTGGCGTAGAAGGATTGTTGGCCACAATATATCTCTGGAGTTTTATAGTAACAGCTGAAATCAACACAAGACGAAAACTAATCTTTGTGTCTGATACATATTTAAATGAAAAACTGCATTTAATGGGAATTATTTATAAAAACTCTTCAATAATACGAAAATGAATTTTGACTAAGAAAACATTTAATTTTCCCCAGAATAATTAAATTAGATGCACTTTTTGATTGTCATTTATGAACCGATACTAAAATAAAATATTTCCCCACCGAAGAAGTTTGCTTACAATTCCCATCCAAACAATGTTTGAATTTCTCAACACCGCTGCCTGCAGACGTTCAAATAAATCATCATGCAGCGTTACCAATTTTGAAATTTTCGAAGCATTGAATACTTTTGAAATGTTTTAAAAATCAGTTTAAGCAAATTGTGCAGATTTTGCTTCATATTTCTATAATATAAATTATTTACTTTAAACTCCTTCTTTTTTTGTAATCGTAATTTTATCCTGTTAATTCTTGTGTTTTGCAACACTGATTAAATGCGAAGAGTTGTGTTTTTCTAAATAAAATACTTTCTTCTTCGTTGCTTTTGGTTACACCCATATAAACAAACAAAATAATCAAAGTTCATTATTTTATTCCGATTTATTATAATTTTAATTATAGTAAATTTTATGTAAATAAAAATAAATATTCTTGTTGCAGGAATTAGCCCAAGCGCCCAGTTTTCACCAGATTTTGAACTCCAAATAAGACAAAACTTTTAATTTAGTTTTACAGATATTTATTTGGCTGCCGAAATTCCTAATTCAAATAGCTGTAAAAGATATAGTTAGCGAAAGCCCGAATATATTATAAAACCTTTGCTGGTCACAAAATTGGCCGTGAGAAAAAAAAGATGTCTGCCGAAAAGAAAATAATATGTGCGCCTTTTTTTTTAGCGACAGGAAGTTTTAACAATTTATAAAGTAGTCGCTTAGTTTGATTACTTACGATTCGATAACTCCTGATCGAACAGTGATACAGTTCTTTCACTTGAAAAGCAGATTATTTATTCGAGATTTGCAGATTTTATAAAAAAAAAAATTATGGCAACGCTGTATATTTTATTAGCTTTTGTACTTGATTGATGAAGAGCAAAAAAAATGTAGATGTTTTCATTTGATTTGATGGTGTCACGTTATGCTTGAGGGAGGTGTTCGACAGTTTGTCTGATCGTGGGCGGATCCCTTAAGACGATTAGAAACATGTTCATTACGACTTTCGCAAAGTTGTGCCTAAATTTTCGCGCTTAAATGTAGAAGTGGACTGTAAGTAGGCCCGAGCTAGTGTGTCAGTGAGAATGTTAGAACCGGCTGGCTCTTTTATACACAATCCCCCACTATATATATAAAAATATAATTATGTACAACATTTCGGTAACTGCTTTCATCTTTTAAAAGAGTTCTTGTTGCGGCTGTAATTTTTTAAAGACATTTTGCATATAATTTCCCTGATTTCTTAACGGACTAAAAAGTTACGAAGTGCTGCCAGGCATCGACGAGCACAGCTTAGAGTCAACATCATGCAAAGTCCGTTAACAGACATTTATACACATGTGGGTGCTTTTATGCCGGTCTGTGTATTTGGAATATGAAAAATGTGCCGCGTACTATTAAATCTTAAGCTGAGTTTTGAAACAGTAAAAAAAAAAACCTATTTATGGCCGTGGGTGTTGAGCGCACCTGTAAATATTTTAAAAAGTCTTATGTTTATTTTATTATTAAACACTTGTAAATGATATCAATTAAGTTGTTTATAATATTAATATTGTTCGACATTTAGTGTAATTGAAATGATTGCAATCATTAAATTGACTAGTTTGGTGAGGGGGGCAAAATGAAAAAAAATAACACAGAACAAAAAAGAAACCTCAAAGAAAGTACAAGTTTTAAATATCGGGTAAAATTTTCGGCTAAAAAATATTGCGGAAGATTGCGGGAAGGTTTTTCCATATTCTTTCTTTTGCTGCCATCATTTCGCAAAATTATGTGTCGATATTAATTCAAGCAAGTGCAAGTTTAAAACCATTTAATAACCAAATAAGTTAATAACATGTTGGCAAACAAGTTCAAATTTGTTGTTCAGTGATTATATGCAGTTGGAAAATTTATTTGAATTGTTTTGCCGTCCAAAGTTGTTTTCGCCAGAAAAAGTTTGCAGCTGCCGGTAATTAAATTGTTTTCGTTTTGTATCATAAACATTCAACTTAATTGCGTGCCTTCGATCGGTCTATCAAAATATTCGATTTGATTGAATGTGGTGGTCGCACTTGAGTTGTTTGTTAAGGAGTGTTGAAGTTAATGATCACATGTTAATTATTAAAGCAGAACAACTTATTTCAATAAAGTTTTTAATTTAACCCTTTAATGCGTGAGTTTTTTTGGTCCAAAATACAACCGTGGGTGTATCTGTGAAATAAGTTTTTTTTTTTTTTTTTGGAAAATTATTGGAATTTTTTTGGTTTTTTTCGTTAATTTTGTAAATAATTCATTTATAAGGTTTAATAATAAAGGTTTAATGTTGTGTGTGCAGTTCTTCACCAGGGGTTTTCATGACTCACGGTGTTCGATGTTGGCGGCCCCTGATCGGCAAGTGTTTTGGTGGCATCTAATCTATTACTTTTTAATTGATGCCAGGAACTTAGACGATTGAGCTGCCTGCCTAAATTCTGCCTGGGGCAGGTTAAATGCTGACGATTTCACACTGAGTCAGGGCACTCTGCTTTCTGGGGAATCCTGGGAAAGGACTGCCTCGGCTGACACGGCAACCAAAACTCGAGGAAGTTCATGTACGACTTTCCTTATGCATGTTCTTCCGAAACCTTCACCAAAGGTCAATTGGCAGAACGGGAACTGACAAGCCACCAGATTGCCTTTTGGCTTTCTGGGTCGGTCATTGGTTGAGGAGCCTGTGCTTGACTGAAACGTTCTGGTTGTGGCTTAAACCTAATAAATAATCGAAATGATGTTGCAACGTGTCTTTAATGTCAGCAGTTCTGGGTTCTTCAAACATTGAAACAAAAGAAATTATGAAGTAAATGTTTGCCTGGAAGTTTGAGAGTCCTCTGTTATCCGTAGGATGTGGTTGTGGTTGCAGTGAGCCGTGCAACAGGCGGAATTTTTTCCCGCTTATTAGAGCCGCCTGCTTATCCGATATGTTTAATACTGCACATACATATACATACATATATTTCATTAGAGAAAGTCTATGTACATATTTCGGGGAGATTGATATCATTTGCTCATATATTTCTGGGCCCATCCAAACGACATCTTCAAATAAGCAACAATTTCTTTGCCGTCCTCAACGCTTTGGCATATTAACACATACATGTGTACATACATTTGAGTTATAGCGGGGAATCACCAATCTCAAACATACGTCTGCATTAGAGTCGAGAAAAAAAGAAGAATCTTTATTTGAACACAATGTTTGATGCTGCGTTTCAATGCTTCCATCCGTTTCATTTGTAAAAACTGTCCTGTTAGGAGAGGTGTCCGTTATGGAAGGTCTCACCGTATATCGTTAACGATGTCAGCTAAGCGTCTCTCTAAATTAATTTAAACATATAAAATTCTTTAAACTACAACTAATTTTTCTTTATTTCGCTTTCAACGCCAGCAATTATGTAAAACAGGCTGTTTTTGCATTTAGCTGAATTAATTGCTTTGATTTTGATCGCTTCAAGTGGAACAAAACTGCACTCGTACCAGTATAATTGCAGAAAATTTAATTTTAAGCCGTCAGATAAGTGAATTAAAAATGCATATATTCTTAATCCGTGTAAAATGATTTTATTTCGAAGTGATAACAATTTAATCTGAAGAGATAATTGTTTGTGGCCAACGTTAAAGGAAAGTTGTAACCAGATGCAATTCATTTTCTTTGAATTTTTTTTTTTTTTTCATCATTGAAATTAATAATTAAAATATTTAAAAGCGTTGCAGTTTCTTTGTTTTGGAATGAAGAAAGAAAAAATCTTTTTATAGATTCGATTTAATATTTTTTTTTTGACAGATCAGATTTGCTGCGAGGTGCGAGGAGGTCTAGAAGTAAAAAAATAAAATTTTTGTTTTGAGTCGAATACAATATGAATGTATGTGTTTTTAGAGTGTCACTACTTTGAGTTGGCATCACTGTCTTATTTGAGCACCCATTTAACAGCTGATAGTTGCCTTTTGTTTAATTTGCTTTGAAATTTCATTATGAATCGACTTCTAAGACTTCATAACAGATGAAATGTCATCATTTGTGTATGTTTTAGTCTCCCTTGGATGCCAACAGTTCAAGAGTAAAATTTTTGTTATTGACATTTACAAGCATTTAATCGCATTCTCCACATGTTTTTTAACCTGCTGCCTGTTTTTTAACCTCTCTGTATATTCAATTTAATCCTTTCGAGTCGATCTGCTCGATGGCTGGGCATGTACGGAACCATTATTACACGAATCTTTCACTCAAATATCATAAATACCAAAAATAAGACAGATAATCGCCACTAGAAGCCCAAAAGATGCACACACACGCACACATATATATAAATATGAAGGAAAACTCTAACGAAAATAAAAGTCTGTTAATATTTCAATTTATCATTTACATACATAAATACGGGTAGCACTCAGACACACGACCCCGTACACGAACATCCACGTACACACACCCGACCTGTGTTTTCTTTCAGCTAAAAGCTAAATGACAAACACAAGTGCATTTCCAGCAAATATCGTGAAGGCCGTTTAAAGATTGCAACAATTTATGAACTTTATTAATTGCTAAAAATAATAAAATTACATTGTATTTTCTATCTGACACAAGAAGTATTAATGCTGGCTGGCTTCAGCTCGGCAGCTGATCTTGTTTTGGTTTCGGTTTTGATATTTTTGTTTTTGTTTTTGTTCTTGTTTTAGCTTTTGGTGTGGCCAAAATGTAAGTGAGTTCCAGCCGCCCGCCTGCCACACACAGAAACGTTACACTTTGTTCGTCTGGCCAGATGTAAACTTGAAGCATTAAACAATTTTTGTATAAAAGTTGGCACAAATTCGTTAATAAAATCAGAATCGAATCAAACAGCAGCTTGAGTTGACTTTAAACAGTTTTTCTTTTCAATTTATTTTTCAAACTCTACTCCTTCAATCCTTCCAACAACATGAAGGTAAACAATCGAAGGAGCCAACCACAAGAAATAATAAAAAAAAATACTAAGTGAAAGGAAAAAGAAGAAAACTTTTAAAGCTTTTTGACAAAGCTTTAGTTTTCAACGAGCTTGATCCTGAGCATAATTGAAAAGCTAACAGAAAGAACAGCTTTGCTCAAGCCTGGCTTAAAACAAAAGACTAACAAACTATAAAGCAAAAAAAAAAAAATGTTTTCTAGCAATTTTTTTTAAATTTCTTTGTTTTTCAGTTCGTATTTGCCGTAGTCTTGTTGGCTCTTGCCGTTGGTGTGCAGTCATCTTTGCTTGGTGTTGGCCCCTGGGGAGCACCATGGGGTGCTGGTCCCTGGGGTGCTGGTCCCTGGGGTGGTCATGCCGCCATTGACCACAGTGCCTGGGCTGCTCCCTGGGGTGCCCCCTTGGCCGGTCACGGCCTGTGGGCCCCTGGCCATGCTATTCCCGGCATTGCTTTGGCTCAAGGACCCGCTATTGCTCATGCTGGACTCGGTCTTGCCCACGGCGTTCATGGACCCGGTGTCTATGTAGCCAAAACACGCGGAGCTGTTCACACCGCACCTTTGGCCGGTCACATTGCCTCAGCTACTTCAGTGAATGTTGCTCCAGCACCTGGTACTCACTAACTTCATTACGATACGCTGCTGACACATCAATCCATCCAATAACAGCATCAAACTCCACAAGAAATTGAAGCTTTCCAAATAGCACACACTCTATATATCTCTAAGCTTCAGTACCATCCCCAGGAAATAGTGCTTAAGACCCGACAACAAAAAGTTTAGAGTTTCAGTCCATCAACAATCAATATAAATTCCAACTGGCACATTTTCAGCAACTTTATTCAATAACAACAACATCTAATCTGAACTTTTTGTTATCGCGCTGTTTCTATTTCTATTACCTTCTTTGTCTGTCCTTATCTATCTGTCTCTCTCACTCTCTTACTGTTACTGTTGTAAACAACAACATAAACCCCAAAAAAAAAATATAAGAAAAAAAAACACACACAATCAATCTGTGATCCAGAAGCGATCAATATTTTACGTACAAATAAAACATGTAAAATAAAAATAAATTGTTTAATTCTTTTATTAATGATTTCTTCAAGAACGAGGCGATTTCAATTCCACTAGGCGGAACTGAAATCGTGACAAATATTCGTGTTGTTAGTGTGGTCTGCCAGCCACATTTATTGGTACAACTTGGAGACACTCATCTGTTAAGTGGGTGCGCAGCTTCAGCCAGTACAAGCTGAGGAATCGGAATTGAAAAGTCCGCATGTGGTTTCATTAAAAAGAAACTCACTTGCTTCATAAATTACACAGCGAAAACGAAAGGGTCATTCGAAAGGTATGTGTTATGAATGTACAGCAAGTTTTTAATTTTCGCAGGCAGGTCTACTAGACTAGTGACGCAAAAACTTGTGATTATATTCTTATGGAAGATATAAAGTCTTTTGTTTAGGGCCAGTACCTGGGCCAAAACTTCAGACAATTCTGAGCAACATTTTTACGTGTTACCAACCCTGCTTATGCCATTAAAAGTATATGGCTTTTGTAACAACAACAACAACAACAACTCAGACTGTGGTCCACTAGTGATCAATAATTTCGTTAGAAATAAAACATGAACATATAAAATAAAATTTAAATAAATTGTTTAATTCGTTTATTACTGATTTCTTAAGGACCACATCAAACGCAGTCCCACCATTTGAAATTGATATTTTAAATAGAATCGATGAAATCGAAGTTGTTGAAATGATAAAGTGCTCACGTACAAAAAAAAAAATCGAGCAATCTTTTCACTTGATGATGGGAGCCCATCTTTTATTGGAACTTTTTTCCCGCTTTCTTTTAATTCCTTGTTTAGTATTTTCCATTTGTTTGATGTTTCCCATTTTTTAACTTTAAGAAATCAATCCAAGAATCTCAATCTCAAAACGAAAACCAAAAAAAAAAAATGGCAAGTAATTTATTAAATATTATTTATTTGTTTGTTTTAAATTCAATTACAAAATACAATTATTGTAATTGAAAAAAAAAAACAAAAAGTATTAGATGGCAGGGCTTTCAACTCCGATTTATTATTATTATTGTTCAGATTGTAAATAAAGAGTTAAACAAATGGATGTTTCTCTCGACAAACCGTTAGAATACTTTACCCGAAGATTTTGTGCCCGGAATGATGGTAGGCGGGGCATTCGTTTGGGAGGCGTGTAATATTAACGTGGATATGACAGGTTTGACACTGAGAATCCATTTTACTCTCTAAGAGCTGTAAGTGTTTGCATTTGCAGTGGCCTATTCTGGGTTTCGTTATAATCTTGGTTTGGAAACGTGACCAAGAGCTGGCATATGTAGGTTTGGTTCCCAGGGCGTTTGTGTTTTTGTAGATTGCCGACTAGATTAAAGCTTTTTACTATAAATTATTTGCTCAGCATAATTTTAAACGTATTAATGCTAGAGACAAAATGAAAGAAGCATTTTGTTTTTAGAAACCACGTGATTTCAAATAAAGCGATTTGATTGATGATCTAGTAACAGCAGTAGAGAAGTAGATATATGTATATATGAGTGTGTATGTATGTAGATGAGAATTTGTAATTTCTTTCTTTCTTTTGCTTTTTTTTTTTTAAATTCTCTAGAAAATTAATGTAATTGAAAAATACTCTATACAAAAATCTGTGTTGTTGAATGTTTCCTTTTATAAGCGGGTAAGTCCAATGTGTGTACGACATTGACATTTCAACAATTAAGCACATATTGTTGTAATGTCATAATATTTTATAACAGCTTAGCAGAATTGTTGTTGTGCTTCAGCCAAAAAAGTCATATAATAATAAGACTTTATTATGACGTTTGACGGGCAATTCTCACAACAACCACCATTTTAATATGAAAAACTCGTAGATCACTAAATTATGACAGATTGTTCAAAGTGATCATACTTTTTTTTTTGTGCTATTATTTTACAACTTACGAGCTTATGACTGCCGCTTGAGTCATCCAAAATATATTTGATAAATTTTTTCAAGATTTTCTGAACAAACTTTGTTTTCTATGCAAAATTCCTTTCTGCTGCCGAACCAGCCATCTGTAGTTTGGGGCTTTTTAGACGGACGCCGCAGGTGTTGAAAATCGTACCAGAGCCGTAATGGCATTGAAAATCATGAAACTCTTCCATCAACATGTGCGTCGAACTCGCTTTCAACCACATCTCGCTTAAGCACATTTCACATGCTGTAATAGGCAGTCAAAAGCGCATTAGAACAACTCGATTATATGTATTTAAGAGAATTGTCAGATTGTGTCAACAACTGGAGCAATAAATGTCTCTCTCGCTTCAAATGAATCAACACTAATTAGCTGATAATGTTCGCATTCAAATGGACTTGAATACTATCAATTGCATAGAAAGCGTCTCATTACATTCGTTTCGTTTTGCGTTTTCTTTCGAAACATCTGTTGGCTGTTGGCTGTTGGAAATGGAAATGTCTACAATTATGAATGTTTATATCCGTATGATTTGAATGGCGTTGCTGGACTGACTGACATTCCACACAAATGACTGAGTACCTCAAACACACTTGCACTTTGCAACTAACGGGTGAAGGGTATTAAAATACTCGTACTTTGGAAAATAAACAAACACTATTAATGTAATTGTTTAATAAATATTAAATGAATTGGTGGTGTTGGTGGTGTTGGTGGAGGTTGCTGGTTTTTTTTCAAAGTTTTTTCAGTTTTATTTCATTAGATTTTGGTGTGGCCAAAATGTAACTGCAACAGCCCCACAGACACAAGCTCACACACTGAAACTGTAACACGGCAACTGGATTTCGATTTTAGTATAAAAGTGGGCTTAATTTGGTAAATTAAATCAGAATCGAATCAAATAGCGTTCACTGAACACTTCTCTCAGTTCACTTTAAATTCCTCCTTCCACGCTTTTTCTCTTTCAATCCTTTCCAACAACATGAAGGTGAGTACAAACAAAATTAAAAGTTGTTTAGAATTAAAGTTTTTAATTCTTTGCCGCAGTTCGTTTTCGCCGTAGTCGTGTTGGCTTTCGCCGCCACCGTCCAATCGTCCTTAATTGCTCAACATTCTCCGGGAGTCACTTATGTCACCTCGGCCGTACACCCAGCCGGTCCCTGGGGAGCACCATTGGGCCACTGGGGTAGTCACGCTGCCGTTGATCACAGTGGCTGGGCTGGTCCCTGGGGCGGTCACGCTGCCGTTGATCACAGTGGTTGGGCTGGCCCCTGGGGCGCTCCATTAGCTGGTCACGGCTCGTGGGCCGCTGGCCATGCTATTCCCGGCATTTCTCTAGCTCAAGGACCTGGCCACGCTGGTCTCGGTTGGGCTCACGGTGCTCACGGTTCTGGTGTGTATGTCGCCAAGACTCGTGGTGCTGTGCATACAGCTCCTCTGGCCGGTCATACAGCTTCAGCCACTTCGGTGAATGTGGCCCCAGCACCTGGCACTCATTAAATAAATGGAAAGAAAACAACAACACCAACATCATCAAACCGGGCAACGAACACGCGCTACATCAAAAGACTCATAATTGTATATTAAGCGTAACCAACGCTGACTCAAGGCACACACTCAACATCAACGCAACATAAGATGGTCATACTTTCTTTTATTTTATTTTTTTTTGAAAATTTTCTGTTCTGTTTCAAGTCCAACAACAATCAAGAACAATTTCAAATCAAAACGAACTCAATGTTATTTGTTCTGCATCTGCAACTGTTTTCTATGTCTTTTCTCTTAAGCTAAACTTTCTTTGTCTATCTTTATCATAAAATGTAGTATTTTAATAACAAAAATGTGAAATATTAAATTATTTCTAAATAAAAAACAAAACAAAAAACATATTTCCCTAATTTTTTCATTCAGGAGGCTGTTGTCGGTTGGCAAATCGAATAGAAATCGCATCTCTCTCAATATCAGCCTTAACACTCTGATACGAGTATTTGGCAAATATATCTTGGTTTTGTAGAGCATCAAGCAGGAGAAAGAAGCGTAACCAGTTTCGATATAGAAATCTGAATAAAAAATATACCGAAAAATACCTCAAACATTTATTTACTTATTTATTTATAATTGCAACGAATAGCCGGGTAACGAAAACCATATGCCCATGATGATCTTAACCGACTTTTATAAATGTGTCTGTGTCTAACTTATACGACCCATGGCTTCATATGGGAAGTATCAGGGAGGCCGACATGAAATTCCTCACATGAGCCGTAAAACAACAAATCAGTACAAGTGAGATGCAAAACTCTCGACGGCCAAACAACAAAAACAAGCCTGCACGCCCTTGAAAAATAATTACGAAGACACGAGAGCTGCTCTTGAGCCCAGAACTATTTCACAACTGATACCTGGAATATTTCAAACAAAAAACGAGATCTGACAGCCCCCCAATAAGCGGAAGAGTATTTTTACTCGAGAATTCTTATTCTAAATTTTTTTTCCAGCAAAAACTAATTTTGGTCAACATTAGCTGGAGTTACTTGTGTGGCCATAAGCTTGTGCGCCCCCATATAAATAAAAAGTATTAGACAAACGTCGAAGAAAAGGAAAAAGTATGAAATCGGAATACAAATGATTTATTTTGTATGCAAAAGGATCCGCTGATTCAAGTCCAAATTCCTTCGTTTTTCGTTCGGAACATTTTCCGAACTCGTCTTATTGTTAGTAGATTATATATGTATGTAGTGGCATTGCGTGCCTCAGCTCCATTTGGCCACTTGGGACAAAATTCATCACAGCATTTTTTTCATTCATATGGCGTTTCATTCTTTTTTTAAGTCATGACAAATCAACGTCCAGAGCCAGTTTTCACGAAACTCGCTTTTAAGTTGTTACGGACAAAATAACTCAAGTTTATTTGTTCATTCGAAAGTGTTCGAAGTCTGATAGTTTAAGCAAATCGAACGAACGAAATTGCAACGAAGTTCCAATATTCAGGCAGTGCCTTAAAAGCCCCACCATTTTCCCCAAATTAGTGGATCTAATAATGTCGAATAAAGTTGCTTGAAGCCAGCAAAAATATTTCTTGAATTCATTTTTCTTTTTCTTCGAAATAGAAATTTTTATATCAATTGAATTTTTTGCTTTCTTTAATGTGACCAACACCTTCAATCTCAAGACAACTTCTCAACTGTCTCACTCTGTATGTGAATCCTGTTTGATAGTTCAACTAAATGCCATTGTAAATTTCTAATTTCATACAGAAAAATTGATAAAAAATTACTACACAGGAGAAGTTATTGTAGAAAATATAAAAAATTTCTTTCTTAAAAATATATTTTTTTTCCTATAAATAGTTTCTATGTTTGTTTAAAGAAATGGTATTATCAAAACTGTGGAATCCTTTATAGACGCGTATTCCAGCCATTTATTAATTGATTCAGTAAATTAAATCATTAAAAACAAATATGGCAGTTCCTATAAGATTTAGTAAAAAGTTTCATTATAAAAACTTACGAAAAATGTTCGGTCACATGAAGTTCAGAACAATATTCAAACAACAAAATATTTGAATATCGGAAAAAGTAAGAAAGAGTAGGTACCAAATTTCGGCCATTTCCTCCTCCAAGAAATTCTCCAAGGCAGCTTGTCATCCCTTGCGTTTTTCAACCTGGGGAAATCAGTTTTCTGTGGCAACCAAAATTCTAGGAGAGGACTGGAGGAATATCGGAAACCTACAGCAACAGCTGGGATCAGCATGTTTCATTTCGCTGAGGTGCTATTTCGGCTATAACGTTGGGGTTGTGGCTCAAACATAAAGTCAAAGTCAGGCATGTTACTCTTTCTAAATGGCTGTATAAGGGCTGGGATCCAGACATTTCGGTAGTTCTGTTGTCTTGCAACAGATACTTGTTTTGGTAAAGAACTGGATGGTAGGGACATGCAGCGAGTCTCGTTAAGGCCTAATGGCGTGACAGTTTTTAGTGACTGTCTGTCTGACTGTCCAGGGAATTCCTGAAAGGAGGGATAGATAACCCGAACTATTGTCGTAGATATTTGCGATTTCCTTTGCATATCACGAAAATCACCACTACCTCCATGTGCTTTGCAAAGTGATGGACCGTTCTGGAAAAAATAAAAATGTATTTTGTGACATTTATTATTTATTCCCCTCCCTGGATTAAATACATAAAGTTTTTATTTGTTTTTTTTTTTTTTGTAATTTTATTTCATTTTGTACATAAAATCACTTAAATATCAAGAAAAACAGAAACAATTTAAACAGTAACAAAGTTTTTCTTACAGATCAAGGGATACAATAATAATAATTTTTTTTTTTGATTTTCTCTTTCAAAGTTTATGGTCGTTGCATTTCTATACAATATTTACAGTTAGAGAGTAAAGAAGATAGATACAGGGTTAAACGGAGAGCTACAGATATTAGAGAGTAAAAGGAAACATTGAAGACGAAGTTTGAGTTGAGGCGACAGATGTTGTTCTTGAAAACTTGCCAGCGAAGCTTCTTCTAGATGGCTGTTGGACTCGGTGTACAGGACTGTCAGTTTTGCCAAATGTTGAGATCCTTGTAGACGATTAAGGACAAAAGAAATATAGTTGCAGGCGGTTGCGGTGTCAACGCTGCTGATCGCTGTTGATCGAGTGTGTGCGAGATGGAAAAAAGTCTTGAAGACTGGAAAGAAAATGGAAAAATATAGAGCTGGAAATGGGGAAAGGCAGAGTGAAGAAGTCAGGACTAAGGGGTAGCAAGTTTAAGTAACTTATAACTAGTTTGGCATAATGTGTCATCAGATTGGGTTGTAAAACAGTTGCTGCAGTGCCTTAAAAGTGACTTGATGGGACAGTTAGTGTGTGCCAGGAGCTGGTGCTACGTTCACTGAAGTGGCCGAGGCAATGTGACCAGCCAGCGGAGCTGTATGCACTGCACCGCGAGTTTTGGCAACATAAACACCATGACCATGAGCGCCGTGAGCGCCGTGAGCCCAACCGAGACCAGCGTGATCAGGTCCTTGAGCTAGAGAAATACCGGGAATAGCATGGCCAGCTGCCCACAGGCCGTGACCGGCTAAGGGAGCCCCCCAAGGGCCAGCCCAGCCACTGTGATCGACGGCAGCGTGACCGCCCCAGTGAGCCAATGGCAAACCCAAAGGTGCTCCCCAGGGACCGGCCGGATGTAAGGCGGCAGTCACATACGATACACCAGGAGCATGCTGGGCTATCAGAGACGATTGTACGCCGGCGGCAAGTGCCAACATGACTACGGCAAATACGAACTGTAAAAAACGACAAAAAACGACATAAAAATATGTTTGTAAAATAAAACGTTTTAAAACTTTACAAAAATATTGTTTGTTTGTAAATTGTGTTCAATGTGTTTCTGCTGCTACAAAACTATGGGCTTTAAAGCTATAGAGAATTTTGATCTACGACCAAACTGGCCTAAAAGCAATTTTATGTCAAGTTCTTCCATCACTCACATTAATGATTTCAGACTTGTCGCAATCAGATCATTTAATTTGCTTTTTATCAGTTTTTCGTCCCCGGAAAAAGATATCTCACATAGAAAAATTCTTAAAAATTCGACTTAAAGACTTACTCTTTATGCCTCAATCAGTCGGAAGACTTATTATTCGCTCCAGTCCATTCAAATTATGGAAACAGAAATGTTTAATTTTAACATGAAATCGTGTAAATTTAACTTGAAATGCAAATGAAGAAAACAAATTATTGAGTTAAAAGCTTTGCATTATTCGAATTTGTATGTAAATTTAACATGATTTCACAACAAAATCATATAGTTTTCGAGGAATAACTTTTTCATAGAACAACTACAGCAAATTAAATATTTTTAAGAATGATTTAACTGTCAGGAATTTGAAATGAAACGACGTCAAAAGGCGAGGGTTTCAACGAAATGTGATTTAACTTTATTGAGTTCCAAAAAGTTGGTGTTTGATCAGATGGAATAGTTCCGAGCTCTTCATCGTTGATTGATCGAATAAATTTGCCCAAACTTTTTGTTTCTATATCGTAAGATTGCGGCGTTAAATGGCCTTAAAGTCCGTGTTTGAAATATGCCGCAGCCGATGGTTTTTTACAGCGCTTTCTGAAAGCTCTTTCGAAAGCACTTTTCGTAAGAAAATTCTCGAGTTCGTTATGCAGTTTTGAAATTTTACGCCTCAAGCAAAAAGTTGCCGTCAAATAACTAAAAGTTGAAAAAGGTGGGTCGGAAATGGCGAAGAAAACTTAATTATGAGCTGATAACCTGCGGCCAGTAATGCTCGTCCTGCAGTTGTATCCTTTTTACACTTTTTGTTTTAATAATATTGCAATTTAAATATTAATAACACTCAGTCACTCTCATACACTCGATGTTACACTTCAAAATTTACCTTCATGTTGTTGAAAGGACTTAAGGAAAAGAAGTTGAAAATGAAAGAATTAAGTTAAACTCAAACTGTTGTTCAATGAACGCTTTTTGATTCGATTCTGAATTTCTAAACAGATTTCGGCCAACTTTTATACCAAAATCATTAATCGAACTCACAGTTGAATGCTGATGGTGTGTGGCAGGCAGTCGCTTACGATTTGGCCACGCCAAACACTTAAAAACTGCAAAAGCAACAACTACAAGAAAGAAAAAAAAACACATTTTTGTTATTGTTGCTTAATTTGATACAAATTTACAAGTCTGGGGAAGTCTGTACACAAAGAACAGCAAAACTAAAATTAAGCCGAGCGACTCTATTAAGAGCAAATATTTGCGAAGTCAAGAGACAACCAACAACAACAGCAACATTTAGTGCATGCCGCTGGAGTGCAGGAGCAAAACAAAAACAAAAAAGAACAAACAAAAACAGCAACAACAACGCTGCAAATGCAGCTTAAATTGAAATACATATAATTCGGGATTTATGTGCTTTCGAAAATTCCTTATGATTTAATAAATTTCAAAAGTAAAAAAGACGAAAAAGAAAATAAAAAGCAATCATGTGTTTTTTGAATTCAATAATTGTGAAAATTGTGAAACGATTTCAATAGGGAAATAGATATTGAACACAATTATTACATTATGAGAATCGTAGCGTTGTTGAAACGAACAATTCGCACGGGACGGTCACACCTGGTCGGCTCGATTTCTAAAAATCTGTGTATGGCAAATCTTTGAAAGAGGAAAATAAGTTGAACAGTCCCAGCCTCAATGTCAGTCAAACGCTTTGCCCGATTTCTGACAACAAAAAATTCCGGATATACTCTGTCAAACTGTAAGCGTTGCCAGCTTTAGAATTTTCCAAAACTGTCAAAACTGAAGCTAAAGTTACAGAAGTCACACACGTCAACGCGCCGGCCAGTTTTGCAACTTCGATGCCGTGTAAACACAGCACGTGTGAACATATTTAATATTTTGTATTTCGCATTGCGCTTGGCAAATTTCGCACTGCAAAATGCATACGTGAAATTTCCTCCTTTAACAGGGCTAAGATTTTAAATTAAAGCGCGTTATATTTTGAACTGGAAAAGCATCCGACATCAGCTGTCCAGAAAAATAAAACACTGTAGGTGAGTGGGAAAAGATCGGCACAAAAACAGCTGATGTGAACTTTTGCAGGTTATGCCAGATGGAACTAATAACGTAAGTGTGAGAAAGTAAACAGTTATAGGCCGTCTGTGAATTGTCATTTCAGACAAACAGAGTTGACGACGCCAGATCTGATTAGCGTTACTTAAAGCGCCTTGTGGCTTATTTACAGCTTTCCCGCGATGTCTTACGAAGAAATAGAGCGTTAGCCGTATTTTTTATGTGTTAAGTTTGTACTGATTTATAACTCAGCTATTTTTAAAGTTCCTTCTGTCAGAACATGCTATCGTTATGCTGAATTGCCCAAGAAGTTGGATTTCTGTTACGCCCGAAAAAAACCCTGTGTTATCAAAAATGTTTATTATGTGCATAATTATGGAGGCTAAAGTCTAGTATCGGACCTGGGGATATGTCATAGCCAGCTCATAGCAAGGGTAACAACTTTTGACCTCATTTATGTGCGGTAAATCAGGCATATTATTTCTATATTTTGGTTGCATAAAACTAATATCAGCTGACATATTCCCTTGACTGACGGTTTTAAGCATCGTTCAGTTAATAAGATGACAACTGGAAATGAGAAGAGTTGCCATACAAGAGCATCAAATGCTTCAATCTGTTTCAACAATTTTTTTCTACAGCCAAAATTATATACATATTTATTTTTGAGGAATCCAATCAGAGTCAGAGCTTTAAAGTCAAATTATAGAGTGCACATGTTGAAGTGAATGCAGCACTACAAGCAAATCTTTGCTTGTATTGATTAATATTACCTTCAACAATTGAATGCTCTGAATGTTGAAGAACAAGTTATTTGGCCTTTCGTATCAGCTGGCGCGTAAATTTTTTCAGTTTAATTCTGTTTGTTTCGCTGGCGTTGGAAAATATGTAACCGGTTCGTTTTTTATTTACATACATACATCAATGTTTTATTGTGTTCTCGCCCCCTCCTTTATTTTGTTCTAATCCTCAACAAATAAATACGAATTGTGGTCCAGAAATAATGCAAGGATTTTACACCCATGAAAATGTGAGAATGTAGTTGAGGATGGCGGCATAACGATTGGCTGATGCCATGAAATTTTTTTCGGACATTTTGTACCTGAAGCGTGTGGCAACCAAGTTGTGGAACTCGAAACCGACACCTTAAGCATGTTGCAGTCTCGGTATTCAGTAGGTTTGGCTCGCGGCGGCTTTTTCCTGTACGCAAGACTAAACAGACCCATGAAAGTTTGGCGTTGTGCCACGATTTGGGTGATAAAAACCGAATAACACAGAGAACCCAAGGACGTACAAACAGCTGGCTGGCACAGGTGTATTGTTTATGTTTTATGTTTAGGCAGGGCGCACTACTTTGGAGGGGACAAAATACAAACTGATGAATAAATTAATATCTTTTGAGAAAATTGCAAAAGTCACCTTATTTTTTGAACCGACTTCGTATGTTAAATTGTTTTTTGTTTTAATTATTAAACTATTAATTATAAATTAAATGGATGCGCTTCAGATGATGTTAATTAATAATTTCTGTGTTCTTTCGCAGTTTGGCCGGCATTGAAATGTATCCCTTGAGTTGGCGGTGTGTTTGTTGGGCTTTTGTTGCTGTTGTTGTTTTATCTTGCTTGTCTTTCGTCAATTTGTTTGTTTTCCACTCATGTTATGAATTTTAATACAAAATTTGTTAAATTAAACTTATAGTAAAAATTCATCTATTTGTACTAATTTTCATTTCAATTTGTTTGACATTTCAAATGGCTATTAATTTGCTGTCAAGTGTCAACGGTTTTTATTTGTACTTTTCGTTGCCGCAAGGCAACAACTTGTACGAGTGTTTGGGTGTTTGTTGCGACAATTGTGTTGTGTTTTATTTTCTTTAATTTGCTATTAGCAGTTGAGTTTTTCTGTATTTGTTTTATGTGTTTTGAATATTGAAGTCTATATTTTAATTACTTTTGCTTCAAATATTATTAAAATGTTCAGTTTGTAAATGGTTAAGCAATTTTCACCTGCCCGCCAATTGTATTGGTTCGTTTAAGTGTTCAGCTTTGCAGGTAAAACTCTTATCGGCTCATAATCACAGCGCACCATATTAATCAAGTGTCGCGTAATTAAACAAATGGCATTAATATTGCAAGAGTTTGTCATCGCCGTACGATTTTATCGTGGTTCCAAATCTTGCTTTTGTTTGATTTATGGCAAGAAGTACGAGTACTTTTTAATCATTTTTATTGTCACTCAAATAACGATGAAGAAAAATATTTAGTAATTAAACAAAAATAATAAAAGTTTGCTGCACTAGAAATGCTTGAATTATTATATTATTATCCAATTCGAACAATTGGTGGTGCAAATCAAAGCTGCCATATGAAATAAATGTCCAAACGCGGCATATTAAAATCATAAGGTGGCAGCACGCCAGCAGTTGAGTTGTTTTGGTGGCAAACAAATTCATATATTTGTAAGTTAAAAATAAAATAATTACTATTTATATTGATGCATCGAAACAATAAACATTAAACTTTCATCGCAAGTAAAGAGTGTTTTTTTAAAGAGTTATACAACTTTGAAATGGAATAAAAGAAAGATGAATTTTTTAAATCGACATGAAATCTACTTTATTCGAAAGATAATTGTCTGGCATTATAATTTAAACATGACTTTTATTATTATATCCAATTTTCGATGACTTTTTCCCAAACTTGTGGCTTTATATTGGCAATAACGCGGCGAATGTCAATCGTTTCCCGTAGTCTAGTTAATTCACATATCACCACAGAAAATGGTCTAGAAGCGTTAAAACGCCGAATTCACGGGTCCGAAACGTAAAACTATGCGTTTACCAAACGTTACCTGTGTGACATGTGGCGCCATGATTTACGAAATAAATTTGTTCAGGCATCAGTCATTTGTTGAAATGCCAAACCAAACTAAACATAAATCACTCGACAGCTGGTAAAATGGCTGCCAGTTAAAAACGTGCTGCCAACTTAAAGTTTTATACCTCTATAAAAAACGCCTTTAATAATCTGGGCTTTTATTATGCGCATGAATTGATGTGTCAACTAAATTTAACTTAAAATAATTAATTTATATAATAATATAAAACAAACAAGAAAATACAATTTTCCGGAACAAAATTTAGTTTCTTCTCTTCCTCTCTCACTCCCTTTCGTAAATTTGGGGCAAAGATTTTGTTTGAAACAAATGGGATGAAGATTCTTGTTCAAGCCCAGAAAAATAATTATTTATAATTTTCTTTGATAAAAATAATAATTTAAATAATTTTCTTTTATAAAAAATTAACGTTATTCTCTGTCTTCGGGAAATCAAAAGTGACAAAATAATATGCCACTGCCACACAGGTCACAGTGTTGCCAGGCATAAATGTAGCATTTTTGTGTGACAGTAGTGACCTACAGAGTACTCATTGCTGATTACAAATGCAAACACTCAGATAAGTTTTTAG
Organism: Epicampocera succincta; assembly: GCA_932526305.1. NCBI lineage: Eukaryota > Metazoa > Arthropoda > Insecta > Diptera > Tachinidae > Epicampocera > Epicampocera succincta. The sequence goes on along the minus strand of OW052037.1, from coordinate 51,117,968 downwards.
CATTTTTTTATTTACGCGCGACTAGAGTTTAGAAAAATTTGAAAGTGTGACGACCATCCCACGTAGAACGATACGCAAAATCTTCCTACTTAAAACAATGTCTGCAGAAATAATATCGATATCTAATTTTGTTTCTTTTTTTCAGCAATAAATGATGCGATTTTAAATTAAAAGCAATTAAATCAATATGAGAAAAATGTTAAAAGCGGCAATTAAATTCGTACATGTTTCCTTTCGTGGCACGGTTTCGTTAATCAATCAATTAATTAATTAAAAGCCAGGGAATTAAAAATTCTAAAATTGGATGCATTTAATTAGTTCATTTTGTTGTTTATTAGTTGTTTAAGACATAATTACGGTTTTTTAAGCAGTTAATTAGAGTCGTTATTACCGATTATCATTAAACCATAAAATAAATAGTTAATTATTCTTAAGCGAAAGCAGGGTAACACTGTAACGAAAAATTAAACGTGCAAAAGCTGACAGTGTTTGCAGCTGCCAGTGGAGCGAACAACTACAGCGATGATTATGTTGTCCGGGGACATGTCGTACTGTTGCATCCAAAAAGTAATTTAGTTGGACAAAAGAAACTATAAAATTTCTTTCTGTGTCTCAAGTTTGGGCTAAAGCTGACAATAAATTGATTGTAGGCAAAAATCATGTTGCACATTGTATGTAGTTTTTTTGGCTGAAAAACAGGAATGATTTCGTTCTTCACAAGGTTGTCTTAAGGTTGTCTAGTGCAGATGCAAATTCTTTTACAGATCCATCCATATGCCAACAAATTACTAACTGATTCAATGAATTCCGCTATTGACTTGGCCGTGCAACTGTTTGGCCTGATTTAGTGCGACGTCTGAGATTTTTATAGCATGAACTCACTTTTTTCCGAACAAATATCCAAGTCTATTAAAAATAATTTTAATAACAAACTTTTGTGGCACAATTAACACAAACAAATTGCACCAGTACACGAGTACGCGGGCAACAAAAACAAAGATCTTAAATAATAGAACAATAACAGTTACAACAACTTTGACAGCCCAGCAACAAGCGGAATGTATGAATAACAATGAAGTTCGTTACAAATATGCAACGTGGGTCAATTGGCGTAGATGTCGAGCAACGACAATGCCAACAAAGACCCTATGATTGGCTCTCTCGAAAGAGAAGAAGGTGAAGTTGTTCGCTCATTTTGGCTGCAAAAGTTCGGACCCGTTGTATCGCCTCTGTGGGCTGGCTGGCTGGCTGGCTGATGGCTGGAACCGTGTGTTTGTTCTGTCCAACAAAGACAATTGAGATTTTGCCTAAGATTTAATATTTTCAGCTAAATACAAAAAAATGGAACCATTTACATTAAAGGTGCTGGATAATTGCAGGGTGTGGCACCTTGTAAGTACAAACATTCATTCAACAATGCGATTGTTTTTTCTTTTGCCTCTGCATTATGATTTGAGTAGATTTTTTTTCCTTTATTAGTCCGCCTGTTTGTTCAAAGGTTTGTTTTTTTTATATGGCTATTTTTTTTGAATGGAATTGAAAATGATTAACAAAAGCACAAAAGACACAACAAACTTATGGTCATATTAAGCCATGAACGCGTGCGCTATAGAAACTTTATAGTTTTGTTGTTTTTTTTTTTTTTTTGGTGTCTGACTGCTGCAGCAGTTGCTGGGTGTACGAGTACGTGACGCAATGCAGGCGGGAAACGTAAGCGAACATCTACTTGTGCACAGTTTCTAGCATACACTGAAACAAATTTCATATTATATTCAAAGTTTTGATTGAGGAAAAGGGGGGCAAAGTGATTAACACACATACGTAAGTGTGGAATGAAAACCGAACGTTTTCAAGAAATCATTTTCGGAAAAAACTTAAGCAAATCGCTGCTTAATGGAGTAGAATAAACGCTGTGTGCCATGACACAAGGCAATTGGAAGAGAAATCTGGTCTGTCGCGTGTGTTTGTCCTGCGAGAACTATCAAAAGGAAAGATGCCAGTAAGTGTGTCCCTATGCAAATTTGGGGGCAAAGTTTTCCGCCAGAATTGTCGAAATGCATCGCATTTCAAAACGACGCAAGAATCAAAAGTTGACAAAATTTAATTTTGTGTCAATGTGTCTTTTGGCTTAAGAATACTAAAAACTAACACTAAAAGCAATTTCTAAAAGCACATTTCTTTCATACGGGAAATTAGCGATCAAGAAAGTTGACATCACTTTAGCCATAATTATGGCTAAAGAATGCATTTTCCAGTTAATATTTTCAATATTAATTTATGTTTAATTTTCTGTTTTATTTTGTTTTGATTTTTGATACAAGACTACTGGAAATATTCCAATAAGAACGGAATTAGTGATGCCTGTTTTCGCATCAAATCGCGTTACGATGAAAATACTTATTTCACACTTTAGGTGAAAAGCTTCTACAGACGACAAATGTTGAAATAATATATATAGAATTCAGTATAATATTGTAATTCAAAATTAATTACTCAGCCGATAAAACGCGATTAAAGCCAACTTTTAAAATGTTTTCTTAGACATCCTACAAATAGTTCCGAACTCTGTTCTCCCTATTAAAATGGTTCGTTATCAAATTGGACTTTTGTCACAGTTCTTATAATATTGCACAGCCAATTGCAAATATATGGATTCAATATTTTAATTTTTGCTTGGCCTAGTTTTAGCGCGACTTTATTTTTAATAAATGCTTCACCCCAGCAGTGCCACTGTATCCGGGGTAAGCATTTTATCGTATTCTGCTATAAGTATTAGGCGGCCTCTTTCACAAACGAGCGAATATGTAATTTTGGTCATTTATGTGGCATATGAAGGACCAAAGCCCTGTGAGGGACTGTGTCCGTAGTGCCACAAAAAGTACAAATATCTACTAATATATTTACTTGTTTTTTGCCGCTACTAAAAAATTGTTTGTTAAATATTATTGTTATTATTATAATTTTGTTATTTGCATTGTACTTTTGTTCGATTCTATCATTCATGTTCGGATACCCAGAAATATGGATCAGTTCTTTTGAAAATTTGATCAGGCCCTTCACAAAGAAAAGAAAGAAAGTCGCAGAGTCGCAGGGCGAGAGAGACACAGTCCAGATTGTCTAAGTGACTGAAGGTAAACATTTAAAGTGCAGCAACACGTACCAACTCACTTGTTTTCGCAAATAATTACTTCTATTTAGATTGTTAATCTGAACATTTTACTAGTTGTCGTATCTGAGATGACTTTTTCTTGAACTAAACAACACAAATCGGCACAAGCAAAAAAAAACAGACTGCAGCTCAAAAACATGAAGTGGTGGAGAGCGTTTAAGCGTCTGGTTGCTTTTTGAACTTGTTGTTGTTGCTATATATACTTATGTATGTATTAAATAATATAATTTATATTTGTGTTGCAACTGCCACAATAAGTATTTATGTATTTATATTCTTTTTATCTCATTTGAAATAACAGAAAAGGGGTGTTTGGGGGCTTCAGTTTTGTTCATGCCATAAAGTAGTTCAACAGCGTACAACGCCTCTACCAACGACCAACGACTTGGCGTGACTTTTGAACAAGCTGCCAACCAATTGATATTTTGCACTTCATGCTGGCTTAAAGTTTGAATTATTTTCCTGCGATTTCCAAAATGACAACAGCCATTTCAGAAACACTTTAACGTGACACTAATATATTTATTTATACATATTAATGAAGGAATTTTGCATAAAGCCTCAAAAAGTGTATGTATGTATGTATGTATGTATATGTGTTATTTGGCAAAAAAAAAGTTAATAAAACTAAGATATTTGCTTATTAAGATACTGTTCAATTGTGGCTAAAAATCAAATGTCACAAACAAATTACCAGCGTGAAAAAGGGTATTCCTGCAATTCTTGCAGAAAAAAATCGACCAAAGAAAATGTTTCAAAAAATAAGGAAACAAAGTGAAAATAGTTCAAAGCGCAAATGCGAAACTACCACTTTCAAATCCACATAAAATTTGCACCAGTTGCCGCCAAAAAAATAATGACTGAGAAGTTCTTGAAAATGTGAAATGATATCATACAGCCTTTTCTGAAATAGTACTTTAGTAGTTGGTACTAAAATGGTAGCACTCTGCACACAAGTGTGAACTGTATAAATTCACCACATGAAATACGAGTAATTCAACAGTCTATGTTGACAGCAGAGATATGTGTGTGTGAACGTATGTTGCCGACAGTGGCATTGTTTTAGAATTTGGCTTCGTCCAGCTTGAGTCTATTCTCTTTCGTTTGGCAAATTTGCACCGCATTGAGGATCTCTAAAATCCTTTATGTACGGCCCACCATACCTCTGGAGACTGAGTTTTACTGCCATCATAGGACCAATAATATGACAAAGGCACTCGTGCGTACATACATACATATGAATGTATGTATGTATGTATGTATGTATGTATGTATGTATTTATATAGAAAGTAAATCATTGTTGCGAAAGATGTCGAGTATATTCGAACTTATTATCATTTGAATTGACAATTTAGACAAGCATAGTCTTACGCACGCCTTTATTAGCCTACCCAGACGTCTTGATTTCGGCCAGTTAATCAATTTAGTCCAGCGGGGTAATATTTTCTTATGCCAGAATATAGACAGCTGGAATATAAGCAGGCGGCAAACGGCCTAACTTAAGTGCTCCCAACGTAAATACAAACTAGTCCACCCTTTCAATGGAAAACATACATTTTTAAAACGTTGATGTTTTAAGCCAATACTTGTCAAGCATATATTTGTATGTATGTAGATACGATCAAGTAAACATGTATAGTAAACATGTATAGTGTTTTATGTATGTAAATGTGTATATAAATTTCTTGAAGGCCGAGTTGTTGCGGGCACTGTCAACGCTCCGCTCCGTAAATGTTTTCTGTTATTTTTCTAAATTACAAAAGACATGATTTATTGCCGCCACTGTATCCAAACATCTTGCCAGGCTGAGATCTTTTTTTCCATCTTTCTTATACTTTATAAATTATGTATAAAATATGTAAAACTAAAAAGGAAAATTGATTAGTTGAAAATTTGTTATAATTATATTGCAGATAAATTATAACAAATTGTGCAAGTGAAACGTTTTTTATGAATAATTATTGTGGGAACAATATTCTTGTGGTCATAAATCAAGCAAAGAATATTTAAGACACAGTGCGACTAAAAATTATGTGTAAGTTAAAGGTATGTGTGTATGTATGTATAGATTTATAATTTTATCGCACTGTACAACGAAATTAAACGGCTGCCGGCTGATGGATTCTGTTAAAGGTGGCAAAAAGTGCATAAAAGAAGCTCTTGTGTTTGGCAGTAGTTTTGGACCGATCCTGTTTGGAAAAATCCTATCACTGGGGGATAGCGGGAGAGAGAAAAGCTGGTAATCCTACATTCATAGGCGGATGTAGCACCCACCAGTCCTCTTGAAAAAAACATGTGATTGCTGACCGTCCACTAATTCGAGTACAAGAAATAGAGAAAAGATGGCAGTGCTCCAACCATAGTGCTCGCCACTGTCGTTGATAACGATACATGGACCAATGACGAACGACAACCCAGAAATATCCGACATGCACTGAACCCTGATGGGGACTAGATCTAAATTCGAACATTACATTTGTCGACTCACTCAATGCTATGGCCTTGTCGCTGCCTGTTTTATTCGTACGCATCACACAGTCGTTAAGTCTATAACAGGTACTGCGTTTCATTGCACATATTTACTGCCAGCAGTAAAACTACTTGACACTTAAGAAAATATTTTAATTTACTTACACAGAAACAGAACAGCTGTCAAACAATAGTTGTTATCGATAACGATAACATACAGATTTCATACAGCTGAAAAAAACTTCATATTTTGTATTTAAGAAGATGTTTCAGGAGGTTCAGGCCTACATTTTGTTTTTGTTAAGTGTTTGTGAAACGTCAGAAATGACATCCCAGGAAGGCTACAACATAATAAAGAATGTCATAAAAATTCGTTTTCATTGTTTAGGCGGTGGCAACAAATTTCGTTAATTAATTTACTATATGTAGCAAGAACGTTAATGGCAATTAAATGACAGCGAAATTTACATACACACGTGTAGGGCTTTGGCAGCGTGGGCATCGTCATCTGTCAAATTTTGGGAGTTGCCATTAGCAGATCCTTTAAAAATTTATATGTATGTATGTATTTTTCCCCATTTTTATAATCCAGCTGTTGGGTTGCTCGTTCCAGTGGCGCTTTGAACTTGAAATTAACATCATTGTCAGCCCATCTACTTCTGTATTCATTTTTCATTAAAATAGACACCTTAAACGGATGTACTTTCCGCCAAAACGTCACTGATCACGAGCGCAATTGGCCACAACTTGTTTAACACGGAACCAGCATTTCAAAATCTTAAAGGGTGGTCTGTCGTTTCAGGCCACAACAACCCACACTTTAACTGTGACGGCTCCCAATTTACACCGTAATTATTTACTTTGGTTTATTTTTCTATTTTTATCCCCTGCACATATTTATTACGTAGCATTCAATCACAGCGAATAATCAATTAAAGAATCAAAAGCTACAAGTATTTCGAATCCGTGGCAGAATGCGTGGGCTGCAGCCGGCCAATAATTTTTACGTCCAAAGCGAAGGCTGCTGCTTAATATTTAGTGAGAAACCTCCAATGGACAGGCGCGACATCTGGTTGGTTGGTCATGCCGGCAGCCAGACGGACGGACCGTTAAACTTGTTAGTGGAGCGGGCAGGGGCAACAATTAAACCAACCAATCCATATGTACATACATATGTTTGTGTGTATGTAAATATTGAACAGATTTCTTTGTTACAGTTTTAATTTAATGGAACCAATCAAGTGTTTGTGTGTGTGTGTGTGTGCGGTTGTGTAAAAAATGCCTTAAATTTTCAATTGATTTCCAACTTGCAACTTGTTAATCTGCACACATATTCCAACTGGTAACATTTGATGGTGCAACAACATCAACAACATGAACTATGAACGGCGAGTATTAATTTTTTGCAGATTTGAGCCACTAAAAATATGGCAAAATATAAAAATATGTTGCATATTTAAAATGTTTGTGTTTGCCAAAGTACTCGTACTTAAATGGTGTGCCATGCAGCAGCCGCTTAAGGCTAAACATGATTGCACAAATCAATACAATTAACTAACGTTGTTGTAGTTATTGTTTGTCTTGGCCAACTTTGCTGCAAACTCATTTATTGGGGGTAAACGTGTTTTTTTTTCAGCAGGCGAAAAAAAAAATGGCCCGTATCAGTCCATTAACGAACGAATCGTACTTGCGGCCATTTGGGGCAAATATTGCGATAACGTTGTTTCCTCATAAGAAATAACATTGTTTCTGGTTGTTTCGTTAGAAAACTTGTTCATTATTATTTAGATCAAATATTTCTTCTTAAGGTGAAAAGAAAAACTTACATTTTGTTCAGCGAAGCCTTAGAAATCCTCAGGCGCACGAATGGACAGCATCGTTGACATTCAAATATCAGCCTGCAATCATTATGGAGCAAGTGGGGGCATAACGGTTTCATAAAAATCGGCCCATGCAGCAAATCTTGATGCAATTTAAAATGTCCGGTACATTTTTAGTGGGATTCTAAGAAGGCCGTTTTCTTGCCTCAAATATTAATGTATGTACGACCAGGTCTGTTCAAAAAATAAGTGTAGTTTTGAAAGTGGAAGGTGATTTTCTGTTGCCAAAAAAAATGGATCAAAGGAGTTGCATAAAATTTTATGTTAAAAAATGGGTCTAAGTGCTCCGAAGCACTCGAAATGCTAAGAGATTTAAAAATACTGGGCAATTGTGTACATCCGTCTGGATTGTGTTATTAGACGATACGGATGGAACTCGAAGACTCAAAAGATATTGTACCACGTGCTAGATCCAGCTTTCAGAAGTTTGTTTTTTTTCTTTTGCTTTAATCGATCTTTTTATTATTATTTAATTTCGTTTGTTTTTCTTTATTGTTTTCTTTCAACTGGACAACAATCCTGGTAAATAAACACCGGGAGGAATTTCTTACACAAATAGACGAGTTTTGACATAAATGTAAATATTTTGATGTATGTATTTATTTTTTGTTGATGTCAATGTCGGTTTAAATGACATTAACGGTAACTTGTGTCATGTTTGTTGTTTTGCAGAAGCCCTGAGGATGATGACGTTGATCGGAAGAAATCATTTATTTGACCTAAAGGCGGACTGAAAAGTATAAAAAGAATATTAATGCTAAAACTTTAAAATTAATAGTTACAAAAACTTAAGTTGTTGTTATTGTAAATATAAGATGGACTAAATCGGGATTCTTTTTTTCTCTTAAATTTCGGATATTTCTATAGTTATAATATAATAAATAAATAAATATAATAAATGTCAACATAAATGTGATTAATTTTGCTTATTATTTTAATAAAAAAAACGGAAAATACTACTTCTTCTTTGCTTTGCCCCATTACCCAGTACTGGTACAATGCACTGAAAAAAACCTGGCTTTTGCTTGGAAGAGGCAACGAGCACCGACATTATTTGAGTGTTTTCAATTATGTGCGAAAATTGTTGTCAAAATTATTATTTTCTTTTTCATAAATAAAGTCGGTTTCCTTAAGAGCACTAGAAGAACAATATAAAATGCTGCGTTAAATGTGAATGGGGTTTTCGAATCACTTGCGAGTATGCAATTCTGGGAACTTTTCTCTGCGCTCACTGCAATTACGCTGGAGGCCTTCTACAGCCTTGTAAACAAGTTCTGAGCCCGAAAGGGCCAGTGATTTTTCCCCAATTCTTTGCCAGTTGTTTTACCGAATTGTAGAAGTTTCCTTCACTTGCAATTTGTCCCTTGCACAGAATACTCCTGCATATGCAGTGCATTGTGCCAGAGCTGCGTTGGGGAGGAGGACGGAAGGCGTGGGGTTCCGCTATTATGCTTGTTTTTATTCCATATTGCAGGGATGCTATTTTTTTTATAGAAAATTATTAATTTGATTCAACTGTAAGCGGAATATTTGTAAACAATTTGAAAGATTTTGCGAAAAGAGAACTTGTGAATTACTTCAGTTGCTTTCGTTTTCTTTTTTTTTTTTTGCTATTTACAACCAGCCGCAAACATCCGTGATTGAAGAACCCAGACTTGGCAGTAAACTTTTCAAAATCAGGAACTATGGACTCACATACGAGTCTGCCAATGCCAATGAAACAAACAGCCGGCAAGAAATCAAGAAATTGTTGACCACCTTAAAATTTGCTCACATACAATTAACAGAAGTGTTCATTGTGAATTGTGCCACACCTTTTCACTTCGAGGGAATGTCAATTTCACTGATCGATGCCATGGGAAATATTAATAATAATTAACAACAACAAAAAATGCAACAACACGAAAACCTTCTTGGGATATGATGTCTTGAGACAAGCGAGAATTGTTCAAATGGCAATAAAAACTCTCCTCAAATTCTTAGAAAGCCAAACATTTTTCTTGGCACTTGTGTGTCTTTTTAACAATTTAATTTCGTGCCACTGATCTTGCAGTTTAGCATATAATTGCATTTGAATAACAGATGAATAACAATTTGCAGCAGTTGGCAGAACTGGAGAGACCCAACAGGAAATACAGCTGGAATGACAGTTGAAATAAATTTAAGGTTATGCCACAAATCGTTCAATTTAAAGAGAACAGAGAGTGTGTGAGATGAACGCATCGCAACATCGATGAAAAATAAAAGTTTTCTGAACGAACACCCACTTGGCTTTAACTCGTATTTTGAAGAAACACTTTCAAGCTTCAAGCAAATCCAAGTGCATGTAAATGGGCCGCTGGCGACGATGTCGCGGGTTCACAGTTTGTATATTCTAATAGAAAAATATATGTACCAAATACCCCAGTTAAGTGACATTATGTCCCACCTGAAAACTTAGATCACAAAAAAAAACTTGGAATACAGAGAAACCGTTCATAAACGGGCAGTCATCGTCTCGGTATTTTTGGGCAGTTGTTAGCGGTCCGCCTATGAAAGAGGCACCCACTCTTTTTATACTGAGTTTGAATCTACAAAACTGGTCCGATTATGAAAGGTAGCCGGCTATAGAAACTGTTCGACTGACTTTCCAAGGTCAGCTGTTACAAGTGTCCAGTATTCACAATGTCGGACAGTAAGTAGGAGGGGTGATTCACCATGTTGGGAACATGCAAGGGGAAATCATCAGCCAAATTTATGAAATACGGCTTTTAAGTTTTTCGTAAATGGGTCTAATGGCATTCCCGTCGTACTTAAACGTGAATCAAATAATTCTATATTACTTTGGATTGAATCAATTAGTGCTATAAGATCAGACATATGTAAATATAGTCCTCTTTCTGAGCCCGTTCGTCATATCGACGAAATGATTTCAAAATGAAGTCTAATGATTATTTTTTCCTAATATATTTTGTTTCTACTATTTTATTTGTTCCCTCTGAAACTTGCAATGCAGCAATAATTTAAAGTTTTTTTTTCTAGACGCCATCCTGGAAACAAATGGCTTTAGAACTGCTGTGCTGCCTACGTCACAGCTTTTGTTTTTTGGCGAATTTTGACAGCCAGCGTGTTCTCACACACACACACGCAGTGTAACGCAAGGCTGACTAATATTGTGATGTTGTTTGGCAACGCCTTCCGCTGATAGTTGCCCATTAATTCTAAAACTCAACTCGAATTCGAATTCGTTTCATTTCCGAGTGGGTCTCTAAATTATGTACCAGTTAATTTGTACTTCTGACCGCTTGTGGTAAACAATATGCTGTTGTCAATTAAATATTTTTAATACCGTGATTATAAGTCAGTCATAAGTCCGTTTTAAGTGTGGAAGCGTGTTTCGTTTCGTTGCATGCGCACTTGTAAGCAACCGACCACACACCCAAAATGCCCACAACAGAAACACACAATTGATTTAAAATAGTTATATTGAGAAGTAAATTTAATTTGAATATAGTTATAAAACCTTATTTGAACGTTTGTTGTTGGGGCACGCTGGTTGGCGTCAACCATCGAAACTTATTGACCGAAAGAAACCCCACGCTACAACCCCACCTTTCGGCCACCAACCGAAGGTGGCTCGTTTTCTATGCTCTGCGCTTGCAAATTAAACAGAAGTGGCATTCCTTACGTGCGCCAAAATGAGGTTAAATACAGCATTTATTGTTGTCCAACACTCATGCCACCACATGCCACAAACGAGCAAACGAGATAACAAACTTGGGAAACAAGAGACAGACAGAAACATTTTCTACTTTTCATTGTTTGTTTATGTTTTAATTTGGCTGGCGAGTACGTTTCTCGAGACCGACTGGTTTCTTTATCAAACTCACTCGAATATGCAAAATATTGCATCAGCCAGTTGCCAGGTTGGGCAATTGTTCGAAGGATAATTGCTGGTTTTTTTTCTTTTGTTTTATAGTCTTAGGCAAGAATGCACTTTCGAAAATTATCCAATAACTATAAAAATATCAAATAAATCTGTGTTTCAGATCGAAATTTATCATGTTGTGGGTGTAGAGCAATAGACGTGCAGTGAGAACTTGGTAATGGGTAGCACTTACCGAACAACATACTCTTCAATGTCACACTAATTACCATCTACATTACCTGGAGGTAATCAAGTAATGAGTTGATTGTTACTTTTTATACTCTCGTAAGGCCGTTCAGACTGTTAGACAAGTACTAGAAAGACTTTCATCACATTCTCCAAAATTTTGACTAAAAGAGTACCGGCCACTCTTTTTGTCTCACATCCTTTTAATGTCTTTAAATTTAAGTGACGAAATTTGTAATTATTCAAGATTTTTTTTAATTTTGAAATTGAAGGGCTTGTATATCTGTTAATATTCAGATTATCGCTACTATAATTTACAGGGTGACGCGCTAACATTTTCGGAAGAATTTTTCATCAAAAACTCAGTTTTGGAAAATATGTACAGTTCCGCTACTTGGCTGTCGCGTGGACTGGGAACACCTTGCCCTCGACACCCCCCCGGAAAGCAGATTGTAGTTTGGAGTGCGCCTGTTCGCTGGCGGATGTTTTAATAGCAACGAAAGGCAGATGGCTCCAAGTTGGATCCAATCATGAAGGGAGCAAACCAGCCACTTTCGTTAATAAACCTGCCCCATGACTCTATTCTCAAGAAAATTCCTTACGCAGCTCTATTTCATCTGATTATGGTTGCGAGGAGAAGTAGATAACGTGTGCAGCTGTTTGACCTCGACCTCGGTTAATTCTGGGTTCGCAAATTAATTAATTCATGAGAAGCTGTCACAAAGACTTGTGCTCACAACTTGTTTACCTTAAAAAAACAGCTGGTCATATGGTACAAATGTTGTTTACATTGTTTTGACAGATAGTAATTGCATTTATTTATCGATGTATATTCATTAAAGGATTTGAGTTATACTTTTGTAGATTTCGTGCAAAAGGGAACACTTGATCAGAAGCTGGTTCAAAATGCCTACAAAATGCACAATTTTTAAATCTAGTTAATTTGGCAATCTTAATACATATGTTTGTATATATGTATGTTGTTTGTGTCAAAGGCCTCTAGTGATTTGCTGTTCTAATCACACTTATCACTGTTTTATAGCGTTATTTTGAATTCGTTATTCGTAAGCGGCAGCCACACGTACGTACGTAGTTGGCTTCAATTGGACTGTTGATGTTCTTCAACCATCAACTCCTTACTTTCCAATCAAAGTTTTCGCCGGAATTATTCTTATTGCAACACGGAATGTTGTCGCGCTGGGCGAATCATAAAAGAACATTCAAAAATTCCACTCCAACAAAACAAAAAACAAAAACAAAAACATTTTGCAAATTATGCGCATTTATTTATTTAAACTTTGTTCAAATTTTGTTAATTAATTGAAGGCCTGTAGTTTGTTAAACCATAAAAATAATATTATTTACATTAACTGATGCCGATCGAATGCCTTTTCACAACGACTTGTGCTCAAAATGCATTCCAATTTGTGTTGTTGTTGCTTTGAATAACGCCTACCGACATCAAGCATCTGAATAACAAAAAGTTTTAAAGTATTTTCTGCAAATAATGGAACGAGTGCAACGCAACAAGTTTAACAGAAATAGCAATTTGTGACACACAAACAACAAAAACAGCAAAAGTGTAGCGAACAATTTCAACAAAATTCGAAAAGTCTCTGCCAAAGTGCATTCAACTCGAACAGCCGCACGAGTATTTCAGTTTGCAGGCCGCAACCGAAGAAAAAAGAATAATAAATAAAAATTAAATAGTTTTTTTTTTTTTTAAGGCGAACAAGAGCAATCAACATCAAGCGCAGCGCATTCATGCAACCGAATTGCCACAAAAAACAAACAAAAAAACAAGAAATACGCCCCAAACAAGTGCTAAATGGTTTCCTCGGCGAGTCGCTGGCGCACAACCAACAGCTTCGAAAACGAAAAGAAAAAAATTGTTGCGTAAGCAACTTGGCCAAGTTTAGAGCAATTTGTTAAGAGTGGTGCGTTATTGATGCTTTTATGGCCGCGAGCAATCACTTGGCTTGATGCCAGCCTACCAGTCTGCTCTGGTGGTACCATTTCGATGCTGAGTTCGTACAATGAACCGGCCGCAGCCTTCTGTTCCGCAGTGGAAACACGTCAAAAGTCCAGAACTCGTTGTTGAACTTGGCAACCGTTCAACAAATGCGTAAAATAAAATGCGTCGTAATCTTGAACTTGTAATCGAATGCCCTGAGCCTGAGCTGGCGTTCTGTTCTCCTTTCGACGCACTTGAACTTGAGCCGAATGGTGGCGGGCGATTGTTTGTGTGCGGTTTTCGGTTTTGCTCACATGGAAATTTACGTAAATTGTTTTTTGTGGTTTAGATTGAATTGAATGAACCAGTCTGCAGCAGCTGAAGTGAATTAGTTGTGCAATGAAATAAAATTGTGTGGCACGGAATCAAGAGCATGGGTTGAGTTGTGAGAATATGGCTATGGCGCAAGTTTTGCGTCGTAGACTTTTGTCACGCCAGGGCACTCTGTACCGCCCGAAGGACTCCAATCCGGTTGGCACAGCCACTAAAACGCTAGGAAGTTCATGCTTGACTTCCGCAACATGTTCTTCTGAGGCCTTCACCCGAGGTCGATTGTCCATATGGGGACCAACAGCCTCCGGGATGCACTCAGACGTTGGTCGCTGGTTCCTTGGCTGAAACGTTCGGGCTGTGGTTTACACTTAAAAAGGCAGGCAAATGTTTGGACAGACACTGGGGCAGCAAGACTCCCTGGTGGTTCTGGCTCTGTTATTTAAAAAACTTGATGGTGTGGCTTGAGGGTTTCGGTCTACCAGCTCGATAGCTCCGTCTTCCTGTAACTGCCTAAGGAATTAGATAGCCCGAACTCTCGAGCAAGTGATTTGATTTATGTGCCGCGAGCATGTTTTTCAAGAAGTTGCCACCTGTATGAGCCTTGCAAGCCATCTGGCTGCACCAGTTCACGCCAGTAGAGTGAACAGATTTCACAATCTGTTTGTATGAAGGCGTAAGTGACTTCTAGTCTCTAACGCGTTTGAAGTTTTTGTCTGCTTCCTTAAGCCTTAAGTTTGCAAAAACTCAAATGTACCGCCGCTGGCGTTTTGTGTTGTTTCCCGTGTTTTTAAAAACCTCACGCTTGAAACAAAAAAACAAAAAAAAAACAATAATAATAATAATGTGACGCATGTGCTACGCTCAAAGTTGACCGGCACGCAACTTGTTTTTTGCAGTTTCCCAAATTGATTTACGAACAGCAAAAACACAAAATTGCCTCTGGGCTCGACTACTGACTGGCTTAATGCAATTAATTGTTGTCGCTGTTAAAATTAGCGCATTTTTGTTGCTTGTTTGACATCGTGTTTTGTCAAACTCACTTGTCCATTCTGGCGAAAAAGTGTGTTGCAGTTGGTGTTTGTTAAAATCACAATATTTTGCCTCATGACAGTCTGGGTTGTCAAGCCAGAGCTGACGTTTATGGCTGTTGTTATTATGATTAAGGTTCTGACACATGATACTTTAACGATGTCTGCTATTGATTTTCTAGTCGCTTTTTTCCTTCTTCTCTTTGTCTATCAGTTGGCATTTTTATTCATAATTTACGACACTTTTTGCTTGGATTGTGAGGAATGCGTTGCTGTTTCTGTCGTCGAATGCTGTCAGTGGATTTTGTTAAAGAAAACGTGTTGTGAATTGGATAAGTTTTTATGCAATTCGTGATAATTGTTAATAATGCCCTTTGGTGTTTATTGCTGCTCATAATTCAAAGTGAATACCTGGTTACGATATGTAAAAAAGCTGTATTGTCTTACATCGAAATACATAAATTAAAATGAAATGATTTCAATCCAGGATTTAATTCAGTTTCATTTCATTTAAGTTTTTTTTTTTGTATAGGAAAGTTTTTCATCGGCCACACCGCACAAGTGTCATATGTAATAATGTCCTGCACCAAAAAAATGGAAACATTAAGGGTCTGAATGAGGACCATTGCCGCCTATTTGTAAGGTTGACTTTACTCCAACAATGCGGCTGTGGAGTAATAAATACTGAACCACTTCCTGGTGCTGGGCGTTTTTATAGAAAGCAGGTTTTTTTTAGCAAATAGAGCAGGACATTAATAACAACAAACAATACCTTTGGACAAGTCCTTCGATATATCCCCTATAAACTGCATTTGTATTGTGGCAACTTTGCTGGTCAGAACTCCTATTAGTTCTTTTTAACAGCGGGTATATGCATACACCCACCCCAGGTTTACTGTAGCCTTGTACAAGTCAAGTTAATTGAGGATGATATTTAGACAGGCTTTTTAAAGAGATTCTTAGGGAAAACGATCATAACTGGTGTTTTAGGTACAGATGGCGAAAGTGATTTTGATTTACATCTGCTCCTGGCATGATAGTATAATCTGATGTGGTCCAACTCTATAGATGGAGTTATCAAGGGCTTGTCATCACCCGCATGTGGATTGCAGGATTAGAAACGGCCATATCACAAACACCTTGCTCGATAGTTCAGGCTATATAATAGCTCCTGTCAGCAATTCCCTGGTCAGTTGAGGCCCCTGAGCTGGTCGTCCGAAATCCCAAGGAACAGCAAACGCAAACCAAGCTCGGCTGATGTGCCAGTTCCTTATGTTTTGGAAGAGAACAGCAACTGTACTGAGTATATCACCTCTAACATTCCTGATTATCTACGACCCTCGCCGAGTTCTGCTCTGCCAAAACGTTTCTGATAAGAAAGGCACCTCAACTAAACTACCAAACTCTTTCCAGATATCCACGTGATATCCATGCTGGTCAATGAACCCTTGATGGAGGCTACGGAAGTTCAACTACACACACGCATTCACTTTCTAGAATTTGGCAGCTGCGTGAGTTTGGCAGCCTTGCCCTCGACACCCCCCGGGAAAGCAGATTGTAGTTTGGAGTACGCCTGCTCGCTGGCGGATGTTTTAGTAGCAACGAAAGGCAGATGGCTCGAAGTTGGATCCAATCATGAAGGGAGCAAACCAGCCACTTTTGTTAATATTCTCTATTTCATCAGCTCTATTTCATCTGATTATGGTTGCGAGCAACTTTAAGGAGAAGTAGATAACGTTTGCAGCTGTTTGACACGATCTCTGTTAATTCTGGGTTCGCAAATTAATTAATTCATGAGAAACTGTCACAAAGACTTGTGCTCACAAGTTGTTTACCTTAAAAAACATCTGGTCTTTAATTTATTTTTGTTTTGTTAATAATAATTTTTATTATAAAAAATGCCGTTAGTTTCAGCTAATTTGCCACCAAATGATAAACAAAATCGATTATCATGTTTGTGTTTTTATTGATCAACTTCTTCTAGTCAATTTTTAAGTGAGACAATATTGAACGAATTGTTTTTCTTTATTCCTTTTCTATTCTCAGGCAACTTTTTGCTCTGCTGCGAACCTCAACGCGAATTAATCAGTTCTTATGCAAATTTTGCAACTGCTGTCTCCGACATTTGTGTCTAGTTGGTGAATAGTTTTATTTCTGTTCCAATGAACAAGTAGAGAATCAAATTGCTACACTGAACGAATAGATTTGTTATTCGGTTGCGGTATTCACAGTAATATGAGGTGGGCAACCGAGCAACGCATGAAAGCTCTGATTTTTGTGTACAAAATGGAATCACATGAGATCTTAATAGTGGCAAAAGTCAGATTGTACTCTGAGTCAGAAAAATGTCTACATGTGGTACGATGTTTTCAAATAAGATCAAGAAGACGTGAATGACGACGCTCGCTCTACTCTACCCAGCACCTCCACTATCGACCAAATTGTTGGGAACGTGACGAAAATTTGTTAAAGAGAATCATAGAATCACTACGACTAAAAAAGTTGTTGGCCTCATTTTGTCGGAAATTTTGGGTATGAGGCATGTGGCAGCAAATTGCCTTCCAAAGTTGATAAATTTTGATGAAAAAACCGGCGTATAAACAGCGCTTATACAGCGTTGTGTTTAATCAAAAGCAACACCATAATTACGGACTTGGCCCTTTCGCCTTTCTGCTGTTCCTCTGATTGAAAAGACCCATGAAAGGATGGAGTTTGCAACGTTCGATCCATATCCATAATAATAACAACGAAACAATTTGATGAACTTATTAAACAAGTCGAAAACAAACTAAGCCTGGCAGAAGGACTCCGCTGAGGCACAACTCCAAATAATTTTAAGAAAGAATAGGAAGAAATATGAAGCTGTTAAACTAAATTTTATTCGAGGAAGGAGGGATGCCAGACGGTTTACAAAGACTGACTGGAAATGCACAATAAAGCAGGCGCAGGAGTAGGAGCAGAAGAATTCAAACGTGTACCGAAAAAACAAGAAACAAGAATGAAAACCAAACAGTTTCGGATATTTCTGAAAATTTTAAACAAACAAAAAATTAAATATCGAATAGACGCCAAATTTTATAGAGATTTCCTTTATGTTATCGATTTTTAATTAATGCCGATTGATCTGATGTCGACATTCACATTCGCAATAGGGGCGATTTGCCAGCTGGAAAAGTTGGTTGGTTGAGGTCCAGGTTCACCATGGACTGTAGCGCCAAAAGAAGAAGAAGAAGAATAGGGGCGATTATTTACATGAAGAAGAAAAACACAAAAATGTTCTCGTTTTTTTTAGAATGTTTTATTTATTGTCAACAATTAAAAACTTTTTTTCAAAAAATTTTCTCTAAAATTTTGATCGAACCAAATGCAGAATCTCGCATCTAAACGATGAACAAACTGTGTAGAAATAGCAGATACAACGTTAAACTATAATACAATACAACGATAGCGTGTGAATGACTTAGAGCTGGAAAAGGAAAAGAATCAGGATGTGCAGAGAAAGAAAAGTGACTAAGAAGGATTAAAGAATAAGTTCGAAGCTAGAAGTTAGTAAAGATTTTTCAACAGGCTTGTGTTATCGCCTTTTAGCATAATTTTTTGTTATTTTTGACATATTTTCAAGTTGGACCAATTCTTTTTTATTCCTTTTTTTCTGCTGAGTAAAATTACAAAGTTCCAGGTGCTGGTTCCAAATTGGCGGACACAGCCGATTGTATGTGGCCAGGCAGGGGAGCAACATGAACGGCACCACGGGTTTTGGCCACATAAGTACCGATTGGAGCGGGTACAACGACCGGGGCGGCAACAACAGCTGGACCGGTTACGATTTGTACTGGGCTAGCGGGTATGACATGGGGATGAACAGCCACAGCACCATGGGCGGCAACAATGGCACCTGGATGACCAACAACAACGGCACCAGGAATTATGGAAGCGTTAGAGCCCAAAGCCAAAGCAATCAAGACTACGACAACGGCGAACTGTAAAGAAAAAATTGTATTGTAACAGTTTAAAATTTTTATATATATGAAAATCTGTGTTCTTTTTAAATTGTTGCTAAAGAGGAAACTGCAAAGTGGCGCCTTTTGGTTTCTAGTGCAGAAACTAAGAAATCTAACACGAATTGTGTTCCCTAGTGTGAAACGCCCAAAGCAAAAGTTAAACGCACATTCAAGTCATTGTTTGCATGTCAAAGTCAGAAGTTTTTTAAGACGACGAACAAAATATTGACTTTCCCATTGATATTTTACGAAGTCCTCATCATCGGCCAAACACGTTTTCATCTTTGCAATCACTTTTACCGCGTATCCAAAAGTTTGTTTTACAAGTCCTATTTGTGGTGTCAAGTGACCTTAAACGTATCCACTGGGGGCAGAAAGACGTTGCATAATCAATTAAGTTCTTGGCCAATTTGGTAGCCCACGTTGCCGCCTTTACGTACCATTTATCATAAACGAACATGTAAAGTTGGCAACGCTGTTTTGTCAAAAACTGTTCTTTGACAACTCGGTTGTTAAGTTAATAGTGCACGTGTACAAGTTGACAACTCTTTGTTGTCACTGTGCACCCGTTTGCAGGCAGCCGTGTATTTATTATTATTATTATTTTGGTGTTGCCGGATGTGAACAAAATCAATAATATGACAGACAAATTGTTTGTTCTTTGGAAGTACGAGTCAATGTCAGTTACAATATCGTGGTGGTCGGGGATAGATGTATTGCAGGCACCCATCTAATCTAATCTATGGGCTATAAAACTTTTGCTGCCAAATTAAATTCTTTCTTGCCACTGTATCCGCTGCATATTTCAAATATGAATTGCCAATGACCTCCTGGTTTTCTCTTCTCCTACAACAGATATTCCCAACTGCTCACACGCACAAATTTTCAGCACGGGGCCCAAGGAACAACTGCTCATTCATTCCTTTTCAATTTTAAGGGTTCAAATATTTTGCTTAAATTTTAATTTATTTATTGCACTTTTGCCAGTCCTCACCTTCATATTTGCAGTGTAAATTGGAAATTTGTTGATGTCTGAGAAACAAAGAGATTTCCTTACGCTTTAACGTTCGAAATAATTCTACTGGCAACTGATGGTCAGATGCAGCCTTTTATACCTCCACATCTGCAGCGAAAGTTGTATTTTTCTTTTGATCCAAACCTTCTAATGGGTGTCAACCAATATTGATCGCTCCGAAATTCAGTTCAATGTATAATTCCATTGAACAGTTGCGGTGGGTTGAACAACGAATTAATTAATTCCAGAACTATTTCATGTTTCATACAACGAGAACTTTTTTCTCTCCCTGCCCCATGAATTTGTTGTTTTCTGCTTTTCAAAATAAATTTATTTCGATCACTCTTATGCAAAGAAATTATTGCGACTACACTGGCCAGCAAAACTGTTTGTTTCTTTTGTAAAATATTAAGATATCGAAAACCAAAATAGTATCACTCAAACAAAATTATTTTCGAATCGATTTTTTACTTATTTTTTACTTTTTATACGACAACTTGCAAGAAAACAATAATAAGAGAAAGTTTTGGCGGAAACAACTTCGTTTCACAAGTTTTTAGTGTAGACAAATTTAGGCCTTTTTAACCATAATTCGCCTGGCTGAAGCCTGTCACATTTTGCGTTGCATTGTGTTTTGTCTTGTTAAGCGTTCAAGAAACATTCTTTAATGTACTTTTTTTTTATTAAAATCTAAAGTGTTTAAACTATTCATTAAAAGGCAAAAAAAAACAAGTTTCTTATCTGTATCCACTCTAAACCTCCACAATGCAAATAATTGTAATCCTCCAGTTGAGCCAATTGAAAGTGAAATTTTTCAACAAGGTGAACATGCGGAAACTTCACAATAAATACAAGTCATAACAGCCGTTGCTAATGTAACGCGAGGAAAAAAACAATAACGACGTTCACACGAACAAATAGACCGTTAATTCGCTTGAGTAGCGGCGGCGGGTTGCCCTCAAACAGTCATTTAAAACTGAACAGGTTCTAGCCAACATTTTCTTCAAATTAAGCCAATCCGTTATACGTTAATTTTCAATTCAGAGTTGGCCAATATACGAGTATCAAGGATGAGTTGCGGAACAACACCGAGATGCTGAACGTTTGACTGCAATTCGAGATTTGGTTTAAAACAGTTTGTAAATCGAAGGGTTCTGAACTCGAAATACGTTATTTGCGAAAGGGAAGAGTAAAGAGTCTCTCGTTTACCACTTCCCATCGCTAAATATAAACACTGCAAAGCGTGTGTAAGATGTTGTTGAAAGTTTTCGTTTTACTTATCGGCGGCGGCCTATCGACGACATTGCGGCTTTGTTGCTTTCCGTGCATCCGAAATTTCCAATTTTCAATGTCTCAGACCAAATCAGACTGGTGGAATGGCTTGTAATCGAATTAAGGGACGCTTTTTCGTCGTGGTCTGCGACTTATGAAAACCCAGCGGTCTAGGAGAATCAAAAAATATCCTTGAAAACTATAAATATTTCAGCCTTAGTAAAGGCCGGGGCACATACAATACTTCATGTGTTATCCGTCTGACAACTAAGTTAAAATACAGGTATTGCTATGGGCTTTGTCATACGCTGTAGAGTACGTCAACTTCAACGCAACATATCAAAGTTGGGCAACTTTTAGATTTTATTTCTTTTTCGTTTAAAAATAACGATTTTATTAGCGTTAACAAAGTAGGGATTGCGTCAATCTAATCCGTCGTTAACGTCAATTAGAAAACGCACCGGATAACGCATGACGGATTCTATGGGCCCCGGCTTTATTATACTTAATGTTTCGGAACTGCATTCTAATATCATTATTGACCATAAAACTTTTGATTATTGGGAATATTTGTCAGAAATAGAATTGCAGTTTATGGCCTATATCTGCAGACCATTTAGTCGCAGCAGTCACAAATTGCAACTTTAAACTCACCCCTACGTGCCAAGATCTTGCCCTCAAGTCGATCCTGTAGAATGAAAACTTCATATGACCGTTGAGGGGTTGAACACATTGTTGTTCATATCAGCCGATCATTCTGTAAAAAAAGAAGCCGGTTCAGTAGCGTTCGCCATTAACGGTTACGGAATGGCCACTCCGTAGAAAACAGTGAGTTGCGCAGTGGACGTTCCTTCCGGCTCCCCAGTAATTTTGGTATCGTCTCAAATTAAAAAGAAAAACTGTCTTATTGCCGACGTTGTTTTCTGCTTCCAACTATTCGAGGCCTTATTTAGGGCACATGACTCGTTATCTGTGGGCTTAACGCTAATTCCTGGCTTAGTTGACTTTATTTAGGGGGACGAAGAACTTAAAACTCAGCACTTTGCGAGTCTACAAAAGGAATTGCTGCGAGCGACGGGAATAGGACTGTTTCGAATTTTTGAACAGACCAGAGAACTCCATAAGACTGCGAATAATCGTCTTGGTAGGCCGCTTATGACGACTATAACGTTATTGAAACGTACGGAAAATTCCCCGTCCTGTGCAGGTTTTGCGGTGCTCTGCGTCCATGATTTAGAAAATTTATAACCAATTAGACAGATGTCTGCCCAACATCAGGATCGCTTAGCAACCGATTGAATCCCAGAAGTTTTTGAGGACTTGTTTAATTTTTTGTTCAAACGCAACCCCCCACAACTTTTTGCTTCTTGTCAAAATAATTTAAAACTGGCAAGACAACAAATTTTGAATTTTACTTTTTCTAAATTGTTTCCGATTAATTGTAATTGAAAAATTTATGTTTTTTTGTTCCTTTTCTTAAAGGAAATATAGACGACACACCAATTTCCTTAAGAAAATGGCACGTTTGATATTTGTGGAAAGGGATAAATACCGCAAGGACAATAAATATTATCACGTAATTATTTTGTGGAAATTAAAGCCAAACCATTGAAAACCTCTTTGTCGTTGTTGTTGTAGGCTAAAAAGGCCGGCAGTTGGCGTAGCGTGCGATTGTATTTAGACACAGTGCAACGACAATGGTGGGAGGATCCAGATGTGGTGGTTGCGTGAGTTGGAAATTTCGTTCTATTACTATTTCCCTTTTGATATTTTTATTATTGTTTATGGACTTTCTTTATTATTGTTAAACTATTGCTTAGTTGCCATTGTCTTATTCGTGTGTCTGTGTGTGTGTGTGTGTAAATGAAAGGAGGTTTTATGCGTTCTGCTTCAATCACGTATGAAATTGATGTGTTTATTGATTAAATGCACAGAACAGCCTTAAACAACACGCATTCCCATTCTATTGGGCTGGTGTGGAGAAATAGACCATCTCAATGTTTTCAGCGACACTTCCGCGAACTAGAAATTGTTGCTATTCATACGTGACTACATTCTACAATATATATGTACGAGTAGTCTCTATATATTACAAATACAATTTTCATTAAAATAATTGGAAAAATGAACTTGAAAAATTTGGCAATTTCACAAAAAAAATTAATAAAATTCTTGCAGGAAAAATTTAGCGGTTTTTCTAAAATACTTGTCTGAATCAGCGAATTCTTTTACAGTCGGTCACTCAACACAAATTTATTAACCGATTCCGCGAATTCCATTGTCAAATATTGAACTGAAATTTTTTTCTGTGTGCAAAAACTCTTCCTTTCCTTTCGAGGTATAGAGGAGAAACTGTTCCTCAGTGAACACGGCCACCAAGCCGTTCGTAAAATCCGATAATTCATAAAAGTGTGACCAAATGGCGCGTAATATCTATCTTTAAGTGAAATAGAGCTCTTGTGCAACGGCAGGCCAGATTGCGCTGAAGTCTGATGAGTCTATATTGGTCCAAAAATGGACAAAAGCTAAAACTTTTCCCAGGGCTTTTGGGTTCCAATTTGTTAATATTATTTGTGTTTTGTTTGAGTAAAAATACATCAAACTTTATTATGCCAGAGCTGTTATTAAGAATGACTGGATCTGGAAAACATGATATTTGTGGAAGGTCAAAGGTCTCAGGCAACTTATCGACTCAAACTGAAGACATTTCTTTAAGACTTGGGCTATAAATAACATTTTTATAGCACCAGCTAAATTTCAGTTTGTCTACAAATTTGTTTTCCGCCGAGGTACGACTGTTAGCCGAATAAAATATACGTAAAGTGGTCCTGGGCAGGTGAAATTTCCTCAATATTGACACTCTCTTGTTTTATCTTTGTTTTAATAATTATTCTATACTTTGCCGATAATAATTTTAGTGCCTCGCTGAATGACTTGCCAGAGTTTCGGACCAACAGTTCAGGGCTTGTAGTTTTGATTCCAAACTTGACCAGCTTTTATTGCCTCATTGGCCAAAAGAATAAGGATATTTCTGATGCAATATTTCGTTAAATAAATTTTTATTACATATTTTATTTTATTGCACAACGTAAAACTCTATAAATCATTCATCTTTATGGCTGTTGCCATCAACCTTTAACTTTTGAAAAATTCATTTATGCAATTTGGTGCAACACTCGCCCCCCTTCGTTCCTTTTAATGGAATGTTAAGTCGGCTCAGGTGACTTGGCTATTGGATTTATTTAGTTTAAATTAACACCCACTGCAACATTAAATTGGCGTCAGATATTAAAAAACCTTTTTTAACTCTTGAAGTTAATTTGTGCTCTTGCAAGAACTGAAAGTTAAAGTTGCGCTTAAAAATGTTCACGTTCAAAAACGACTGCAGTCTTTATGCCGCCCAAGAGGTGGTAAATTGTTTAACAACAGACTGTTGTGCTGGTTGTTGGGGTCACTAATGGTTTTTTTTTTTTGCCTAATTAAGGCTAAAGCAAAATTAAGTTATTTCAATTGTAAGCAAAAGGAAAAATGTTGTAAATTAATAAAAATCAGGGCTTGTAAAATAAACATGACGGCAACAGGCAACTCCAGGTGGTGCAAAAACTAAATGTTTCTGATAAAGCGAGTCTTATTCCTTATTGAAGAGCAGGTCCCCTACTCCAGTTACCACATCAGACAAGAACTACTTAACAGAAAACTAGAAAATCTAAAGGAACTTAAATTTTTGTGCGAGCCTGCTTACTACGCACGCACCAAAATATGCACAGCTGGGGTAGAAAGCTTAAGAACCATGGAAATACATACATACGTTTGGTCCCATTTACAAAACAACATTGACACTAAAGTGTCAATATGATGAATGTCAGCCATTTGTTTGAGGCTTTTCGAAAAATGAGACAAAACGGTAGACGAGAACGATTGCGTGAACTCGCTTTCTTGGCACAGTGCATGTTCAATCATGTCCTGCGGCTGTTGCTAGAACAAGGCAAACATTTTTAGTGGTATTCAACTTATTCGTTAATTTTGTTTATTTTAGGTTGCAACTCAAAATTTTAATAAGTAGAAAAATATGATTTTTTTGAGATATATGTATGTATCTATATATATCTAGAATCATATGTTTGCCCTGAAATAGGGATCCCACGTTGAGTTGCCTACCCTGATAGAAACGTTCCGACAGTGGATTGAGTCTAAAAAAGTTTTTAGGTACTGATAATAGTGGTCTGTTCTCGTTGCTACAAGGCTTCCCGAGGTTGCAACAGATTCCTGCTATGCGTAAAAACTAAAAATGATGAGGAATTATCGTGCGTGTTTGGTTAAAGCTCGCTGTTCCTTTAAAACCGTAGGCCACCAACTCAGAAGTGCCTGGTCTTTCTTTCAATGTGTTGGGAATTACTGGGAAGGTTTGTACGTTATGGGTCGTCCTCACCTATCACAAAAATTTGCCACCTATTTGTATCACATGGCAATTTTGGGCAGAAAGAAAATGCAGTTTTTTTACTTACCTGAGAAAACGAACTCTAAATAAAAAAAGCATCTAAACAAAAAACTATTCAAGATAATTTGAGTTAATTAAATTGTTTGAGTTTTGGGCGTTTGACAGCAGCAGCTGTCATATTGTCGCAACTAAAATTACCTGGAGTTGGCAACGCCAAATAAGAGTGAAGTTGTCTTTAAACGGTTTCAATTTTAATGCAAACGGGTTGGGATGTAAACCATCCACGGGGTCATGAATATGGAAACCTTAAGAACAGAAACTCAGATTTGTAGACTGTGTTCCATTGAATAATTTTAAACACGAGGAAATTACGAACTTCCGATCTTACAATGGAAAGACACAACACGACTGAGGGCGCGAGCGTGGCTGGCGTAGACTTCTACAAAAAAAAATGAATAAACTAGTTTTTTTAATAGCAGACGTTAGACTCGTTTGCGTAAAAAGCGGTTTAAATTCAAACTTTCTAAGGTGTCAGGTCAGGTCAGGTCTGTGCTGACAACAGGAACGAATAAAATAAAAAAATGGAGCAAAAACTTATTGAAGAGATTTTAAAAGTCGTAGAATATTGTCGAAAAAGCCAGCCAAGTCCGCTTTGCAATGTACCAATAAGTCAATAAATTGAAAATAGATGAAAGAAAGCGCTTTTATAAGGCGCGTTGTGCAATTTTTAAATGCACGAACACTTGTCGGCGAATTAAAGCGACTCATGCACTCCTACCTCTGAATGTACTTGAAGTCGGTTCATATATTTCGTTTTCCCTGTGCACTGCAGTGATTCTTCGCGCCGCCAACTTCGGTTGTAGGGTAACAAATTGGAATTGATAGATGGAAGAAACGCTGAACACAAAATAAATTTAACAATTTGTATTCAAGCAGCGAACAAACCATAGAAATTAGAAGCCTTCGTTCCGAACAAGAACAATCAAATTCTAATATTTGCGAAGGCGATGGAAAACAATGAACCAACAAAAGGGGGCCAGGAGAATATTTCAATATTATTGTTTTTTTTTTTTTTGTTATGGTGGCCGGGGGTGGGGGTTATAAATTTAATTCGCTGCTGAAACGAAAAGTGTTGGAGAAGTGTTGCACGTCTGAAATATGAGCTGTCATAACAAAATCAGACACTTTACTTGCAGCACTAACTTTTGCCAAGCACGAAACGCAAGTGAAGAAAATTAAAACAAAATTTAAGTCGAAAGTAACACGAGTAATCAAAGTGTGAAAATCAAAATACAAAATCGAATAACAAAAAAAGAACAAACAAACATTCAGTCGCAGTGAAAGTGGTGTCAATACACATTCGCATGATTTGCTAAAAAGTTTTTGTCTTGCCACTAATTCAAAAATCAAAAACTATATAAAACAATTTTGCATGGAACTTGTTTTGACGTGTTTTAATTAAAGGTAAAAATAATCGAAAAAGGAGAAGAAACAAGTTCCGTTCGCGTTTGTAACAAAATGCGAACATCTAGTTACACCTCTTCGCAAGACTCCGCCACAGGCCGCACCAGGCTTCGCAGTCTGATTTTGCCACTCATCAAACTGAAGCCAGCGGCAGCCAGCAGTCAGTCCTTCCCACGAACGCCTTCAAACAACTCAAACTCGAACGCCACGACATCTCCAGATCACACAACAAAATGTGCCACCGTCACGATGATGCTTGCCGAGCGTATAATTCGCAACGACTGGTCAGTTGAGGATGAACATTTCTTTGAACCGAACAACATGAACGTGTGGCAGACCCTGGAAATACTTTCGGGCTTAAACTCACGCAAACGCTACAACTACGAGGGCTATAACGACAACACCAGTGTGTTGCGCACTCTAACGCCCTGCTGGCGTCGTGACAGTTTCGTTGAAAAAAATGTCAATCCTAGCGATGACGAGTCCAAGTCTGGTCCCAACGGCAAGTATACAACGGTGGCAAACAACTCTTCCCACTTCCAGGATAATTCGCTCAATCTCGTTAGTGGAGGCGTTAATGGCAACGGCTCACCGGCTGGCGGCAATTTACGAACTGGTGGTGGAAAGAAGACAGGTCTACGAAGGAGGCGCCTCAAGCAGAAGTCGCAAGCTAAAGAATTGGATCCGGAGTACGCTCTGTCGCCCTCGGACTATACGGACTTAATCAAGTGCACGTAAGAACTGAATTTTTGCAATTAATGAATTCGAATTTTGTTTTGGATAAGAAGAGGACATTTTTAGAGGATATTTTATTTCTCTAAAAAAAAAATCTCAATAATTGTTTTCTGTGCCACCTTTTTCTGAGAGATAAAGTGATACGAAATCAGTTAATGAAAACAAAGTACAACCTTTCCACACTTTTGGGCTTTTGCCCCGGCACCTCAGTTGTCGAAATGAAATTCGAGAATATCTAGCTGACTAGATATACGCAGGTCTGTTTTATGCGGGGAACCAGGCTGAGAGGAATGTCAGGCGAGCTGGTTTGAGGCCTGATGTTCCTTTCTGTATTTCGGGCTACCAACTCAGGAGTCGAGTCATTTCTCGGGAAATGGGGAAAAGTATAAATATACTATATATATGTATACTTACCGAATACTTATATATATATGTTATATATATATATATATATGTATATGTGCATACTTATATATATATGTATACTTTTCCCTTCTGGGGAAAAGTATAAAGCAGAAGAGACTAAATACCCCGAGTTAATTAGCCAGGGGTTTATGATTTCTGCCCTGCAGAATATTATAAGAAATTGCCACTTGTGTGAGCCTCACAAGCCACATGGGGACGTTAGTGAGTCGTCACCCTGTTCACTCAAGTGGATTTGATTCACTGCCAGATGTAGCCATCAAGGCAGGTGCTGGCACAATATCATATCCAAACTGACCAGATATCGCATATCCAGCAAAAATTTTGTTTTGCAAAACCATATTTGGTCCGGTAAAACCCTTCAGGGGAAGTTTTTTGAGCCAAACTGTTTTCTGGGAGAAGTTTTTTACACAAAAGACAAATTAGCAATTCCAAATTGCTACGAGTTCAAGCGTTTTTATTTCATTTCCACAGGCCTTCATTCAATATAGAGATGTAGGCTGTATTTTATTTAATATCAGAAGTTTATAAAAGCGGTTTAAACAATTTAAAATCCATAATAAGTAAAAATTTACTTTAATCACAATTTTGCGTTTCCCACGAGGTGTAGTTTTTGGGAAACTATTCCATGGAATTGAATTCATATATCAACAATCCTCTCCTTCTTGCAACGACATCGGCATCTGCATTGAAATGTGCGGTTTTGGGCAGCCTGTGTTGCCGTAAAACTTAACACTCACTTATATAAGTGACTCGACTGTCAATGGCGGTAAAACTCGCATCGCGACAGTTTTTGGCGAAGTGTGACCGCGTCTTAAGTAAACAATTTCGGAGTACGTTTCTTCTGTTTGTTGCTGCAGCGCCAAGGAGGCATTTTTGAGGCAAGTTGCCAAAATTTGTGTTCTTCAAAGAAATCTAAAATTAATAATAATTAATAATAAATATATTTCATCATTGATATCTTGCACCAGAAGCGCTTCCACCAAACTCCAATAATAGGCTTCAGATAGTGATTCAAACATTGATATTCGCTGAATGGATCTTAAATAAGGCGGGTAAATTATTAAATTACTGCACATAATGACACATCCATATACGCAGTCAATAGGTTGCTTAGTTCTTTCCCATCTAGACCCTGCTAGTCTAAGATTTGATACGCGTCTTGTAATGTAAAATGTCGGGTTGTGCGAAAATGGAACCAAGTGCTCAGCAACCCTGAAAATCTAAACACCTAAAATCTGATACGTATACAGACCATATATAGGCGATGTTCTTGGACGCGGTCTTGGCAGGTTGTATAGAACTTTCGGAGCTTTCTCCTCTCCTCATTAAAAGCCTACACACCTGCTAAATAGTTTATGGGTCCCAAGTTTAGACTTTTCATTAAGATTTCCGTTTAAATCGTACAGCTGGAGATATTAAATTTTTTACTTCATTAAAATTGGTAAAAATTTTAATTCCACAGCTCTCCTGTTACAGTAAATCGTAAGAAGACAAAATTCTTTAATATTGTAGATACGCGGCCAGTACGGACTTTTGTTATAAATAATTTTTATACCTCTTCGGCGTTTCCAGCAAGTTAAATTGCAACAGACTTCCATTGCCCGTTTCTAAATAGGTTTGCCGCAGCTCGTCCCTTCTAATCTGATTTCTACTATTTAAGTTTATTTTTTAATCCTTCAAAGTTCGGTGCACTGACACACAGAAACTTTTACACTTTGTGGGCATTCACACCGGGCAATTCTCTCAGCAAAGCTGAATAACTCTTGGGCTTCCCGGCGAGGGGGAAAATAAGATGAGTATAAACTTTCACTTCGTTTTAGTTTCTTATTCGTACTCGGCAAAGAGCACGAGTGCGTGGAAATGTGTTCGTGCACACATCGGGCAAAGCAATAAGAATTGCTGTGTGCGGACAACAAAGCAATTTCGATGAGAAATGTGTATCTTTCTTAGCACTAAGAATTGAACAGTGCAAAGTGTAAATGCAATAATTAAGTGCGCAAAAATTTATTTCAGTGTAGAAAAAGTTGAGACTGAGCTTTACCGTTTTATTCGATTCACAAACCATTAGAAGATTAATGCTAAACTATAAACTTTCCGAAAAGCTCTTAATGTTTGAATCCAGTTCAATTCTGTTCATTTGGGTGGGTGGTAGAATAACTACATATATATTTCCTTTTAAATGAACATAATACGAGTATTACAATAACAATAAAGTTGTTCTGGGCCCTAAACATGGCATACGATAACGAGTTATTCGTACTGTCGTAACGAATAATAGTTCAAGTAAATCAAAGTATTTATAAAAAAAATTTCTATACAGTCAAAGCTCGATATAGCGACTGATATAATATCCGACCTATTCGTTATAGCTACAGAGATGTGAACAAATTATCCATAAATAAGCCCTCATAAGTAAGTCG
The DNA here is from genome assembly GCA_932526305.1 of Epicampocera succincta. Classification (NCBI taxonomy): domain Eukaryota; kingdom Metazoa; phylum Arthropoda; class Insecta; order Diptera; family Tachinidae; genus Epicampocera; species Epicampocera succincta. The sequence goes on along the minus strand of OW052037.1, from coordinate 51,087,270 downwards.
TCTTGTAGTCTAATTTTCCCCCGCTGACTTTTAAATGGCTCTATTAAGTCACCTGGTGATGATAACTTTTCGACAGTCTCTGTTAGAAGTCGTCTTCCATACCGTTTCTTTAATCTGTTTGACCATAACTTGCGCTCAATCCTGCAGCACACAGCTTGCCGTGTAGTAACATGGCCTTTGCATTTAATCCTTGTCCACTACATGTAGAAAAATAACGGCAGTATAACGAATAATCTCACCTTTTTTTCTACGTTTTGTAGGTGTATTCAGACATGCGTTATATTGGGTGTGAAAAATGTGAAGATTACAAAAATAGTGGGTATTCGTTAAACCGAGCTTTGACTGTACGTCAGGCCAGCCAATTGTAGTGATGGCAAGAGAATTAAACAAACTTCTCCTAAATAATATTTCGCTAAAATGAAAGTGTAAAACCAAATAGTCTGGCAATATTCCTTATTTGTAGACATCGGCTGCCGACAGTCATGTGACTTCTTCTTCTAGGTGGGGTGGATTTGGAGGATTTGGGAAACAAAACTTTAAACAAAAGTACGTTCATGTACATTTACCATTTTTAGTCTGCGTGTTTCGTGAGTACCGTCTAATAAATTAATGGCGGGAACGTTGGTATGACAGCAATGACTGTTAAGATATCTGCCCCTGAAATGGTTTAATTCTTCCTTCATCTTCTTCGTGGTGGCTATTGTTGTTCTTAGTGGACCAGGCAGCTTTTACAATTGAACGAAGTGTTTCTGACTGATATCTTGGCAGAATCCCAATATAGGACTTTGAAGTATTGCGTTACTTGGAACGCCATCACCTCAACTGGCAATACACTTCATTCGACATCGAGTGTCATAAAACGCAGTTGCCGTACAGCGCCCACTGTACGAATACAAGGCTTATAATGCTCGTTCTTTTAACATTCCAGTTGCTAAATAACAAGAAACTTTTCGTACAAGTATCAACTGAAAGGGCGTTCAACTTCTGCGGAATCTGTTTGGGAATTTTGTACTCCCAGCAGCAGATGCTGTTGAAATACGCACAAACGCATCTTTCATCGAGAATTTGTTCAGTTGTCGCAAGTGAAAGAAGCAAAAATAAAAACTAAAGAACTGTTGACTAAAGAAAAACACAAACATTGTACAAAAACTTAATAGTTTAAAAGAAAAAATGATTGTTCTTAGCAAGTCTGATGTTGTTGTTGCAAAATGCATTTCGATAAAATGTGTTTTTGTTGCTGTTGCCTGAAGAACTTCTGACAGAGAGCACTTTGTCGTCTACTAGCGGATCTCAAATCAAAATTATCTTCTGCTCTAAGTTTCTTGAACGTTCTAGTCATTTTCATGTTAACAATATATCTTAGCAACTTAATAAAAACTCACACACACGCCCACACACGCACGCAGAACAGCTTTGACAAACAAGTGGCAGGCAGCTCCAACATCAGGGCTCAACAACTTCAGTTTTATTTTTATATCCTTTTAAATGCTTTTTGCTTTGTTGGGTTTGTTTCAATTTTGTTTTCGTCTTTTGTGTCAGGAAATTTGTTTTGTTATTGCTGTTGCTTCTTTGTAAACAAGTGTTGAATGCCGCAAGTATGTGTGTATGGAGAAGGGGATAAAGAACGAAGGCGGCAAAGAAGAAATAAAAAGTCATTTCAAACTAATGAAAATAACTGGCGGATAAAGTTTTTGTGCTGAGGACTTTTTTTTCGAAAAATTATGATGAAAATAAGTTGGCAAAACAAACGCTAATTTTAAATGGCCCATAAATAGGATTTGCTCAATTAAAACAAGACAAGAATTGTCGCAGACATTGTGTTTCTGCGAAAATATTTAAAGCAGGAGGGAGGAAATATTTCGTGCCATCTACAGTTTTAGAGAAATTGTAGCATTTTTCAGCCAATTCAGTTACAACAAATTTAAAAGAAGAAATGATTCAAAATATTGGCGAACGTTAAGGTTCGACGTTGTGGGATGGTTGCCAAATCTATTATGATCATATTGATTGAGTAGAGCTCAGCAACGTGGTGTTTCGATTATATAATAGAAATTGTTGAAAGTAAGAGGAACATTTTACTTTATCGCTTTTTTTTTGCCCTGGAAATTTGGACTCCAAAATATGTGTTTGTTGAAGCAATCGCCTGTCCCACGACTTCGAATGTTAACGCTAAGGTGCGTTTTGAAGGGCAAACAAATTTGATTTCGCAACTATTATGACATTCGTCATGCGACATCCCTCATGTGACAATTAGGCCTGCTTGTTTGCCACTAATCTTAATTTTAAAATTGTAAAAAAGCAACTTCCAAGTCAGGATTTAAAACTAGAGATTGCAACAGGGCTGTGGGTCACTCACCGTAATCTCATCCAACTGCTGCGTAGGAAAAACATCTTGTGCAATTAATAATAAATAATTTATTCTGCGTGTATAAGAAAAATTTTTTTAAATTTAAGTTATTTAAGAATTGTGTTCCGAATCTACATAAGGGCGAGCACTTTGCATCAATACAGGACATTCGACATCCTCTTTTGTTGGCATAACGATTTATGCAACCCTAAACCATAATCATTGTCGATATGGCGGATCTCTCTCTGAATAATTACTAATTACTTTCTAAAACGACGCACTATTAGGAGATATTTGCGTGTAACATTTGATGCCCTCATCTCACCAGATGAGGTGACAATAAGCCCCACTGTGGTTGCCTAATTCATGACTTCGATTACCATCAGATTAGGCCGCAGTGGCGGTTACCGCTGAAAATTAAGATCTCTTCCATGTGATATTCTACAAATTTGTCCCTTCCAGTTTAATGTGAAACATTTTTTGCTTAAAAATTTAATATCTCTGTGTTATCAGATTTACCGTTACAAAACTATTAATTTCATCACACATACAAAAACATTAACTTTATCCAAGTCCATTAATTTCATCAGACACATGAGAACATTTACTTTGTCCCACATAAATACATAATCTGAGATTAGGCAAATATTGGATCCAATTTAATTTCAATGATTCAACGGCAGGCGTTCCATATTTCCCTACTTCATAATAGAATCACTGGGAACGGTGTTGGATAGATGCTGGACTCTATCGCATGTAAATTTGTTTTACAGCCTTACCAGAATTAATTTCTCCGCGTACAGTTTTGACACTTTTCGAAAGATTTTTTACAAAATTTTCAAGGCTAATTAGTTAATTCCTGGAAGGCAAGTCCTTTTTGAGGCAAAACGAAATCGTGCACAAACATGTTTTTCATGATTTATGGCTGTTGTGCGTTTGTGCGCTATTGATTCAATGTGGGTATGTATTTTTTATCTCAAATCGCCCACATTTGCAGGATTTTCCTGCCCGCATTTGCATTTGTTTGTAGTCGTGCGTGCGTTTATGCGTTACATGAAGTTGGTGAACAAAATTCTTTAAGGGAATGATGAGGGTGTCCTTTTAATTTTTTGTAGTCATTGTGTTCAAACAACAAACACCGCTGTAGTTCAAATATTTTATTGTAGTAAAAGTAAATCCTAAGGCCGGGACACATAGAATTCCTCATGCGTTATCCCTCGCCTTTTTCAACTGACTGACGTCAACGTTAACGACGGATTAGAGGGACGCAATCCGTACTTTGTTAACGCTAATAAAATCTTCATTTTTCAACAATAATCTAAAACAAAACAACCAAAGAATTAGCTAATGTCTGTCAGAGTACTCAACGTACGTTAAAAGTTGCCCAACTGTGATGCGTTGCGTTGCAGTTCACGGACTCTATAGCAAAACCTGTATTTTAACTTTGTTGTTAGTTGAAAAGCGCGACAGATGAGGGATTCTTTACTTTTGATTTGTCGGCTTTCGAAGTCTTATGTTTTCAACCACAACCGCAACAGCTTCTCTTCGTGATTCGATGACCGTTTTCCCAGGCACATGCACCAGAAACCTCCTTAATATACGAGTATCATTGAAAACGTTGTAAAATTAAACGCTGACAACAGCCCATGAAATAGTTGTTTCCACCTCCTCCTTCTATTGTCATGAAATATCTATAGCCGCCGAAACAAAAAACTAATCAACGATATTTGAAACTACAACAATCAAATTTATTTGTGTGGGTCCGTGTGTTCGATGAGTGACAGGAAATTGTTGCTGTGTGACATGTACACATTACATTTTTGCTCACATGCTTGCACACCGTCTAACATAGATTTCATATCTCCCATTAGTTTCAAAACTAAATACTAAATGTACGGTTTCCTATTTTTGTGTCAGCCATTTGTAACATGTAATGCTAGAGCTTGAAGTCACATACACGCAGTCATATCCTTTGAACGTGCATGACTAAATTCCCATATAAGTTTTATACATATTTTCTTCATCCACAAATATGTGTATGTATGTTTTTGTTTTTGTAATACGAAACTTATATATATATAAAACTTTGTCGAGTGCCGTTCGAAATTGTTTCTCCGCTCTCAGATTGCCAGAAATGACGTTTTAAATAGGGAGTTGTTTCTGCCTGGTAGCTTTAACGAAATATGGAAAAGATATATTAGGAAAAAATATCGTAACTAAATAATTTCTTCATGTTTCGAAACCGCATGATTACAAATTTATAATATATGTAAAAGTTTCCTATAACTATAGTTTAGTTCTCACTAGACTATTAAGAACAACAATAATAGTTTTTGTAGTCGTTGTTAAATGAAAATAAATATTTACACTTTTAGTTATAAAAAAAAAATAGATTAAAAATTCTTGTTTCAACGGGATGTTTCCTTCGTTCAGGTCGGAATTCCCAGTTGGCCAAATTGTCATCGACCATCCTCGCTATAGACTTTCTTACAAAACTATTAAAAACCTGATGAAACTGCCTTAAAATTCACTACCTCCCATATTTGCGAATAGATGTATATGGAAAATTAGGCGACAATTCGGGCACATTGTCTTGCGTCGTGTGACAAAATGTTGGTCACAAAATTTAGTGGCTGCCCATTATATGTCGCTCAGCCGTCCACAAGAATAAGGTTCTGACATGGCCAACTGGGTTGCATATAATAAATCCCATCTTATAAACATATAAAATTTGTAAAATGCCACCTTAACAAAATACGAGCACACGATAAAAAAAATCTGGTGCGGGTCTACTGAAACATTTTTTTTTTATTAATTTAAACAAAAAGGATTTTTCTACAGTCTTAAGTAATACCTTAATATACCGAATACCAATTGCCGGATAATTATACTTTAGTGATGTGAAGCATCACTTTTGGCGGCTACATGAAACGGCCGTTTATCAACTGTTTACGTTTTGTGGAGGCATGACATTTTTGAATCAGCTGTAGCGACGCTTGCCAGAAAAAAGAAATTAACAAAATAAGAAACAATAAATTCTTTAAGGGGAAAAAATTAAATAAATCTTAATTTGTTTACCAGAAACACTTCATCAGAGCCTTGAGTTCAGTGACTGAGTGATTGATGTCAGATAATGACATTTTGCTGTATTCTTGATGTCCTTCAGATATTAATTCAGAAGTTGGAACAAATTTTAAATTAGAAAAAAGTTAATAATTATGTTTGTTTGAATGTTAATTGCGCCAAAACAATAAATGCTAAACTTTTACCACAAGCACACGAGCACATTGTGCTTGTGTTAAACACATACTAAATACCAACATGGCAACTCAGGTCAACTAAAATAACTGGCAGCACAGCACAATTTTGTCCATACAAAACTCAAAATCAAGCCAACTCGAGTTAAAGATTTTCAGAACAAGACTATATCTTTCTCTGTCGCAGAAAAACAAAACGTCAAACCAAACAAAAGAAAGCAACAATTCTCTGGATAAGAGATTTTACCCCTCTAAGCTGGTGACCCCACCGCTATATATTTTTATATGGCCTACGTTCCTGTCTAAATGTGGAGACCGTGAGTTGACTGTTTTATACAATAAAAATCATTATTTTGAAATGTGTATCATTGTCAGCTCAATTACCAAGCAAATTCTAAACAAACCAGTCATTCTGAAATATAAATATCAACTTCTCAAGTAGGGTTTCTCTGCCAATAACCATCAAGATTAACAAAAAATTTCTCCCGAGTTTCGGCTTCGACTTATTTCTCACTTATTTATGGCAGCAAAATGGTTATACTTTCCTTCACGAAAAAAGTTGTAATTCAAAGTAGAAGAAACTCTTGGCAAGAAGAGGCTATAAATTGTTTCGTGTTCTCTTAAAAAGTTAAGCAGCGATTTCGGGGGCTTAAGTTGCCTGCCCTCCTCAAATAACTGATATTTTCGAGAAAACTGAGAGCTTTCCCTCTACAAAATTTAAAAAAGGCCAACTCTGTTTTAGACAAAAGCAAAGAAGGAGCTGTTTTACCATCTCGAACGTTAACGTTCTGGTCGTTTTTCGCACTTAAGCTTAAAAATGAAACGCGAGGCACTCGTAAACTACAACAGGCTCTAATATAATGTGGAATATATCTTGTTTTTTTTTATTTTAATACTTTCTCCAGGTGTAAATTTGATCCATTTTTCCCTATTTTTATACGCTGCCGGGGCAAATTCAAGCTTTTAAAATAGTCTGTTGTTTCGCAAACACATGTTGAGTCGTCTGCAGACCTCAGACATACGAGGTAACGTCCTTTTTTACGTTACCTCGCAAGAAGGTTTCAAAGTTTCAGCTAAAGGTCAGAAGTGTTTTGCGTAGTCGGTGCTTTACTGCTATCGAAAAATGTGGATCAAAGAATTTGCATAAAATTTTGTGTAAAAAATGGGATTTGGTGCCCAAAAAACTTCGAACTTTTCAAGGCAAGTCGAAAAGATGTGAATGACAACGTTCGCCCTGGACCCCATAGCACATCCACAACCCATGAAAATGTTCAAAAGTGATCAAAATTGGGTTATGTAGAGTCGCCGAATCACTATTGGAGAAGTTGTTGAGGATGTCGGCATATCGGTTGGCTCAAGCCACGCAATTCTTTTGCTGTGTGTGGCCAGAAAATTCGTTCCAAAATTGCTGAATTTTGATTATTTACCCAGCCCGCAGCAGAAATCGTGCCTCAGCCACCAGTGACTTTGTCCTGCCTTCAAGTTTAAAGATACCCGTAAAGAGGCGGCGTTTTGCAACTATTGAGGAGACAATAATCGGCAAAATAGCTCAAGGGGATAATGAAAAATATTGCAAAAAATGCGGTATTATATCTGAGGCGAAGTATTATTTAACAATTTTCTAATACTTGCAGCTCCGATATCCTTAATTTGGAAAAGAGAAACCCTTCCAAATATTTGGTAATCAAATTCATTTGCATGTATGTGTGTATGTTTGTAGTCGTGTGTGTGTTCACAATATTAAATGACACACACATGCCCGCAGTTAGCAAAACACTGACTGACATCAGCAACATCTTTTAACGAGAATTTGAACCCATTCGTCGAATTCAGTTTGTTGTTGCTTTGCGTTACAAAAACAATGAAAATTTAAGTTTGTGCTAAAAAAATTGAAATTAAAAATTTCCGCTTCAAGTTTTTGTTTTTTTTTTTTTTGTTTTGTTTACAAATACTCGTAAAGGACTAATTTTCAAACTAAAAATGTTTGTACATAAAAATTTCAAATGAAACCCATTATGGAATGAGGTGGTTCTCTCCAAACTTTTGAAGGCACTTACAGACAATACGAGTATCAGGCCTTTGAGCTGAGTGGAAATGAAAAATCTTAATTATGAAATTGTATAAAGTTCGAAATAGAAAAGTACCGTTAAATTCCGCTGCCGCTGCTGCTGCCGCTTCTGCTGGGAAAAAGTGCGATACGAGCGATGATGCCAACGACTATTTAGAGGATTTTGTAAAGTGCATCATTGCACCGGATGACAAGTGAGTTTAAAAGTTTAACAGCTGCAAACTTTTTAATGTTCATGGCCGGCCATAATTAGCTACTGGAGGTGGAGCTGTTTATAGTGGGGACTTAAAACAGCTCTGAGATTAAGTTGCAGCTCATGTGTATGTCGAAAAGAAAACGAAGGAGGAAGTAGAGGGTGTTTAGTTTTCGAAAAATCTAAATCCCAAACGATTTGGTGGCTATAGAACTATTATACTTACATACATATCATTTACAAAGCCTTTTTTATTTTTTATAATTTTTTCTTAATAAAGTATAAAAAAAGATTAGAAAAGTTAATTGATATTAAGAAATCCAACTTGACATTGAGATCATTCTATTACGAAGAGGTTTCTCAAAGCTGTAAAAAACTCTTGATACGGACATCTCTCTGGTTTTTCAATTCGTGCGGAGAAATTCTTCCTTTCTCTAGTAATTGATTTGAGTAAGAGAAATCAATTAATTGGTCGGCACAAAAGTTCTGGGTTGGTTTCCAGTCAGGGACGGAAATTATTTGAATAATTGTGCACTCAAAAAGCAAAGAACAAGCAGCCAAAAATCTGCTCATTTTGAATGTTGTGCTCAAAGGGCTTCAAATCACTTTTTATTTTTATTTGTCCACTAGTTCATCTGTTGTAGTTCTTATGCCCATGCAAGGCAACGAGTTGCCAGTTTTACTTTGCATTACCAATGAAAAAATATGATGACAAAAAAGGTTTTCACATTCAAGAAAGTTTTCTTATTTAGTTTTCAGCAAAAATATATACAAAATATTCCGCAGGATATTTAATTTTTATTTTGTGAAAAATTAAATTTTTGTAATATTTTTATCAATTAAAACATAAATAAAAAATAAAAATGATGATAAAAATGTTTAGCGCCTTTTTCTTCTTTTTACTAAATGCAGAAAAAATATTATACAATAATAAAAATCAATAAACCTTTTGTTTTATTTAATTATTTTTTTCATCTAATATTTTTGCTGATTCAATCAACGTTTTCTTTTTCTTATGTTTTGATTTTTATTTAGATAAAAAAACAGTCCTGTAAAATATTTTTTTTTTTTCGATTAAAAAGCCGGTCATTTTCATATAACAACTGTTTTATTTAAAATTTTGGTTTGACTTTATTAATTTGTCTACATGTCAGTATTCAAACCATTGTATATTAATTGATTCAGCGAATTCCGTTGTCGAAAATGAAAAAGAACAAATTTCCGTGTGTCATAATCATATACCACTTGCACTCATGAAATAGGTCTAAGATAATTAACATAAATACTACCGTTAAGCAATAACAAAATATCATACTAGTGCTGAATTAGAAATTATAGCTTTTATTGTCAATAAAATATCGTTTTATTGGCCAAAGAGTCAAAATGAAATTCAATAATAAAATCACTGCCAACAAACAGAAGTAATTTTATATCTGTTACAAACTTTATTGAAATTATTTTTATTTCTTTCCTTCTTTTGCTCAAAATCAATGTCATTGATATCGAATGGCAGGTAGAAATAAGAAATTATTTTTTTAGTGTCAACATATTAAAAGAAATACGACTTTTGTCACGTAAACAATTTATTTGTAACATAATAACAGCAATCAAAATCCAAGGAAAAATATTTTTACACTACATACCCATCCAATTTACTTCACTCTTCGTAGTGCTGAAGGAAACTTCTTAAATAGAAGTTCAACTAAACGATCAAATAGATTTGCGTCGTGAGCACATTTGCCATGCAAGTTGACCAGTTGTATTTGACGTCCAGAAGTTGGCAGCCCTGGAGCATAATGTTGACAATAAAACAAAAAAATAGTCTGGCATTATCGTTAAAGTGTCCATGATAATAAGAGTAGCAAAAGATTGTTGGCTGGCGTAGTGGAATCTATTTTATTTTCACAGCCACGATTCTTTTACTCTCGCCTCTAGATACTCATTCTCTCGACAATGCTATCAGCACTCTTTCATGAGAAAAGAGAAATAATATGTATATAATTGCTCATATTTAAAAAATAACGTTATAGTCGTCACAGCGAGTCGGCATCAGAAAATTCTCGCTAGACTCATTGCAGATCGAAAACAATAGTGGCAACAATTTATTGTGACTACGAACGCGACATGAAGAGTCGTGGCATAATGCAGAATATAAAAATTAAAAAAATACAGCGTAAACGATCAAGTAAGAGGGCATTTTGGGTCGTCCATGTTCTAATGGGTTGTTGGAGTTTGACAGCGATTCTTTTGGCAGTAGCGGACTTAGTCTTGAGATTTCTGTGGTATAAAGTCAGTCTCCACAAAAGTTGATTCTTTTCCTCAAAATAAGATTTATTTAATTTTCATCATCGTCAACTCATGAACGTTCGATATCCTGAAACAGGCACTTACTTTCACTTTAATCATAATCTTTAATGTGCGTTCATGCGCCAGAAAAACAAGTGTAACGTTCCAGATTCACTAAAACTATTCAAAAAAAAATTAGTTTTTCAAAAGTAAAATACATTAAAATATCAACTTGTTGCCATTCAATGTCTTCGAAAAAAATAAAACTAATTATTTTGTAATTAAATTAGAAAACTTGTCAGCAAGTTTTGCTCTAAAGACGCCAGGACTTAACCAACATATCAGTTTTCATTTTAACTTTGCTTTTAAATGCTTTCACATGGGATCTAGAGATGCCAATGACGAGTTCGGAAATCTCTTTTTGGTGGAAGTAAGTAAATTTCTAACACCTGGCCCTTAAATCGCAGGATACGAAATAGTGGTTTATTTGCGTTAATTGATATGTCCTCGAAGTGTTGTTATCTTGCAACGGATGAGGAAGAGGGATTTTGTAGACAAGTCTGGTTAATATATGGTTTTCATTTGGGACTTCAGGCCATCAACTCAAGAGCCTCGACTTCTGCCACTGCCCAGGGTATTACCGGGACGAGGGATTGGATAACCCAGGAAATCTTAACAGGGATTTCTGCTTTCTGTCACATATCACAAGAAATTTCTACCAGTAGGCGCATACAGGTTGAAATAGGGGTGGTTATGAGCCGTTGACAACTTAAGCAAGTAGAATTGCTCAGCCAGCGAAGTCGGACATAATGGCAGGTGCTGTTAGAAATCAATTTCCTAATCTCTATGTCTATAGCCTCGATGTCCATATATGTAATGGCAATACATAAATTACAAAGAGCTTTGTCAAATGGACACAAGAGAGCTTAAGGAAATGTCTCGGCCAGGTTTTTGCCGTAGCGAGAGCTTATTGTATAACTACATAATTTTGTCGTGTACAAATAAATATATTTTACTGATGGTCTTAGCACATCGTCAACATATTTTCACCCATCTTTTTTGAAGCTAGAAACCTTAAAAGTTAAAAGGAAAATGTCGTAAGTGAATGAGAATTACTAAATAACGAACATGTTCATATTTATGCTGAAAAGTTATGCCAACACGCTTCCTTTCGTGATCAAATCCTTGTTTACATCAAGGTGTGCCAGTGTAATTAAAGGATATTAAAAGGTGGAGCCATTCCACACTACCCGCCCCCCAAAAATCTTCTTGCAAATCCGCCGCTCGTTGAAGCTTGTCTTAATCTTATATCGCTTACAATTTTTTTATATCATTATCTTATACCTGACGAAGGCCATGACATATGATTTATTGATTTTTTACGTTTTGAAAGAAAACGTGTCTGGGATTTCGATTTCTAATATCCCGAAGATTCGATATGCAGTCCAGTTGGCATCTCTGACAGCAACGAAGTTCTGTACGCCACCAAATATTATTCATTTTGTAAATGTAGTCTTTGTTTTATCGCACATACAGCCTGGAAGTCATAAAACTGCCATCTTAAGACATGAGAATCATAAAACTAAAAATAAATATCTTACAACAAACTCTGTGGCAAGTTTTAAATGGATGCAACAGGCATCCTTTTCCTTAAACAATTTGTTTGTTAATTGAAAGTTGTATTTCAGTGTTACAGGATCGCGTTTGTAGACTATTGTGACACAACAAAAGCAAAGTCAGTTACTGAAACTTAATTAAAATGAAATGGGGTCATTTCTTCTTAAATTTCAACATCTTGAGTTGAGTGCACTTGAGTGCAATTATATTATTTCTATAAAAGAAAAGAAATGTTAATGACAATGACTTGGATAATTGGCGTTGCAAAGTGATCTGGCAACCTTTCAGCTTTAAATCAATATCAATCAGTGAAGATTGTTGTCAGTTCTTGCACTGAAAAAGTGCCGTCACTGACAATCAAATATGGCCATCAAAGTACAAATTGTCAGTTACAAAGATTGTGTTAAAATTGTCAGGACGATGCACCTAAAACAAAATCATTTCCCGCAACTGTCAGCTTATTGTTAGAACAAAGTTGCCAGATATGTTCATTACCATTGGCAGAAAACTTACAGGATTCAATTGTCAGCCATAAAAATATTTCTCTAAAAATGGTGGCATTGCAAATGTCGGATGTGTGACAACCAAAACAAAAACTGACAGTTCACACTGCTGTTAAGAATATTTGGGCATATTGTTTATTGACAGGTTTTCATTATAAAACATTCAGCTGTCAAGTGACATTAAAATGTCAAGTGATGTGAACGAGTCTTTTTAGGGAATCAGCGAAACAACTTGTTTGCAATTTTCAGCGATTGGTTGGTCTGATTCGCAGCAATATGGTCGCAAAAAGGGGCAGCTGATTTGATATCGGTAGTGGGTTAGTCAACATTTTAAATGTACGTGCACAGAATATCTTTTTATGACTCGAAATCAGAACTTCATCGGTTTGTCTGCCAATTGTGTTCTCAGCGTTTTGCAAGATGTGCCACTGTGCCGTGTTAACAGTAATAAACACACACACACACAAACACACACACACATATATAAACTTATCAATCAATATGCCAACCAAATATTTGAGAAAATAGCCCGCAAATAAAACCAATAAAATAAATTTAATTCCATACATGAATGTTTACGATGCATGAATGGAATTTTTTATAGATTTCAGAACAGTTCTAAGCAAAAGGTGGCAACGAGTTGTCAACGAATCGAACGAAAAGGCCACAACATTGATTTTCGTTTCCTTAATACGAAAAGGAAGGAATAAGAAAATACGTAACAAAAGTAATTACATGCGTTTTTCTTTGTTTCTCTTGCAGTTTCAATTTGCCGCGTATCAGTGCCGCTTTGGAGCGTCTGATGGGTACGAATGTTGTGCGTTTAACCGATCGCAATTACATGAAAGAGTTGCGCGAACGCATCGAAGATGATTTTCGGGCAAATTTACAGAAACGTATCAGAGCCAGAGAGGTAAGTTGATATCGTTGGCATTGTCTTATGGGCCCGGTGGTTTTAAAAACTTCTCTTAAATTCCGCTGTGGCAAGACTTATCGTGGGATAAGTAGTTTAAGTACCATTTTCATATACTTGCATTTATTTTTTAAAATCTTGCATTAATTAAACAAAACCACAACACACACACACACACACACATAAGACGGAATTAACATTTTAAAGTGAAGTGGATTCATGTTAAATACTGAAAATATTTCTATTAACTAAAAGTAATTTAAAAAAAACGCACTCTTTAGTGAAGTGCTTGTACACTGTCGTACTCGTGAAGCAGGTCTGGGTTGTTGTGGGGGATTTTTGGCAACTCCAATTTTAAGGGAACAAATTGGTACTTCTGTATCTCAGGAACTGACTAGTACTTAAGAAAAGGGAATTTTTTTAAATTTAGGTTACAAAATAGGTAAAATTGGTTTTTCCCTCCTTTTCTTTGTCATCAAGTCATAATTTGTGAACTTTTCAAAGAATTGGAAACATGTACAACTCGAATGGCCAAATTCATTCCTCTTTTTGGTATATGGCGTCTGCCGCTCCCGCTAGTAATTAATAGTAACTGTAAGTTTGAAATGCCTTTTTGTCATTTTACTATAGTTTTTCTCAGTGTATATGTTGACCACAATTATACTTAAGTATGTCTATACATACTACATACATATGGACATACATACATATGTATGTACTTAAAGTCCGCGAAAGACTTTTTAATACTTTTTCTTCTCATACAGGCCGGACAGTCTACACACACCTGTTTGTGGTTATAATTCTTTCGATTATTTTAAAAGTCATCGAAACTAAAATGAATCTTTCACAGTATTTTTCGGCAATATTTGGCATGAGAAACACCAACTGAAGTGGCTCAAAAATCAATGACGGGTTGTGGGCCTGTGAGACGATAATTTATCTTGAAACACAGTTCACAGTTTTCTGTCTTAATGAAAATCCACATAAAATATAATTTAGTGACAGTGTTGCCTAATAAAATCTTCAGACAAAATTTATTTGATATACAAATTTCAATATACGACAAAAGAGACATGACATAAATGCCGGTATTATATTGTGCTTAAGCTGCTTACAACGTCGGGGGGCGGAGGCCGGAGAGAGCCAGTTTGTGCGCTGAATATCTGACCTCAGTTTACGCAAAATAAATCAATACCTCTGCTTAATTGCAGGTGTTGATGTCGCAAATCTTATTGTTGGCGTTCTGAGGTGACAAAGTATTTTTCGGTTCCAAGAGTGGGTGAGCGTTTTAGTTGCTGCTGCTTCAAGCGTTTGTTGCGATACCATTAACAACTGAAAAGATACTTTGAAAGTTCGTTTAGTTTCGTGGTATCGAAGTTTTGCAGTTATTAATTTGTGGCAGCCTGAAAAATTACTTTTGATGGACACGGAATCTTTCGTGGAAAGGTTTGGGACTCTTTTTACAAATATGTATGTGTGTCCTCCAAGCGAAGAGGATATTTTAATGACAATTGTTTAAACTTTTGCTTTCATGTGAATATTTGCCTAACAAAAAACAAAACGCCTTAAGTCGAATTACACCTTTTCTATACGCAAATCGAAAATATTTTTAATAATATTTTCAAGAATATTTTTAAAAATACATCATATTTAGGTTTTGTCCCTTCATGTTCAATAATTAGAGTGGCTTCTTTTTGTAGCGTCAATAAAAACCCCCCGCCACAATGCCTTTTTACCCACAATAACAACAACAAACTCCTCACTTAACTTAGTTATTGAACCAACAAACAAATAAACAAACTTGTGGTTGGTTACACTGGCGGGGGAATTTCTTAAGAAAATATTGCTCTTAACAACAAATATCGCTTTTTGGTATTTTTATGCTAATTTACAGGTGTTTATGCCTGATTATACATTAGGGCGGTACTAGGATGAGTGGACAGTTAATAGATGGTAAAATCGGTTTTTCAATTCTTTTGATTATTTGACTTGGCGTATACCAAGCCCGGTCGATTGGGGAGTCTTCTTACGCAAGGAATTTTCCCCACACGTTATACAGGTTTTGCACGGTGTGTTTTTTTTTTTTTGCGTGGCTTTAAATGAAACCTTCGCAGAAAGAAAAACGTTTGATAAGTCTTGTTGCAACTAATGGCTGTCACTTTTTAACGAGATGCAGGGTTAACTTGCTAAGGGACTCTCGTTTTGGCTAACAAGGCACTTTAAAGAAGTCGGAGCAGGTTAAAATTTAACAAATTTGTTACAGTGTACGACAAAATTTAGTAAAACATATAGCGGGACTGTCGACAAAAAAAATAAAATTAACGCTTTTTTTATTTTTGTTCGCAGCTCAAAGAAGTTGAACGTGAAAGGGTGTTAATTATTGAGGGCAAGACAAATGTCATACCAGCCGAACTGGCAGATGATCCCATCTTCATGGTGGACAAAAAAGCCGACGCGGAAATAACAAAATCACGAGCGAAGGTAATATAATAATAGACCTATAAAATATGTAAATTGATCGAATGGATGGAAGTGTTTCGAAACTGATAAAATAGAGATTTCGATTCAAAATTGTCAAGAAACTGATTTGGATACTATTTATGGACTTTCATTTGCCAGTTGTTGATGAGCATCCACAAGTCGGGATAGGCCCTCAGTAAAGTTTTTTTTTTTTCAAATAAACTACTCCGTTTAAACATCACTCGATAAATATTGTGGGGACTCTGCACCATCCATACCCCTGGGAAAGAAGTGGTTTACTTGCTCACAATCGACCACAAACCGTATGACATCTGCAGTTTTTGTGGCAGAATTTCATGAGCTGGGCTACGAATTGCTCGCTCATCTGCTCTATTCTCCGGATTTGGCAGCGAGTGGCTATTTCTGGTTCCCAAATTTTGTGAAAGGAGATTTGAGTTTGCAAACAACTGCCTATTTTGATGACGTCGACAACTCCTATTTGTCGAAAGCGAGGAGCGTTGGACCAAGTGCATAGAACCGAAAGACTATGTTGAAAAGAGAAATAAACATAAAGTATAAGTGGACAAATAAGTTCACTTAAGTTTTAGAAAACCCGACACTGAATCGAACAGACGGCCGGCCATTCTGCCATCGTAAAATTCCCCTAAGCCCCCCGTAAACACCCGAAAGCCAATTTATTTCTCATTGGAGTTTTCAATATAATGTTTTTTTTTGGGGGGTTTCTTTTTAGCTTAAAACAAGTCGAGAAAAAAATGCCGATCGTCTGAAATTACAGGGCGTGAAGTGGGAGCGTGAACGTTTGCAGCACGAGGCGGAGGAAACCGAACGCCTAAATGCGTTGCGCCAAAGATATAAAGAAGAAAACGACCTGCAGGAAACATACAGAAACGGCGATGCCGACAGGGGAATGGAATTGCTGAGGTTTGTTTGAATTTCTCTTGATTTTCGTTTCTGCCGAAGCAAAAGTATTAAATATCCCTAAAAAACATTTACATAATTTCTTAGGCCTGGGCAAATATTTATTTACGTACTTATTTCTTTATTGTTTTCGTGAACCTCTTCAGCAGTCATATTTTTCTTGAATACAATTAAATTATTTCTTTAAAAACTTCCTTCCGTTGGACTGTATGTAGATATAGAATTCGAATAAGCCCATTTGCATGCAAAGGAAAGAAACGATTGTTTGTCTTTTGTTTGAGACCGAACCGTTTTGCATATGAAAAGCAGCGGGCAATAAATCATGGCTTCATTTAATTTTTTTAGGCTTTTTGTACTTCATTACACACATACATGCGAGTATGTGTGGATGTTTGTGCACGCACACACATATACTTATATATTAAGGAAATGATTCATTAAAAAATAAAACAACAATAATTTTCCGTTACACGATGGAAACGCAAATTCTTGTTCAAGCTGTTGGAATATGCCAACTACAATAAAACAGGCCACAAAACCAAAATTGATGTTTATTTTAAATAAAGTCGGTTTTGAGAGGCCAGACATTTGTGGGAGAAGGAAAAAACGATATATTAACTTTCGTACCTCGAAAGTTGCGTAGGGTTTCTGAAAATTTTCTACACGTCCGTGTTGCGAGTAGTCAAACTGCTTTTAGATTCGAATAGATGCTGCTTTTAGTGAGTGTCGTGGTGGATGAGTTGGTAGAGGATGCCATCAACAGTCCAGAGGTCGTAGGTTCGCTTTCTACCAACAAAAACTCTGGTGCAAAATAATAGCCAAAATTCGTTCAACTGAAAGCGTTCAACGAAAAAACCCTCAATAACCCAACAATCAAATCTGTATAAGTACAACTGATGTTTGACTGTGCATTGTCGTAGGTATGTACGAGTATACTGGCCCCTGAACAGTCCGAACAGCATCACTTAAATTCCGACATATAGAATAAAAGCAAAAATACGAAACATTATTCCTTCTCTCCTCTTCCCCATAATCCAGTTCTATGTACAATGCAGTGGCCCAGAAACAAACAAAAAAGCCAAAGTTCACTAAACTTATCGTTTATTGCACGATGTCGAACTTTAAAGTTCGCTTGTACTCTAAAGGGAAAAACTGATTTGTAGACTATTTCTGGATTTTATTTTGCCAAGTTCATCTGCCATCATCTAAATTCTATCAGCTGTCTGTTGTCCAAAATACTGGCGAACGTTAACGTTCGATGTGGTGGCAGAAATATGAGATATCAATGAATATTTCGTATCCGTTTAAACAACCTTTAGATGAGATGATGTACAACATCTTACGAGTATCTGCCGCAGCCTCGCTGGGGGGAAGTATTTGGAATATCCAATTTATAGTTTTGCACAAATGGAAATCAGAAAAAATTTATAAATTCTTCGTCACTTTACATTTATCAAAAACTAGTTTTAATTATTGTATAAACACATATTTTCTTTAGAATTGACAATGAAGATTGGCGTCCTTGTGAACAGCAACTAAGAGAGTTCCTAGAACAAGAGCGTACCAAGATGAAGGAACGTTCCTTACGCGTTCCTACCCCATTCACCACAGATCCCAAGGATATTAACAATATATTGAAAGCCAGGTAAATAACAATGGACCAATCGCTACTCCATCTAAATTTTGTTTTTTAGAAAAGCGTTCCGTGAAGTCGAGAGGCGTATACGCAAAGCTATTGAGGACAAGCATGAGGAGAACTTAAAACACACACATTTACCTCGTCAACAATCTAGTCAACTGCAAAGTGCCAGTCAGGCTCAAATGCTGCAACAGGTAAAATGATGCAACTAAATGCTCTCTTTTTGCTTAAGTGTTGTGGGCACTTCAGATCCTACGCGCCACAATTTGCGAAATAGAAATCCTTGTCTACAAGGTGCAAATACTAGAGGTGTTGAATTTCGCTGTAATAGCCAACACGTGGATCAATGCGTGCACATCTTATGATTCCCATATTAATAGCCCAAGCACAATTGTCGCCCAATTCCCTCCCTGTCTGTGAAATAGCACGATACAATTAGTACCCCAACTGATGCATCAACTTCCTCTCTCCACTACGGCAACTCCCAGAGGCATCGTAGAGTGTAGAAACAGCGAAATTTGGCGATACCCCGTTTAATGGTGCATAAACAGAAATACGCAAAAACTGAACAGTAAAATGGGACCTGGAGATACGAGTAACAGTTAACGCTGCACACCAGCATTGACTGCAGCATATTCAGACCTTAAATTTACAGAAAACATAAATCCTTGATTCGTATTAAAACGAGATTGTTCATATTGTTTTAACTATTTTAAAGTTAAAAATGACATGATGATCTCTTCGTTTTTATCTTTATTTAATTGCAACATGAGAATTTTCTTATATGTTGAGCTTCCATTTAATTATCTTTCTATTTCTAGGCCACTTTAAAGGACTCGCAATCCGATCTCTTTAATGCCACTGATTTGGAAACCTCTTTCGGCCAAAACAATAGCTCAGCTGATGATGACTCGAAAATCTCAAGCAGTGAGTCCTTAAACGTGGGCAGTTCCATCAGCGTGGCTAAACGGCGTTATGCCGAAACATTGCAGCAGGAATACGAGAAGGATGTGGAGGAGGGCCGAGTCATATCGAAGGAACAATACGAACAGTTGCGCTATGAAGACGAAAAAATAATGCAGCTACGAAATGCTAAGGTCAGTACACGTTACCTTCAAACACTTACCACAATCTCATTGTGACTATTTTTATTAAATTACAGGATATACGTGAACTCTATCAACTGGCTGAAGAAATTATTATTGGCGAGCGCGCAGAAAGTTATGCGGATGAAGAGGAAGCTGTAAATGAAGAAGAACAGGGTGTGGAACCAGAAGTCAAAGAATAAGATTAATAATAATATGAAATTGTTGTATTGATGCTGTTTTAATGAATTAAAAATTGTGGGCCGAAAAACATAAAAAAATAAAGTTTTCGACTCAAATCAGCACGTTTACAAGCTTGTCTTTTACTAATTTCACTTCAATAAGCGAGATATCCTTAAAATTAGATACATTTTGTAACGGTGTTATGGAGTTTTGTATCCTCGCCCATATAATTCTGTATCGCTGCCTCTAGAAGTATCGAAAAAATTCGGCTTCACTTCACTGCATCGTACTGCATTCTTGAAGTTTGTTTGCTGCGACTTGCTCGTGCATGCTTCTCGGAATGTTATTTCAGCTTTTAATTTATAACGGTTCATTTTTATCATGTTATCACTTTTATTAGTTACGCCCTTTTGCATTTTAGCTAACGATATGAAGTGTATTTTGTCGAGTTCGGCTATCACCCAAATTAATGTTTTGCGATAAGTCAGTCATTAGTTTTGTGTTGTTGAAAATGTTGGCGAATGTCAATGTTCGAAATCGGGGGACAGCCGCTACATTCTCAGGGTCTAAAAATCGACGTCTGCAATAAACTTGACCTTCGCAACCTTGAAACAAAGAATTGAATTGCAAGTGTTCCCCCTTGGAGCTCAAATCTGTAAAAGTTTCAGAACTTTGAGTTTTTTGCTCAATTTAGCAACAATTTCCTGAAATATTCATATATTTTGCGGAACAAAATTTAACTTTCCGCCATATCTCAAGAGTTGTTATAGCCTCGCCTTTACAGTCTACGTTGAGATAGATAACTGGTATATACGGGATCTACTCGTAAAACAATAAAGACATTATGTTTTCATCCACAACGTGACCATGATGGAGACGTTTTGAAAAAGGGGGGATTAAAAGTAAAAAATTATGTTGCAGCAATTCTTGAACTCAAGTAGGGCTAAACGTCCGGCTTGAAGGCTATATTTTCCAACACATTTTTAGATTATTTTTAAAATATTTTAAGATACATATATGAAGATGAGGGCAAGCATGATGAAAGATAAATAATAAACAGGCTTATTTTTTCGTGCTTAATTACGTTTTCGCAAAAATATTATCACAAACTTTATTGCGTTCTATTGACAGTTTATTGTAGTTTAAATAAAGTTTGTGTTAAATGTAGGAAAGAACTTCATTAATAACTAAAAAAAAAATACACAGAACCGATAATGAAACTTAATTGACAAATTTATTTGCGAAGAACGATTGCGTTTCAAATGTCGTTAATTTATTATATCAATTTCATTAATATTTGCCAGCTACTCACTGTCAGTGAACGTCTAAATCAGGTATCTATTATACCCACACGAAGTGTGTTCAAAAATTAAGATCCAGTAGAGTCCGTATTTGGTACAAAAAAAAACCCAAAACAAATTCCAGTAGTTTTTCTTTTCAACTCAATTTCAATTATATTTGTTTGCTTTAAAGTAAGCGATTTCCGAGCTGCCAGCTGTTCTTATTCCCGAAACATTTACAGCATTTTCAGTACATGAAAAAATGAGATTTTCGATTTTGCAAATACATGTGTTTTTCAGCACATGGCAACTTTTTCTTTCACAAACAAAATTTGATGAAAGTTCCTACATTGATTTTTCAATAATAACAACAACAACGATGGCGATTTCTTACTAAGATTTTAAGAATTTCAATGTACTTGCATATATTTGCAGCATCAAAAGTATGTTGCATCTGCTTTGCAATTTATATTAATTACTCATAAGCCAGACAAGACAACAAACTAAAAACATAACCTTAATTTATAAACACACCTCGTAGTTGTAAGCAGCAAGTGACAAGGTGTTACGAGTCATAACGTTTACGACACATTAGCGTTCAATAATATTTCTTAACACTTTTATTACTAACATATAATCTAATCAAAAATTATGAGTTAATTTGTATTAATAAATTCACAGATTGCAGTTATAAACAGATACTAAATTCAGATGGTCACACTCAACAAAAAGAATCAATAGAAATACGCTTAAATTTAACTGAAACTATTGTTATTGTTAAGCAAATAATTAGATATTAATATAATTGGCATATCTTTTGTCGTTCTACTTATCGTCAGCTCCAATGCAAAATAACGTAACTTCAGTTTTCATAAGTTTACAGGAGAAGCGAAAAACCTACATAAAATCGAATTTCGACTTTTGTATTATTATCTTGACTTTAATAATTGTAAAGCAAAACGATTTCACAAACTTTTAAAAAGACAACAAGAAAAGGAAAATAAATTTTAAGAATAAAAAGAAGACAATCCGCCCTTAATTAACTAGTGGCTCAATTCGATCATAGCAGAAATGACAGTCGGCTGGAAGTAAATATTTTACATCGTGCAAATTTACCGCTCGATAAAAAGTTGCACTAAAACTAAGATGACAGTAAATTCAGCATAAACAAACAAAAACTAATTGCTTATTTTAAATAACAAACAAACAAAAAATAGGGAGAGGAAAACAATTGGCCTGTAGTTTTTTTTATTAGCATCAGTCGATGATACTTTATTTTGTTTACGAAAATCACGCTCTGGCTGATACGTCGTTTTGAATTTTCCTTTACAGTAGACGTTTAATATAATGAATCGTCGTAGTCCATTACAATTAATATTGGTATTTTTCGATGACATCTACGTTGTTTTGAATTTAAGTTAACGCTATGTTTTTCTCTCAGTGTATGCCATTGAATATTCGTTCTGCATATTGTACATACATACATATGCATGGATGTACATGTATTTATATTATTAAGTATTTTTTTAAATTTCTAGGGGGCTTCTTTCAATTTAAATTTGTGCAACACTGTTGCGCATTAATAATCAAACGCAGGTTCGTCTGTATGTTGCCCGGCAAACGTCATTACATTACATTGTAATGTGTTCATTAATGTGTACATACATAAATACATACATACATTGATACATGTATGTACTTAGACTTGGGTTGGAGACAAGAAATGATTTCTTACTGTTGTCCTTGTAAACAGAACGGAAATGTCGTTGTCCAATGCCAATTCCTGCTCAGGCATGAATGTATAAAAATATACATATTTGAGCACGATGCGATGGCTTTAAATAGAAAACGTTCTATTATTCAGATGTGCATGTATGAATCGTCATTATCTATTTAACGGATGGATCTACATAAACATAAATAAAATTATGAATTCTTTGCAACCGCCCAAAGTGGTGCTTGAGCTTTGAATTTGATTTCACCGCCGGTATTAAGACCCAATAAACCAAATACGTATGTATGTATATTTAATTCCCAGAACTGGCTGTCCTTGCGAATAATTGATTTATAGATCCTTGATTCATGCGACCCCTTAAATAGCGACACAAAAGTATAAGACGAACATTTTACTTTAAATAACCTATTTATTGACTTTTTAATGACGTTTCACAAGCCTTGGAGCTCCAGTTCGGGGCTGTTGTTTCTTTTTTTTTTTTTATTGTGACAATAACAAGCCCTCACACAACGCAGTGTTGGTCTTGTTAACCTCAAAGGAAAGGTCAACAAAACAGAAAACGCACAACAAACAAGAAGAAATAAAACAGAATAAACGTATGAACGGACATCTGTACATATTTATGAATGTATGTATGTCTGTATGCCCGCCTACATACACACAAATTCATGTATGTAGTACGTGTTCCTGATGGACACACAAAAAACAACAAATTTGTTAAAGTTCAATGAATCAAGAGAATTTAGATCTACTTTCGTGCTTCTCATAAGCGTTCCACGTCTTATAGTTATAAATCCTGATGGAGCACGTGGCCAACAATTCTCGGTTCTGATATTGTTTTGACAACGAGGGATTGTTAAGTTTACCATAACCTGGACGAATGCTAATGAAGTTTTGCAACTGGCGCGGATGGTTGTTGTGGGCGGCCTGACTAGTGTGTTGTTTATTATTCGGTCAGTGATGCCAAAGCATGACAGGTCAGACGATTGAGAAGCACATCGAACCTGACTGGGTTTCGTAGCATTTGGCGGAGAACCGAAGTTTTGGGGGTTGTTACTAGTTGTCGCATATGAGATGACACCAACCCACATAAAATCCACCAGGTAATGATGCATCCACAAATATTTACCTTTTGATGAGTATTTTGGAAAACGACTTTGGCGACGCCATCAGCGACAAAGACTAATAATATACGATTTCTTTTGGGCCCAACTGAACGATATGAATGTAGACGAGACGTGCTTCTAGCAGGCTGTTGCCTGGCGACTCTCAGCCACATCAAAATAATCTGAATCTATTCGTACAGTCCGGTTTTTAGACTCGGTTTTCGAACTTTTTTAAAATTCTACGTAAATCGCAGTTTTAAATTGTTGTACAGTTTTCCAAACACACACACGCACCTACATACGTTCTGTTCTACAAAAGGATAATTCCATTTATATCTGGGTTTGACCATAAAACATTTTAACAGGCTGCTATAAAACCAACCTTAAATACGCCAACCATATTGCGTATGACTTATTGTTGTTGTTGTTGTTGTTGTTGTTGTTGTTATTGCATTTTAAAACTTTATTGCCCGTTGTTGTTGGGCTTTTATTTTATAATAGCAATGTTGAAACAACGACAGCAAGAAATTCTAAGAAAATGCTATTTTAACGCCCACCAACACTAAGCGTTAACATTTAATAAGAACCACAACAATGGCAACAAAGACACCAACAACCAGAAGACGCTCAACCGAGTCCAAGTACACCGACTACGCTGTTTGCGATAGTTTAGTAGGAAGAATTTAGTTTCATGAAAACGCACATTCAACGCGTTGCAGGAATAAAAATGAAAAAAGCTTTAAACAATTAAAATATTAAAAGCAGGTTGTTTTAACCGTTAAAGAATTTGCCAGTGCTGATATGAAGCCGCTGGCGTACCAGGATCCAGCAACTTACATATATATATATGTATAAATATCTCCAGTTAAATATTACGTGGCAAAAGTAGATTTCTTAACTGCTGGTGAGCTGCAGCGGTCGCATAAACGACACTTTAGAAGCGATACTCATTGAAAACCGATTCCACTCAAAACCATCTTTAATTTTTGACATTTATGCTAAGAACACAATCACGACGAGCGACGCATTTCGCCCATCGCGACGAACTCACCGCTAAGTATTCGCTGTATAAATTAGTCGGGTGACGCACAATAATGACGAATAAACAATTTCTGTTTACAATTGGAAAATAGTTTAAATTTTATGCAAAGACGAAAATTAAAAAAAATTAATGAAAATATATTAAATTTTCTTGAAATTTATGAAACTAATGAAGATCATTATGAAAAAAAATTAAGAAAACTTGGCTGAGGCGATCATTTTAAAAATAATTGAATCATAATAAAAGGTAAAACTATATTAAAAAAATTAGTTAAAAATTAACAAAAATCACAGCCGAAACATAGATTTTTGAACAAATTATATAAAAATAATATAATAATAGACAATATAATTCCATAAGAGAGACTTGTTTCTATATAAGAAACCTGGTCTCTGGACGCTGTTTTGTTCGTCGTTCGCCGGCGAAAAAATTAGAAATAAACTTTCGCCAAGAATGGCGTTGGTCGCCACGAATGTGTTTTATTTTTGACGACGAATATTCGCCACCCAAAATTCGTCCTTATTAGGCTGTTAAAAAAAAAACAATTAATGTTTGATTGTGAACATGGCCCATAATGTTTTGCGTTAATAAATATATTTGTTGTAAAACAATTTGTCGAATTTGACGCACATTAAAGGTTTCCGGCACAACTTTTTGTGCTTGAAAACTAAAGGAAAAACTTTGGCCTAAAAAGAAAAATCCTGGAATTGTTGTTTTGGTAATAAATTGTGTACACAAGCAATTTCCTGGTGCAGTAAAAGCGGTTCAAACTGCGATTGTTCAAATTACTTTGTATTATTATATAGATATTAGCCAGATTATATAAAGAGCCTCAATTGATGAGTGGCCAGGGTCCAGAAAGTGTAGACTTTGTTCCTGGCAAGAGTATCGGTGTTGCGGCAAACAAGCAAAAAGCTGTTTGCAGTCTTATTTTCGTTGTTTAAAACGTCATTCAATTATAATCACATGAGGCTAAGATTTTCACTTTCTTTAGTTAAATCATATCCGTTTGTACATAAATAAATTTTGATAAACAAAAAGAAAAAATATATATGTAGTTGTTTTTTTGTGTTTTTCAGCTGTCTTGGCTGGCGCATTGGGGTTTTCGGGATATAGAGTTGCAGGAGTCGTCGGTTGGCACAGCAGCCAAAACTCTAGCAAGTTCATGTATAACTGCGGCTATACAGATTCTTCCGAGTCCTTCAGCCAAGGGCAATGTGCCGGACGGGGACCAACTTGACCCTGGAATGGCCTGAGAGCGGCATCCTGATGTTGGTCAGAGGTTGAGGTGCTAGCCTTGGTTGAACCGTTCTGGCCGCGACTAACACCTACAAACGCAGGAAAAAAGTCTCTTCTCGGTGATCCATACATCTTGCACCAGATTCCTGTTTTTCGTAAGGAATTAGAATATTTAAAAAGTATATTTTAACATATATTCAAGTCTTTGAACAGACAAAAGGAAACTTTCAAGTCATATAAAAAAAAAGAAACAACCTTTTAAGTTGCTGTCTTATTAAGTTTTCACTAATTTAAACCGGCGAATCATAAAATTTGTATTGCGTCTTTCGAGCCAACTGAGTTTCATCTATTTTTAATCAAATTTGTTGTTATTGTTTTCAAGTTCACGACTTATTCTTCCGCCCTTATGGTTTCTTCCCTTCTCAATACTTTAGTTTATTTTACATTAAAAAAAAATAAACTTCCCTCACAATAGAACTTTAGGACTTTGAAATGTTGTTCAAGAAAACTTTGCGCTTAACAAAACCAAAGTAAAAAGCAAACGAACAGACAAACAAACGAAAGTTGCTTGCCCGAAATCATGACATGAGTAAGAGTGCGTGTATGTGAAAAGCTCATTTTTGAAATTTATTCAAATTACATTCATTGAGAACTGCAGACTTACTGAAGGACAACAAGTTTTGAAAAACCACACGTTGCTTAAGGGGGCATACGAATGACACCGTCTCGAGAATAAAATATATATACGGAGAGAGCTATATGACAATCCTGTCGTCTCATGGTGACCCAAAACCACCGACAAGCTAATTCATGTATGGCGCGGTGCCCTGCGCACCACATCAGCTTATCAAACTGCGCCACAAGTGCGACCTGGTTACTGTCTGGCTTACCTTCAACAGACCTATTAATGTTGGAAAAAGCGGAAATTTAATATATTAAAAGCAGACAAAATCTATACAAACGATAGAAAAGAATCGCAGAAAAACGTTAACAGGCCGGGGCAAAGTAATGGCCAGATTACCACTGCGATGAGCCCAAGCTGAGAATGTAAGATGGGCATATACCCAGATTCGAAATACGTATAAGAGGCTGGATTGAAAGACAACACGGACATTTGGAATATTTTCAGACCATGAACACTTGACTTAATAGATTTCAAGTGAAGAACAGAACGGAAGCAGATGTATTCCCGTGCACGCAGAGTACTAAAAGAACAAGCCAAACACCAGATATTTGAATGTGATAAAGGGGTGGGGGAAATATTAGCTTTGTTTAGTAGGTGGGGAGAAAAACCTAGACACTCCGAAAACTTGATCAAGATAATGATGCAATTGAACACAATTTGTGTATAAATTTCATCCACAAAATAATAAAAGAAAGTTGTTCAGCAGTTTCGAATCTGCTTATAACTCGCTTCCACTATATCCCAAATGCATACATACACATACACACATACCTGGATACACACACAAATACATTTTTACGTAAAAACTACGTCCCTTTTCAGAGATTATAATTTTGGTTGATTAACTTATAATTTTAGAGAAGAATATTGATAATTGGCCAACTACCTGCCAATTACTGGAAAACTCGTTTCAATTACATACATGAAGTTGGCTGCAGCTTGTCATTCTCTGTTTCGCTATAAATAAAACCGAATTTTGCGATAAAATTGTGAATCGAAAAAAGACACTAAAAGAAACACATTTTACTGTGGACGAGATGGCCACAAGGACATACACTATTGAAACGAATTAACGCCATTTTGACTTTCACTACTTCCACACTTGAACCCATAAGAATCTCTTTTTTTTTTGTTTTGAATATATTAAATATACATACATACATACATACCTACAAGTACAAATAAAATAAACCGTCGAAAATTGTAGAATTTGGAGGCACAACAAAACGAAAATGATTAAAATTAGATCAACGTTGAGGCAGCTTTAAAAGACAGTTTGAATTAAAGAGAAATTGAACAATAAAAACTGTCCGAACCGGTACTGAAATAAAGTCAGATGTCACAAATTTTCTGTAAATCTTGGATCCCTATACATAAATCGAAATAATCAATATCATATCAGGATCGTAATAAAAATATCAGGATCGTTCTGCAGAAATTTGCTTTAAGATCTGCGCTCTTGGCTGGCAGTTTTTTTGACGCACTTTGTGGTATTCCATGAATGTTGCACGTGCATGTCGCTAATCGTCTCTGATACAGATACAGGCACACTCGTTCTTGTCTATTTTGCTCAATGAATAGAGCTTTACTACGAAGGAGACCTTTTGGGTTTGTTTGCTGATAGGAAAAGCTTTCTTACGTTCAAAGCGTTTGGTTTTGCAGGTGGTGGGGTTGTCACTTGTTGCAGCGCATTACCACACAGTCGTGCAGCAGTTCGTCAAAGTTGCGAACTGACGAATAACATTCGTGCTTTTCGATTGGCCACTTGTTGGTGTTGTTGGTCGTATTACGTTGACGTTAACGCACACATTCACGCATTCACAACAATTTACTTTTACTACACTGGCAAAAATTATTTTATTTTATCCTTTCTTGGATGTGTTTGTGTGTCAGAGTGTGCGCGCGCGTGTTTGTGTGTATGTGCGGGTGTGTGTTCAACTGAATTTACTGTTACAACATCAAAGTTCATTGTGGTTTATAAAAGTCTGTGTGTTTAACGACCAGCAACGCATTGCTCAACAAGTGGTGCTTACGGTAACATCAAAGAGAAGACGCTCAAATAACGGTATCCAAAAGCTTACAACGGCGTGTATAATAAATGAGCAACAAACAACAAAAGTAAATTCCCTAAAAAAATTTAGGAATCATTAAAAGAAATCAAGTGCATTAAGACGGAAGTTGAAACAAAAACACAATTTTATTTCCAAAAAAAAAAAAAACTATAAAAATGTGAGTAAAAAGTAAACAAATTTTCAGTCGACGGCAGTTTCTATTACAGTTTTGAAATGAAAAATACAATTCGAAAAACATATATTTTGCGTTTTGTAAAAATAAACATGAAAGAAATTATTTAAATTTTTAATAATTTAAAAATAAACGAGACTAAAGTAAATAACATAAAATTAAATGTGCTTTAACTTAATGATGTAGAGAAAGAGACATACGAGTATTATAAAATCCATAAAACTTTTATTTTGTTATATTTGATATGAATCATTCAAAACGTAACAAGCCAAAAACCATTTTTTTAAAAAGCAATTGATTAATGAATCTCATTAAAAAAGTTCACAATTTAATGAAAGTTTTATTAATTTCTTAAGCCAAGAAAAAACCAGCTTCAGTTGCAAATTCCAGGATATCATTTGATTGGTTTTTTATTGTTTTTGGGTTTGTTTCAATAAACATATTTTCGTTCTGCTTGTTGTTTTGGGTTTTTCATAAGACAGGAACCTATAAAAAAATATAACATCAGTTTCTGCAAAACTGTTTCCCATTTGATAATTTCTTTGATCTCACTTATTGCCTGAACTGACGGTTTTGCGCAGTCCGGCTAGGACTTAGCTTAAAAGAGGTTTTTGGGTCAAGTGTAGTTCCAATTGTGACTTGCTTAAAGCAGTCGTACAGTATTGGCCTCAGAATCTCAATTAAATTACTAAAATTAAGCCGTTCGTGTTAAAAACTTGGACAGCTTGAATGAAATGATGAAAAAATTATACTTACCATATGAAAAAGGTCATAGATAATTACTTAGAAATAAGTTAATATGTAAAAATTCTATTGTGTTTTTGTCATGACAGTAATTATACGGTGATCAATAAACTTTTACTCCTGCAAACACCACATTGGTGTTTCGCTGGACTGAACTATATAACCAGCATTAAAATGTTTGTCCTGGAATACCTGAAAATGCCTTAAATAGCTGCAAACGTAGACAAATTATGTGGTTGGGATTACAATAAAATTGTCCAGTGTTGAACTACTCGTATGTGGAACCATTCATTATATTATTATTTTAAAAATACCAATCACGTACGACATTTTTGTTAAGGTCTAAAATATTATAACCCATAACGAAACTGTTTAAATTTTCAATATTTCTTAAATATTTTCTTTTCAAGTTTTACACATGCAACAGTACAAATCTGTCATGTCCAACTTGTATTTTATGTATGTCGGACTAACCCAGTAAATTGAAGACCAATTTTATAACATTTGAATTGTTGAATTCGGCAATAACACATTTTTCAAAATGGAGTGAATTGGGTGCTTCTTTAGCAGCATTTATTGAAATATATAGAGTTTTTAGCAGGGCAGCAAAAGTAACATAAAAACGCCTGCCTATTTTGGTGTAGTTTTGCCACTTTTATGGGATACATTGAGAACGACTTGATTTACGCTTAAACTTGCTTACAATTAGGGGTATACCCATCCCTGCATTGACTTATATTTTCTTTCATACTTGTAGCAGGACGTTTAAGTTTTATACTGAATTTAACAAACGACCTGCAAATATGCCAACGTATTAAAATAACGCCCCTGCGAATGAGCCATCAATCATACGCCGCACCCAACATTTATGGCAAATACTAAAATTTGGCCAAATTCAAAAATTCCCACAAATTTATTCATAATTATAAAAAAGTACAATATCACAGCTGATATTGACCAGAGAACTGATCTGTTAATAAATCTGTGAAGTTTTGTCCAATATTTCGGGGAAAAATTGCATTTAATAATATCTTAAAATTACGAAAAAGAAACATTCATCAATGATACGAAAAATAATTTCGCCAAACAAAACACGTAATATTTCCTCAAATTAGTAATTTTACAATCTTAAAATTCGACTTAAGCTGTGCCGTAGAAATATATTTTAGTAAAATCAGATGCACTTTTTACAATTTTAAAAATCGACTTAAGCTGTTATGACAAAATGCCACAGAAATATATTTGGAGCCAATAACTCCATTTTTTATGGAAATTTGACTTATTCCACTGTAATAAATAATAATTTAATAATAATTTTAATAGAGTTTCTAAATTTATAAATACATGAAACGAATTCCTATTAATAAGAAAACACAAAAAAAAAGGAATACAGCAATTTTCGTTTAAAATATACAACTTCATTGAAGTCAAGGCCATAACCTCAACAAATCTCCATCACCAAATCGTTGACTTTTTCATATATATAAAAAATTAAAAATATTATTATTTAGCTTCATGGTTAAACATTTTTGCTCATATTTACATATAAAAATTAAAATGAATTTTAATTCGAATATTGCAAAAAAATATTTACCAAAATTTGTGCCACTCTAAAGTTTTTACAATTATACGAAAACAAGGATCAAGACTGTACGAATTATTTTGTTAAAGTTGGAACATATACCACCCGACTTTTTAGGAGTATTTTTTTTTTTTGGTTTTCAGTGGCCTCTTTCGGAAATAAAAACTTGCTGAAAATATGTGCAAAATTTTATTATGCACTTATTATTATTTGTGAAATATTTTTTTTTATTAAAAAAAATTAAAGAATATTTCGCAAAAATCGTATTATTTTATGTTAAAGTGGTGATAAATTTTCTCTAAGCAGTTGAAAGCATTGCCAGAATAAAACTATTAAATTCTATAACATTTTCTTTTTTGTATTATTTTTCTAAATTTAGAGTTTTAGCAGGCACTTGTTTAACAAATTGAGGACTTGACAAAAACATATATCGATGTTTTTCCCCAACGGACGCATCTTGAGTTCCCATCGATGTTTCATTTAAAACAATCGATATTTTTGCCGCTTCATATTGATTTCATTTCAATTAAAAAAAAAATCTTTAATGAACATCAATTAGATTTTTCTAATAGTCGGGTGAAATAAATTTATTGTACGTGCCCAAACTTTTTGTTGAAACTTTGCAAAACTTGAATTTCATTGACCCATTTGGTCTCTGCTGCCTTAAGCTAAATGCAGCCTTGCAGAGTGTACGGAAGTGACCACCCTTATCAAACAATTACTATATATGCTGCGTTCTACAATCAGGGAAACGACTTGTTGTAGTCAAACTTCCATTAAACCGACATATGGCAAATGGGGAGTTCATCCGAGCACATTTTTCTTCAGACTTGCTTGCTTTTCGGTTTTGGTCCCCTGCTTCATATTTAAAACTTAAAGGTTTTCAATTCATTAAAAGAAAATTAAAAATAAATATTAATTGAGAGCTGAAGATTTGAGCAACCTTCCCTGCCGGTTTATGTCTTGGGCATAGATGACAGTTAAATTGGGATTGTCACATTTGATCGAGAATGGCAAAATGGCGGTTGCCACAAATAGTCAAATAATGAAATGATTTTTTTTAATTTTCCTTTTTCATATACTTTCATTCTTTGTTCAAATTAACCAAAAGTCACAATAGAAATTGTTGACAAACTGTAAAATGAATTCAAAGTGACCAAAAATAAGACAAGTGAATAAGAGCGACATGCACTAAAATCGTCAAAAACAGAATTTAAATCGTCAGAAACCACCAAATTTTCTTCGAAACAAATAGATGAGTCCAGCATTGGAGCCCTGCTTTTAATTCCATTTTTTCTTTTTCTGCTTTTAGAAGGATATAAATAAGTCCTGAGAAAATACAATTATTTTTGGGTAGCAGTAAAATTTTCACATTTTCCATCAGCTTTTACTTAAATTTAGTATCTGTGGCGAGAACTCCCACTGTTTGTTGCCACACCTGTCACTGTATCACAACGAGTAAATATTAAATTTTGGTCAACGAAGCGGCAACATTGGTGCAACACTTTCGCACGTAAATAAATGTGTTTCAGATTTGTTTTTGACATTTTGAAATTAACACAAAACCTTGTTTTATACTATTTAAACGAAACTATTGCATTTGCCGAAAACAGGATGCAGTTGGCATTTAAGTGTTTAAAATGTGTTTTGCAACCTGATTATTGGCATAATTTAAAAGAAAAAAAAACATAATTTTCGATTTATAAACAATAAATATGTACATACGTTATAGGGCCACAGTTTCCCAAATTATGTTTTAAGACGGCATCAAAGAAATTATGTCAAGCAAAATGTATTCGCCGTCCGGCACTTGAATTCAACTTAACGCTATAGGCAAATAAAGCCGATTAAGGTTTTTGGGTCCATGTCACGATGTTTAACGGTTACGTTCGCCCACGTACATATTTAAGAACTAACCACTGCGTAAAGGCTTTCTAACTGAGCAAATCGCGACATGTCGGAAATCCTAAGTGAAAGCGATAAATAATATTATTTATTTTATTATTTAAAAGAGCCCTTTTCAACTGCACCGCCAGAACTAAAGCATCGTACCGGAACTTGTTTCATTGTGTGGTCCGAATTGATTTGCGAGGTTCAGTGTATAAATATTTTTTAAAAAATTGTATAAAAGTTTTTATTTTTGTTGCTGATGGTATTAAGCACATTAAGAGCTGGAAACTTCTTTTGAAGAAGCGAAAGCGTCGCATAGCAGCAGCCTCTTATGCAGCAACTCGAACTTATTATTGCCTGAATAGACAGTGGAGGAAGTCGAGAATTTTTTGCATTGCAATAGCACTTCTGGGACATTTGGGTTCACGAAAATAGTTCCATACACCTTCATCGTCATCAGTATTTACCAGCGCCATGTGCTGGTTTTTAGGCTTAAACCTCAGCCGCCATGTTTCAGCTCTAAACGAATAAGTTATTAAGTTTTTAAGCCGCAAGTTGACCTTTAACCCATCTTAAATGAATAATTTAAAGAATTTATGCATCGAAGAAGCACTTCGGATCAGTCTCGCGACCGCAAGCTGTTGGAGTGGCCTAAACAGGAACACACAACAAAAAAAAAGTTTTTTAGGCAAAAAATAAACAAAAAAGATGCTGTTTTGTGACCCAGATTGGTGGGTGCAGTCTTTTGGAAAAACAACAATGTTGTATGTAAGAGATGGAATTATATGTAAATACATGTTTAATTAAAAGGGCGGTTACTTTTACATTTTACTGTTCCAGCTCGTTTATGTCGCTCAAACGAAACAACTAAATTTTTAATAAATGTATTATACGTTGGCTATAAGATTAACTATTCTGCAAAACTGACGGAGCTGTAATCGTTAAGGGTCTGCTTGTCTTCTATATAAAAACCCTAATATAGGTAATAAACTGAATATATAGTTTCATGATCTTAAAGAAAAGAAAGCAAAAAATGTAAAAAGTATCTCAAAAAAAAAAATTTTTTTTTCTTTGGCTATTGTTGTAAAAAGTACCGTTTCTAAAAAAGTCTCAGCCAAAGAAAAACTTATACAAATTCCAAAAAAATTGGAATATAAAAAACTTCCACCTTCGATCTCATTCTTTCCTATAGCACGGAAATTTCAGTACTACTCGTATTGTACGTTCCTGCAGTTTAGTGCTGCATGTGATGTCTGTTGATATTTCTTGCTGGCCACATTCACAAATTTGTCAGTGACGCTGTTTAGCGTGAGTCTGTGACAAGACTGTGTTCACACTCAGCTTTTCGAATGTGGTACGCGTGGACGTGCGTACACATACCGACATGTATAAAATAACCGCAACATTTAGTTGGGTTTTACAGCCTATTAGCCAAAATATATTCAATAGCAAAACATGTCTATAGTAAACCTTAATGAGGACTAATTACAGTTAAATTTTTGAAACAAAGAATTTGCAGGCACTTAAAACGGCGTGTATTTCATGTCATGATTGTCACAGCGCAGTATTACAGTAACGAGTTTGTAATATGTGGATGTTAAATTTTAATATACTAGAAATATGCCAGCGGATGTCCAGTGAGGAGTATTTGGGCGACAATGTAAATAATTTCGACATGTTATGCTTTAAGCATCACACATTGATCCCATTAGGGTGGCCATTATTCTCAGCTTAAGCTGCCGCTTGAGGTGAAATAAATTTTACGGGCATGTGCGATTGAA
Organism: Epicampocera succincta; assembly: GCA_932526305.1. Classification (NCBI taxonomy): domain Eukaryota; kingdom Metazoa; phylum Arthropoda; class Insecta; order Diptera; family Tachinidae; genus Epicampocera; species Epicampocera succincta. The sequence goes on along the minus strand of OW052037.1, from coordinate 51,052,452 downwards.
ATTCTCAACTCAAAACAGGCTTAACCGGTTACTTTGTGTTAGATACAGCAACCAAATATCTTTATAGTGCACATGCAAACGGTCTCTGGAACGATGTTCCTCACGCACATCAATAAGAGAACATTATCTACCAATTATTAAGTCAAGCCTATTTGACATTTACACATGTTTTGTACTATATGACAATTTTCCTAAACATTAATTATATGTTTTAACTATATATATACAATATATATATATATCCTAATCCGTTTATATCTGTATGCATTTGTACGGGGTTCCATGAGACTTAAAGTCTTGTGTATGGGACGTTAAATAAAATAAATAAATAAAAGAAAGTTCAAGGTGCTGTCAGTTTTGATATTTGTGAGACCTTTGAAGCAGCGCCAGTGAAGACAATGCAAATAGTTTTCTTCATCTAACCTAAAAATGTTCTTCGTTCAATATATATAAAAATGGTTTCATAGCGAAATGATTACAGATAATGGATGATCGAGAAGACATATTGAAAGCTGGAAAAAAATCACACCGTATATCAGAAACGAAAACTCTGATTTTGTGAAACAAAAGTCTCGAAGATACATACAAGGGTTGCCCGACCCCTTTTGGAATCAGATTAGCGATACGAATTGGCAAAAAAAACTAAATTATAACTTGATGTATTCCGACAAAAAGTCAATATTAGACTATTAGTTTTATTGCTGCACTGCAAGACAGAGCAAAAGTCTGGTGCCTGCACGAAAGTGAAAGGTGAAAGGAAAATCTAGGCCAGAACTGGAAGGCATTTTCACAGACAGCCGGCTGTCTAGAAACCCAATCCCATATCAGAGAGATTTAACAGGAATCGTATGGGATAATGAGGGGGATACTGAGGTCCTGCGATGCATAGATACATATCTATGAATGTGTAGTTCTAGTTGTAGTTATAGTTGAAACCGAGATAGAACATTTTGTGTTCGTAGGATCAAGGGAGTTAAAGGATATAAGCGCAGTAAGTTGATCTTATACCACAGTGCAGTGATATAAGACAATACAAATGAGGATAAAGCAGAAAACAAACTTGAACCATTCCAGTCAGGTTATTGGAGGCAAGTACTTACCGCTCTCGCTTGCGGATAGCTAATTCGAAATGGCGCTATAAAACAGCCATTAGAAGAGCTAATTACTTAAAGGCACTTAAAATAAACACACAAAACTATGTGATTGATGAGTTTATTTGATCATCTCCGGGGCCTTTAATGTTGTCTATACACAACTCACTTAACGAAATCAAGGCCTTAGATGTGTTTTATAATATGAAAGAGTTACACTTGTTCTAGCCCTTTTTTGACAAAGAAACTCTAGTCGAATAGACTTGATATAATAACGAAAGGCTGATAAATTGGTTATGAGACTACATTAACAAGTTTTACAAATATCGTAACTTTATTAATGCTGCTGCCAGCACCCGGCAACACTGTTTGCCGACAACAAATAAATTATATTGCTGTTGTATCATTCTGTTTCTTATTTGTGCATAATTTTCATTCAAGCAACAATAAAGTTTTTTTCGATACCCAACTTTATTATTCAGCACCCAGACAATGGTTACGTAAAACAAGTGGAGAAACTCTTCTGCCCATGAACTTAAGGCATTATAATAAAAAAAATTATTTTATGATGTTACTTTGAAACGCTATAAAGATTATGCTTATTATGGGCAAATGTTTCAAAGTTTTATTTTATAATCTGGGCAATGAAAACGTAATATTCCATTCATCCCATTCATCCTGGCACAATCCTTCTCAATGTAACAGCTCTCACACTGATGCTCATATTTGCAATCAACACTTGCTCTGAATAAATACAAAAGCTGAAAAAGCAACACAAATCTCGTAACACATTTCGATCACAACTGTGACAAGAAATTTTGACTTGGCTACCAAAAACATGAATTCTGACTGCTTCCCATAATCGCGCCTTAAATCTGTCTGTGTATTTGCTTTACTATGAAATTTTTGTTAAATCAATGGCAAAGGGTTTCAGGATATAGAGGAGAAGGATTTTCCGACTGACATGGCACCCAAAACTCCAGAAAGTTCCTGTCTGATTTCGGTTGTACTGCTTCTTCTGAAATCTGAAGCAAAAATTAATGGACAGAACGGGCACCAAGCTGCTCCTGGGAAGTACTAAAATTAGTATCCCTCTGTTGGTTTTAGCTGGAAACGGTCTGGCTGTGTCTTGCACCTAAAAATGCAAAAATGCAGGAAGGTGCGGTGATCGAAATGTCTCCGAGGTGGTGTTATATTGTAAAAGATTTCTATATTTCATAAGGCATCAAATGGTGGGGAATGAACAGTCGGGTTCGTTTGGGATTTCGGACTACAATATATGTAAGATGCCTCGTCCTCTTTTTACTTTTACTAAGGAGTTAACGGTATGAGGAGCAAGCAGGAATGCCCAGGCACTCGAGCAAGGAGTGCTATGCTAAGTGTCGCATTTACATATCACATGTGCCACATGTGGATGGTGGCCCACCGTCAGATTAGCCCATTATGACAGCGTCGTCAACTCTATGTAAATCAATGTTAATTAGCAATATTTTAAAGTCATTGATATCTAAGTACAAACGTGCTTACGATCAAGAGCATGAAGGCCCTTTAAGCAGCACATTCTATTTCTGGCATCACCATATAGTCTTAAGCTGGTTGTGCCGTTTAAGGTGCTGCTTAAACGGTCACGCAACAAGTGCTTTAGGGCAGAAAAATACAAGTTAGCGTCTGGGAAGTGGGCTGCTGTGCGTATTCTTGTCTTTTCGTCCTTATTAATTGTATTTCTCATGCACGTAAAAGTAAAAAGGAAACCAACGTTTATAAAATTTTTGTGCTTTTAAAGAAAATTTAAAAGAAAAAAAAGTTTAATTTTTCTTGTTTGGATTTTCGGCAAAAGTTGCATTTTGCTGCTGCTGTTTCTCACTTGAAGTGAACAATTTTCCCTTCAAAAAAAATTGAAATTGTACCAGAAAATTATGAAAAGTAAAATTCCCCCGCTTTTACTTTTGTGGTTAATGACCGAACATCCTTTCAAAAAAAAACTTGCATACGAGGAACACAATCACAAAACAACCTCTAAATGAATTGACAACACTGTAACACAACTAGAATACAAATAAATTCCATTTTATGTGGATATGAAATAATTTAGAAATCAACAAAATGTAACTTAAAACAAATAATTTTAGTTACAATTTTGAGGAATTTAAGTCGGCTTTTGCCACCAAAATTAAATAGCAGTTGTTGTTATTCGGAATTGTAAAATATTTTGCATTTTGTTTTTTTAGCGCTAAACTTATTTTATTAAAATAAAAAAAAGTCATATTAAAGCCAACCACTCACTGCTTTTTCCCCATTATATATTTTTATTTTTTATTTGATGAAAAGAAACATGCATTTATTAAAGCGCCTGTAGTTATGCTTTGTTTTTCTGCTCATCCCCACTCCACTGCAGTCACTCAACGAATAGTAAAGAGTTGGCTTGTTTGTTTTTGACTCTCAAGTGTCTCTTGTTTGTGAGTCAATAAACGACACTTGAGTTCTGTGGATGTGTGTGTGTGTGTGTATTTTTTGTTGCTATTGCGGTTGAAGTTGTTTTTCTTTTTCATTTGTAAACGACAACAACAACAATTAAGGAAAGAAAAATAAATTGCTAATATTTGAAAGGTTTCAATATTGAGGTCATTTCTTCGAATTATTGTTTTCGTTCCACTGTTTTATTATGCAGCCAGCAAAAGTTTTGTGACATTTTTTATTTCTAATATCCGCTTGCGGCAAGACATCGTTTTTTGGAAAATTTTCATGATTAATTTGTTGACATACATACATACATACATATGTACATAAATCAAATTTTATTTGAAGTTGGAGAACGACAGCTGCCACAATTTAGAAGTAATTGAATCATTCATTTGAGGACTACGAACACGTGTACTTGTAAAATGATCATATTTTTGTTTAGAGGACAACGTTTATAATATAATCGATCAAAAACTCGGTCTTAAATGCACAAACGCACCCCGGGGAAACAAAGTGTCAAAAATAATATCTCAAGAGATATTTTATCAGAGTCATTCAATGGGAGGGTGATACTTTTTTTAGCCTGACTTAAATAAAGTTGCAAAGATTAATTAATTTGAGTAGTTTTTTTCATTATCAACTTGCCAACAATAGTTTGGCAACAATTGCTTTTGGCGAAATACCTACACACGTTTCCGGCAATAATGGTGACACAACTGCGGCTGTTGTGATTTTCGTCAAATGTGAGACTGCAACGAAAGGAACTCGTTACATACATATTTAAAACCACCTGCAGGTCATTATTTCCACGGATTCGAGTGATACAATTTGGAACGGCGGACGCTCAAATGCGGTTGCTTTTGTACAAAAGCCTCTGATAATTTTAAAAGTTCCTCTTACCCACAGAACTTTAGGATTTACTGACGAGTATAATTGTTAGTTGGTACAAGAATATAAAAGCTTTGTATTTTGGTTAGAAATTGAAATATATTTATGAAAGAATAAAACCCTAATTGAATTAATTAACAAATTGAACTCCAAGTGCATAATTAAGGGCTTAAACAGAAGCCACATACAAACACGCGCCCAGACGTTCACCTACATGTTTCGTCTTAATAGAGTTTTTAGTACAAACGAATTTAACTACAATATAAAACGAACACTAAAGTAAAACTCCAAGTAATTTTTCTTTTTTCCACAATAAATAAAGGAAAGCAAACAAACCGAACGAATGTCTGAACAGACAGACGGCGCCACTTGGTCTGCAAAAGTCCCAAAGGTGAAGTTTAAATTCAGTTTGTAAACAGCAACTGAACACGATCAAACAAACAGTACAAAATATTACGCTGACAAGAAAAAAGAAATATGTACATTGCAGATGACACATTGTGGACTGGCAGCTTTCTGCCCCTCCACAAGCACATAATTTACTAATAGTAATAGTTAAAGCACACAAGCTATAAAATTCTTATGATGTAGCAAATTACAAAGTAAGCGGATAACTGAGGCACATGCGTCTCATGTCGCTGCTGCACCTGTCACCGGTATTCAGTTACACCAGCACCAAAAGCCGGCAACATGACAACAAGTCGCCACCTGAACGCCTACAGTTTCCAATTTAAGCGAGTGTAACTATTTTGCTATTCATTAGGTGTTGGCGTGAAAATCACAGCAAAGGGTTTCAGCTTTAAAAGATGATTGAATTACTTGTGGTTGTTTGATCATTAATATTAATTTTGCACCTCCCACCCCACACACACATCTTCCTCTGCACCGCCCACAGCTGACCTCATGCATCCCACATAGCAAAAGTGTTTAACAAATTTAATCCTCTGGTTTTATATTCGGAATCGGCTATAGGTGGCGTTGTTAACTCGCATTGCCTGTGTCGTTCCAATGTTTATTTCTAAACTAACTGCCCCTGGCAACCTGATGGAAATGAAATTAATAGGCCAAACCCCAAAGGCGATGTTTCCAGTCGCAAAATATTCGTAATTTTTGTCGTCTTATTTAAGTATTTGTACTTCTAGTTTGCCTTTTTCCAGCTCGTTTTGTCCTTTAATTGAGTCGGACAGCAGCTTTGGGCTGCAAGAAGGACTTTCGCATCAGGCTTGTTGTTGTTGGGCCTTTGAGAGTTGTGTGTCTCACTCGACCTGATTGATAGATTTGTCTCAGATAACTGCATTGTTGTGGGGTTGATTTGAGGAATTGTGAATTTGTGAAGGCATAATTTAGTCCCTTCTCTGGTGGGTCGTTACTCAACCCTACCGTTATGTGCAGTTATAACTTGTATAATAAATAAATTTGTTTCTTATAATTGCAAACTTTAATTTTTGTTAAATAAAACTCTCAGATATGTTTAAGTAATTTCTTTACTCTATAGAAATTTGTTTATTTGTTGAATTTTTACGTTTCTTAATATTTTGTTTATATTTTTCTGTTCGACTTTGGGTCAAATAATTAAAAAAAAATACAACAATTTATTTTATATTTACATTTATGCCCAAATTAAACTAATTAAAGCCCATCTATTTATATAAAAAATTCATTCCGGAATTCATTCATTTCCCCAGACTTGTTGTACAAACTTGTTGATTGCCCCTTTGATTTCAAAATGATTTCTCTACGTGCAAAATAAATAATTAATTACATATGTATGTATGTATGTATCTGTTCATAAAAGCTGGCCAACAAATTGCGAGAACTACCGGAAGGTAAAACTCTTGTACCATTATGGTAGCAGGATCCAAGCGTTGTCGCAACGACGGAAAACTAATGAACGTACTGAATATTTATTTCTTGGCGTTACCTTAGAACATATTGCTTTTGCTAAGAAAAATATAGAAAATAAGAAATAAATATTTCTATTTCAGGTTAGAAAAAGAAGGGCCTCAACAAGTGTTTGTGTGTTCGTCGGCTTTTAATAAAACATCTGCATATATTAAATTTTATTATTAAACGGCATTTATTAAAGTTTTCTCTGAGAAAACTACATTTAGTTGTCGTAAGCCTTTCATTTAAGTTCCGCTAACACTGGGCTACACGTTTGATTTCAAATACATATGTAAACTCAATAATAATAATGACACTATAGCAAAACGACTTCTTAACTTCTTCTTAATTTGAGAACGCAGCTGATTATTTTTTTAATTTTTAGTGGCAGTTTACGAATATCGACGCTCGTTCGTGTAGTTGTACTTAAAACATGAATAACATTCGAAACTTTATTCTTGTGCGCACAAATGAACGTGCACCACATAAGTAAACTGATACTCAGTCCTCCTTGGATGCCAACAGTTCAAGAATAAGATATTTATTTTTGATATTTCACGAATATTTGATAAAAATAGAATACCAGCGAACTTACCTGCTTCGAACTCGCTTCGCAATATGAAAAAATCAGACTGCAAAAGAAAAATATGCAAAAATAAACGAAGGCGACACAAGACGGCAAAGCGAAGTCGTGACAGGCAAATAATTTTCAAATCAAAACAACCTGTAAGTTTTACCTATTACGATTTCCCTCAGCCGCTAGTCGTATTGTGAATATTTGTTAGTCATTGTGAAGCTTTGACATTCCCTAAAGAGCTATAAAGGTATAAGAAGTACGTATGTATATGAGACGCCCCAAAGCGTAAAGCACTATGGACTTTTGTCAAAAAAGCTAAGGTAGTGCTCTTTCATGGTAAAAGTTATATGAAAAAAAAAAACATTTGCTGGCTAACTTTATGCTTTTTATCGTGTCGTTGACAAGTAATCAGCTGACCATAAAAAAGAATACATTCAACAAATTTGTGAACCATGAATGAAAATCTTATGAAAAAGTTCAAAAATCATAAAGTATTTGATAAAAAAAAAAAGAACCTAAGCCTAAAGTTCCACATGCAAAAACGTAAACACGTGTTATGCACTTCCACCTTAACAGATCTGCCGTCCTTCGTTATCCCTTACTGCCTAATTACAAGCGCCAACGCCTTGCCGCCAACTTCATTGTTAAACAAAAGCCGCTAAATTAAAATTAAAGTGGACATTAAGTCGCTAATTGTAAAATTAAAATAGCTAAAATGTTATTGTTTAAAATAAAACAAATATAAGTTTTCGCATCTAACCTCAATTACTAGAGCGCTGTCAAAATCGGATTCTCCATTGGCCTGGCATTAATGTCCCGCTTTTATCGTTTGTTTGGTACAATTTCTTGTACATGACTAATTTTTTCATTAAGTTTGAAAACTTGAAAAAAAAGTAAAAAAAAACTGAAGCACTATATCAAAAACTTGAATTGTTTTTACACTTCTCTTTGACAACATTTTTCATAATGCATACAACATATATTTATGTATATAACTCTTTTAATACAATAATATATTTAACAGTTTAAAGAATATATAGCACTACCTTAAATCTGAACTAGTTTTTTCAGAACTGACGCACAAAAAATTTAATACTGTGACTTGACAACCATTTTAATCGCTTGCAATTAACAAACTTCAAAAGCCGCTTTTGAAACACCCTTTTCCTACAAGTCGACTACAAGATCTTCTATATACATAAAACTAAAATTAAATTAGCATTTAATGAAACAACTGGTTTAACCATAAAATAATATAACACCAAGATTGCTATGGGCCAGAAAGTTGCTCCCATGCAACAAGTACAAAAGAAGCAGCGACCCCGGCAAACTTTATATGTACTTCCTTCGCAGAAAGTTGGAAACGTACATTTAATAAGATAATGGTGGAGGCATGATATTTTTATTACACATATTTATCACCTTTCTTTTGTACATTTTCTCTTTTGCAGTGAATCATTAATACAAATCATTATAAACAAACAAATTATAAGATGCAGCAGGATACAGAAATGTTGTGGTTCTTGTTGTTCACAACCGCCGTCTGGTTGTGTCCGTGTTCAGCTGCATTCATCGAAGGCTCACAATCACTTCCAGCGCCAGCTCGTGCGGCGACAGGTGTTAATTTCTTAAGGGATGCGGCAGATATTTATGAGCTTGGAAATGCACAATTGATGATGGATCAGGTGCCCACTGGAAAAGTCTCACTTAAGCCCCATGACTTGGACGATATTAGTTTAAGGCCAGTTTATGATCCAGGTGATGGTGAGTTCTTAATCGAATTGAATATTTGCAGTCACTAGAAAATTGCAATTAATTATTAAAATAGTCTCAATTATTAAAGTGTCATTTGGGCAATTTGTAATAATCAAAAAGCAATTTCCGCGTCCATATCAGTTTTATTTTATTTATACGTACAAGTGCTTGTTTATATGTCTGCCGACATTAGACCGACTCATCTTGTGTGAAGAAACTGAAAATGATTTTATTATGTCCAGTCTGTTGATTAAATATTGGTTTATTTTATGAAGATGATTTTAAGTGATTCCTTACAAGCAAGACCTTCTACACTTCAGTAGTTGATAGCGGTTATATGAATTAAGCTAAGCCTGTCCGAGTGCCAGCCCCTTTTGCCAAATAATAAGGCAAGGGATCTGGTATTCAACACCGCAAGTGAAGTATAGAGTTTTCCTATTTCAATGAATTTTCGGCCAGCACTAAAATAAAACTCAATTGACCAGACAGCTGAACGCAAAGGCTGATATGTACATCATAACAAATGCTATTTCCTGAAATCTAATCCTGGTTGTCACTAAAAACTATTATTCTGTGCTGTGGCCCATATCTGCATACATGAATACGCTAACGAACAAAATTATTCAATTTGGGCGGATACCGATCCATATGAGATCCTGGAGTATCCAATGCATACCGAAAAAGTTACTCTTCGATGTAGATGTTAAAGGAACGGAGTCATCGGTTGTCTTTCTTGGATGGTATGTGGGAAATGAGCGATTTGAAAGAATAACATGCCCACACAAAGGTAATGGGAAGTGGCCATTTTGGGGTGGTAGCTGTTTTGTGTTTTTCTGTAGCAGGTCTATGGGAACAAGACACAAATCACTGTGGCCTTAAAAGCACAGGTAATCCATGCCATCGGTCAAGTTCAGCCGGGTTTAGGCGTCTAGTCATAAACATTTCCGACGCCCAATATTCAGACAACAACAATTTGTTCTGCATAATCGCATCGACGAGGCTTTCAGACGAATAGAAATGTCTGTGATTTCTTACACACACTTCGTTTTCGTTTTATTTGGATTTAAGTATAAAAAGCTATTGATGAAACACATTTTACACTTTCGCTATTTTTTTGTCAGCCGGTTTAATACGATATATGAACATGTTTCATGTATGTAGATAAAATGAATATATTAATTTGATTATGAATTTAGAAATTTTACAACGTTCTTGTTGGCATATAAAAAACACATCAATTTTTTAGTCGCTGGTTTTGTTAAAGTTTGTTAAAGTATAAAAACCTATTGAAAAACACATATTCAACAGAAAAAAAATTTAATGGAATATCCGAATTCAAAAATTGTTTTAAAGCAGGCAACAAAACGCTTGAAACTAAAAGAAACGTGGAAAAGAAAAATAACAGCCCCCAGGGATCCATTCTATTCCATTCCATTCACACACTTTTGTCCACCCACCGTGCAAACATTTCTTCCGTTTTGAATCAATTAAGTGTTCAGTAATGAAATGTTTAATTACTTACGAAAATAAAAACCATTAACATAAATTATGCTTTTAGTTTAGTTCAACAAGTAACAAAAAGTGAAGTTTACACTAAAATTTACTTGGCATGTGTCAGCCAAGCAGAGAAGCAAATTAGTGAGACTGTGCCAGTTACTCGTTGTACAAACTCAAATGAGCTGTCTAAACTATAACCGGATCAATAAAAACTTAATGTCATTATTACAATTTGGTAACAAGATTAGGGCTAATTCCTAGTTTCGTCAGCAGCAGGGAGCGCTAAACTGGCCACCAGCTATTTCACGAAATTTTACATACTTCAGTCAATAACACCAGCGTCTAGTGTTAAATCAACGACTAGTATTAAAAGCGCAAAAACTTAGAGGCAGACTTACAGTCCCTTCCAAGCACACACACATATACAGATATATATATTTACGGATTATCGAAGCCAACAAAGTCCATATGCTTTACAAAATTTTGTGATCACGATGCCAACAAATTGCTCTTAGTAACTTGTGTAAAATGTGTTAAGTCCGCAACGGTTTTGACACTCTTCGGCATATTCTTACAAGTCAATGTAGTCTTACAACAAATTTCCTTTGGGTTGGATGATACGAGTAGCAAAACCACAAATGCATTCAATCGGGTACTTCGCGGGCGACCTTTGAGCAGGCACTTAATTAAGTTTGGATGTGCGTGACTGAGAAAATCGCCAATTGATTTGTGAAATATGTGAAATTTTTTGTGGTGTTTTTGGTGAAGGGGCGGCTAAATGTCACATCACATTCAGCGGTTTCGTAAATATTTGTAGGTGGCGGTTGTTTTGCAAACAGATAAAATTCTGCTTAACAGAGTGACAGAACATTGTAGGGGCTTTGTAGAGTTTTTTTTTAAGGCACGGTGTATAGCAGGTCTCAGATTTATTCCATTTCGTTGTTTGTTGTTTTTTGAAGACGCGTGGCGTGGCACTTTATTGCATTGACGTATCTGTATTCTAAAGCGATAAATTGTTTTCGCTACAGTGTCCAATTGACTGAATGTTGTGGGCCCAAGAGTAATAATTTTGTTAACTAATAAGTAATAATTAAGTAATAATTTTGTTTTCTCCGCATGGACGGTACATCGCTCACAGGACGGCCAGCACCCAGTTGCTTGGTCAATAACAAGACAGCCGCCAATGCAAGTAGTCGCACTGTTAAGTGAACCAAACACTAAAAGGGGATTTAGACGGTAATACAAGTCGTACGTAACACCAAAGAGAAAATCATATGAAATTATCTCCGTATTTTGAAAATGAGAATAAAAATCTTACGACAGATTTTTTTACGTCTACACCATCAATTTATTTACTTTTACACCAAAACAAAGTAAAATGTTGTACATATAAATACATCCCTGATTTAATGATGTGTGAAGGAATTTGAAAACTTTTAAAAAACCATTAAGTGTACGCGATACCATCCGTGTTCTTCGACTCAAAAATTTTACTTGTCGTACGACTTGTATTATCATCTAAATCCTCTTTAAGTGACACTAGCACTGTTACAGGTGCTTTTCACGGTAATACATGTATTGCGACATGTCAAAACATAAAATAATTCGCATCGTGTACAAGCAAAAGTGTATTGAGTGGAGTGGGAGAGAATACGGATACAAAATTTTACAGGGGGTCGGTAAATGTTTGTTTTCCAAATCATTTTACACACTTACATATAAATTCTCTTCACACCAGCGGTGTAGTTTAGAATAAACATTGGCAGCACCAATTACAAGATATAATATAATATTTTAGAACGGAATCATCAGCTGTTTAATTCACACCACGAATATTTTTGCCTTGATTTTTACTTACAGCGCCCGTGTAAACATGAAAAATATTTACAACAGACTTTTGCTTGGAAAGAATTTCCTAATATTTTGATACTACAAAGTCGTAATAGTTTGTATTATCGTAACAACACACTTTTAAGGGCTATAGACACGATTAAACAGGCTGAGGTTAATCTCGTGCGCGTGTGCCTGACCGCAAGCATGCCCGACATTAAGAACTTTTTATTATCCATCAAGCGTCGTCGGTGTCACACGTACTAACATACTTTTACTAGTACTATAAAGAGGTTTGTTAAGCATTCGATCATGTCTGTCTGGCGTTAAAGATTTGAGCTAAAGGAAGTCTTAAGTGAGATTTGCGATGAAATTTGAGAAAACTCTGCTTATATAAGCGACTTTTAAGTTTTTAATATTCAAAATTCTCAAAGCTCTAGCGGATTATATATGTATGTAGTATGTGTACAGTGAAATGTCGCACAACTGGGCACTCGTTTGTGTCACATCTTTGTTCGGTTATTATAGCTGATGTCTTAAGAGAGCGGTACATATTTGTTTCTATAAATTCTGATGCATAAAATTTATGTAGAGTGAAACATCCCATAACAGGGTAGTCGCTGACTTGTTATTTTTGTTCAGTGATTATAGCTGACCCCGTAAGCGAACGGTATATATTCCTTTCTATAACTTATGATCCAAAAAGCTTAAGCCACACATTCCGGCTATTCACTTGTTGCCCACGTATTCGCAGTGCCAATATTTGTGTTCGACTGGGCTCAAATTTAAATATCCTTTTCAGAGTTTTGATGCTTATTGGAAAGTTGTTCTGGCAACAGGCGGCGAACAACAAAACACGTTTTTGTTTGTATCAAATTTCATTAAATAATTTCTTAAACGCATGAGAAAGCAAAACAAGCCATTGAAAAATCAACAAATTCCTTGGCAAAAGTTGTTTCAATACGAACACACACACATACACACACACACACACACACATGCACGTGCAGAGATACGAGTGTTTGTGTTGGTTCACCTAAAAGTATGGCTCAGTTTTTAAATGTGGTTTTCTTTTATGCGACTATATTTGTCTGATTGTAGGCTATACATACATTCCGAATAAATTCCCCATTTCTAAAAAAAATATCCTCGATGTGGACATATCGCACCCTAAATACAAAAGTTCCATTAGAACAGTTGAAAAGACGGGAGAGAAGGTGAAAAGAAATACCGCCGAAGGGGGAAGAAGTGGAAATGCTATTGCATTTATTTATTGAAGTTCAGAAAAGCGGCCAAGTGTGTGTTTTTACATTTGATTTAGGCATAATCGAAATTTGCACTTACAAGGTTTTTCAATTAATGGTTTGTCCTGTCAACATTCGTAAAAAGCTAATTTGAAAATATGTATGTGGAAAAAAGTTATTAAATTAAATTCCTAAAACCAACACACTGCGATACACCAGTGTGACATCATATTGCATTGTATTTATGTTAAATGTGTATTCGTTAGTAATAATATCATCGTACAGAGATAAATCCACATGCAACATGCAACATGCAATAATGTAATATGTTTAATTTCCGTTCCTTTGAACACAATGTTGCCAATGGAATGGATGAACATTGAGGGTCCGACACCCTTTTGAGAAGTGTGTATTTATGTGGATTTCCGTGGCTGTCTTCGGTTTTGTTAATCTATCACATTTTGCATATAACGACAGTTGGCCACAAGACTCAATTTCGATCCAATTCCAATGTATCCATTTACGTCTGCACATGAAATAAATTATGTTCTGCTTAATTTTCAAATTGACAACTGAATACGACCAACCTTTTGCTAAATATTTTGCTCATAAGCATTTAATAGTGCCACTTCTTGTTAATTGTGTGTTGCACGTTTTTTACATACACATACGAGGTCTGTTAAAAAAATTATATGAATTTTCATTTTGCCCAAAAACTATTAATGTATTCATCAATTTCTAATTGGTTTCCTTGCAAGGGAGCATCGATGCATGAGTTGAAAGAGTATTAGACCAACTGTCGAGCGGGCGTTGGGTTCGATTCCTACCAAGGACTCTGGTGCAGAGCTGCCTTTTTCTACATTGAGTTTGAAATATAAATCATGGAATACTTACCTTTTAAGCCGGTGTACAGCTCTTCTTTGCTTTTCGCTTACAAACAAAATTTAGCTTTCATGACTCTTTTTTTACATACATATGTGCAGTTTTTTCACTTGAAAAGCAGACTTTTTTATTGCAAATTTTCAGATTTTGTAAAAAAAATGATGGCAACGCTGATTGCTGCAGACAAACCACCTGCACAATTGTTACTCCTGTGACTATTTTACCCCAAACTGTAGCAATATATGTATGTAATTATCTAAATTTCAAATCATGCTCGAAGAGGCAACACACTGTTTTTAGTAACAATTTGCTCTTTTAGAAAAGGCGTCATTTGTTGTTGTTGTTGTCGCATCTATTATAAATTTTCAAATACTTTTTGAACTGCATGCACATATGTATGTATATATGTATGTATGTATGTATGTAGATGCACATTGTAATCAACAAAGACTCTTTTATTTTCTGCGTATTTCAGAACTGCTTCGAGCTTTAAATGCTGATATTGCTGCCAGCGGACAAGCACTAGGAACTCTGCCCATGGAACCGGACTATGCTGACACGGTCTATAATGAAATGGAGCTGGCCAGTAAGTACGATGTGCTGCACAAATTGAAGAAGGACTTACAGGAAGAAGAGGATGTAATAAACAAGTCGGCTGTGCTTATGAAAATGTTGGAGGTAAGCGAAAGAATTGTTAACGGCTAACGGTATATGAGAGAAAAGCAGGAGTAGGTAAATGCATATTTGAAATCGGTCTTCCATTGAATCCTCAACTTCCGCAACTTATTTTAAGCGCATTTACTGATACAACTGATTCTTTTTTAAAACTTAAGGCCGACATTTGTGTCAACGAAAACTGTCACTTTGTAATCGTTTTATATCTCTCTGTTGCTGTTCTAGGACCCAATGTTAGAAACGCTGCCCGTAATTTATGTTGAAGAATCTGCAACGCCAGATAATGCGGATAATAACAATTTTGATTTGATCGAAAATACCAATGGACTGGCGAAACGCACAAGTAACTACCGACGATACCCCTATAAGCGCCACAGCAAAAACCGCAGGTATCGCATCACAACTAGAGCAAAAACTAATTAAATAATAAACTTCCGTTTCATATCTAAATGTCAGCTATCATTATACTTCTAGCACTTACATTCCAGAGCTGCGTTACGCCTGCATTCCCACCAAAGAAGACGTCTTTAAATTGTTGGTGAATTTACACGAAAATCGTAACGGCAAAAATGGTAAAACCGTTAAGTTCTGCAACCGCAAGCGTCCGGCAAAATCCGTTTTCACAAACATGCGCTTTCTGGGCTAAGCATAAGGTGTGTGAAACGGAAAGCAAGGGAAGCAGATGCCACCGAGAGAATATACAAGTTAATGGTTCCGTGACACGAAATATTTCCATAAAACTTTTAAATAAGAATTCTATATTTTAAAGAATTAAATAGCGCTATTGAGAAGCAGGAGAAATCAAAGCAACTGTTTAATCTGTTTAAAATGCCCTGCGAGCAGCTTAAATTAGTATAAATTTTGATTATTTAAAATCCTAATTCCAAAATATCCAAAAAATATTTAATTAAAGAAAATTATTTTTGATCTAAAGATTTCCCCTTTTCACACAGAAAACCAAACAACTTCATTAAAATACATATATGTATGTAAATATTAACTATTGTACTTTAATTAAACATAAAGAATCTTATAATAGTTTGAGTTTAAAATTAATAAAAACAAAAGAAACTACGAAATCAACTGGAAAATATGTATTTAGAAAAACGAAATACAAAAACAAATCATATCAATTAGATTTTAAATGTTGTAAAATTGTTTAAATAAAAAATATACATATTGAAATAACATTTATTTGCAATAAATATTTACTATTTTTAAGACTTGCGTCAGTTCCTCTTTGTCGACAGTTGTTGACGAGGCTTAAACAGCAAAAACAATGAGTGTCATTCATGATGAGTATGAAGGAACTGGTGGTTCGTGTAGGTGTGATTTTGCTTCTAATATTTTTGAGAATGGGTTAGAAAATGAGTTATAAATGTTGTTGGATAATTTTAAAATTCTAAACCCAGTGCTAAAGAATGAGCTCTCGAAAGCTTCGAATCTTCTGTATAAAAAAGAAGAAGAAGTAGTAAAATATTACGTTTTTTTTTTTTGTATCAAAGAATTCCGATGACGTGATAAAAACAGAGTTGGCCACATACATACATGCATACTTACATACAATTTGTACATACGTATAAAAATACCAAAATACAGATTTTTTTATATCAGGATCGTAAATCGTTTTAGTATAAAACTGAAGAAAATTGTTTGTAAAATGAATAAATTGTAAGGCCTTTCCGATTCTCTGGCGATACAAGCAGAAATAGCACTCGTCCTATACCACATTGGAGGCGTTGCGTTCATAAGACGTAACAGTTGCACAGCAGTTGGACTCATCGGTTACATCGCAGAAACACCAGCTTTATGCCACCAATCGAACAGCTGTTAAATGTAAACAATTATTGTTGCACAACGTGTTGAATAAAAGTAGCAAAAAAAATACCATAATGCCAACATTGGAAGCAAATGCACAACTGTTGTTCTTAGCAAAACTACGACTACAGTTGCGCAAGAGTTACGTGTTACCCATGTATGTAAAAACTTACATATGTGTGTGTGTGTGGAATGAGGCGAGTACACCTTACACTCGTACCTACATCCACAAGACGGAGTACAGAGACCTTCCGAAAGGCATTCGCATTCACTGGGTTATTGCTACTACGGCATCATAAAATCAAAAATGAAGATTATTGCTTCGCAACACCCTTTCATTTTTAGACTCCACTGCTTTTAGAACTTGGCTTTGCCTTGCAGCAGGAGTTCAACTTATAACGAATATGTATTATTCACCGCTTTCGGCATAGAGCATTCGGTGGTTTAAAGCGCATGTTTAGTTGCTTTTATACAATTGCAGATGTACGAGTGTAAAGCAAAATTTGTAATCGATATATAAAAAGGCACAGATCCATCTACATACAAAAAAAAAACCTGAGGGATGGATCCCCAAATGCAGTTGCTTAGCCAGTGTTTTAGAATGTCTTACAAAATATCCCGTTTGCTGATAATAACTTTTGGTTTAGGATATATTTTAGTATCTCCCGACTTTCATTTGATTATCGGATTGAATCGTTTGTTTTAAACTTTAGGCGCTTTAGGCAAAAAATTTGCTTTTCGTAACAAGATTTTTACTTCAAAACTTGCACAGTCTGCCCATGATAGTGTTAACAGGCTCTTATAAATCTTTTAGTGTCTAACTCTTACGACTTAAAAGGCAAAGACGCAACACTCTCGAAGGCCACACAACAACAACAAGTCTGGCCGCACTTAAAACATAATTACGACGACGTGAGAGCAGTTCTTCAGCCCAGAACTGCTTTACGACTGAACAACCTTTTCAATGTTTTCATTATTCCAAATCAGGGAAGTCGCGCCCCTGCGAAATAAATAAAATGCAATGTGGCAGAAGTACAGCTCTGGGCACATGCTGAATAGTTGCAGCATTTGTCTGGCTAAATATCGACGGCGAAGCCAAAAATTTAACATATGTATGTACGTGTGTCTACACGCACATACACACTTGCTTCGAAAAATTGTCGAGCTTTAAGACGAAAGGCCTGTGGAAGGAAGTTCGGACACGCAGGCAGAAAATAAATAACAGAAATACAGATAATCAGCCATGTGCTGAAACTCATATATCGCAAAAAAATGCGATTACGATTTGAAATCACGAAATTGATGTGCTGGAAATCGCAATCGTATAAAATTTTGCTAAATGAACTCGCAAGCAAATAATGAAATGAACTTGTCTTACAAAAACTTTGCTTTAAAGAGTAGAAGTGGAAAAATACAAAAAAAAAATTAAATCTGGATTGATTTTCTGGAAAATTTTCCAATCTAAAAATATACTCCTTTAAAACTAGGGATTTCAGAGCGATGTCTGTTCTTATTCCCCTTCAAAGCAACAAAAAGGTTGCCAGAATCTTAGACACAAATCTAGGAAAAACGCGCGATTCTCAACACATGAAAAAAAATGAGACTTGCGATTTTGAAGAAACGAGTGATAATACCAATTTAAAAAAAAGTTTATTATTCATTAAGATAAGGAAGAGTGTGTTCACACGTACATATACAATATATTAATCGAAACTTCACTAGTTTCGACGTACACACACAAACACAGGTAAATGTTTTAATCACAATTATTAGAATGTAACTAAAGAGACCCCTTTAGCCTCACAATTTTCTGTTTTCTTGCGGGGATCCATCTCTGTTTTTGTGTGCCCGCCACTAACCAATCCAGTTCGTAAACCAATTCCTTTGGGGAGCATAACAAATCGGCTTGGTTATCCAGAGAATATCGACCGACAAACGCAATATGTCTCCCATGTCGAAGCGGCATTTCCTAGTCTCACGTCCAGACGTACCAATCAAATTGATGTCCTCGTTGACATTTGTGTCCTTTCGATCCCAACTCGATGACTTTTCTATTGTATGTGATCGTGTTAAGGGATTTGCGGGCTCCTCATAATGTGGGGCTTCATTCTCAGCATAATAATATTCTTTGCGAGTAGAGTTTGTTTCGACAACGGTGATGGGCTGCTGGTCAGCATAAGAACGAGCGTATCGTATTTGCGCCAGCCCATAAAGGTTAGCGCCAAGACCTGGTAGTTGCAAAACATTTTGCTGGAGATCGTGTGAAGGAAAATTATTAGAGCCAAACGCTGAAGGCTGAAGATAGTTGGTTTGTAAAAATTGTGGCTGTTGTGGCTGTTGGGTGAAGAAGAGATTTGGTTGTTGCAAATATGTGGGGAATCCTGCTGGTGTGTTTAAAATGTGCTGCCCCATGGGAATATTATGGGGACTATTTTGTGTTTGTGTTTGTGTCTGCTGCTGGTGTTGTTGTTGCGTTGTTGTTGGATATAAAGTACCGTATGGATTGTGCTCTCCTAATGAAATTTGTGGGTCACGTTGAGAATTAGATAATTGGTTGTTGATTGCACTGGGGCCCAGTGTAGTCAAAGCTGCATGAACGGGTGCTTCTGTAGTCGCAAAAGCAAGTTGGCTTTCTGAACACTCTTCCTGCACTAATTCCAAGAGAAAACCTGCCGATGGCACACCAGAATAACCCATGCGCATTCTCAGCTTTTTATCAGCCACCGTGGGCCAGTGGGCTGTGAACGTGAATCCGGAACGACAACCACAAAACCGTTCATTATCAATTTCTATATAGTCCCCCTGACAAACATCGTGAGTACTTTGTATGGCAGGCAGACCAATGTTGCCGCTGAACGAACCAGTACCGTGATAGTTTTGGCCGAAATCAAAAAATTTCAAATCTAGACGCAGGCGACATACATTAGAGGCAGATTTTTGCAAGCGAAAGACGCAGTCACGTTTGGACGTGTTGGGCAAGATGTTGCTGAAAATTGTGCGGGGAAACCCAGGGCTGGAGAGATAGAAACGTTTCTGCTGAAAAGCTGATGCACAGCATGCTTCCAGGGAGTCAACAGTGGAGTCATATGCTCTCCACAAACTGGGGGTATTGGACCAAGAGCCCATATACTGATCTCTGGATGGCAAGGCAAAGCCACCATTTGAATTTTGGGCCAACTGCAATGAATTAAAACTATTCAGAGGTATGTAACTTGCTTGAATATTTCCTCCCACTGAGCTGGGAACAGAAGCCGCCTGGAGTCCTTTAAGAGCTCCATAGTAGCCGGGTATATTCGGCAACTGCCGGTGTTGTTCAATATCGTATGTACAAGGTCGAGGAAAAAGCTTTTGCTTATCGTTACCAGGGTAAACAGATAAAGGATTTTGGTTTGCTGTAGATGGCAAGAAAACTGTTCCTGTTGCAGGATATGGAGGTGAAGGCAGTTGTGTGGGATAATTGATACCATACACTGGTGGCCATGAAACAATTTGATGCTGCTCTTGGCTGGTTAAATTACGAAATATTTGCATCAGTTCTGATACGGGGGGCTGAAAAAATTCTGAAGGTGCCGTTACCGCTACAGAGTCGTCATCTTCTGGTTCGTCCTCCTCATCATCTTTCAATTTTCTTAAAAGTTCTTCCCGTTCACAGGCCAGCCGTGTTATTAGCAACCTAAAGCCTTTGCCAGTTGTTGAGGGTGATTCATCAGCAAAGAACCTGAGCCTTAGGATCCCATCGGGCGTATGATACTTCTTAATGCCCACCACTCGACCGCACAAGACATCCATATCGTCATCGATATTTTCCAAGCCAATGGCCAAATAATCATTTATGCAGCCCTTCGAAAACTCTAAATCGAACTCAAGAAACTGTATATGAAACTTGGTGGGGCACCTAAAGGGTGAACGTACCAAATAGTCCCAACAAATATCGGCTGTGTAGTTGTTCGGATAGTCGGGCGATTCGATTATGGTTTGACGCGTTTTATGCACCCCCCTCAAAAAACACTTCGAAATTTCTTCGTGTGTATGCGCTTGTGTGAAGGATACAGTGTAAATGAAAATAAAAATCTTTAACATTGAAGTCATTTTCGTTTCGTTCGAATTCGTTGTCCGCTAAAGCGTTGTGACTTGTTAAAATTCCGAATATTGACTGTTTAATAAATTGTTAACAGTTCTCGGCCATTTAGTGCGTTGTCGTATTGTGTCCATTAAGGTGTGAAATTGTTTAAATGTTTGTTTTCTTCTTTTACATAATTTTAAACAATTTAATGTTTTCTTAAAATAGTCATACATGTTTGTATGTTTTGTATGCGAGCATGTGTGTCTGTAAATACAATGTGAATAGTGGATTGAGACAGTTTTGTCATCGAAATCAATAGTAAAAAGTTTTCATTTTAAGCTCAAACATAATTAACAATGGCTGTAACTGTTTAGCTGCTTAAAACGCTCCTGCTTTACGTATCGCGCTTTCTTACTACCTGCTTACTTAAATATTTTTCTCCCAGATGCCAATTGAAGTGTTACATAAAAAATCAAGACTGCCTGCAGCTATTGGGAGAGTTTGGACGAAAACCACGAGTCGGCAACTCACCTGCAAAGTGACAAAATTATACGATCTTCGCAGTCTACAGGTAATAGTCGTTCTCCCACACATGTGATGTGTGCAAGTGCTTCGCTTAATATCAAACATTTCAGTTCTTCAGTTCAATGTTCAATAAGAACTTTTGCGGCCCCCTTTTGACGTATAGATTTTTCACATTCAAATATTTATATAAAATCGCTCGCTAAAATACCGACAGCTACAGCCATTTTATGTATTTTCATGCCATGATCGGAAAATGGACCCTATCGACGACCTCTTATAGGCAAACTGGGCATTCGTGATGGCACCACCACTCTTTGTAACTCAGTAAACCATTTTGTGAATTTTTGCTTTCATGTGTTCATTTAACTTTTCTTGGATTTCGATAGTGGGTTCTTACGAAAACAAAAAATGTTAATCAGCACATGAAATTCATACATATGATCGTTGTGAGTGTCACAAACAACGTTTATCAAAATTGGTGGCAACACTACGGCAGCTGACAATCTTTTCTTAAACTTCTGCTCGCGAACAACTAACAGCAGTACAACAACTACATACATATATATTATTTTAGTATTTAAGCATATTCGACAACCCGAATAAGTTTTGGGTCTATTGTTTGAATTTCGCGCTAGCGTTGCCACCTCGTGGACGTGAATGCATCTTAACATAACAATATTAACTTTACAGTTGCCGTTCGGGAAATATATAAATACAAATTTAGAAATAAAAAGTAAAAAGCCCCTGAACTTTTAATACGGCACTCGAATAATCATCACAAAGATAAATTAAGCTTTAGTTTATTGCCTAAATACTAGTACCTACATCTATCTACATACATACATACATACATACATATATCCATTTGTTTAACTTGTTTCTCTGCAATAAATTCGCGCAAATTGTTTTTATTTACTGAGTAAATATTATGTAATTTTAAATAGAAAATAAATAAAAAAGAATTGGTTTTGCTACAAATTTAACGGATGTTTTATGACGTACAAACAAACAGTTTGTTTTTTGTTTCTAAACGCTTTCGGGTTTTAAAATTGTTTAAAGATATTCTCACCTGTTTGTCATGCAAACATTTACGTTTTAACTCACCTACACCCCAAAAAAAAACACGATAATACGTGCATATGTATGTACATATACATACATATATCTCAACATTATATAATGCATACACTTATGTATGTATGTACTTCTTACTACCCCCGTTTGCCCCGCCAGCAAAATTATCTAACATTTATCAGATGTGTTATCGCCTGCTTGCCGAAAGCACATCAAAAACAGCTTCAACACGCACGAACATACATACGTACATATTTACATCCAGACATACTCGCATGTATGTAAATGTTTATAAAAACTTAAGCCTGTTAAACGTTCGAACAGACCAACTTAAATTACGGCGTAAGCGCTCAGCTGTTACGCTCCTGAAATGAGAAGTAATTCTAACTTAATTTGTACGAGAAATATCGTTAAAGGGAAATATGTATTAATTAGAGATAAAACTGCTGGAAAAAATAGCACAAGAAAACAACAGTTTGTTTTGCAACCAACTTCACTTATTTATGGGCTGCCACAATTGCATTTTCCATTAACACTGCAGCCTCACTTTCAATTTCTGGATTTCAAATTGATAAGACAAATTGCTTGTCAAAACGCACTTGAATTGACAGCTGTTACCTGGGCTGCACTGAAATTGAAATTGATAGTAAATTTCATTACAAAATATGCTTTCGACGAAGAAGCATTTAAAAATGCCAGCTTTTTTGATTTCGCTTTTATTCATTTTATTCGATTTTCTACATAAAATAATCGCCAGAATTTTTATAAACACCATTTTATTGAATAGGGCACAACTTGACCTTTTGACTACCACAATTTATTGTTTCACGGGAGGCGGTAAAATTTTCTGTGATCAGCTGTGTTAAAATTGCACCAAACGTTGCCAACTGAATGAACAGGCAAAGTGGAAAGCAATCTAGTAGACAATTTCGAAACTGTTAAAAGACACATACGTGAGTGTATTGCATATTGAAAGAATATTGAAAAGCAAACAATTAAAGTGTGGCGCCCGTTTTCATTATTTTGCGACCATTACGTTCCAAAAAAAAAAAAAAGTTTGCAATAAACAAAGAAATCCAGATCAAAATTTGTGCGTTTAAATGGCAACACTTTATAATTTACTTTACACTTTATATCACACCGGCTGTTAATACCAACCCGAAAATAAATTTAATTACTTTTATTGTGTAATAAATTTTGCAAAAGATTGCTATTAAAGGTAAAATCATTTTGTTTTTTTGCTGTTGTTCGAAGCAAAATAATCCTTTTTGTTTTGCACAATGAACGAAAAAATATTATGAAATGAAATTTCATCGGCCGCCTCCACAAAAAGTTCACTGAACTTGAGTCCCACAAAGGTGTTAATTGCTTACAGAGAATAGTGTAAAAGCAAATGACTGAACAGTATATTTGGTTGACCTTTTAGTAAAGAATTTATTTGAAATGTGTTGTAATTGTTTAAAAACTAAATGGAATTTTAACATTTGTTATATTTACTTGACAGAGAAATATGTTTGCATATAGAAAAAGTAAAGCACGAATAAAGCCACTTCATTGTCCGCCACTATAGATGACTTTTCAGATCTTTGCGCGACAATTGAGCATAAATGGTGCCATACGGCTTATCGACTGGTATAAAGACTTCGTTGTTCTCGCCTGGAACTACGGCTTGGAAAGGTTTTGTATCGAAATTGAAATAATGCTTGTTCGGCATGGTCATCGATATGACCCCGACTGCGGGCACAACATCGAGTACTTCTTTTTCTGTCATATACAAAGTATTTTGTACGGATGGTGAAGAAACTCCCACACTTGGATCGCCAGCAAATTTACTGATAATGATATTCTTGACAGTTCGCCAAACTTCGCAGAATTTTACATCTTTGACATGCGAATACTGCCACGAACAGTCCACAATGGTGCTGACGATACGATCATATTGATCGGGCAAAGAACGATATTCGTCATTGACAAAGTTTACAAAAGACGACTGAGTTGTCTTAAGGACACGCAATCCTCTAATGCCGCTTATAATCGTTTGTTGTGGTTCTGCAGGCAAAAGTAGTAGGTAGAGAAAAATTTCTGAATTTCATCATAACACTTACCGAATCTTCTAATGACCACATCACAAAAACGCGTCTCGGTGGGAGTAAATATGAAAGCATGATTGTGTGTTTTTCTATTATCAAATGAGGAAAAATTGGAAATGTTTTCCAATTTTGTTTTTGAGCCGATTTGATCTTGACAGATCCTTTGCCAGGGATATTCTTCCACATGAATATGAACTTCTTCGACTTGGGCGTATTTATTGAGAAAATGTGAAGCCAGCAGAATTCCAAACTTTTCTGGATTTTCGATGCCATACTTTTTGGCCAATAGATACACGGTATTTTTTTGAGAATCTGTTGCAACAATATCAGAGTTATCACCTGGAAAACAAAACAAAGTTTTCCATCAAATATAAACTGCTGAAATCTCTTTCACTTGCTGCCACTGTAACATCAAAAAATGACACTTGACATCGTCTATAACTAAGAAAATGTAGACAACGAATGTACCGGGGTCCAAATTATTACGTAAAGTTGATGCGACCACGATATAAGGATTATAGGAATATCAGATACCTAAATTTATTGGTACATACGTATGTCTTTTGACCTAAAGCACTGCTACAAATAAGACTTTTTCTTTGAAATAAAATTCTCTGAAAATTAGCTTCAGTGAAGGGCTTTTGGGATATTTTAGCCTTTATTCTTTTCCGAAGCAAAGGTTGATATCCTAAAACTTGCTGATACCAATAAAGCTTTAAAACGTCACCACAATTTGCGACAAATAAGGAGATCAAATCCAAGTTTTGATTGTAATTTGGGCTTTTACAGAAAAACCCCAACTACTTTCCAATCAGTTGTAATTGATTTGAGTTTTAAGCACGATGTCTCCGAAAAGTGCGCAACTTATTACAATCGAAAGTCTTACTACAAAGAACAATTACGGGGTTTATCTAAAGGATGTCTATTAGGGACGAAAAATTTATTAAAAGTCGAATGCCCAAGACATTAATAACTTATAGCGTTACCCATTGCCATCATAGCAATGATGCAAGTCGCTTTGGAAATAGAATGTTAAGCAATTGCCAAGGACTGCAAGGAACAGTTGGCTGACATGAATCCCTTGAGCACAAAACTTGCATTAGGAGTCCTACAAAACGACTATAGTGAACTTTGTCCACCGGATTCCCAAACAAGTAAAAAACGTTTCAAAGAATTTCCAAACAATAAATCTACAAGAAGTGACTGTCTTGTGGCTTTTGCGTCATCCCAAGTATTTGAATGCTATAAAATCATTTCAACTTACCGTAGAAATAATCATTTTTACTGTACAGTTTTAAATGAGTTCCAACTTCAAACTCCTTTATCGAATGCACTGGCCCATCCCTCTTAACATGCAACACTTTGACACTGTCTTTGCCATAACCGTAATCGGAAATATTGTACTGATGGGGACCCTCCTGAACCTCTTTCGCGGTTCCTTCTCCATCGGCACGTAACAATGGTCTGGCAAACATTTCGTTAACGATTCACAATCACCACAATATTTTAAACTACTGCCGCCGCACTCACGTCCACTAACACGGCTCTCGATAAATTTACCTAAAACGGTATTTGTAGAAACCGGTGAGGTCGAGTTTGTCCTGTAACCACACAGCTTGTTCCGAAATGGTCACTCACATATGACTGATCTGTTTAGACGTACTGTAACGCTCTTTATAGCTTACCCCAAATTTCACTTAAACTGAATGTCACGGTTGCTCTTTGTTATCAGTGTTTTATGGCTTTATAGCTGCTCAGATAAAGAGTTTATCTTTAAAATTCATAATATTCTTAGAACGACAAATCCAGATGAAAATATTATAGTTTACGCTTTACGATGTTGTTTGCATCCACCCGTACATACATACATATATAAATTGCTAAACGAATAAGCTTTGAATGTAGGCAAAACGTTTCGTTTCGAGGTTTGCAACCTCACACCTTCGCATATTGAATTAGAATGAACAACTGCTCCTAGAATTCGATGTGCCTTCAATATATGCAACAATCTGATCTGTTCCCAATGATTAGAATTAACTTAACGTTAATCGGCAAACTTGGTGGCAGCGATGAGCCGCCAAGGAACTCTTCACATAAAACCCTCAACGCTATTTATTCGCAACATTCCAATGTTCACTATATACTATATTTTGATATGACAGAAATTGCGCACTATTTTAGACCCCCGGTCGAAATAATTACTTATAAATGTATGTATATATGTAGGTAGGACATTCTTCAACTTACGGAACTACGATGAGTTGAAAAGTATCGCTCTAAGTGTAACTAGTGAAGAGAAACATTTATTTTTACGTCCAAATCAAAATCACTTGAACAGTTTCGAGAAATCAGACATTTTTTTCTACTCTAAAAGAGAGCAAAAATGTTTCTTTAATTTAGTGGGTTGGATCAGTTCGGCTGAAAGGAGCAAAAAGTAAAAATTAACACATAAAATCCAACACTCGTATAAAACATCGAATGAAAATACACAAACATCGACGGGCATGTTCTGAAAACAACGTGCTTTCAAATCACGAAATTTTCGAAAACAAAAACATTATTACTTCCATTAGATTAAAACTTTTGTGTTATAAATTATGTGCTCAGCATCATTTGAAACGACTTCGTGTTAGAATAAATAGTCGGCTTTTTCATGCTATTTGTTTTTAGAAACCACGTGATTTCAAATAAAGTGATTTTCAAAGCAAACCTAATAAGTATGTATTCCCGAATGAATTTGTGCTAAAATGTTCTTAGGAGCGCTATTATAACTTGGCTTTAGTTTAAAGCCAAATTAAAAATCAGCGATAAAGATAATCAGCAAAAAGAAAATCGTACCAATAACTTTAGCGCCAGACTTTGTATTCTAAAGCGTTCGACATAGAGGGCAAATACAAATGAACATTTCACAGTCGTACGGCTCTTTGTTTTTAAAAATTTTTCAAATTCCTTCACCCATCATTAGATCAGGGATGTATTTGTATGTAAACAAATAAGGCAATATACATAAATATATAAAAAGACGCAAACAATAGGAAATAAAAATATTTGTTTTTGGTCCTGAAAAAATCTGTCGTATGATTTTTATTCTCATTTTCAAAATGCGGCGATAGTTTCATATGATTTGCTGTTTGGTGTTACGTACGACTTGTAATACCGTCTAACTCCAGTTTAAGCTGTAATAATGGAAAATAGTTAAAGGACAGCCGGTCGCTGAGACTAACGTGAACTAACACCAACCTTTGCCGCCAGCCCAGTTCTTCTATTAATGGCCCTAAACGCATTATGTTTTGTCTACTTACATACAAGGTGGCGCAAAAGTAATCCTCCTATCAGAAAATGCTATAAATTTTGCGATTGGCCCCTAATGTCAGTTCTGTTTTGACATTTGTGTAGTAAACACATGCGAAATACACGTTAATAAACAATGTTACGCTACGCTGCTGCAGAACGCGGAATATTGGTTACTATTTATTTGACCAATAATCGGTCGTTGACTTTGGCACAACGTGAATTTCGTCGCAGATTTCCTAGCCGTCCAACGCCTACTGGTGAAACACTGCGACGTTTAGCCGCTCGCGTCGAAGAGACTGGCACAACACGAGATGCTGCCAGGCGTGGCAGACCCTGGAGTAGCCGTTCTGCAGAGAATATTGCTGCTGTAGCTGAGGATGTCATGGAAGCGCCGTCGACATCGACCAGACGACATGCCACGCAAATGGGTGTCAGTCGCCGGTCTTTACGGCGAATTTTGGTACAAGATTTGAAGATGTTTCCGTGCAAAGTCCAGACGGTGCATCAGCTATTAGCTGCTGACCGCCAATCGCGTCTAACATACGCTCAAGCCATGCTTAATCACCACCAAGAGGAAGATGATTTTTCATCAAAAATAATCATGAGTGATGAGGCCCATTTCCATCTTAGCGGGTACGTAAATAAGCAAAATTTACGCTTCTGTGGCACTGAAAATCCGCGTGTAACCCACGAAGAGCCATTACACCTGCTCAAAGTCACTGTATGGTGTGCTGTTTTCGCTGGAGGAGTCATCAGACCTTTTTTCTTCGAAGACGTCGCGGGCCAAACGGTTACTGTGAATGGTGAGCGCTACAGAGCAATGATCAACGAGTTCTTTTTGCCGCAACTTGATGAATTGGGATTGGAAAACATGTGGTTCCAACAGGACGGTGCAACGGCACACACTGCACGTGCCACAACCGTTATGCTGAAGGATGCATTTCCCGGGCGCCTAATCTCCCGTTTTGGCGATTTGCACTGGCCAGCAAGATCGCCTGATTTGACCGCTCCAGACTTCTTTTTGTCATCAAGGTCGGTAACGAATTCACCGAGACCTTCAATGTCAGAAGGGGATTTAGACAAGGCGACGCACTGTCATGTGACTTTTTTAACATAATTCTTGAGAAGATCGTGCAAAACTCACACGCCAACAACAGAGGCACGATCTTCCAAAAGTCCGTGCAACTGCTAGCATACGCTGACGACATTGACGTGATTGGTCGAACACAGCGAGCCGTCACTGAAGCGTTTGCTGGTATTTCAACGGAGGCGGCCAAAATGGGTCTAGCGGTGAACGAGGGCAAAACGAAGTATATGCTGTCATCAAAAAAGGACGCGCAACACCGACGACTGGGCCCGAACATCACCATAGGCAGCTATAACTTCGAGGTAGTGAAGGACTTCGTCTACCTTGGCTCCCAAGTCAACAGTACGAACAACATCAGTACCGAGATCAAACGCAGAATAACTCTTGCCAACCGCTGTTTCTTTGGGCTCAAGAGGCAATTGAGTAGTAAGGCCCTTTCTCGAAAAACCAAGTTGACACTATATACCACTTTGATAATCCCTGTACTTCTTTATGGCGCAGAAGCATGGACGGTGTCGAAGGCGGATGAGGAAGTCCTTGGTATTTTCGAGAGAAAAGTTCTGCGTTCAATCTTCGGCCCTGTTTGCGTTGATGGTTTCTGGAGAAGAAGATTCAATCATGAACTGTACGGGTTGTACAGCGACATGAGCCTAACCAGGCGCCTACGGATCCAACGGCTAAGATGGTTGGGCCATGTAGAGCGCATGGAGAATACTGCTCCGACCCGTAGAATCTTCGATTCCGAACCTGTGGGACAACGCAGTAGAGGACGCCCACGGAACCGATGGCGCACACAAGTGGAGAGGGACCTCAACCAACTTGGTGTGCAAAATTGGAGAACGCTGGCTAAAGACCGTGCCAGCTGGAAAACTTTGTTGGTTGAGGCCCAGGTTCACCACGGACTGTAGCGCCAAAAGAAGAAGAAGAAGAAGACTTCTTTTTGTGGGGCTTTTTGAAGTCGCGGGTTTATGTCAACAAGCCTCAGACTCTTGCAGCTCTTAAAGACAATATCCGTCAAGAATGTGAGGACCTATCACCGGAAGTTTTGCACAAAGTGATGGAAAATGCCATAAAAAGGGCTCAAATGACAATCAACTGTGGCGGCGGCCATTTACATGACATCATATTCTCGACTTGATGTAAAAAAAATTAAAAGACCAAATAAAAATAATCCACAAGAATCAAAGTTTCTAATTTTTTTTTTTTTTAATTACAGCCAAAAAACATCGGAAGGTTATTTTTGCGCCACCTTGTACATATATTCATGATTCGATCTCCTAGTCACGACTTCGTCACAAAAACACCCTGTTACATTTTGACACAAGACGATCATAGATTTTGCCTTATCTGTCGCTGGTTTCGCTTAACCAACTATCAAAACAAAACATATACGAACCAAATAAAAACGAAATCATATTGTGTAAAAATAGGTGTGAAATTAAGAAGCTGGTAATGGATTTGTGTATATATGTATGTAGATACTATATAGATACTATATTTTAAGGCAACAAAAAGTGTATCTATGAAAAATGGAGAAAACGGATATTATAATCTTTAATTATTTCCACCATTAATTTGTAGGAAGAAAATGGCAACACAATTCAGATCGCCTACTTACATACATACATACATAAGTATGTATGTATGTATGTATGGATGGATGTACGCACAGTTGCATTTACATACACACATACGTGTTCATTTTGGGCACACAAATTAAAATTGGATTGTGTAGAGAGAGCAAAATGAATACATATTTCTTTTAATCTTTCGGCTTTTCTAAAATTGTTGACTGTATTTTTGTCAACGCTCGGTATAGCAAATATCTACTCACTTTAACGAATGCGCTATATAGTATAAAGAATGGGTAATTTTGTGACGCTGAATGTAAAGGCCCTTTCGTGAAAAACCAAGCTTACACTATATACCACTTTGATAATCCCTGTACTTCTCTATGGCGCGCAAGCATGGACGGTATCGAAAGCGGTTGAGGAAGTGCTTGGTATTTTCGAGAGAAAAGTTGGGCGTTCAATCTTCGGCCCTGTTTGCGTTGATGGTTTCTGGAGAAGAAGATTCAATCACGAACTGTACGGGTTGTACAGCGACATGAGCCTAACCAGGCGTCTACGGATCCAACGGCTAAGATGGTTGGGCCATGTAGAGCGCATGGAAAATACTGCTCCGACCCGTAGAATGTTCGATTCCGAAGCTGTGGGACAACGATTTAGAGGACGCCCACGGAACGAACCGATGGGGCACACAAGTTCAGAGGGACCTCAACCAACTTGGTGTGCAAAATTGGAGGATGCTGGCTAAAGAGCGTGCCAGCTGGAAAAGTTTTTTGGTTGAGGACCAGGTTCACCCCGGACTGTAGCGCCAAAAAAAAGAAAAAGAAGAACGTCTGAATATTCAGGCATAAATATTATGAACAAAACAAATTATTTTATGTATTAGAAATATACGAAGAGAAGTAGATGACATTATTCGTTATACTACCGTTATTTTGTACTACCGTTATATGTATTCCGCTGCTCATATGTCGTGCTCATGTGAGCGCGTGTTTGAATTCAAGTTTATTGAGTTTTAGTTCAGTCTAGCAGTAGTGCAAAGAAATATAGACAATAGAAAAAATTACTTGTTTTAAGTGAAAAAAGTTTTGTAGAATTTTAGATGCCAATAAATATGGAATTCCAAAGTCTTTCATCTTTCTGCATTAAAGAAAATGGAAGGCAAACATCTATAAATAGTTTGTTCGCATGTGTGTAGTTATTAAATTGGAGAAACTTATTTTATTAACACTAAATGCAGCAAATATTTGCAAACGAAAACGTCGCCATATAACGAATCTTGCACTATAACGAATAGCTCTAAGATTCATTTGTTATACCGATCTTTGGCTGTATTAATTTCGGATTGAACTGCGATACTGTGCAAATGGTGTGCAAGCAAAGTCATCCCAAAATAATTCTGATATTCCTAATAATACTATACTGTTAATTTTCGCTCAGTACAAAAGATAGAAATACGTGTTTGCAGTACTTGCAAACACGCCTGCCGGATTTTTATCTCATAAAAACAAAAAATTTTTTGCTCGTAAATAAAGATAAAAACCCAAAACGTTAAGATCTAATGTGAAATACTTAGATATTATTTGATTAGATTAAGGAAATAAAGAAGAAGATTTTTTTGCGGATGACAGTGTTGTCATCTTTGAAATTGCCAAACGAACCAAATGGGAGCAAAAAACCACGCCTTAGAATTTCTTATGTTTTTGAAAAAAAAAAGTTTGCCATCCATTAAGGAATTTTTCACATCAATAATTTTAAAAAGCATCGAGTTGATGGTTAAACATTGAAATAGACAAATCGAATGGAATAACGTATTTACTGACATCTGCAAGTGGGCGGCGTCACAGCAAAATTATAACAATAAAACAAAAAAAGGCTTTTAAATTAAGATCCCACAATCGGCACAATCGAAACCGATGACATGGTAGTCCGAAGCGCCGATCAAAGTAGCCGATTAGCAGCGATAAGCTGACACAGTTCCTGGCAAATATCTGTTTTTAGTGTAAGAACAATTAA
Organism: Epicampocera succincta; assembly: GCA_932526305.1. Lineage (NCBI taxonomy): Eukaryota > Metazoa > Arthropoda > Insecta > Diptera > Tachinidae > Epicampocera > Epicampocera succincta. The sequence continues at coordinate 51,020,134 of OW052037.1, read as the reverse complement.
TATGCAAAACGTTTGTGCTTAACCTTAAAAAATATACATATGTATGTACATACATATATAATTTTGCAAGAATTTAGAAATGGAAAGTAGAACCAACGGACCGATAGTGATGATTATTTTAACATTTTCAATATATCCGATATGAAGCGAAAAATCTGAAAAATGTTAACATTCGAAAAGAAAATAAATCGTTCAAAGTTTTAAAATGTTTGCCGATTTAGCACGACAAATATCGTTAGATGTTGCGTCATTTGCACCGATAGTGGGATCCATCGCCTCTTGTCAAAAATACTTGAATTGCATTTTTATTAAAATTTCGCTAGAAATCGTATACAGATTGTCTTAGACAGCTAGAAATGGAAGAGTTCTTCTTGCGATGTCATAACATGCAAACAATAATTGTTTTGACAGCACTGAAATGCCGGAAACCTTCTTATTATACATGTCTACGTTTTTGCTTATATTATTATTTACAAATCTTTATTTACGTACATACATACATATACACATTTGACACTTAAAGAATAGCTTTAATAACATAACAATTATTTGGTTGACAAAGTACCATTAAGGGTAAACCATGCGGAACTTGCGACAGCATTAAAGCATTATCTTTGGGCCATAGTTGGGTAAGAGGTAGGGATAGCTGTAGATTTGGAAAATGGCCCAAAGTTAATGGCAACCAGCCCTGGATATAAGAATATTTATAAACATAATAGTAACCGTAACCAGGCTGAGATATGATCAGCATGTAGAAGGATTTTTGTGAACTGAAAACCACTAGTTTATCGATCGAAGACTTTAGGCTGATAATTTGTTGAATTTGATATTTATGGTGTTTTCGAGAGGAGAGGAATTCGTAAATAAATATACGTTTACATTTGGAGCAGGAAAGTATCAATTGTTTTGTGGCCGGTTTGTTGGGCACTTCCAACATCTCAATGATATCAAAATCGCCATCAATGACCTGTTGAACTTTGAACAGCTGCGTGTGGTTCTGTAAATGATATATCGTTAGAGCAGGATGGTGGTCAACTAAGCCATTTGTAATCAATATGGACATTTGGGATAGCTGGAAATGTTTCAGTTGAAGGCCAATGTTGTGTTGCAGAGTCTGCCAGTCCTGTACGCTGTTATTGGCCACAGACACCTTAAATATTCTTACTTCATTTCTTTTGTGGTTTGATAAGTCCAGGCCATGCAAAACCACAAACTGTTCCAAAGTATTGAAAACATTTTCGACTATATACAGAGTTTCTATCAAACATTTCATACCGAATACTTTCAGCAACTTGGGACCTGTCAACGTTATTTTCGATTTCACCTGATCTTCTTGCTGCAAACAATAGTTCTCAGCTTTGACGAAAATTTTATTCGAACCTTGAGTCAAGCTTTGACTAGTGAAATTTTTGAGGCATATATTGTTTGGCCAAAGCAAAGAGATTTGTATGTGTCGCTTTTCGTAGCAGGCCTTTCCAGACAATTCGTAATAAATTGTTTGATTCGCCGTTATGTGCTGTTCCGGCTCAAGCCAGTTTACGGTGGCATTTAAATCGTAATCCAGATATATTAGATTTGTATAGGAATTTTTGAAGTTTTCTTGCAATTCGTTTAGGAATTTAACGAATTTTAAGTCAGCTGTTTCATCAGCTGTTTCATCAGCTTCCCCTCCGGATCGCTGTTGCAAATTATTGTCGAGTTCGTAATCCACCTGCAGGCCTCTTTCGAATTCCGCTTGCTCTAAAACTAAATTATGAAACTCATACTTTTGGTCTGAGAACAGAGAGTTGCGATATAATTCCATTAAATCCTTATTATTGATGTGCACAATATGAGCAGGGCCGGCCAGCACCAAAGTGTTTTGTATTATTTTATGACCCGTTATGGATTGTAAATAAGGACTGTTTTTAAACACCAGATTATCGATGGCTATACCATTGATGCTCTGTATTAAGGCCTGTTTCTCAATTATCAAATTCTCAAAAGTTAAATGGCCAAAATGTTCCAAGGCTGGTCCGCGCAGGGTAACACGATTATTCAGAAAATATAACCAATTCATATCATTGATATTTTCAATAATTAAATTATTCTCCACCAACAATTCTTGTAACTGAACAGCGGGCAGAGTTACAGCAGGCTGCAGCTGATATATGCCAGAGGGGTCCAGGCCATTTACCAAACCGTTCACCATTAAATGCCTAATTGTCAGAGGCCTGAGAAACTTCATGGGGCCTTTTAAAAGCTGGGCACTTTGTGAATAATAAAGCGACTGATTGAACCTTAAAATGTCTATGCTGTTCAACAATTTAGTGTCAACATTTCCAAGAACTTTTAGGTTTTCCAGGTGCAAAGTTTTGAGAAAAAACTTCTCTGCCCCAATAATTTGTTCCGCTGATGAGTTTTTCAGCACAGCATCGTGTTGTAAAAACTCAAGATCTAAATTTGAGGGGAATTTAAAGCGGGTTTGCATGCGTCTTATGACCGGGTAAGACATTTTGACATTGCCGCTTATTATTTGATCGCGATTGGCTAGAACAGCAGATTTATAGAAATACTTTAAAAGCTCTTGCTGGCTATTATCTGCAACATGCAACGGCCAGCTGGCCTCATTCACAACATATAAACTTTTCCAAGACTTCAAAGGTAATTGCCGGACTTTGTCTTTAACCCTCAATAAGAACTCCAGCTCTTCTATATATCCCCGCAGATTTCCTTCGACATTAAGATTTTCCACTATAATATCAGATTCGATTTCAGTAAAGTCGTTTCTTAAGTCCACGAAATTCCCAACATCAACCTTATTTATATAGAGAACATTCAAGTTCGAGCAGCGCAGATGATCGAAATGATAATTGCCCGTGATCAGTTGGGGTTGGCTTTTCGTGAGCACATTTTTCAAAATATTTTCCAAATCATGGCCATTAATATCGGGCGTCTCGAATTTCTTTGTTATAGTTAAACCTTCATTAAAGTATACCTCGCCTTCGATAATAGCGTTTTCGTTAACGCGCACCAGGTTTTTCACATACTCATTCCATTTTATACCGTTTATAAGCTGCACATTAAGGGGTTGCACAAACTGCACGTTGCCTTCGACGGTCAGATCTTTGTGTAAAACTAAGCGCCCATTCTGAACATCCAGTTTAGTGAAAAACTCTGCAAATGGTATGCCATTGATTTTGTGGAACACCAAATTTGTGGCATGCAACAAGTGATCCACCTTTAAGCGATCCATGTGATAATCGTTATTGAGTAAATTTTCCAAAGGTAAATTATTCAAATACGAGGCTTTCAACTGTTTATCGACCGCAGCCCCTTTCTCTACTTTAATTTTTGCAAAAGCTTTAGTATCTTCGAAGCGCAGTAGATCACTTGTCTCCAAACGATGTTTAAACACCAAGTCCTTCACGGGCAGTCCATTCAAACTCAAAACCTGCGCACTATTAATTTCTAAAGGCGCCTCAAATACTTTGTGACCTGTTACATTAACTTTGTCACCGGGATGTATAATATTCTCTTTAATTTCGGCGAGCACTGATTTGTAGTCCCGCAGAATGACATCGCCCTTAACCAGAGCATTCATGAATACTACCAGTAAGGGTTTTTGTGAGTTCAGTTTATTCACCAGCATATGCTGCTCCGTGGGATGGCCGTTCAAATAAGCAGTTTCCAACGAGGGAGCTGTTACTTTGGCCTCTTCAAAAGCCACCGGAAAACTGAAAGTCTTTAAGAGGATATGAGTACACAAAATTAATGAAATAATGCGATAATTTTAATAAGAAATTTCGAGGTATTAAATGTTTCTGAACACGAAACTGGAACTACATACTCTTAATAAAACTACAACAACAAAATTGGTTAAAAAATTAAGGAAACGAAAAATTGGATGGCATCTTGTAACAGTTTTTGTTTAATTGCCAGGTTTCTCTATCAGAAATCTACAACTCATATAGTCCTGTTTAGTATATTTTATATTATCACCGCTGTCACAACCTCAAAACATACAGGCATGTTTGAAAACTACGTGTTTTCAAATCGCGGAACTTCTCAAATCAAAAGCAGTATTACTTCAACTACATTAATTTATATATATAGATTACAGGCTCTGGATCATATTAAGCGCCTTGATGTTAGAAATGTAATGAAGCAACATCGTTTTTACAATCCACGTGGTTTCAAATTAAGTGATTTTCAGAACACACCTGATAGCAGCTCTACATTCGTTCAAATAAAAGGGATTTCATTAAGTGCTACTTTTCTTTTAAGTGTAAATGACACAAAGTGTGCATCGATCTCAAAAAAAAAATATATTGGCCCATGACATCATCAGCCCGAAATTCCCACTCAATTTCGTTAATTTTGTTTATAAAATGGGTCCTATAGCTAAAGCTATATTTTTTGTTTTATAGAAATGAGAATAAGTTTCTCCAGGATCGATTTAGCGAACTCAGGTCCTTGTATGGGTCTAGGGCCCAACAACGATCAAATTTTACCAAATTTATATGCGCATTTCTTCAGGAAGCTGCAGAAACTAAATATGTATCAGAAATTCTAGGAATTTTTATTTTCATTAAGCAAATGTTTTCTATTAATCGTTATATGTAAATAAATTAAAGTACATAAAACTAAAACTTCTAACAGAAATAAAAATTATCAGAATACAAAACCGTAGTTTATACTACACGAACTTCAGGGCATAAAATAGATAAAGTAAGAGTACAATGTTAGGTTATGTTAGGCTCCCAGACATAACTAGATCACGAATCGGTGGCCAGTGCAGAGAGATGGAGAGATACAGAAAGCATTAATATCCTACACAGGAAACTTTATTGGATAACAACATTGCAGTCAGGTGTTTAGGTTCGATTTCGACGGAGCAAGGAGCAAGTTGCTGCTAAATATTTAGAGAAGAGTAGTAAGAACTACGATAGAAGCAGTTAACGGCCATTGTGTTTGTTTGAAGATGCTGGAGATTTGGAGGCAATTGGCACTGTGTGTGCAGGCCAGCAGGTACACACACGTGTACACATCATGTACATAAATAAGGGACACATAATGCACTTTTCTCATCTTTTCCCTGCTAAGTTTTCCTAAACACGTGGTCCCTAAATCTGGTTTAGTTATAAGTACTACATATGTACCTGCACAACACTTTGCGATCAGCAACTATTTGGTCATCAATCGAAGAAACTGTCTGTCACTTAAGCAAATCACTTACCTGAGCTTGTTCTTTCAATAAATATTTTCTTCTAATTTCGTGCTCATTGAATTCTTGGTCCTGCAAAATAATGTTTGTCCCATTATTAAACCTTTTCAAATTATCGATAACCAAGCTGCCGTTTATGATGACTTTGTTAGTGTAAAATTGTTGAAATTCGACTGCATCGAGATTGGAACCTGATTCTGTTTGTGTGTTATTTGCCAAAAATACGTCGCCGGAAATTCTTAAATGATTTACAACAACGGGCGCTAAAAGGAGACAAAGTTTTCCAAATTGAAAAGCAGCAAGATAAATATTCATAAATAATAAAACAAACAACAAATACGAGAATCAAAACTATACACAATGTAGAATATCTTAAGTGTGAACAAGTAACACGAGGAATATTTTGTTTTAAAAAATGTTTTTCCTCCCCCAAACATGTACATATTTATATTACTTGTTATTTTCTTCAGCTGTGCAGGTGCTGCAAGTTTATCAATCACACACTCGTGCATTCGTATCAATTTTAAAATTAAGTCTGTCAAGCAGCTCAATTATCTAATAAGTCTGCGTAAGGCGTGGACTTGGTAATAAAGAAATTTGTTGCTCTTAGAACTCGCTGGAAAATACGTATAAGAAAATACAGAGAAACAGAGAAACTGTTCTACAGATGATTTACAATGAAATAACGTCACATCAAAATGATTTCAGAATATATAGAAAATGTTTCTGAATCAATGTGATGCCATGAGCTGTCTGGGTAAATGCTTTTCTATATATTTAGATACTGTTGCTGTAGCGCGATTTATCGGCTCGTCCAACCAATTTGTATAGAAAAGACTGATGGCTTTTTCCAAAAGAAGCACGACGATAAAACAAAACTTCATGTAAAACAGAAAATATAATTAGTTTGATTCCAAAGGTTCTGAAATTGTCAACTAATTTTGTTCGGATTATACGATTCCTTAACTTTTTGTTACGAACTGTGTTATCAATGAACACCATGTGGCATCTCATCTTCAAATATATAGCAAACTTCACACCTGTACCAACTCTGTGCTGTGTGTCTCCTATTTGCAGTCCGCGTTTTGAGCTACTAGACTCACGCCCAGTCAGGGCACTTTGTTTTGCGGGGAATAGAGGGGATGGCGTCCGGGAATCGGGGACGGGATTGAGGAGCCTGTCCTTGGCTGAAACGTTCGGGTTGTGGTTTAAACCTAAAAACGCAGGACGAAGAAAATCTTCGAGGTGCTGTGACCATGTGGCAGGTTTGCTTTTATGCAAGGAACTAGATTGAAAGGAATGTACAGGCGAATCGGTTAAGGCCTGATGTTCCTTGTGGATTTCGTGCTACCAACTCAATAGCCTTGTGTTTTCTCGCCTGCTGGGGAATTGTGTGAAGCAGAAGAGATTAGATGGCCCGAGCTCTTTAGCAAGAAGTTTATGATTTGTGCCGTGCAGCATATTATGAGAAATTGCCACCTGTGTGAACCTGTGCCAGCCACATCAAGGCGATAGTGAACCGTCACCCTGTTCTCTAAAGTAGAGTTGGTGCACTAACGGATAAGGCCGTCATGGCAGGTGCTGGCATAAAATCAATGCCAAATCTGTAATAATAAACCGACCGATAAATATCCGGAACCAGTATCGGGTCTAGCCTATACAACTTTCATGTTTTGTTGATAATAGTGCTGCTGCATGGTAATAAACCATTCGATTGGAAACGAATAGATCCCCTTTGATTTTTGACGCACATTGTGCACACGTACTTACCCTCTACAAAAGTATCATTGCCACTGAAAACAATGTCCTCTGCGAAATCTAGACCATTAATTGTTTTAGCTTTTAAGTCGGCAGCATGAAACCGTGATACTACTAACTCCGAATGTATGATTTGAGGATGTTTCAAATTGAATAAGTTAGAGACGGTTATACCATTTAAAACGTCCACTGTTAAATGCTTAACTTCAACTGGCGATTGTAGGACCAAGCTTCCCTCAATATATGTGTCGCGATTTTTCAAAAACAGTAAGTCATAAAATGCATTCCATGACTGGCCATTAATAAAATCCACTTGCAGATGTTTGATACGGACAGAAGCAGGTAAATCGAAAAATAAATCTGGCACAATTTGTTGTTGGCGTCCTGGACGTATATTTTGCGGCAAAATCAGTTCGGAAGTATTTAGGAAACGGGTGCTGACTTTTGTCTTAATGCTTAGAACTTTGCCTGAAGAGTTTGTTGTATTCAAAGTGAAACCTGCGAATAAGGAAAATTGCCGCTATAACTTTGCGCAAACACGATATTGATAGCTTTACCTTCTATAACATCCCCGTGGTAAAGTAAACTATCAACTTTCATTCTCTTGACTCTGATACGATTTGTGTCATCTTGCGCTTGGTTCTTCTCAGAACGTTTAGAACGTTGTGGCAAATATTTTTGTCTGGCACTTTCAATTTTTTGTATCACTTGCACGGGACTAATTAAAGATTCGCCGAATATTCTAACTGCGCCCACATTACCAGCACGCAAAATGGTACGTTCTTTTGTTTCAATATCCTTTAGTTGTGGCTTAAAAAACTGCGAAAGCTTGCGAAATATATCCATGTCCGACTTACGCTGCAAAAGTAGGCTACGCAACTGGCCAATTGCCTGCTCGAAGAGGTGTTGATGGTGGTTTGACACCAGCACTTCTGCAATAAATCTGTGTGAAGTCTTGCCCAATTTACGCTGGGTTCTAGCAAACAACTTACCTTCCGGCTCTGATAGAATATCAGTTGGCACGTCCTTAACATACATATCCAGCTCTACTAAGCGCACCAAAACTTGAAAAGGTCTTTTATAAACAAGCAATAAATAAACCTCTTTATTGGCATTCTGCAGACCCATAAGGCTGGGTGTATCATTTTGGTCCGACACAAAACTGCCGAAACAATCCAAACGATGATTGGTAAAAACCAGTATCTGGTTGTGTCTGCTTGCAGCGACAAATCTCGTCGATGACGCCAACTGATCAAAGGCGAACTCCTTAGGCGTACGTTGTCTATAAACGCTAAAATGGCCATCCGGCGTTTGGCGAAATGAATTGCATTTTCGTTGTTTTCTCGAGCAAGCCACAATCATGTTACGACGCAAATAAGAAAATATATGAACTACGCGAGATTCTACCGTGAGAGTTTGTTTCAGCGACAATTTTACCGAAGCCGGGCTTATTTCGTAAACGTTTAAAATGGTCTGCAAATAAAAAAATCATTTTTTAATACAATACATTTATACATATAATTTTTAGTTCGCTTTGATTCTCACTTTTGGTTGATGTTTGATTATCCTTCCTGTTATCAGATATTTTGTTTGCGAACCTATAATATTTACCACATCCATGGCGGGAACTGTTCTCTCTTCGATTGGGTCGAAATATGTATTAAACCATTCGAAAATCCTGCAAAATAAAATTTAAATTGCCAACATCGCCGAAACGAGTTCTAAAGCTCATAAATGAGCTTAAAGCTAAGTACGTGTATGTGACCCATCATAAAAACCCCCCTCTAGTCAACCTTTTTTGGATTTGTGTGTAAAAAAACCTTCAATTTACGTAAAATAAAACAGTAAGAACCCACTTAGTGTGTTTCAACAATAAAATGAGAACGGGAATAGCGTGAAAATGCACAACAGAGGGGGAAACTTAAATTGCCTTTTATTCACAAACTTGTTTTGACACACTAGGTGGGTTTTCCCATGTAGGGTCACATATGCAGATGTATGTCGTACAGCAGTGTGAACATTGTGAGAAACAGTATCATCAGTCCACTGTAAGACAACAATATTGTCAGACAGCTGACAATTGTGAGAACAGAACAGTTTTCTCTGCCATTCTCAGATAATTGCCAGACATTGTAACCTCACTTCTTACCGACATATAGATGTGTGTAAATTAATGCAGCTGACAATGACGCCCAGTGTCAGAGAGGATACCGCTCATACCCAAGTTAAATGTGCAACATGTGTGTTGGTAAAGAGCATTACTACTGGGTCTTAAGCGTTTTGGTAGGAACACAGCCACTATTTTATTCGCGAGTTTAACCCGCTTTCTCCAATACTGCAGTTAATTTATAGTTTTTCTATGAAAATGGGTATTTTGAAACAAGAGCATTTTTTACAGTGAAGTTTCGCGGTGAAAAAATATGCTAAAAATTTAATCAAAAAATAGTACTGCGTTCTAGCTCTTTTGACGCAAAGCGTAAAGTTTTGGTTTCAAGAAAGGCCTTAAATATTTCAAGAATAACACCGGTATGAAGTAATGCTTACTGTTTCTGTAACACAAGTAACAAGCCTACAAGTATTGTATTGCAAAAACTCGTTTGAAAACAGAAATCTGCAAGTGAATTTAGTGCTTATGAGCGCAGATCGTTGCCATAATTCATAAAATTTTGCTCAACTAAAAGAAGTCTTGAAGTAGAAAAAATTAACTATTCTTAATATCGCTTACCTCAGTTTCCCATATAGTTTGGTAAAATTTACGGCCGCTACAATCATGACACGTTCTTCGCTGGGAGAAAATAAAAACAATTTCTGAAATCTGCCCGTTAAAGTCAATTGTTGTATGGCTTCAAAAACCGGTGGTGGTTGATGGGCTTTTGCAGGATCCTTAGCAGTAGCAGCACGCTGCAATAGCACATCTTCGGCTAACTGATACACCTCCAAATGTTCATCTAAAGCTACAACCAGCAGCATACTTCCCTGCCAATGGATAATCTTGAAACAGCCAATATCTTCTTATTAAAATGCAAAATAGTTTAACGCATTTAAAACATACCTGAGCTCCTAAAGGCTCCACGTGCCGTACGCTGCCTTCCAACACAGCCATCCAGCTTAAACGTTTCTCTTGGCGTTCGACAAACAATTGATACAAGTCGTGGCCGTGCAAAACGTAAATTTGTTGTTTTTGCTGATCTTGCATGACATGCAAATTACGATCGCATTGTATTTGCATGTCCAAAAATGGCAGTCGAAATCTCATGTTCTCTTTGGGGCTTTCCAGAGCTGTAGTGTTATATGGAAGTGGTTTGTGATTAACTTGTGATGTGTGAGGTTTTGTGGGAGGACACGTGGGTACCAACGGCGCTGAGGGCGGATGAAACAATTGGAAAACTGGTACAAATTCTGAATAACACTAAAATATTCCAAAAAGAAACAAATAACAAAAATTGTTCGGATTTTTCAATCTCTGTTGAGAAATAAAATAACGCTTACTTTTTGCGTGACTAGTGTTATTAAAAATAATTGAAGATTCTTCATGATCTCCTTCTTCAAGTTTTCAATTAAATAATTTTTTCTATTTGTTGCCGCTTTGTATGTACAATACATACATATGTACTATATTTGCACACTAATTGATTAACTTTGAGTTGTAGTAATAAAGAGCCATGAAATAACGGTTTCTAGTTTTAATTGTAAAGCGGCGAGTTGTTGTTTTTCTTTTTTTTTTTTTTGTCTTGCTCGAACAGAGTCGCAAATATTATTCATTTAGAACGGAGTCAAACAACTGACATTCAAAGCCTGGAGGTGAATTTGAATTTGTGTCACTAATTTGCGATGAAATCACAAATATAGTCTAAAAGCAAAAATAGAAAAAATGTGAATGTCACAAAGTAGATTTCGTCAGGCTAAAATACTTCTATCGAAAAGGAAGACTAATTTTATGTACATACATACATATATAGCACTTTTGTAGGAGGAGAAGGTCGGATGTTGCCCCCTCTCGATTTTCATAATTTGGATCCCACAGAACAGTCAATTTGTATAAAAAGCGTTCCAATTCTGTATTTTAGTAATTATTTCGAATAACATTTAAAGTTTTTGTAATTTTTTGCACGACATATCAAAATATTGCACAGTAATGTGTCCTTAGTTGCATATATGTATGTACATACATATGTACATAATTACATACATATATAAATATGTACATATGTACTTTTTTTCCTAAACCATAATTGTATTGTAAAAAACTTTTCGAATACTAAAATTGAGCTCTCTCAAATGTACATACATATGTTTTCTACTTAGACTTTTATTGCTTGTGACTACAGATATTATATAAAGTTATGGGGAATAGTAATTAAATCAGCACCGCGGGAAATCAATTTTTATTTATTTATTATTCTATAACTTGCAAAATAAATGCACAAGTTATAACTGCAAAGATGATGGTTTTAACCATCTGTGTCTAACTTATACGACCCATCGCTTCACATGGGAAATATCAGGTTGGCCGACATGAAATTCCTCAAATGGACCGTAAAACAATGCAGTTATTCGAGTCAAATTAGCCAACTAGTGCGAGTGAGACACAAAAAAACTAGTTTTTATGTCAAATAGTATCAAAGTTTTAGTCTAGCAAATAACGCTGTGACAAACTATTCAATCTACAAATGATTTTTTTCAAGTCCTTGTGTCACTAATTTCTGAGATGTACATACATAAGTATATAGCTATGCACTTACATACATATGTAATTGTATTGCGGAACAAATATATACATATGTATCTATGTATGTACAAGATTTATTCGTGTGAAAAAAACTAATTATAGAACCAAATAATATAACAACTATTCCTGATACATTCCTACAAACATTCATATGTACATAAATATGTAAGTAGGATTTTGGGGGGCTGATTCGGTTAACGAAAAACACGAAATAACCGTTTGGCAAAGTATGCGTATGTGAGCAATGTGCCATCTTTATAATCAAATAAACAAATTCCAATACAGAGATATATTTTATTTAGTAAAATGTTTTAATTAAACTCAAAATTTTAAGTTCAAAAAGCAAAAAACAAACAAAACCATATATAAATATGAGCCGTCTGAATTTGACTCAAATGGTCAAAAAAACTTTGGTGCGCCATCAAGAAAACAAATTTTTTAATGTCACCGAAATCTATCCCGATACCTACTTCGAATCTCAAAAATATGACGCCAAAATAAAAGAAGCAAGGGATCGCTTAAATTTGGACGAAAAAATGAAAAACATTATGTTAAATGTACATGAACAAATTTTCCAAATGCGTCAATCTTCCCCACGTCCTGCCCGAGTTAAACCAAAATCTACTAAAAACAAATTAAAGAAAAAGTTAAAAGAAACCCCTCTAAGTGATAAGGCCATTGATAATACCACATGCGAAAATATTAGCATTCCCCGTATCAAAGTTTTGTGCAGTGATAAACATAAAGAACGTTTCCATAAAGCAACGGAAACCTCACTGAAATGCTTAAGCTTTGAAAGCCACAAAAGAATGTTGCTGGCCCAGCAGAGAAAAAACGAGCTCGAAAGCATGATAAAAGAGCACAAACTTCTGATCGAAGGCCGTCAATCTCTGGAACAAGATGTTTTTGCTATGCGTCATTTTTTGCACGATTTACAGAATCGTCTTAATAGTTCGCTCCAGCAGTTGCATAGCAAAAAGACATTTTGCGAATGCCATGGCCTACTGAGTAATAAAAATTGTAAAAGCTGTAAGAAAGGCAATTAAGAGACGTACATTTTTTTATTTTAAAAGGTATGTACATACATATGTATGTACATACATACATATGTACTTATTTCCTGGTTTAAGAACCTAAATTTTTGTAATCACAGAGAAACAAAATAAACCACCATAAAAAAACAGAAGTATGAAGAAGTATGTTCATTGATAAGATGCATCCGACAAAATTTGACTTTTCACAACTAGTATCTACATAATTATTAATACAACAAATATTTGAAATTAAACAAATAATTTTTATAAATTATGTGCACGTGAAAACTGATGCAAATTACAAATTCAACACAATTCAGCTCTACATTAAATTTATTTGACTACATATTAATTTGTTGCCCATTCAAATTTATTTAAGTCTTGTATTACCCTATATTTATAATACGAAAGCTTCTCTAAAATTGAATTTGGAAAATTCCATGCTTGAGAGTATTAAAAGTATAGTGCTTACAGTATTTTAGTTATTATATTAACAATTTCTTAAGAAATTAATAATTTTAATTTCAAATACGTTGGTTTTTGTTTCAAGTTTAACATCATTAGTTAAATTATGATTTATTACTGTTATGAGTATGACCTTTCTGCAAAATGTTGAACTTGTCAAACATGTGCTAAGCATTTTACAACTCCTTTAAATCATACAATAACGAAATGAAAAGCAAGAGCGTTTATTACCTAATGTCCATAAGTCCAACGCGTAACCGGACGATTTCATTATTATACACGGAATGGGCAGAGTAACGAAGATTATATGCCCATGATACTGTCTCTGTGACCGTAAAACACTACACTGAAGAAAATCAGTTCGAAGCCGAAATAACCTACCCGCACTTAAAAAATTAATTCAATGATGCGAGAGCTGTTCTTCAGTACAGATCTTTTTGCGACTATAAAAGATTTTAGTTTTGGTTTTTACGCAATTTAACATGTACTATACTTTTACCTGTTTGAAAGCGCTGTTAAAATATTAAGTGTAGGTTATTAATATATAAATCTTAAGCTGCACTGTCTACGAAAAGATGAGTAATAGATTTAAAATTTAATTTTTAATAACTGCAAACAAGCGATTTATTTAAGAAATGACTGTAAAAATCACTCAAAAAAAATTACTTACCTAAATTAATTTTTTGTATTATTCAAGCAGCTCACAACAGTTTCTTTACTTATCAACTTGGCAGCACAGCCCTTTTCATAGTTGTGTAACTTTAGTATGGAGGCCTTTTATTAGCAGCATTGAAAGGAAAGCGGCAAGAGCATCATTGCATTGCTTGCTTTGTGAAAATTTATAATTTTTGTAAAACTTTAATATTAAAATATTTCTTTGCTAGTATAGCGGTAACAGCACCATGGGTTCCTCAAAGAAGCATAAAAAACACAAATTGGAAAGAAGGGAAAAGTACGAAGGTCGGTAGTTATACTTTTTGAAAAGTCATTTAACAGACCAGACGACGACAATCACTTTTGTTTACTTTTATCATTTACAGAATACAGTCATAATACAGATCCTTCGAATCTACAAAGAGGCTTAAAGTTAATTTTGAAAGTGGGACCTAATAGCACACCTGAATACTCTGGGGATGGTTGCTCCCTAACTTCCACCGTAGCCGGTCCCCCTACGGCTGCAGAGGCTATGTGCAGCAGTCCCCTGATGCCAGAGGACTTGGAAGAGTACCGTGAAAAGCATAAGAAATCGAAGAAAAAGAAGAAGAAAAAAGATCGTGAGAAGAAACACAAACACCATAAGGAAAAGAAAAGGGACAAAAGCGAACGTCATATAAGTGAAAGTCCGCGTCGTGAGGCCTCTTCAGTTGAACATATTGAGGATTTGACTTTAATTGCCAGTCAAGATTCTCAATCATTGCCCGGCTGCTCAAGCTTTCAAATACAACGCAGCCCAAAGGTAATGATGGCCAGGCCGCCATCTAATATTGCTCTGACCGCCGATTGTGATAGTAGTCAAGACGGTTTTAGTTTTATGGATGATGATAACTCGCAGCCGTTGCCGGAAAATATTTTGTTCTATGCTAATATGACAACTGATAGTTCTCCCTCATGTAGGCCAGTTTCAAAACCAATTGTACCCATGAAAATCGATGATAATATTATATGCTCTCCAGCATCGTCATCCATGCACAGCATATCTATGGGGCCAACATTTTGTGGTCCTGCTACTGCAACAAGTGTTTTAACAGGAAACATAACTGTTCCAGGAAGTCCAGTGGATAGTATTGGCGGCATAAGTCCAACAAAACCGCTGGCAGAGGTAAGAAAAGTTAATGACAACAGATTATTATACTTTAGTTGTACCGGTTTTAGAGCTAAATAAACTAAAAAGCGTGAATATTTAAAAAGTGTATAGAAAGAAATCGAGGTAGAACGTGTCTAAATATTTTTTTCTTTTCAGTTGATGATACCATCTCCGTCGCCCTCAACGTCAGCATCAACACCGGGTGGTACCAGTTATTTAGCAGCACTTACACCCAAACAGCTGGAAGCACCTAAAACTCCTAGTTCGTCGAGTGAGTCGGGAAGAGAGCCACGTTCCTGTGTATTAAAATTGAAGCAACAAAAATCTCCACTCAATAAACTACTCGAACATCTTTTGCGTATTTTGGAAAAACGAGATCCTCATCAATTCTTTGCTTGGCCCGTTACTGATGATATTGCTCCTGGCTATAGCAAGATCATTACTAAACCCATGGATTTTTCAACCATACGGCAAAAAATTGACGATAACGAATATAGTACATTAACCGAATTCACCCACGACTTTCGTTTAATGTGCGATAATGCCATACGTTATAATCATGTGGACACAGTGTATCACAAAGCAGCAAAACGTCTACTTCAAGTAGGTATCAAACATTTAGCTCCTGATAGTTTGATGAGAAGTCTTAAGCCATTATCCGGTTATATGCGAGAACTCACAGTCAAAGAATTAGGTTTTGAACTGGAGCAAAATCAATGCGACCTGCCAGCTTACGATCACCATGCGATGGCTGATTCAGCCGATGAGGGTGCTTCAACAGGAACAGAAGAACCCTTGACGCAAGCTCAAATCGAGGAGGAGAAAAAGCGAAAAGCCATACGCATGGAAAATCAACCCAAGTCACGTTTCGAGCCCTATGTTGACGATTTGACTTCAGAAGAGATTTTAGCTCAGGTACAAGGTGCAGCTCTAGCGGCAAAAAAACGTCTGTCTGCTAAAGAAAGAGCCCAGAAGATGGGTTTCTTGAGGCAAAATAAAGATGGTTCCACGTCACTTAATTTACTGACAAAAGACGAAAATGAGGGGCCTGAAAAGGTTGTATCTGTAGGAGAATTAGTTGGCAAACTAAAATCTGGTTCAGGTCAGGTGCAGGGCTATCGCGAAGATAAACGTAATGAAGCCAAATTGGTTAAACCCTTAAATTATGGCCCCTTCGCCTCGTTTGCTCCTACATTCGACTCACGTTTTTCCACCCTCAACAAAGACGAAACCCAATTGGTTTTAGATACTTATGGTGATGCTACTAGCACCGAATATGCCGAAAGTATTCTGCAATTTACGAAAGATTCGTCTTACGCCACCATGTTGGCCAACGGTCTTCTCGATATTTTAACTAACGGTGAACATTCCAAGGGCATGCAAGACCTCTACGATCTTCAAGTACAAAACTACGAACAGCAAGAAGCACTTAAATGCTTCAATAATACTGGTCCAGTGGTTGATAGTTCTGCCAGCCAGGAAACACGAGCTGAAATCGAAAAGGAGTATGAAAAATACAAAAACACTCGCGTTGATTTTAATCGACTGAGAACTTTAAACGATTTGGGCATAAAAGTGGATTTCTTAGATGACATTGAAAAGGAAATGAAAAACTTCGAGTTGACCCGAAGACTGCAAGAACACTTGAGCAACAATTTGAATTTGATCGACAAGCTAAGAAATACACAACACGAGCGTCTGTCTCAGCCACTGCCGCAGCATTTGGGTCTGGTTCAGCCTGCTTCACTAGAAGAAACACAAATGGCTCAACAAATTACGCAACAACTAACTGACGTGGTCAAAAAACTGCCGCCCTCAGCTGTAACAGATCCTTATGCATTAAGAAGAGCCATGGGATTATCATTTGGTAAGTTTTTATAAATAAAGAGTGCAGTATTTGAATAATTTATGACTAACAATTTTCTTTGCAGTTGGCCTGCCACCTCTCCAGGAACACCAGCCACGTTTACAGGTGCCGACACTTTTGCAGCAACCAGTTGCTTTGCCCAGTATACCTTTCTCAAATCCCCAATCCGCCACTACAACCGCAACGTCAGCTACACCAGCTCCACAGCATGGTGGAAATAATTTATCCACAGCGCTGGCCATGGACATGGACGAGGATGTGACAGCCACGGCGGGAGGTGATTTGGAAAATGAATTGCGTGAGTTTTTAGAAAGCGGTCCAGGTCTACATGCTGCCGCCTCTTCTTCTTCTGCTGATGACAACAACTTAATGGCACAACTACTTATGAATTAACCTTCCATATTATTTTGTTTGTTCACTTCATTATAATTCAGTTCGCCTGGTTAAAAATTTATGTACACATTTGCTTCAATTTTTCTTTCTTCTTAATTTCAAATAAAAATGTACGGTTTCCGTATTTATGAAAATATAACATTTGTCAGCTAATTTTCGAAAGGCATTTGACGAGTTCGCTATAGTTCACTACATACGGCTACATGAACGCCAATATTAAATGTTTTTTTGGCTATGAGCTGGCTACTTAGTGTGTTCTCATGCTGCTGAGAACTGTTGTCTTCTACTGACGGGTGCGTGATGTGATTAAATTTTCGTTTGTTTGCTAAATAAGAATTAGTTTTCTTCCGGTGTTTTTATGGATATTATAAAATGTTTAGTTGTGATTGCCCTTTAGGCTTATAATATAATACTGTATGTTACTCATTCTAAAAACCATATTTTTCAAGGCAGATTTCAAGTGGCTTGAGTTGTTAATGATTTGTATTTTGCCAACCTGTTTGGCGAATAAATAAAATGTTCGATTATCAAATCTTATATCGTTTTGTGAAGTTTGCTGCTATTTTTGTTCACTGCAAAACTCTTCGCTGTACACGGCATTACAAATTGCAATCTTGAACCAGAACACGTTCTTATTATTAGTCTTCGGAGCAATTCCTGTGGTTCTAGTACAAATGTTATTATGTATTTGCAGGCCATAAGCCTGTGTGGACAGAAACTGAAAGTGTGGCGTTCATTTTACTGAGCGCTTTTCATTCTATAGTGCTACCAGCTTTATTGATGCTTTCGTTCTAATTTCTTTCCATCAAATTTGTTTGCTTGTCCGTGCCTTTTTTTTTTGCCAACTTCTTGGTTTTCAAGTGTGAAAAATTGCGTATTGAAAACGAGGAAAAACAGACATTAACCGTTTTAAATACTATTTACACTCCGCCAGGCATTTTGTTTTTTGGCGCAAAATGTTTTTAGAGTTTTTGAAAAGATTTTTCTAATAAGGAAGAGTTTGTCTGGTTGCAAACAACAACCATAATTTTCATATTGTTCGTTCAAAGTAAACGATTGGCCAATTGGTCTTTCAAATGAACGTTTTAAGTCTCGAGCGTTTAAGGCTTTAGTGATTAACTTTAACGAGTTAACTTTGGGGACTAGCCACTCAATGGCTCTCAATCTGAGGGCAGCTGTATTTTAAAATATGTTTCTTAACCATAAGAACTTTTCTTTCGTAATAAAAAATTTTCTAGTTATTAAAATTTATTGCATTTACAATTTATTTATCGGATTTTACTATGTTCTTTACATACAATTAATTAAACAATTTGCAAGTAAAATTAAAAAAAAACCATTAAAGTTGAATGAACACAGAGAGTTATTTTTAAAAAGTATTTGCTTTTTTGTAAAATTCACCCAAATCAAGACGGAAGATTAATATTTATTACACGAAAAGTTTCTTAATGAATATAAATAAGTTCGTTTGCGTATAAATTAAGAAAAACGAAACACTTTTTAAGTGTTATCGAAGAAGTTTCGAGGGGCTTTGATGGAAACGCGTTATGGGATCATTTATATCACCTTTCTCCGGTTTTTTTTTAAATGGTTCTCTAAATTATAAAAAATATACAATTTATAAAATATATATGTACATTTGTTTGTGTACTTATATAATTTGCTTAATTTTGTGTGAACATTTCGTTTATTAGGTTTTGCTTTTCTAGGAAAATTACATATACACTTTGTTATAAAAATATAAAATCATTTACTTCTGTTCACTGCATTTGTTTCTAATAACATTTATTCTTAAAAAGACAAGCAAAAATTAAGTATGAGTTTTACACGTTTAAGTTACGTTTAAAAATTTTTTTTTTTTTTTTAAGAATTTCTTCTAGTTTAAAGCTTTTGTATTAAGTAAATTTGTTTTCATTGCGTATGTTCTGAAAAGCACATGACTTTGAAACAAATGTGATTTGTAAATCACTTGATTTTTATGTATTGTGTTAATCAAAAAGGCAGCACAGAAAGGAATAAAATGTTTGCATTAAAAACGTTTAATTCTTTAAATGGTTTAAACAAAAAACACTAGCAAATTTATTAAAGTAAATTTTCTGAAAATAAATCAAGTGATTTGAAATCTGTAAAAACTAAGTTGAGCAATTTAAAATCATCTGCCTTTTAATGTTGTTCTTTTCTTTTTTTCCCGTATTTAAAATCACTTTGATGAAATAGAATTCCAAAACATATCGCCTTTTTTTAGTTAAGTAAATGTTTTTTATGACTTTTTTAAAGATTTTTTTTCCAGCATTTAACAACTGCATTATATAATATTATTACTTTGAAATACATGTGTAAGAATTGCTTAACTGAAATTCTTATTTTTTTTATACATATTAGAAATGCTTTGGCAGGCAGTAACTCGATTTAATATAAACATATTTAAGTTTGGACATACACAATTATTTTTTCCTATTTATTTTAGATGTTGTTCTTATGAAGTAACAAACGTTTTTAACTAATTTCATTTAGTGTAAGTAAAAAAAAAATAATTGCACAATCGTAAGTTTATAGAAACGTTTGCGGTTAGTGTTAATTTTTTTTTAAGTATTTCATGCCTAATGTTGTTGTTGATTTTTCTTTTTATTTATTTCTCTTTCAATATACATACATACATCAATACGTACGTACATACATACATACAGATATTACTTAATTTTCCTATAGGTTGTTGTGCCGCACTGAACAATAAAAAGATTATCGGTACCGAATGAGTTGCAAAAGTTTTGCAAACAACTGAACGCTTTCATTCCGAATATTGATATATTTTTTTGTATTATTAACAAGAGAAGTTGTTCTTTATATCCCACAAGTATTTTCCAATAACACATCCTCGTACAGCCATCTAAGTTTTCGAATTGCTTTATTTTATACATACATATGTTTGTTTGTTTGTATGTGTGCATATAGGAGTAAACAGATCGGGTAAAGTTTCAAGTATGGATAGCAAAAACGGAAAGTGTCCCAGCCAGCCAGAAGTCTTAAACCAAAATCCTATTCCGAACAGTTTGAAATTGAGCTTCATGGGACAATGATGTTGAGTTGAAAACAAAACCAAGAAAATCATTTAAGTAACTTGTTTTATTTAGCAGCTAAAGGACAGTGTTCAGACTACAAGAGTTTTTTATTTGTTTGCAATTTTCATTTTTTTGCTTGAAAAAGTTTTCTGGCAGTCGATTTGTATTAAATATATCCCGGTTTAAATTCATAAGTACATATAGTTTTAGTGAGTAGCAACTGCGTTTCTGTATTTTTGCGAAAGCAAAAATAAAACATGCACACGCATGCTTCTGTTCTATTAGTCACGTTGAGTTGACTTGCCGCTGCCAGCCAACTTTCGTAATATAAATGCGAACTTTTGAATTTAAAGTTCTTTTTACACACACAAAACTTGTCACTCACTCGCATTCGGTGAACAGTAGATAAACCGCATGTGAGAAACAATTTCGTGACACATTTTTTCGGAAATGAGAACAGAAAGTGATCAAGATACGGAACTAAATTATCCAAATATTACATAAAAGAGAAGAGTTTTTAGCTAGAAATTACACATTACAACTAATGATTAGAGCCAGGAAAAACATTTTAAATATAAAATTTAGCTTTAATAAGTTAAATTTCCCTGCAAATTTATACATTTTTTTTACTTTAATTTTAAGTTTTACTGGAATATTTTTGTCTTCTTTTGTTTATACTTTTGCGCAAAAGCAACCTGAATGACTTTGAAGCTATAGAAGTTGTTGTTTGTGATTTTCAAGCTTGAATACAAACAAATTGCAAACAAAGTGTTTCTTATATTTCCGTTATTATGTTGCAAATTGGTAGAAAATTCCTGGTCATTTGCTTCTCTTCCAAAAAATAATATTGAAATTTTAGCTCAGTTCAAAGTCAGTGGATTCGATTAACATTCGTAATACGCGTATAAATTGCAAGCAATTTTAACTTCGAATATGGAGTTATTTGTTTAAGATGGGAGGGAGTCCAATTTTTTTATTTTATTGTAATTTTTTCATAATCTTTAATTATTTCCAACTATAAGTGGCAATGCCCAAAATTTATTTCATTAGAAAATCTCCCAAAACTGTGTTTTGTTTTTTATTTAATTTCTAGAATCTGTAAAATTTAAAGAATTTAAGTTCACCACAATAACCCAGAAACCTGTTCAACGTTTAAGGACTCGATTATGAAAGGCAACCGAACTTCAGTTTCTAGTTGCCAAAAAAAGACAGCAAAGCAACAACAATTGCTTATACATATTATCATTTTCAGTAGCTGGCAACTGAGCGCTGTATGTAGTTCGTTCGCCATCCATAATCGTGCTTTCAGCTTGCACTCCCTTCCTAAAATTTTAAAATTTGGGCTGTTTCCTCTTATTTTGTAGTTTTGTTTTGCAGTTTAGAACGAATGCCCTAAGCTGGGTCCTTCAATCAAGGTGTTTCTTGGTAAGAAAAGGTTTCAAATAAATATTTCACATATTGGCCGTATTCACGTTTCATGTTACATTTCAAATCGTCTTATATTAACAAGGGCTCTTAACAATGAATGAAAAGCGTCTCGTGAGAGAAGTTTTATAAAACTATTAAAGCAAACGGTCATTGTTTTTTTACAGTTTTGTGTTAATGTGTTGTATTATTAATACATCCATAAAATTATTAGAAATGGACGGCAGTACAAGTCAAGTTCTTGCTCTTGTCATATTGAAGAAGTTTGTTAGACTATAAAGAACGGTGGTATATTTACCAGACTTAATATATGTATGCATTAGCGCCAATTTGAATACGTTCTACACAGTTCGCATTCCCCTGATTTTCTTTGTCGGCCGAGAATATGATTTCCGTAATCATCGTTTTTGCTAAACAGAATTTTCACTTTTCGCTTGTCCATACAATTTGAATTGAATCAAACTAGATAAACAACCTCCTTTTCCACGCCTATACAAACAGTATCACTTGATATACTATATACAAATTTAAAAATCGAGGTAGCATTTACAAACATTTAAGCCATCAGTTGTTCGGTAGTTTCTTAGACAACAATAATTTTTCTATTAAAATATGTATGTATAGATATATGTATGTTATTAACAATTATTTTAAGTATCTTAAGAATAAAGAACTGTGAGAAAAAAGATATTAATAAAACTATCAGCATTTTGCATTTTGGGAAGTTTTTGCCGAACTCTTAGAAGAACTTTAAATGGAAATAAAATAAAGTTTTTTTTTTTAAATTAATTTGTCACAATTTAACAAAACGATAAATAAAATACTTACAAAAAAAAATTCAAGAGTTTGGAAAAGAAAAACATTAACCAAACGGAATACATCGTTGACTTAAAGCATAAAGGGTGTGTAGTTTTTATAAAATTTCATTTCATATTTTTTTTTTTTTTTTTTTTTTTGGCAATATTATCTCTGACAAATCTTTTTTTGAACAAAATTTTTGGAAAAAAACGCGGCAACAAAAACGCGCAAAAAATAAAAAATCAACACTGATTTTACGATGGCTCGCTTTAAAATAAAATTACAATATTATTTATTGGTTAGTTTTCGAGATCAGCCCTTTTCATATTAAGCCATCGACGACATGTACAGATTTGTTTGAGAGTTTTAAAGCAGTTTGGCAAAGAATTAGTTTTAAGTACTTTTTTTTTTTTTGTTAAAAAGAAAAAAAGAAAAATTCTTTTACCAGTTTTTTTTTTTTTTTTTTTTTTTGTAGAAAACACGAACCAAAGAAAATCTGTATGGAAAAGCTTGCCATTTCTTGTTTGAGGGCATTCCATAAAAATTTGCACATTCGTGTTCTGTAAACTGCAGCTTAAGTTTTTCCAAATTCTTGAAAATTTTGAAAAATTGAAAACAACGAACATGATGTCATCTAAAATCCAAAAAAAAAACCATAAATTTGTTGATTATTTGTGATTATCTAAAATCCAAAAAAAAAAACATAAATTTGTTGATTATTTGTGATATACATACATATACATATATGTATGTATGTATGTAGGCGGGACAAAATTACTTTTACTCGAATGTTTCGAAAACTTGGGATTTATTATCCAAATTTATAAAGTATCAGAACTTGAAAGAGGCCATTAGGAATTTTTGGATTTTAGCTGACAATATGTGTACATATACATACATATAAACTAGCAAAACTGCAATTTTCTAGCACTAAATTCAAATGCAACATAAAATACATAAAAATACAAACAAATGCAATCATAATATGTAGTTACAAACAGCAAAATCATTTCATTATTGTTTAACATAAAAATTAACAGCGACAACAAAATTAGGGGAAAAAAAACAATTAACTTGAAATGTTTGTCTGATAAACAATTCATGCTACTGATAATTTGTATTGTTGTTCATTTTGGGATTTTGTTTTTGTTGTGTTTTGTGGTGTTTTGCAGACAAGAGATATTTCCAAGCAAATACATACATACATACATACATAAATTACATTAAGCAGAGCAAAATAAAATAAAACATTAATGAAAAGGCTTCGTAAATTACACTAGATTGGCGTCTTTGGCCATACTGTAGAAGGCAGATTGTGTGTTCTTTAATAGATTTTCAGGTGAATCGAATTCTGAAATTTCACCCTTATCCAAAACAATCACTTTGTCACAGTCCATAATCGTATTTAAACGATGGGCAATCGTGAGGACAGTGCAAGACTTAAATTCGGAGCGAATCGTTTTCTAAGAAAGAAACATGAAAAAAATAGAAAAAAATACATGTATATTAAATCTTAAATAAATAAATATGTTAAGAGACGTTAAGAAAGTAGTTTTAAATAAAATATTGTATGTTTTACGAACTCACAAGTTTGAGTTCTGGATTTTAGATTGAAAAACAAGTCATTTTTATAGTTTATTTCAAGAATTGCCGGGCAATCTGTTTTGCAAACCTTTTTTAAAAATTTTTCCAATCATTTCAAGTTCATATCGATGAAATGCAGGAAAAATAAAAAATCAAAAATCTGCTGTTGAGTTAAAAAGAAAAAAAATTAAAATGTGTTTGATTTCATGCGGACTTGCAGAGAGTTTCATTAAACAAAATTACTGCCCGAAATTAAAAAAAAAAAATCTGTTTTGAAAACGAAACAAGCGTTTGATAGATATTTGGGAAAATATGTATTCACAAACAAATGAAAGTGTAACTTTGGCTTTTGGCCGTAGGGCGGCAAATGCGACATATCCTTACTGTGGACAAGTAGTATCCAACCAAAAGTAGTAAGTAAAATTAAAGTGCGATCAATTGCCTTTGGACAGATGCCACTATGGCCAGAGTAGAACTTTCATTGTTTTTCGAATTGAGATTGAATGATGAATTTTAACAGGCGAATGAAACTTTGGTTATTCATATGACATATGAAGGAAGTAGCGACATGCAACGCTACTATGACCAGAGTAAAGATTTCGGTCGTGTTCTACTAAAAGCAATAAACTACAGTTACAAATTGAGTTTGGGAAATTTTTCGGGAATGATGACTCTTAAATTGTCTCATAGAAAACGTTTTGCGGAAACATTTTATCCGCTCATGTTCTCTTGTCCTTCTGGAAATTGTACTCCAGGCAAAATGCAAACTTTAAAAAACCAACATTTGAAATTTGTCGATACTGTAAAGGGTTCTTTCTGTCTGGTCATTTGTTCCCCTTCAGAGACCGCCAAATTATCATTTGCATTATTTTTTCTTCAATACTCATGGACTTCATACTGTAGAGAAATTCCAAATATTGAATTTTCAATTACTGACCATAAATTCGTTCAGACCCGCATATGTATGTACATAAGCTCTACCCATTCCAGCAATTTTTATACATCCATGTGCTTTGGTCATCTTGGAGTCATCCAAGTGACGGTAGTTATTTTAAATTTGAACATATTATGAACAAAATACAGCACGAGTGCTAATAACAATAATAAAATTAATCGTTATTTGATTGCATGTGTTAGACAATTGGTGTGACCATGTGCAAATTTTTAGGATTGAATTTGTTTGTACAATTAGCACGCAAAAAGACTTGCTGTAATTTCAGTACTGCTGACCATTTATTTCATATTTTAAAGCTTCGCATATGGTCACACTGGTTGCACAAGAGAGCTTAAATTGCGCTATAAGACCTAAAAGTATACGCCTGTGGAAATCACTGATATTGACGTTTGTATTTTTGTATTTTTTATGTATAAGTTGTAAATTTTTTAAAAGCTCAAGAGATACGGATTATATTTCACTAATTTTTGGTCGCAGTCTGTGCGCCCACAATTTATTTTAAAACACCTGCTGCATGACGACTTCATATGTTGAACAGCACCAAGTTAAAGCATTAGAGCGCTCAGTTAAGATAGTTGGTTTGGATCCAGCGTTTTAAATTAACCAAAACCCTCAAAATACCGTAAATGGGCCATTAGTCTAAGAAAACAAATATTACCTGAATCAAGTCATCCGTTTCCAAGTCTACGGCCGCTGTAGCTTCGTCCAACACTAATACTTTAGTTTTACGTAATAAGGCGCGGGCTAAACATACTAATTGACGCTGGCCCATAGACAAATTTCCACCACCCTCAGCAATTTCATGATTCAAGCCGGATGTCAGTGATTTAACGAACGTTTTCAAATGGGCCAGCTCCAAAGCTTTCCAAATTTCTTCGTCACTCTTAACTTCAAAGGGATCCAAGTTAATGCGCAAAGAACCCGAAAAGAGAACCGGGTCCTGGGGTATTATGGTTAAACGGGAACGCAACATATGTAAGCCCAAAGTAGCAATGTCAATGTCGTCGATAAGGATGCGTCCGCCTGCAGCTTCAATTATACTGAAAAAAACGTTTTCCGGAAAGATTTGGACAATTTTGTAACCTTTTTCAAGCCGCAAGTTAAACCGTCACTTACCGGAACAATGACAAAGTTAAACTGGATTTGCCAGCACCTGTGCGGCCTACGATACCAACTTTTTCACCACTGGCAATGGCAAAGCTAATGCCGTGCAACACTAAGTCTAGACCTTCGCGATAACGAACCTTAAAGTTTTCAAACACAACTTTTCCCTCGCTGGGCCAATCACTGCTCACCCTCGAGTTCGGTAATACCCACGGAGCCTCTTGTTTTGTTTCACCATATTCTTTAATACGCTCCACAGCCACAATGTTCGTTTCAATATCCGACGACATGCGCACCAGCCAATTTAAAGTCTGGGTAACTTGCAGAGCATAACTTACGGATAGACCGACCAAACCGGGATTCGTCTGGCCACCCAAGACGGCAAACAGGGCGGCAAAGAAAATTATAAGATTACCAACCATTTCCAAACGTATGGCCAGCCAGCGGTTGGCAATAATAGAGGGGTATTTGCAGATCTGATTTTTATCCACTTTGGAGTCGGACTCGTCAATAAATCTGAAATGGTTTGCGCATATATGTACATACACATGTAGTAAGCAACAAGATAAAAGAATGTGGGCATGTAAGTAGGAGTATATGGTAGTGCAAACGAAATTGTTTACGCAGGCGAAATTATAAGTCTTTTGGCAGGGGCACAAAGAAGACGGACCATTGATAGATGTGAGTACATAAATATGTATTTGCAGGGCCCTCGCTAAGAAACTTCTATTTTTGGTTTTAGTTGTTACGATCTCCAAACGCTTACACATCCATCGAGTGTTGAAGCGATTTCCATACGGACTCAGCTCGGAGTGTTTGTATGTTTGTTACACAGACATATAAGAAGTTGTGAAACACGGAGAAAGACATTTTTCTCTCCAGCAGCTGGTGGCATTTTTTGTTGTCTTAGATCCGACGACTCTCCGAAAATCCATATACCGAACTTTATCCAGATGTACAATATAAAATAGGATGTGTGTTTGTTTATTTGTTTGTATGTTATGGGCCATACAGACCAGACCTCTGGACTGGTGCTCTGAAATGAATTACAGGCTACTCTTCTACTTCTACACCCACTTTTTCAAATTATGTTACTCCTTACGCATAGTTTTTAATAGGGTGTAGCAAAGCCCACCGGCTTAATCTAGTTTCAACTAAACGTCAGTTTTTGCCACCTTGTCTACCTTGTGCCCGAGTGGGCAGAAGGGTACAGACATACAATATGAAAAATGAAATCTGCTTATGCTAAATTTGGCACAATCATAATTTATCGTATTCTGTCTCACGGAGAACACTTTTCAAAATTGGTTTAATAAACAGCTGAAAAATGTTCATAAGGCCACCAAGCGTGAAGCTGTCAATTGGCATTGATGTCTAGGTGCGCTGTTTCGCCAGCAACTTGTACAGACTTTGTTTGGCTTCAAAAATCGACCAATCGACCAATCGACCGACTACGATATAGTTGTATTTTACTGCTCAGACACGTAATTCTGTGCGCTCCGAAGGCATTAATTATCACTGCCTTTCGTTTGAGTAATCGCAGTTTGGTGTCGTTTTTTTTTTTTTTTTTTTTGCGGACAGGGCTCCGTTGCACTATATACTCGTACTTCCACAACAGTTCTTCTCCAGATCGGCTTGAACATTATTCCAGTAATTTACTTACCTATCTTGGACTTGATAAGCTCTTATGGTCGAAACGCCAGTAACCGTTTCCCCAAAGTGCGAATATATGGGAGATCTCGACACCGATTCTAAGCGCATCAGCTGGCGAGAAGTCGCCACATAGAAACGTTGAGCAAAATAATACAAGAATGCAATTGGCACAAATGCAACCAAGAAAATCGGTGTAGACAGACTAATGACAACCACTATGGCTAAGACCTAAACGAAGTTCGAATTGAAAATGGATTGCAAAAAGAAAATATATAAGAAAAGAACGTACAACTAAATAGATATTGTCAGTATCTACTGTGAGTTAAGAACAATATAAGTTTTTACCATTACTTGATTTTAGTGAATTTATTTAAAGAAAAAAAAATAAAACAGAGTTATTTATTTATAAATAAATAAAAAAAAATTAAAATAAAAGGAAATAAAAAATTCATAATAAAAAGTTAATTGTTTTAAATTAATTTAGTAGCCAAATAATGGAAACTGTGAGAACGTGTGAATAAGAGAAAGTTGCAATTGACAGCAATTTTGAAAAATTTAAGTTTTTATTTTCCCCAGAAACGCATGATAAAAAACAAATGCTCTTCTACATAAAACGTTATGTTTTATATATAACGCTACGTTTGATGCTTATAACGAACAAAAACTAATGAGAATTTGTTTTTTTAGAGCTTCACAACCTTGAGTTGGCTAAGTCGGCTTTATTTGACAACCTACTTAACAGCTGATGGTGTTGTTTGTTTGGCTTGTTTTGACATTTCATTATAGAGATATTTCTTGATATTGAATTGATATTCAAAATTTTTTCTCCGATCAAGCCCATTTTTGGTTAATTAAATGTGTTCGCCAATAAGCATAAGTGTCGCATTTGGAGTGAGAATAATCCGCAAACTTTTGTCGAAACACCACATGAAATTACTGTTTGCTGCGCTTTATTGGCTGGCGGAGTCATTGGTACGTATGTCTTCAAAAACAACGGTAATCAGAATGTTAGTGTCAATGGTGGACGGTATAGGGACATGATTAGGATTTTTTGCTGACATGTGGTTCCAGCAGGACGGAACCATATGCCACACACAGCACAGCACAGCACAGCCACAGAAATTTTTGATGATAAAGAACAATTTCACACAATGTTCTAATTAATAGGCCATAAAAATCGCAAACACGGCCGCAAATGCTGTGAAATTTTTTGGAAATTCGGCGTTACATTTTTCTGCGAATTAGAATAAGAACTTGCTGGCACTTTGATTTGCCTGCAGCGCCTGTCAGAACCTTTCCTATTATTTAATATACATAATACAAGGTGTATATGGTTTTAAAAATAAGGCAACATGTTTCTCAGGTAACTGGGCCTACTACATACATATGCTCTCGCAAAATATTCTCTTAAATCTTCTGGCGTTTTTTCCCCCCAAGTATAAGACCTATCACTGGTCCAACTGTCACTTATGGGCATATAACCTGTTGTTCCTCCTTACACCTTTCAAAGAAAGGGTTTACCTAAAAAGTGCCTTCTTTCAGAGAGCAAAGAAATCAGTGGACCTACATATCAGAATTATAATAATATTTTATCAGCAGATAAAAACCCCTTCTTTTTTCTGGAGCTGTTTGTATGCGGCACACCCTCAAGGTCATGTTAATGTGCAAATCAATATAATGTGCCTCACGCCAAATCAAATTTGCAAAAGTTTTGAAAAAATTATATCAATTTACCTTAAAAAGTCAGCCGACTACATCAGCAAAAAAGCCGGGCAATAAAATATTTAACAACAACTTGAAAAGTGTGATAAAACACGGCCTAAAGTTATAATTGCAAATGAATCGTTTGCTCTTATCATTTTTCATATATGAATTCTACGTTCAGAAAGTTTTGTCTCGAAGCCGCGTTTCTTAAAGGAAAATTTCCCTCATATGCTAAGAAATACTTGAACCTTATTTTCCCTACAACCTGACTGTTACTGACAGTGTCTTGCAAAATGCAGACCAAGCGCAAAATGGATTTTCGAATAACACTGTAACACAGTTGAGTAAAAGTTTATCGGCTCTGTTAGTTTTCCAAAGAAGCCAATAAAGAATGTCTCTAAAGAGAGTGAACGATTTGAAGAAAAGTTTCCCTTCACTTATATAAGTTTGATTTTGTGCAAAAAAAAAAAAAAATAGCAGCGTTTTTACAGGTTTTGGTCCAAAAGTTGGATATAATTGCCCATTGCATAGCAATAGGAACGTAATGAAAATATTTAGCTGCGCCAAAACAAGGAGTTTATAAAACGTTTTAAATTATTACCTCGAAAACAGTCCAAATAACACCGTCAATTATATCTGGAAGAGTTGAATCGATTGACTCAAGATCTTTGGAAAATCTTTGAAGAATGCGACCCAATGGTGTTGTATCGAAAAATTGTTGGGGAAGACGAAAAATATTTAACAACAATTCTTGATGTAAGACGCGGGCAGCTTGTAAAGTACCAAGGCAAGGTGCTAAGGTAAGGCCATAGGCAAGCAAGCCTGCAAACAGAAAATTTGTTTATATTTAAAAAAAAAACTTTTTTTTTGTTATTAAACAAAAACAAGAGCAATACTTCTTTATTTATAGATACATACATATGTATGTATATACGATAACATAATTTAACTAGTTTTGTTGATTGTGGTACCGAATTAACGCAGGGGAGAGTTTTACACAAATACCGGTAGCTACAAGTTGTTAGTATAGTGTGAAATGCATCAGCCAAAACCTAATTGCCTTAATAAAACATACATTTACTATAGAGGAACAAAGAAGTTTTTAAGTGCGTTTGAAATAAAAGAAAGAAATAACTTGAAGTTTGTCGTTTTGGTTTTGGTTTTGTTTTTGAAGCACAGCGTCTGATAAAAACAATATATATCGTCACCTCAAATGGCAACGGAAGGGAATTGAAATCAAAAATAATAACGATAACAAAGTATTATTGGCAATTTGAATTTCTT
This sequence comes from Epicampocera succincta, assembly GCA_932526305.1. Taxonomy (NCBI): domain Eukaryota; kingdom Metazoa; phylum Arthropoda; class Insecta; order Diptera; family Tachinidae; genus Epicampocera; species Epicampocera succincta. Next base: position 50,989,312 of record OW052037.1, on the reverse strand, counting down.
TAATAAAGTTGTCGTTTTTGATCGAAGCATTTAGTTTGATACGACGAAGAATCATAATCAATAAAAAATTCGATGTCGAAGTCGATTTTCGCTTGCATTTAAGGTGACGAGTAAAGTAGGCGACATGTTCTTAACACTTTAGATGTCACTTTTCGACTCCGAAATGCCTGCATGTCGTTTGATCCTTCGAAAGTAAAAGTCGTGCCTCAAAATTACAATGAAAGTGTTGCCGAAAGTCTGGGCCTTACGAAAAAATCAACGACGATTGGCTTTGGGTGGGATTCTTGGTTTTTATTGGGAATTTCAACAAAACTTTGCTTCTTAATACTTGGGATTTTCAATTCTCGCATCCTTTCGCATTTATCCTTCTTGATTTTGCGTTTTTTTTTTTTGTTGTGCTGCTTCAAAGGGTTAAAGGCAATAGTGAACAACTGGCTGACTGCGTTTGGAGACTTTTTAAACCATGGATTGACTTTCCATTGGTCCTTCAAGCCACTTTCTTCACAGCTTTTGAGCGTAATGCGAGTGTTGGTAGTGAAAGTGAATTTGATGCGACGAAGGTTACTAAATCTGTATTCCAGGGAGCCAGCAAGCCGTTTTTGAATTGAGCGACTTTGATATTTATGTTGATATGAAGACTTACACGTGATTTAAAAAATTTAAGAAAATAACGAGTATAAAACATGTCGTCTATGACTGCCTTAAATAAGTTCTGGAAAAAAATCGATTTTAATGAATCTGTTCAAGACAACAGTTTTGTCTTAAAGCACATCAAGATAGAAAACCAGGGGCATAAAATGCATAGCAAGAGCTCCCGCAATCTTAGCCAAAGCTTAGCTAAGTGAACGGTGAACAGCGTGCCCTCCTGGCATGGCATGCCCATGACCCACAACTACAGCGGCCTCAGAGCCCTCATAAACCAGAACTATCGTTGAGAGCGCGGTGCACATTTGCAGGGCACCATATTCGACACTCAAGCACTATCCATAAAAATGTCGCTGATCTGGGTCAGCATAGTTTTACTTGCCTATGCGCCCTCTTTTGTCACAAACTACATATTTTCTTTATTTCTTCAAACGCTGTACTTTAACGTGTTAAGGCCGATATTAGTGTGAACACAAAAATTGCAATTCAACTCAAATGACTCATATTTTCTTTTATTTTCACTTTAAATACTTTTTTATTTTTCTATTTTCATAAGAACTGTGATTACCTGAAATGCGCACCAAATACCACCTAATAAACGTGGTATTACCACATCAACAGCATCAATATCTTTAGAAAATCGTGTTAATATACGGCCCTGAGGGGTCGTTTCAAAAAATAACATGGGCAGTTTTAAAACATTTTTTAATAGAACAAAATGTAAAATTGTGGCCGCCTGTAGGGCACCCAAATGCGGCACTAAGCCGACACCATATGATAATAATGCTGTAATTTAGATTTAAATAAATATTTGAAAAAAACCATAAAAATATTGTGCAACCAAAAGCTGAAATTTTAAACTACAATACATATGTGTATTTTTAACCAGTATCTGCTCGAAAGCAGCTGGTCCCTGTTTTTATCTCTTGCTTAGAGACAATTTATGTACATTTGCCAAATATTTTGTTGTCAAGAAACCTTTGCCACATTAGTCCCGTTTGTAATTGTGACGTACTTAAAAATAAATGGATCGATCATAAATACTTGCAAATCACAAAAATTCAAAATAATCGTAAAGAAGTACGGAACTGGCCGAATGACAACTTTTTATGTTGCCCTACTCTTCTAATTGCAAGTGGAAGAAGTCGGCATCCCCCCTTCACATACATATTAAGATATATTTACAGTGCTGGCATTTAGTAAGGTTAAATTGAATTTTGTTAAATGTTAGTTTTGGTGCAAAGAGATGTTTTTAGTGCTGCCTGTTAATTCATTTCTACGAGTACAAAGAGGAGGAGTCGCCAAAAACATGGTTTCGGCTTCCAATTCCTGCTAAAATTTCAAAACTTTCTATACCATTTTTAAATCCGTAAATAGTTAAAACAAAAATTCGAAATTTGTTTAATACAGTTTGGCAATATGAAATAACTGGCAACAACTTTCCGAAATCAGTGTTCGATAGTGCAAATGTTGCGCCATTGCGCTTATTCTACGCCAGTCTCGATGGCTCCCAACCCAACGGTGCTCTCCAGACGGCAATGCACATACAAAAAGTAATTACTTGCCCTGTCGCGTCTTTAGTCCATACATTTTTAAAAGCAACGTTTGTGAGGCCCTTAAAGGTCAATGTCGAGCCCCACAAAATGATGATAAACGATTTCGTTTGGTCCAAAACGATATGGACGTACATATGTGACACTTAGCTTCAATAGGACTATGCTGACACCACAATTCAGATTGTGCATGAACAGAAGTGCCACGGATTGACCACCCAAAATCGTGTGATTTGAATCCTAACCAGTTTTCTCACCGCATTTCCTGAATTCGCAGATCTGTGCTTACGATTCGACCGCTTGCCGCAGAGTCACTCAAATAATAATACCCTGCCCAAAGCTTGATTTACTTCGCCCACTCTTTTTCAAAACAAAAACGAAATAGAAGGTAGAATCTATTTTTGAGGAAGGTTTCAGGAGTTCCTGCTCAGCCACAGTCATGCATTCCCTCCTTAGGGTATTCACCGGAAAAGATTCATTTGAAGTAATAAAGAACTGTCTTTAATATACAAATATTTTGTAAAAATTCAATCATTTGTGTTGCTTTTATCAATGATAAAAGTCTTCATTAAGGCAAAAAATAAGCGCTTACGCTGCCAGATGATTTGTCGAATATCCAGGGACGTGTAAATTTATCATCACAAAAGTATGAAACGTACAAAACACATTTTGCAAATGCAAAACAGAAGGGACACTGAAAGTTTCTCATCCCTGTTATATTATTTAAAATAATAAGAATAGAAGCAAATTAAAAGATAAAAAGAAACGGAACGGGGAAACGAAAACGGAAACGGTTACATGCACATATTTTATTTACCTGAAAGGCAGTTGATATAAAACCGCGTATTGTCATGGGTATAACTAAATCGATGGTGTTAATGTCGCTAGAGCAACGATTTAGAATGCGACCTTTCGGTGTGATGTCGAAATATTCGGACGAACAATGCATTAAGTGTGAACAGAGTTTAGTAAAGATTTTGGATGAGGCGTTTAGTGTGGACATCCATAGACATAAATTTGCGAGAAAATTGCAAAGACCTTTTTTAAGTGTAAGGATTTTTGAGAAAGTTAAAAAGCAAAAGAGAGAGATAGAGAGAGAGAGAGAGAGAGAGGCAGAGAGTAGAAGGAAAAATACGCATGTATGTCATATGTAAGTATATGGATGAGTCAACTGAGGAGAAAGAAAATTGCTTTTCAAACATAAAACTTAAATAATATCATATACAAACCGTTGTAGAAATAACTAAAAAAAAAGATAAAGAAAAAGAATTTAATACCATAAAAACAAATGACATGAAAGTATCCAGAGTGCTGGGCAGTTCCTCGTCCACAATTTCAATGTCACCACTGAAATTATTCAGCAAACGGCCTACGGGAGTGACGTCAAAGAAACGACACACCGAAGCGCGCATTATAATGCGCAAAAAACTATTGTGTATCCTTTTAGATGCCTCAAATGATCCGTAGTAAAGAACTACTACAGATATAAAGGCGAACACAGCTGTTGTTTTTTGTTTTTGTTTTTTTTTTGGAGGGGGTTGACGGATGTTTAGAGCACAAGGATATTTGGGAAAGAAAAAATGGGAATTATATTAAGGATCAATATTAATTATCTGTTGTTAATATCAAATAAGGATTATGGAAGTATGAGGAGAATGTGCGCTGGCCAAACCTGATGCGTAGTTTCTTACACTTGAAAAAAAGCGCTGTTAAGTGCAGTTTAAGATGACTTCTTCAAGGTTTTTGCCTTAAATGTTTTTCTATTCAAATCGCAATGCTAATGGGAATTCCATAATATCGTTTTTGCCTCTTTATAGATTTCTTCACATATTTCTTGACTAATTGAAAGTTGCTCTTTTAAGAGTTTGCAGCTTAATCGTGTTAAACGTTGCTTCATAACTTTGAATTACACAAGACGTGTCCAGCCGATTTGTGCGAAAAAAAGCTTTTTAAAATGTGTCATTTTCGTCTATAGATTACCCTCTGTCCCCAATCTAATTCAGTCTGTTGTCTTTCCAATAGCCCAAGTAGCAAGAATCAGTTAAGGACTTAGGACCTTAGGGCATGGACACGGAACACGGACATTGGGGTATGTAAACAGGTCAAGTCCAGTATTCTTGTTTTTAAGTGTAGAAACATAAACATGAACTACATGAATTGATTCTCATACAAGGATTTCGAACAGTAAGAGCCGAAAGTCCGGTCCAACTTTAATAGAATTGGCTGTCATTTACTCAGTCTGTTTTACCAATTTACATGGACTCAAAAACATTCAACAGCACGTGCCACCGGGAGGATTTCCGATGTAGAGAGGGCTGAAGACACGACTACCAAAACTCTAGAAACTCTTCTAAAACCTTCAGAAATGATCAATTTGACAGAACGGGGACCAATATGCATCCAGGATGCTTACGGGCATTCAGGTGTTGGTCAGATTGGTGCCTACCTTGGCTGAAACGGTCTGGCTGTGGTTTAAGCCTAAAAACGCAGTAATAGGCTTCGTAGATCCCGGGGTAAAAAAAGTGTACCTTGGTGATCCAAATAAGTAACTAGGTGGTGGGCTTAGCTTAAACTTCCTTTAACTGTGAAGGGAATTACTGGCAGAAGAAGCTGTCGAACATGAGCCGTCCCCACATAACACACGTGTGCCATATAAAGGAAAATGACAGTGGACAATGATATGTGCTCTATGGACGATGCCAATCCACAAGAGATCAAGAGCCCGCCAATGATTTGAGAACGGCGTCGTCAATATGAAATGTATGTCTCTCTCGAGGGACGTCATAACTAAAAGTTCAATAGAAATGTTAGAAATAATCACAAACTTCAAGTGCGCTAAAGAGTTCAGGTCGGTCATATTCAAGAGTCTCGAGGTCAAACTTATTCTGATATTTTGTTTTCCATGATCTTTGATACGAAAAAACTGTCATTAGTTCTCGCCAACAAAAAAAAAAAAGAAAAGAAATCGCTGGGCAAATCGAACGTTTAGCCATTGCAAATATGAAATCTTCGAAACGATGTAGAAATATAGCGGAAATGGGAGGGGGGAAAAAATGTGATTAGGATAGTGTGTTTGTTCTAAATGTATTTATAATGATTTTTTATAATTGAAATCGTTAATACTCCGCAAGCGCCCAAACCATATTTCAAAAACGGAAGATTTTTGCTAAAAAGCTTTTGTCATGTCTTCTCTAAAAGTTGTAAAAATCTTAATGCGCTGGCCGCATTTAGATGTTTGAGGCCATTATGTTTAATGATTTTAAAATAATTTCAAGGTGAATTATATAAAAATGTTGTGTTTTCATCAAAGATAATGTTTGACGAAGATAATCACTTGTTCAATCGAAGCTGTGAGTGAAATGCCGTTTCCTTAAATGTATTTTTTAAGAATGGAAATTTATTTCATGCCATTTCTTACGGTCTAAATTAAAAGCTATACGTGCATTACGAAAGGAGCTATAGGTGTATATATATGTATATGAATGTTTGTTTAAAAGAAAGCAGAAAGAATGATATAAGTTACGGAAACCTTTTTGAAGAAATTTTTAAAGAAAAATAAATAAAACTTTAAATATATACAATTACAATTTATATATGTAAATAAATCGTACGTACATACAAATATAAAACATCAACTCCCTGTTCCCACCAGAAATTTGAATTCTCCAACCAAAACCAGAAAAAACGAAATATCACTCATAACCCCCAGGAAGTCCAATCCTTGGCCAATTCAGCTCTTTTTTTTTTTTTTTTTTTAATGCAAAAAGAAAACGAAAAGTTTAGAAACATCTAATAATAATTATCCTAGCGCGTGTTATGATGACCAAGGCACGGAAAGGTCTGCCGCTTTCCTACTTGTCAGTTAGGAATCAACGCTTAGTTGAAAAGTAATAGGAAAACAGATAAACGTACAGTGGCGAGCAAAGCTGTCAAATATTGTCAATACACCAATTCAATGTTTTATTGTGGTTTTTGCGTCACAAGGATTCTCAACTTTATACAAATGCGATAAAACAAACCGTGCTGGATGTTGAGCGCATTGTACCCTATTTTTTAGACTTTGCAAAACTCAATCAGTCGTATATAGTAAATGTGTCCATTGCAGAACTGAAAGAAGTTTTAATCCATTTTCTAAACACTTCATTCTACTACCAGTGAACTACCATATAGATCCAGGTGTTTTCATTTGATATTTTGCTTCAATCATATATCACAGTTGTTTATAGTTGAGTTCTTTTCTCTGGCAACATTTTTACTGTTTTGCTCGCTGCTGTACACACCTATTCAAATTATAACCCTACTTTTTGTTTTGTCTGGTAATATAATAATTTCATTTGAATGATTGTACGAATTCGTTTAATGTTTCTCTGGTTGTGACTTGAACAAGGAATCGATTTTAGTTTTTTCGTTTAACTTCACTGCGCTTAATTAAGTAAAAAGTAGGAGGTGAAGCAAAAGGATGCGGATAAAAGTTACTCGAGTGCCATGTGATGAGGTGGGTGATGATTTCATAGGGTGTTAATAAAGAAGAAAAAAAAAAGTTAAAAGAAGTTAACGATGGAAAGAGTTATAATAGCAAATGTTTAATATATAATTTTAAAAACCTTAATAAAAGAAAAAAATCTATAATAATTTTGCCAAATGCCAAAAATAAATACATATGGGAAAAAGAAAACCACAGATTCCAAATGGCTTTAGGAAAAATCAAGTAATGGTGGAACTTAAAAACTACGTTTTGAATGAGTAATTTCTTGTTATGAAAAATATTAAATTAAAAATAAAAATTAAAATAAAAATAAATTAAAGAAAAAAGAAACTTTAAGCTGCAACAACTACAGTTCACTATTTGAAGCTCGAAAGTTTTTCTAATCAAATAAAATTAGTATCATTTCTAAAATTAAAAAAAAAAAAAAAGAAAATAAAGAAAGACTGGAAATTTTTAAATGTTCAAGATTTTTACCGAAAAGCATGTTGATAACAATTGTTGGAAAACAGACGGCAAAGTGGTATCACACGTGTCGATATCTTTGGAAAATCGACTTATAATGCGGCCCAGAGGTGTTGTATCGAATAGTTCCATTGGCCATTTCAATACCATTGCCAAAAGTTTGACAAAAACCTCCATGGAACTATGTAAACAACCCAATGCCACACATATTCCCGACATATAACGCGCTATAACTGGAGATGGAAGGAGGAGTTGCAAGTATTTTGTATGTTTTCGCTTTTTTTTTGTTTTTGTAAAGTAAAAATATTTAAGTTTTGTATAAAAAAGCCGAATAATCAATTAGATATGCAAATAATTTGGTTTAAAAATTATAAAAAAATGCAAATTGTAAAAGAACATGCAAAAAAAAACTAATACATTAAATTAAAAAATTGGATCTTTCAGCGCAAAATTCTACTCACTCACTTCACGTGGAAAATTTTCTTTAATGTAACTAAGAAATGTATTTCCTGGTGTTTGTTAATGTTGTAAATGCACTTAAATAAATAGTAGCGTTACACTGTGAAGCAGCATTACTGTGCTATAGCCAATAATCTACAGACCAAATATAGCGAAAGCATCGACTAAACTCAGTATCAAGTAAAATCAACATTACACAGTTTTGATGTCAGCTCATTGTTGGGTTATGGAAAAAAAGTTTGGTCAGCACCAATCTGGCAGGTCAATGTTGGTGGTTTAGGAGTAAGAAGTTGTTCGGGTTGTTGACATGATGCCCATTAACATAACAGCAGCTGTCATTGCCGCAATTCAGATGCGATATTTATCGATGCGATATCGAATAATACTGTACAAGTTGGGATTCGAGGGCATGTGGGGTTTCGAATACGTAAGAAATTTGTGGCTGCTTTTGTCATGTGACAAAACAGACAGGCTTTCTCGTTGCTCGACTCGTGTCGGCAGAAGTAAACGGCACTATTTGCAGGATGTTCATAGCACTTTGAGTACTAATTAAAAGAGTAGCCGAAAAGTTGTCGCCATGTCTTCTGATTGTCAGCGTTACTAGGACCTTGGAAAGCAGGTCTTTTTTTTCGGGCTAATTGAAACGAACAGGTGCTTCGGTTGATAGTTACCGAGATAGTGATCTACGCTCGGTGAGGCAAATATCTTCGAGTTGTTGTTGTCTCGGAACAAATTTCTGTTCTTCGTAAGGAACTAAATTGGGGGGGAATGTACGGGCGAGTTGACCAAGTCCTGATGTTCCTTACGGATGTCTAGCCACCAACACAAGTGCCTCGTCGTCCGTTTACTCTCTAGGAGGTTGGCCCGAATTGTCGACCAAGAAGTTTCTGTTGTGGTGCATAGCACAAAAAGTTGCCCCCTCATGCAAAATGAGAGGACGGTGAGCCGTTGACAAGTTCAAGATTGGACCATAATGGCACAATCAGTCACCATTACGATTTACTACGCAACCGAATGGTTCTCAAAATTGATCAGGTTTTCAGACGAATCCCAGATTGTTTCCACAAACTTCAGAAGATTTATTGCAATAGATAAAGTGAAAACACTTTCACGACATCACAATATTCTTAATAGCGGATTGGTTAATTTAATTGATATCGGAATATCGGAATATCGGAATATATCCAAATTAAGTTAGAAATTCAAGGATGCTGGAAAAGAAGAAACTGTTTTTCACTCATCGCTCTGCTCCAAAAGGCATATAATTGTAGCATTGTACTCAGGTACTCAAGTAGTATTGAGTTACTCTGGATTTAGTAATTGTATATCCACTGAGTCTTATGACGGCCAAAACGCAAACGAAATATCTTGCAACACTTTAGATTTAAAGTTACGGAAAGTTCTATACAAAAATGTATGAGAAAAGCAATCACTAAATATTCAGTTTATGTCCCTGCGATCTGTAGAATAGTGGGAATATTGATAGTAAAAATTTACCCATAACGGCTAAAAATAAAAAGATTTTGCCCCACAGTGTAACAAAGCAAGTGAAGTTTTGCACTTCGTTATCCAACTGGAACTCCCGAGTTAGTAAAGGGTAGACTCACAAAAAAAAAAAAAAGGAGAAGAGTTAAAAATCATTCACAAGTCGCAATACATAGTGTGGGCTGACGGGAATGATCATTACATTACAGAGATGACACTAAGCGAGAAGTACATTTAGGAAACAGTGATGGTAATTTTTATTTTTCCAGAAAAAGGACGAACTATTGCAACGTTACGCATAATCAAAAATCTTATGTGTGCGAATTTATGGGCCTTGTGTTGCACGGCTGTCGTTATTAATAGCTGGGATTTATTGCAGGTGATAAAGTATTTTGTCAGGGCTAAATATAATGGCCGACAATTTCGAAACAAAGATGTAATACACTTCAGCCAGTCTGCCTTTAGGGCAGCAACTTTAAACTCAACACAGTCAGGTATCATCTTGCTTTAAAATTTCCGATTTCACCAGCAGCTGGATTTTTTTTTCGTGAAAATCGACAAACGATAGTTTCATGATTTCATTATGATTTGTTTCTGAAAACAATAATTTACGAAAGTATAAAAAAAACCCCTGCTAAGATTGTTTGGGTACACACAGCGATAGCATCTTCCAAAGGAAAGAACTCGTTGAATGAATTCTGACAACGAACATTCGTTCAATTTAAGCGTGAGAGTGAAGAAAAGTAAGTCCTCTTCTCTCTCTCTCTCACTCTCTCTGTTTGATTGGCTGCTGTTTTTGTTTTTATTTTTTTGTGGATACTACACACATCATTGTACATCGTTTACAGTCGAATAATATTCAGAAAAAATAAGGCAACGAAATTCCACTCTGGGATACGTCTACAAAAAAAAAATTGTCAAATGTGGGCCAATATTATAATACAGGGTGTTTTTTTAGAGGTATAGAACTTCGAATTGAAATAAAACACAAGAAAATCGTTTTAATGTCCATCAATTTGGCTTTATTGGAAGGATAATTTTATGCCATTAATGTTTAAATATGATTTCGGGCATGTGGCCACCGCGGCTGGCTCGAATAAAGCCAATTGTACAGGTCCAATTTTTGATGGACAAAAGTTGATGGACAAAGCTCCAATTGCTGTGCACGGTGGCGAATCGATTCATTCGGGTCCTCTTCAACACTTTGCTCTACAGCGGCAATTGTTTCTTCGGTGCGCACTGTTCGACGTCTCTGCGGATGCGTATTATCACATAGAGTAAACGTAGTGCGAAAACGATCCATGGTTAACCGAATTAATTGCTCTGATGATCATAAAATGGACGGAGCTTGCGGTAAACTTTGCGAACTGAACCATTATTTTCGAAATAAATTTGCACGATTTGCAAGCGTTGTTCTTTTGTCAACCTGTTCATGATGAAATGGCAAACCAAACTAAATATTAATCACTTGACAGCTGACAAAATGGCCGCCAGTTAAAAAAGTGATGCCAACTTAAAGTTCTATACCTCAATAAAAAACACCCTATAGTATAACGCATGCCAGAAACTTCACGATTTGATGAGGATTTCGGTCTAGCGGCGTCAACGACGTGCGCCAATATGGCCACCAGGATGGTGTCACATCGGGTTATCTGAACGATCTGCTTGAGAGCATCGTCATCTAACGTTGAAGTGATGACAATTGGTCGCAGACATTATGGTATTTGAACCTATTTGGTTTTGCCTCATGCTACATTTCGATTATATTATCGATAACGCTTTCAAACTAGTACAAAAATATCGCCCTTGTCGCACACACACTTTGCTTAATTTAAACTTGGATATATTCAAGATTTGTCGAAAGAAAAATTGCATCACTGTTACAAATGCGTCATATTTAAAAAGCGAAAACCGATTTTAATCACAAACAATAGGCTGAAGTTACTGCAGAAATCGCAACAGATGTTAGTGATTGAAAATCTGAAATATCATTATGATATTGCAAGATATCATAGAGGAGGGAAAACTAGTAAACAAACAAAAAACAGCTAAATAATAGGAAGATTAGTGTTAATGTCCAAAGCTTTATTAGTAAAGAAAAGAAAAGAAAATAAAAGAAAATAAATAAAATCGAAATGATGGTTAAAATTCAAAATTTGGTTAGACGTGATAATGATTTTTGTTTTGTGTTTTGTGTTGTTTGTGTTTGGTGTTGCCTTTTATATTTAGTGTAAGTAACTATTTAATTACCGAAAAAGCTTGACTAATGACAACACGCCAATTTAAGGGCAGAATGTTATCAACTGTATCAATGTCTTTGGAAAACCGGTTTACAATTCTACCCACTGGCGTGGTGTCAAATAGTTCCATAGGCCAATGAAAGATATTGGTTAATAGTCCTTCGTGTAAAAACTGAGCACAATATATACAACCGATGGCCAAGGTCAACGAAAATACAAAATGTACTATAACTATAAAGAGAAGAGCAGCAATGTTTGTAAAAGTGTTTGTGAGTTTTTTTTTTTTTTTTTTTTTTAGAAACTATAAGGAGTCGTAGAACAAAATGTACTTTCTGCATATTTGTTTTCTTTTTTCGTTGAAATATTTTGTGATCAATCCACATCTGATTCAATTTTACAGATTATCTTTAAACTGCAAAAAACAAAAATTACATTTCCAGCTAATCGCTACATTATGTTCTCCAACGCCTCATATAATACTTTTAGAATTTTCTTTTTATGAAATTATTGGAAAAAATCGCAAGCTTAAGAGTTAGTTTTGTTAGTTTTGTTTAGAATAGAAAGTGGTTTGTTTAATACTCTTTTACGATTTCAATTTTCCTTGTTGGCACATAAAACATGTAGACATTCAGATAGTGCAGAAGTTGTAAGGAATAATAAGCAAGTGCAATAGCATGCCTGCCTTCCGTTCACTTATTACATAAACTTGATACTGCTGGTCCAAATTATGCATTTTTTATTTCAATTGGCTGTTATTATTGTTAATAGAAATTTTATATCAGAGCTGCCGCTGCCGCTGCCGTTGTCTATTTAACAGGTTTTGAATTACTAAAAAACATATTGATGCGTCGTTATTGCACATTATCGTTTCACAAAAAGAGCGAAGAAAGTCCCGGCGTAATTTGTACACGAAATTTATATTCTAAAGACTTTGTATCGCCAAAGTGAAGTAAATTTTAATACATACATATTTCTATTCCTACAACAAACAAAAGCATCAACATTTTTCCAAACAAACAACAGACTCGCATGTCTGTGCGTTCAGCAAATGTTGTTAATAGATCCAAAATCACTAAAATATTTTTTTAGTTCAGCGAATAATTTGATGGAAATTTAGTGAAATTTTTTCTTTTTTTTTTCAATTTAATTTACGTTTTAGAGAATATAATTACGGCTAAAATATACTATTTTGTTGATAATGTATTCCAGACAAATATTGTCAATTTCATCATCAGGTCAATAGAATCAGTTTATAATGTCTTACTGAATATTCGTGAGTTGGCAAAATACACAATCATATATTTTAGTTCTCTTATATAAAACCGAAATTGCGATTGTTTTTTTACTTTAAGATACGATTCTATTTTCTACAAGACATGCTTTTGTGGAATACTGTAGAAAATTCTCAACACAGTTGGCACTTGAATACTAGACGTCAAGCTACGACAACTGTTCCAACATTCAACATAATTCTCATCCAACATTCAAGGCAAAACGTAAGTGAACTAGAATAAGTTACTTTGACATTGATAAGACGTTTTGTTAGTTCAAAATATTGACTGCCCACCCATTACGTCTCTTCAATCACTTTATCTTCGAATAACGTGGAGAAATAACACTCAATATGGCTCCCAACCTCATATGGAATGTACCGAAAAGATTATGTCTGCCGTGTGCAACTCAATTCAATAACTATGCAACGGGGTGAGACCCTTTTTGTGTTTTATTTTTTCACATAAAAATAAGTCATGTTTTTTACTATTAGTTTAATTTTTATTGCTGAATGAACACAAGCGACAGCAACAGCAGCAAAATCTCGGCATAAAATTGCTGAAAGTATATTGCCACAAGCCAGTCCCGGATAATTTGAAGAATAGGGCGGGGCCCAATAGTGATCAGCGTTAAAATTTTGAAGCTGGAAAGCTTCCCTAAATCCTACAGAAACGCTTCGTTCGCAGAACTCTGATACAAAATTTCTATCACAATCGTTTGTCGAATAAAAAGCAAATGCGAAGAAAAATTTTGATTATAAATTTAGAAGAAAAATTAATTACCGCAAAACATTGTGAGAACGCGGAACGTATAGTTCCAGGTAGAATATTGTCAACCATATCGATATCTCTTGAAAAACGATTAATAAGTCTGCCCAATGGAGTGATACCAAATAATTCCATGGGCCAACGGAAAACAGAATTAAGCATCATAAAGTGCAAGTCTCTAGAGCAATAAACGCCACCCAATCCAGTAGCAAGGGCTGCCAGGTAGCTCATTGAAACTAAATAGCGTGTTTAGTATGAAAAAATAAGTGTTTTGAAATTTGTTTAATTGACAAAAAGAGTGCAAAAGCAATTAAGAAAGAACAGGATGAGGCATATTTTTCGATCACAATTGTTATGCAAAAAAAGACAAATGCAGAGTTTTTAGCCATAAAAGCACATAAAGCGTTGCGGTTAGTTACTTTAAGCAATCAAAAAAGCAAAAAGCAAAAAGCAAATTTAAGCCAATTGAAGCAACCAAAAAAAAAAAAAAAAACAATAATTATGCCAGAATTAATTTGTGTGCATAATTAAACATGTGTGCATATGTACATAAATAAATGAAAAAACAATTACTTAAAACTTCCAACACTCAAACTACAAATGTATGCAACTGAAGCAAAGAGCCAACATAAATAAAAACAAATTAATTTGAAAATAATCAAAATTATTCTTAAGACCCAAAACCAAAACGAAACGATACATGACGCAAATAAAGACCCTTAAATTAAAGACATTTATGAGACGATTTACGAAAAAATAAAAAAAATAAAAGTAGTTTGAAACCAAACTGGCCAACATAACAGACTCACCTTGCCCAAAGCCAAAAGCGCCGTAAACTCCTAAATACATGTCTCTTATTGCAGTGTCGTTGGCAGCCTTTTTGTCATTTGACCATTTGGTCAACCACAGGTTTGAACCAATTTGGAACGCTTGGAACACAAAGTTCAAAATTAAAGTGGCCAGGGCCAGAAACATGCCAACACTTTTGATATAATGTTTGTACACAGCAAATTCAACCTGTAAATAAAAATTGAAGAACAAAATAATCAAATGAATGAAATATCTGAGTTTTTTGTTGATTTTATCACTTTATTTTGTTATGTGATAGAAATGAAATTTAAACATTTGAGAAAACAGCTGTGATGAATAAGTGTTTCCTTGCCATTGAAAGAGCTGAGCAAAATATGCATCCTATGCACCTGTACTCTTGCAGCCTAATTTTGAAGAAAAGAAAAAAAAACAATAGACAAAAACAAAATAAGAGTTTTTAAAACAGCTAATCCCACTTGACGAATGTCCTACAATTCCCATCTTTAGAAGTAAGCACCAAACTAATGGTCATTAGTTCAAAACAATTGCAACCCGCATATCGTCGTTTTTTCCATCAGTGCAAAAACTTGATCATCGGAGGCAATTGCAAATCGTCTGATTACAGGTTTTTGGCGCTGTGTGTGATTTTCGTCGAACTGTAAGACGACAAACAGATTTCAATAAAGAAAATGCTTAAGGCGTGGAAGGCAGCATAATGCATAGCCCCCGCAATGGCAACAAGCAGTTGTTCAATGCAGCCCCTGCTCAACTCATTTATACATCGTGACAGACTTTGCTTATAAATTTATTGGAATTCATTATTTTTTAAATAAAAAAAAAAAATAAAGTATAAGGAAAACTACTTTAAAAACTTACCCCACCCGTGCGAGATTTCTCCGTTTCGATTAGCTTTCCTTGATCTTCAATTTGCAATTTAGACTTTGAAGAGGCCGAAACAATTGATTGTCTAGAATCCTGTCGATCAATATTACGACGCCTTAAACCACTGCCGCCGCCACTCTCAGAAGAATGAACAGAACTGGAAATGAATGATTATCATTTTTAACTCTTCGTCAATATCGATATATGAATACACTTACACTGAATCCGACAAGCTTTCTGTTCTGGCCAATTTTATGACTTTGTTAAATCTTCCTTTGAGTTCTTCTGACTGCAGTGTGCCCTCCAATTGCTGTTTAATAACGTCTAGGTCTTCGACCCCTTCATTGCCCTCCTGTATGTGTTGCAAAAGGAAATCGGAGAAATCACCTTTTTTATTTAGCAAATCTTGGTAAGTGCCATCTTCGCTGATTTCCCCATGTTTCATGACATAAATATAATCAGTTTCAGGCAAGAACGTTATGCCATGTGTTACCAAAATTCTTGTCCTGTTGGCCAAAAGGCCGTTGGGCCCGATAACTTCTTCGAAAATATGTTTACCAACATGAGAATCAACAGCGCTTAGGGGATCGTCCAAAAAGTAAAGATCAGCATCACTATAAACAGCTCTGGCCAAGGAAATACGCTGTTTTTGTCCTCCGGACAAATTGATACCCTTCTCACCTATTTCGGTCTTATCGCCCGCCGATAGCATATCAATATCAGCTCTTAAGGCGCAGGCGTCTATAACTCGATTATAGCGACTGCGATCGTATGGTTTACCGAACAGAATATTGTCCCTTAGAGTAGCATTTTGGATCCAGGCCTGTTGCGGTACATAGGAAATTGAGCCCACTGTATTTACAGTGCCGGATATTTTTTCCATTTCACCCAAAAAGGCTTCTATAACAGATGATTTACCCGATCCAACGGTGCCAACGATGGCACATAGAGTATTTTTCGGCACTTCAATATTAATGTTTTTCAGCGTTACTTCATTCTCTTCCCAAGTGAAACTACCATTAACGATGGACATGGGGTTGGCTGCAATATCACAAGAATAAGAAAAAAATTATGTATTTCGTGCACTTGTAAAGTAAATTGTTTTTTTTTTTTTTTTAACACATACGATTTGTTGGATCATGTTGTACATTATCGGGGTCTAGTTCTTCGCTGTTCATGAACTCGTTGATACGGTTTACAGAAACTTGAGTCTGTGCAGAAGTTTGTTGTGGTTTTAAAAAGAAAACAGTAATTATTAGTTTCGAGTTCATTGCAAAGTTAGTAACAACAAAACCATGCATGTTTAAGTTTGTCCTGGATGTATGGAAGATTTATGGAATTAAATGGGAGTCGATGGATATTTGGAAAGGAGCGTTGTAACGATAAAAAGCTTTTTACGGAATGGTTTAGGATATTTTATGGAAATAGGAGCAGATTTTTTGTTAGTATCAAAGAAAAAAGCAATTCGTTTGGCATGAAATATTTTCAGGACTAGTTCTTTAAAATAAATTTCATTTACACATTTTTTTTTTTCAAATGTATTCTTATGTCTTTCAAGAGACTTTTACAAATTTGGGTTTTCTGCGTTCTTGTGTACTTGGACTGATTCGTTATTTTTAATCGTAAATTTGCAATAAGTCTTCCGATGCCGATGCAGACAACTTGTACGGGTGGCGGACTTGTGTTCTCATTGTGCCAGACTTACGAAAACTTTTATGATATTCGATTTCGCTCGTTTAGAAGACTGTTCAATCTAATGAAGTCACGTTCGTGCCACCCTGAAGGCATTTATTTTAAATCATATTTTAAAACAACTAGAGAACAAAACATTTCAGGTTTCTACTATTGGGTACTACTGCTAAGTTGAAGTATAAACTGGAACGCATTGACGACAAGAACTGAACGGATATTAGTTACACCACATAATGCCTGCACCGATAGCGAGTCTACTAACAGAACGATCACAAATGTGTGAGAACGTGTAATTTGACTCTGCACGTGCAAGTTTCGGCCTATAAGGCGTGAATTGTTGTTGGTAAATGCTGGTGTTAAAACGGAGGACTTTGGAAGCCAATTTACTGGTCCATTTCCCAATATGAACTTATCGCCAAGTTGTGATTTTATCAATCAAATGTTGCTTAATCAAAGCACTTCTGACCCGTATCTACAACATCCATAGATCGATTATCATGGTGCAGTAACGATCTCCATTGGCCGTAACGCAATCTCCGGCTCTATTTTTATATAAGTCCTATGATTTCAGCTGCATGTAAACCACGCCAAAGTGTTAAGGTGTGGATTGATCTGAATCCATGTGGTATACAGTCTATCACAACAGTTCGACGGACTGTTCAAGCCTGTATCTATTTTATAAAGATTTGTCACAAGTACAATATAATAAAAGCGTTTGTCATATAACTTTTTCGAGAATTCTATGGGGCTTAAAACTATGAATTTGAAAATTGTGACTGGAGTTGAAAATTTTCTCAAAGAGGATCATTAAGAGATATAAGAAATATGTATGTATATGAATTTTGAATTAGTTCGATAGTCAGAAATTTTAGCAAAGGAATTCTCAGCAAAGCCACAGAAAATATTGTCACCGTGGACATGACAAGGAGACGTTGAAACATAAAACGTTGAAAAACTGAATGCGGGCTGGGAAACTTATGCATTCCACTGGATAAATTTGATTGAATAACATCTATGTCTTAACGTACTTTTGCTCAGGTGGCAAAGAGTGGCTTTTATAGAATAGAGTCGCTGCATTTGTAAACTAACCCATCAGATTCGAAAAAAATGCCGATTTTAGGAGCATGTAAAGACATCAGGTGATAAATTATACTAGATATTTACTATTTCGTTTAACTGGAAGGACTACAAATTTGTCCGAATTGTTCAAACCAGCTGCGTTTCTTAAGGACTTAGACATAGTGACGAGCATAAAAATCCAAAAGAAAAAATATTGAAAATATGCGACATACATATATGAGACGATAAAAAGGATAAAGGAATATTTGGAGGTTGAAAGCAACACAAAACTTCTTTAGCAGTTCTCACGTTTTCGCTTTCACATTTACAAGTTTAAAATTTGATTATATTTAAAAGTGAGAGCCGCTATTATTTAAATAGAACACAAAAAATGCAATATTTATTGCTGCGAGCAAAGAAAAATCGACAATTGTACTGAACTGAAAAAAACGACATCAATTTGTTGAAAATTTATGAAAATTGTCATATTTTTCGAAACTCGCAACGGGAGTAATTAAAACAAGAAACAAACACAGAAAAATAATAAAAGACATATTCAGGTATGTGATGGTGTGATTTCGATAGATTTGAAAGAGTTCGATTTCAGTTTTTAATTTCGTTCTGTTTCAATATCATTTAACTACTACAAATATGCTTGTCTGGTAAAAACGTCATCTACAATATGAAAGTAGTATCTATATCGTTGAAATCGTTAAAGAAAAGAAAAATTCACAGTGGCAAAAAGTATCCGAGCATTTTGTTATCTTGATGCATCTAAATTAAGATGATTAGGAAACTGCTGTTGCATTTCCATTAATGTTGAAATTTTTCAAATCTTTTACTAATTTTTTTTTTAAGATTTTCAATTTTATGCTCATTTGCAGAACTTGGCGGTCTTTCATAAAGTATTTACTAGATATTTGTCATTTTAATCGATTTTTATATTTTAAAATTTCATTATTCAGCACAGAGTTTGTTTCAAGCCATACGAAAACATATTGGGGTTCTTCGAGGAGTTTTTCAACACGAAATTATTTTTCACATAAAATGTTAATGCCCTTTAAGAAATTGAAAGAAAACTCATTTTGAAAAACTTTTGGTTTTTTGTTTTCTGCAGTAGCAGTGGAATTGAATTCCTTCACATGCCGGATTTAATGTTGACTTCGAGTGGCAAAAGTACATTTAAGTGAACTGATGCATTTTCATTATATTCAATCTTAAAATTATGATAAACATGACTATTTGCATCTAATGTTATATTTTTTTCTTTAAGGTTTTATTAAGAATGACAATTTTTCTTCTCGTTAATTTTGCCTGTAAATTAGTTTCTTTGTATTAATGATTCCAATAAAAATGTGATATAAATTATATTGTTGCTAGTGCTGCAAGCAGTCTTTTTCCAAGAGTGCTAAATAAAAATATAAGAAATCTTAGAAATATAGAGTCCTGACGAGTGGCAGATTGTCAGCAAAATGTAGGATCGCCTTGCGATCCGGATCGTTTGCATCACATGGCACAACAATTACTTTTTCACAAAATAGAAATTGAAATCGCGTAATAATAATAATAACAATCCATAATACCATCACATACATGATTTTATGGCTTTAACTTTTAATTGAGGAGGGTTAAACTTACTTGAACCATATTTGTAATCAACATGGGTAACATAGTTAATGGAAAGCGCAATATATTAAATAATGATAATGAGACAAATGTGTTTGTTGCATCGAGTACATGATTTTCGTCAACTAAAACGTAAGTAGCAAATGTAGCCATTGATACCTGAAAGAGAATATTTGATTAAATAAATGTACGAGTTGCAGTTAAAGGGTGGTTTTTAATCAGAACACCAAATAAATGTTTAAGAAATAGCTAGAGACCATAGATTCCATAAACGATGGTACTTAAATATTTGTCCCCAACTCGTTTTAAAGATATTAGAAAGTCCTGTAGAGTGCAGATGATCGATAAGAACTAGTTTGTTAAATTGATGGTTAATTTATTTGTATGAATATAAACCTTTCGATTGCTGTCGAACGGCAAACAACAATACCTCCACAATGTCCACCACTAACATTGGTGCTAATGTTAAGGGCATCTTAATGATATCAAAAAGAGCAAATGAAACAAATACTTTAGAAACCGTCAAATTATTCTCTGGGCTAGATAGCACGTAAGTAGCAAACGTAGTTAGGGAAACCTTGGTGTTGGTAAAAAGTTTAAATTATTTATATTATACAGGCAATAAACAGTTGGTAACTGTTGGTAACTGTTCGCCTTTGATAAAACCTGCTAAAGAAATATCATAGATTAAAAATTACTCTATAAGAACTTACCAAAAACGGTGCACAAGACCACAAAAACGAGGTACTGGCATTTAAGTAGGCAGTGGCTTTTAAGGTGGCAATTTCCTTTTCACGTATTTGTAAAACCTGCTTTTCAAAACTGGGCTCCCAGGCATACAACTTAAGCACCTGCCAGAAACATTTATATAAATGAGAAAATTTATTTTATTTATTTATTTAATTAATTACATCGCATTAAAATAAATACTATAAATTAAAGTTAGCAACCGAAACAACTAACGACATCGGTACTGATTGTGATAATTTCATATCTGCACTTCGCTTCCGAACTTTAAATAAATTTTATTTTTATTTCTTTTACTTGAAAAATTTTCAACTGCAAAAAAAATAGCAATTATCAGGCAGGCGCGTGCTGAAAACCGTAGCAAGCGCTCACGTTTCGAATTATGCGAAAAACGCTAATTCGAAACAAATTTGTCACTGTCAATTTTCAATCAACAAAATCGATCGATTAAAAAATAAAGAAGCGCATTTTTACCAGTATATTGTTTAGTTTTCGTTTAGGATTTAAATTTGATAGCTATTTGCTTTTCTTTAGCAGTTTAAGCGGCACGAAAAATTATTCCAGTAGTTTAAACAAAAGTATATAAGCATTTACATATCGTTACCTGAAACGCAAAACGCCCTAACTAACATTTAAGTAATTTTACAGGAGAAGCAAAAACATTCTTAAACGATATTCAATATTGTAGTAAGTTGTTAATAAAGTTGCTTTTTGTGTACGTGGAAGTATGATTTGTTTGGTGGTGATTTATTTATTTTGATTAGATACATCGGAATTTGCAAAAAAATCGATTTTGAGTTTTTTGTTAGTTAGGGCGTTTTGCGTTTTAGGTAACGAAATATACAATATGTACATACATTCAATTTGTTTGAACTTTATTTTAAAACTGAAGTTTTCGAACGATAAACTAAATAAATAAAAACCCATCTCAATATCTCCTAAAGACATTTCCGTTAGATAACGGAACACTTTGCTCAGCTTACCTTAATACCACTCAAAACTTCATTCATCAGCTTAACACGATCATCCTTGTACTTCATTTGTCTTATCTGATACGTTTTGATACGATTTGCAATAACACCATTGACCGGTATTAAAATAATCATTACAGCTAAGCCGGCCAGTACTGACCAGCCTAATTGCTTCCACAGGAAATATAATGCCAAAGTAATCTGGAGGGGTGCCGACCACAACATATTCAAATATGTAGTCAAGTCCATAAAACGTTGCGCATCCACAGCCATTAAATTGACAATTTCACCAACAGTTGTTTCCTTCCGTGATGCATTTGATATGACTAAGGACTTACGATAAATGGCATTGATTAAAGCGGTACGAATACGTAAACCCACAATGAACATGCGATGGAAATATTGTCCTAAGATAATTGTTTGCATCGCTGCTACAACAAATAACAGTACAGCGTAAAAAATGCCCTTCCACTCGGGTTGTTGTTCAGCCTCTTCATCAGCATAGCCCTCCACAAAACCGATAATCAAACCCAACACCTGAGGTGAAGCGAATGTCAGACAATCAGTTATTAATTTCATCATGGCACCAAACAAAAAAACGCCACCAAACGATTTAACAATAGCAGGCGTAATTGAAACGATACCCTTCTTTTTCCCCGTTTTTGGACCATGAGGATTTTCAAAAGATACTTTGTCTTTGTTATATTGCACTTTAGGTTCGTCGGGTTTCGCTTTAAAATATTTACGTACATTTTTATTCCAGTGATAAGCAAATATGGGCATTACTTCTTTACAACTATCTTGCGGATTAAGGTCCCACAAATCTTTATCTTCCAGAGGATTGCGATAACCCCGCAATGCCATGCCATCAAACCATTGGTAAGTAATGCGAGATAGAAAACTCGCCGATACTTCGGGAATTTCATTATCTGTACGTGTGTATTTTGTGACAAGAGGCTTTGCATCAGCAAAGCAATTAAGCACCAACATGCCACAGCTAGTGGCAAAATATATCATAAAGCTGATGTATTTGTATTCGTCCCATGAAAAATCGGCATCGGGATCTGCTTTTATAGCATCTTCACGAATACGTTGTGCTCGTACTTCAGTGCGGCAACGTGGTATTGATAGAACGGTCAGAAGGAACCAAAACAAGAATTGACAACCTGATGTTTGAATACCATTTTTTCGATTTAGTGGTATGAAAATAAAAATTATTATCTGAAATAAAATATTAAAAAAAAGATTATATCGTTACATAAGCAGAATTCCATGATAAAACTTAATTTTAGCTTTAGATTGTACTTACATACGTACAAAACTGACTTTTCCCAAGCAAATTCGAAAATACTTTCTAATATTTTCGCTTCCGACGAACTCTCTCATAAAGATATTTAAGTTTTGCAGAATAGCCCGTGACTTACGCCAAGATGGCAAAATAAGGACGTGTTTATATCAAAATGACAAAGGTCAAACTTAAAATTTGTGATTTATTGACAACAGGTTTAATTTTATTGAAACTTAGTATTACGTACAATCATACTGATAAATCCAAGCTATATTGTTATTGTTTTCAGTCCCTGAAGACTAACGGTTGATATTTAAATCGTACGGCGAAGCAAATGGAATTTAATGGAGGGAAAATATGCAACGAGACAAAACGCATGGAGACGCAACACAAATTTGACGACATATACACCACGACAATTGTCTTTAAATTCAAGTAACTTAAAGCAGGAGCTTTTTAGTTATTATTTTTATATGTAATAACAAAATCAAATTATAGCACTGGAAATCTTCCACAGCAGCAACTGCTACAAAAATTGTTTTCTTTTTCTAAAACCTTAACTTTGTAACCAAATGCTAGATTAATGTACTTTAGATTTCAATTTGACTTAAACACACATTAAGGACATTAAACTAACTTCAAGTAAATGAAAAGCAACTTTCCAAGAATTGAGCCTTTACCCTGGATTTGATATTCGAGCTAAATATAGTTATTTAAATAATTTTCTAATTTTAATATACACATGTATACCATGTATGTCTTAAAAAACAAGTTATTATAAAGTTAAAACCTACTTTTATGAATTTTCGGTATATTGTTCAATCATTTAAGAACTAAATATTTATAACAGAAAGCTATACTTACAAAGGACGCAAATTTTATCAGTGGCGTCCATATGTCAACAGGATAGATAAAAACTGATGTATTTTCATTAGATTTCTTAATCAAAGCCATAATAATGTCAACGGCTGTAAGCAGCAACAAAGACGAGGTCAATACCAATTTGCTTATACTTAGTTTGTTCCATGGTATATTCTTATCTAAACTGGCCTTTAGATAATAAATATCAAATAAACTAAATACCCAAAGGAAGGCACACGGCGCCCATACTAAAACTGTCTGTTCAAAACATGGTGTAAAATCTGGGTCCACGGTGTACCATGTTTCATTTGCATCCTAAAAATAATGATTATAAAACAGTACCAAGTTCAAAGGTTAAACATAAAATATAATAAATAGATAAAAAAAAACTTACCCAAAATTTGGAACCACAAAACTCATCGATAGGATGAAAATTGGTGGTCATTGCACCAATGTTTACTGCAAAGCAATTCCTGTGTTGAGCCAATAATTAGTTGAATGTTATTTTTTTGTTCGTTTAACTAATTACGCCCGCACTGTAGCTCAACAAGCACCGCAACTTTGTTGAACTTGCAAAAGCTACGGTAAATAATAACAGAAAATAATAATACATTAAAAAGCAATTATAAACAGCTGAATTATTTTGAAACAGGGTGGTCATATATGTATAAAGACTTTAGATTTAATTAATATACTTGGCAGCACTTTTGCTGTTGTGCTTTCTTGCTTTTCTTTTCCTATCAGACATTTGTTATTTTTTATTTCATTCGTTGAATAGTTAGATGTGTTTGGTAGTTGAGAAAAATATTACCAAAGTTTGGTGTTATTTTTACTTGTAGAATAAACAAATTCAATAAAAATCGTTTAAAAAATGAGTTCACGACGTGTCAACTTTCTTGAAACTGATAACAGCATTACGGAGAAGAACTTAAGATTTGTCCAGGTATTTTACATATTTATTAGAGCTGCATGAATTTTTCTTATTGGTTATCATGTATTTTAGAATGATTTGGAAGAAAATCTCAATCAATATTTTGGTGGCTCTTCAAGTCATGGAAATAATACAACCAATTGCTCTGCTCCACCACGCGACTATAAAGTTGTACAGCCTAAACCCGGTAAGTCAAAAAAAAAAATATATAATTGATCAAACTTTGCAGTGGCTATTTATTTATTACTTAATGGCCGGATAAAATAAAATGCCAGATTTTGAAAATTATATTTTGAACGATTAAAAGTTACGATTTTTGTGACTTTGAAGTTACTTTAAAAGAAATAAGTGTGTTTCTTAACTTTTTTTATCACAATTCGCTAAAGAGTAAACCAATTCTCACAAGAGACAAATTGTACCTATGTATGTATGTACAAAACTTTGTACGAACACAAGACACGTTTATTTCAATTCAGATTTGTAAGTACTTTGATACATACAAATCTGAATTGAATAAACTATATGAACAGTAGATAAACTTTATGTATGTATGTAAATACATATAAAACATTTTTATTGATTAAATATTTTTTTATGAAAATTTCTAATTTGCTTTTAGTTGTTGCAAATTTTTTTTTCTATGTTATCGTTTATTTGTCAAATAGTTGACTGCTTGCCTAAACTATATCTAAGAAAAGTCAGGGACGTGCAAGAAGAAGAGGCGTATTATTTCCCAAAATCGTTTTCATTTCCTTAATTTTCAAATACGAGAACGTTGTTCGTGCAAAATGCGATCCCGTGCAATCCCAAAATGGACTAAAGAAACACACGTAAAATTGTTGAATCCGATTCAAAGACCCAATCTTCTTCTATATGTAAAAGATCTGAGTATTTTGATAGTTATGTATGCATATGTACGAACCACTGCACTGTGCGTGCTATTGAACAGTCGAAGATTGTTGAGCACACGGATTTGCTCTTCGCTTCTTACGAAGGCATTCACAATATACTTTTTCGAGTTTCCTTTACGGATGTACCGATTCACTGCACTTGGACGTATAAATTAATAGTTTTTCTAGGGTTTAAAAACCCCTTAAATAAGAAAATGTTGACTACTTCAAATTCCAATATCAATAAATTTTTTATTAATTGATATAGAGAACAATCATCTACACAGAAATGTTGATCCCTCAAATCATAACGAGTTGTGTGTAATAAATTGAAATAAATGTGTGTGTATTGCACATTATTTGTCTAAACAAATTACTAATACAAATAATTGATTGCAATGCATGAAGAATGCAAACACATCAGAAACTAAAATAATGTTTTCGTTATATTTAAAAGAAAATAGTAAATTTGTATGAAAATCATTGGATACAGATGAAAACAATATGTTCTCTAATACAACTGATCTAAACAAACAGTTCGATTACATTTGACACATCAAATTTAATGAGTCAATGAAGTTTAATAATTGTACATACATATGTATGTGTGTGTCTACATACATACATGCATATCGTCGTATGATTTCAAAAATAGCCCAAGTTACACAACAATTTTTTTTGAAGGAACATGTGTGTACTTTAATTTCGTGCATTATAATCATCCAAAAAATCGATTGTGTAATTTGGACTTTTTTAAATCTTGGGACGATATGTATGTATCTACACCTAATTCTCTTTTTTACACCTTTTTTACGGTTCAAAAATATATGTATGTATGTATGTATATTAAAATATTCTTATTCGACTTTTTTCACACATATTAAGTTCATTCACATAAAAAAGCAAAAATTACACAAACAACAAAATTGTGCGCCTTGCTACTTTATGACAATAAAACCATATAGAGGAAATAACACGCTGATACTCTAGCGTCCCAAACTAATCAATAAACTAAACCTATGGCTTCAACGCTTGTTAAACGCGTTGACAAATCTTAATATTTTGCTGTGTAAGATTCAAGAAAAATTCATAGAACATGGAAAATGCTGTAGCACCAACAGTTGTTGCAAAATGATACTTTTTTCCTTTCCAAATCGTGTTGAATCCAATTCGCGTAAAAAGATAATTAGGTTTATGTACTGACGTACGTATGTTTATAAAGCTTTCTGTTTAATTAATGAGTTCCATTTTCTGTGAAACGTTTTTAATAAACTGACAACATAAAAATAATTTCATATTTTAAGACAAAAAATTTATTGCAACGAATAACAAGTTTTTATTGCAATTTTTTTATGAAAATAATATTATTATAAATAAAAAATGTTGTCGAAAAAGACTGTATCGGTGCGTAATGTCTAGAAAACTTATTTATGATTTGTTCCTAAGCCAAGAAAACTAAGCTTGACCTCGATTAACACAATGAATTTTTTCAGAATATCACTTTTTACAGAACTACTCAAAATAACAACGATTTGATCAATTATTTGCACAAAACGAATATACTAAAGTTTTAATCACTGCGTCAATGTTTCAGACCAAGACTTAGCGCATTAGTTCATAAACATATTCATTTTTATAAATTGCAAAATTAAGGAAAATAATTCACATGTGTATTATTCACTTATTGATGCCAAATCACCAATGACAAGTCAGACGATTGACGACCATGTTCAAAGTATAAAGCTCTGTTATCAAAATCCATGTCCGGTAAAAAAACCTGGCACGGTGCGCCCATTTTATGGCAGAGGCGCTGGTGACACAAGCTCCAACGTCAATTTTATCTGGTGGCAATGCTTCCACAAAAAGCTACTCGTTGCTTTTTCTTTTGCTATTTCTGGCAGAGGTCGAACGATTCGACTCTAATTCTTTTCCATTCCATTATCTATCCACATCATTAAGGACCCCTTAATACGCACATATGAAAGTTTTTCCCAAAAATGCAGAAAAAAATTGAATTTATTGTCAAGCTTGTCATAAATATTATTATGTTCTTACATACGCATGTACATATGTGTGTAGTGCCCACAATTCTCGCTGATCGGAAAAGCTGTTTCTTTATTGATATGAACTATTTTACTGACATAGAGTTCGTAATCGATATTTTTTGCCAAAGTCATTGATTAGAAATACGTTTGTTGACCAAAAAAAAACACAAATCGTATGAAATATTTTAATTATTTAAATAACGTTGCTCAACCACTTTGGTAAATAGTTAAAATACGAGTTTGGTTAACACAACATAAAAATGATCGATTTGTTGTATAATAGTTTACACAAATGTGTGTGTGGGTCATTATATTTTTTTTCATCGCCAATTATACATTCAGTTACACGTGCAAAGTTATTTTTCAAATTTCAAAAGTGAATACATAACACCAAAATTATAATAATAAAAACATGTGGTCTTAAGAAACATTTTTTTTAAATAAAATTTAAGTCTTGAAAAGCTGTTTCTTTTAAGTTCCGTTAAAATGTCCGTACAAGATCTGTTCAAAAACCAATTTGAATCTTAATTTATTTAAAAAATTATTTATTTATTCCTCAATTTGTATTCACTTGTGCCACCATTTTTTCCAAACCTCCATGCACTTCTTGGTATGTCCTTCAACTCGAGTGTACCAATAGAAAGAACAAAGAAAACCATAATCAAATGTAAGTAGTTCGGGAAATGTTTTAAAATTCTCCATATTTCAAACTGGTCATATCTTTGTTTTGGTCCGTTTTAGGAAGAGCTTGTCATAAAATACTTATAGTAGATTTAAAAATCACAAAATATTTTCAATATAAAGCAAGCAGTTCATCTAGTGGCCAAGAAATTAAAGCATACACGTCTTTTGGCAGCTTCCAATAGAAGATGCCTTTAACATTTAAATTTTTATTTTTAACAATCAGTTTTAAATGTAGAAACTGGTATTTATGCTTCAACTTTAAATCAAACATGTTTTTAAGATTTAAATAATACAAGGCATTAAACTGTATATATGTATGTGTGTATGTATGTATATACAATACATATGTGTGAGGTAATGATTTTTTCAACTATGCCTTCGTGTGAGTGTGTTTTTCAAAGGGAAAATAACGTCATTTCAGATAAAGGTTTTAGCATTTATAATTCGTTTTTAATTTCATTGAATAGTTAATTGACAAAAATTCTAATCAAACAAAATAATTGTTTTTAACCTTAAGCTATTTATTGTATTTGATTATTTTTAAAGTTGTGTTAAATTTTTTTTTCTAAAAAGCAGCGTTTCTACAAGCATTTTCTGAATATCCTTTTCTGTATTTAAATTCAAATTATATAAATATGTATGAAATTATCCATAAAATTTGTTATTCATTTAGAAGGAGTATTGATGTTATTATGCGTGGATTATAATGCCGGGTTCTCAGGCTGGTGCGTTATTTTAGGACCGCTGTAAAACAGCGACTTAAGAAATACGCACTAGAAAAAGTGAAATAACTCTAATCACACGTTCTCGAAAGCCAGTTCACATCGCCTGGTCGTTAGAAGGACCGTGAACGCAAATTGACCGTTCAGACTGTTATAGAATGTGCAATTTGGCATAACCTTTGTAGCCCGTAGCACTGTCCTGTTAAAACCACTTGTCGTTGGTGTCCATATCGTCCGATTCAAAACAAGCAAAGTTGGTGTGCATTGACTATGATGGCCTGGTCTGCATCAAAAGTGCAGAACACTATTGTTTTGATTCCAAATTTTACAATTTGCACTCATTCGTCCCAAAGTTATCCTCATCGTTGAAGATAACTTATTTTTTGGTAAATAAGGGTAATTTACCAACTAAATCGACGGTCTTTCACGTCGTTGTCCATTGTCTTTTATTTTCAGTTGAGGCTGTGGAGCTCGGGTGCAGGTCCAAGTGCGAAATACTGTCGTCTTGTGAGCACATACGCCAGATCTTACTTTCGTCGTCTTTTAGGCGCTGGCGCATTGTTTCCTGAACCAATCGACTAAAATTTATCCATCAGACATCTCTAATAGCACTCAGTAAAACGCTTGTGACAAGCGTGAAATGAATGAAGCTCATGCAATGTTACACGATCAGAAAGTTATTTTTTTTTTTTTGTCATTTCAATGATTTATTACGTCAGTGTGCTGTGGAAGGCTACAAATAACAGATGATTAGATTATTTGGAGGTCCCTGCGGCCTGCATCATGCGATAATTATTTAATCGAAAATTTAACAAAATCATTCCGAAATGTATGAGAAAAAATTCATATCACAAAAGTAACAACTACTGGTATTTCATTTTTGTTTTTTAAAGAAATTTGACTTCAAATTATGTTTGCGAAAATTGGTACATACCGTTATGTCACTCAATGTGAACTCTTAATCACCCAGCAAAAACTCTTTTCCAAACTTGTTTAAATTTGCTTTTTTCCTAAATCGTAAAAGTAAACAATAAAAAGATTCAGCATTTTACATACAAAGAAGTTTATTAACCTTTAAAAATATTCAAATGAAGCGAATCCGCAAATTTTGCTTGATTCAAAGCGAAAGTTAAAAGAAATAATTTCTCTTATCAGGTCGTAATTAAAAGAAAGTGATAAACCAAAACCAATATTTTCCAATCATAATATATGTACATACATATCAAATGTGAATTGAAGATAAAATGTAGCAGGAAATAAGTATGTGAAAAAAGAATTATGGCATGGCATCAAGCAGTCTCAGAAAACTCATAATAAGCTATTTAATTTGCTTACGTGCTCTTTGGTAGGAACATTTGCGCTGAACACTTGAGTTTTGTTCGCGCTTATCGGAGTTGATATAGAACTCAAGTCGTTTAATTGGACGTTTTGATTGCAAATTCGAAACCAAGGCAACTTTATTTGCACAGAGTTTCTTGTGCAAAACATGGAGACGAAAATAAAATACGTACACACATACATACATATATATGTGTGTATGTGTATATGTATATACATACATATTTATCCGATTTAGAATTTTGACAATAAAATCTGAGTGCACTTGTTTTTATTTGCCGTATTCAGAGAACATACGCGACAATCTTAAAGACTTCATGATGCTTGTTGCTTGTTGCTACTTCTGCCACAAAAATGTACCTCAATTCCTTTTTACTGAATGCAACAAATTTTGCCTCAATATTTATTTTTATTATGAATCATATTTGGATCCCGCAAGAAGACGAAAAGAATAACGAATCATAACCGCCCAGGAGGTAGTAAGGTAAAACAAAGCAAGCTCATGCACACTGATGGAGGCAAGCTTAGTGATCTCCGGTTACTACTGCCTTTGTAGTTAGTTGAATTTTGCTTTGTCATATTCCTCTATGACTTTCAGACAATACAATAAATTCTGTTTTAATAAACGGAATTATCATGCAGAACCATTGACTTTGAAAACTACAAAATTAAAATGAAATTAAATTTTCGATTATTTGTTCAAACTACATTTTATTAAAATTAGGCGCGAATTTTCCACAAATTGTTGCGTGATAAGCATGGAGGAATTTAAATCAGTAATCAGTGTGGAGAAAAAATGCTGAACAATGAAAATAATTGGAAATATAAGTAGAGTTACCCAACGAAATCTACATACAAGAAGAATAATTAGATTTTCCTCGTATTCTTAAGACATTTTATAAATTTCAGTTAAACAAACGAACATCTTTATATCTTAAATCAAATCTAAAGTAAAACAGAAATTCACTTGGGTTTTGGCTTAAGATAAAAACCCAATTCAATTCCAATATAAAAGTATAGCACAAAAGTGTACAGCTTATACTACACAATGACTTGTTTACTATTTGCGAAAATAACTAAAAAAAAAAAATATTTTTTGGGGACCTTCACTAGTAGCATCTATTGGTTGGGAACACTGTTTAGTTTGACAGCCCATTTAACAACTGATAGTTGTTTGATTTTCTCCTTGTCATCATATCCAAATAAATGTATTAAATTCAGATTTTTGCAATAACCTTTCCTATAATTTTTCTGTTCTGTAAAATACAAAGAAAATTGAACTAAACTTGGTTGTATGTACACTTTACTGGACAGCTGTACATAACAAATGGCACTAAGTTGACAGTGAGAATGCTTTATTAGGTCAATATATACAAAGGAAAAAATAAATCACAATCACAAACTGCACTAGTGGACAATTGATAGCTAATTGAGATCTGTATCATGTAATGCCGTCTTGCTTGAAACCCATGTCCATGTCATCCAATTCCTGACCAAAATGCTGCTGATAAAAAGAAAGAAATACTCAGTCCACCCAAAATTCACAACAAAAAGTACTCGGATTTTCAAGTTTTTTATTTTCTTTTTCTTATCAATTATTATTTGATACATACATACATATGTATGTACTTGAATGCTATAATTGATTTCTGTTTTTTCTAACAATTGAAAAACTTCGTGCCAGAACCGCTTCTCATTCGGCAACACTGAACACAATGCAACTTATTTTTGTTTGTATGGGTATAAATATAGATTTCCTTTGTGAACAAATGAATAAATTTAGAAAAAAGTCGGATAGATTAAAAACGAGTTACCATATAATAGCACAGAGAACCGTAATTAATGAAGAAATATTTTCATTTGATGATAAAAATGGGAATAAGAACGCTATTTATTCCATCACTAACCTTCTAAAAACTAGACCTTATATAAAAAATGTCGAAAAGCGTTAGTATTAAGTATTATATTAAAAATCTTGAACTGTAGACAAAATAAATACTTGTGTTATACATACATACATACATACGTACATAAGTATGTATGTAAATATTTGTTTATAGATGGCTTTGTGTTGTTGCTTTTTGTTTGTTTATTATTCATGTTTATATTTCTCTAGCGTATATGTATGTATGTATGTACATACATATGTATACTAATTTAAAACTTATAGAAGCTTATCAAAATCTAGGACTTTGTGTCGTAGCAGAAAAAAATTATTTCACTCTTAGAAATTTTATATTTATTGGATTAACAAACCAAATGAATATAAATAATTTAGATTATAAATTAATCATTTTTTGGCAAAAACAATAGAACATACATGAGTTCGATTGTTCAATCATTGCTTTAACTGGAAAGTAGTGAAAGGTCCTGATTAAAAACTTATCTATGCATATAGACAAGTGACATATACATACATATGTATATGTACACACTACCAACCACGACATACATACATACATACATATGTACATGCACACACGACACCCACAAACACTACCGACATACCCTAAAACCAACCACGAAAACTCAATCCTTTTGAGCGATATCCTATACCACCAATATCATTTTAAGTAAATAGTATCTTAATAAATATAAGAATAACAATTATATTTTAGTTTGGAAGACTACACCAATAGTATCCCAAACCCACCCACTAATGACAAGAACATATTAGGAATATTGCTTAAGAAAATACACTATACACGTTTCACAAGATAACAGTTCATGTGACAAAGAACTTTCATACAACTAAAACTTCAATCACAAAGTTGACAATATGAAAAAAAAGAAAATTAACTGCAAATTAAAAGAGTTTTGTCTACAGATGGCGTGCGTACTCTTAAGAAATATTTAGTAATGTCTAAATCTGCCAACTACTTGTCTGCCAGCTGATCAGATTTTTCCTGAAAAAAAAAACGACAAAAAATAACCGTTTCTAGAACATCAAATTCCAACAAACCAATATCTTTTTCTGGGGCACCAGAAACAACAATCCGATTTTACGACAACTTGGAATGTCATTTGTTCGAGCTGTAAGTAGCAGTAGTGTTATGCACTAGAAACAACAATCCGATTTTACGACAACTTGCAATGTCATTTGTTCGAGCTGTAAGTAGCAGTAGTGTTATGCAATACATACAGACATATGTACATATGTATGTATGTATGTACATATGCAGATAAAAATTGGTACATAAATAAAATGGTAGATAATTGAATGCTTATTTTATACTAAGTGAATCGACTTAGTAATACTAATGCCATATCATCATGCCAACTTACACGATTATGAGCAGAACGTTCAGAAATTATAAAGCGGATTGGTCTTCGAAGTGTTTGCAAGAGAGCACCCATTTCATGTTTGGCAAAATTGTCGTATACGGCACGAGTCTCATCAGATTCTAAAGTATCCACAAAAAATCGCCGATTTCTTTTCGCTTAAATTGAGCGATATGGGCGATAAGTGTTACACATCAGACGCCGCAACGCACATTCTTGCATAAGCTATCTGAGGAGATGGAGATCTTAGCAACCTATGCCAATAAAACCTTGAAGTCAACACAACCCAGGCCACTGTCTAAATTCAATCGGATCTATGAACCAATATCGTTGAAAATCCGACCATTCTTGTCTTATTCCATTTCAACATCCCCCCACCCCAAAACCCTTTTAGAATGAAAATATATTCTGTGTTTGGTTGGCTGATTTTTTTAGAATCATTCAATAAATTATGGATCGTGTCTCTTCTCTAAGGCCCGCATTAAGTTTAAAGAACAAAATTGAGTTTTATAAACATTACAAAGATATAAATATGTATGTGTATATGTATGTATATGAGATTTAAAACACTTCTAACCATTGGAGGCATGTCATGGATGACTGAGTTACTTAATTAAATTGATCGCTATCAAGAACTGCTTAAAATAACAGACAGTGCAAGGCAACGTCATTGGGATGTTTGTTCTTTTTTCTTTAATTATTCCCTTCCTGGAATTTCCTTTGAATTTAAAATTTCGTATAAGAAATCGTGATGTTGCTCGTTTACGTTGTAAAGTTTTGAACAAAATTCTAAATTTAGAAAATCTGAATGTATGTACATGTGTACGTGTTTACACTTGCGGTTATAAAACTAAGCTACTCATGCCATATATTTTTCTCAATACAAAATATCGATCGGTTTGGCTTTTGGTAAATTCTGACACATAAAAAACGTTGTACCATTTGAATCTAAAAAATCCGTAATTTTTGAATACGTTGCCAATAGTGAGAGTGCAAATTTATTTTTAATGTACAACCTTCGTACAGTGAGTCGAAAAAGTTAAAATATTTATATCTATTACAAAATATACACATGTATGTATGTATGTAATTGTTTGCCTAAACTAAGGACTATTCTAACTACATACATACATGCCAAATCCAGTCTTTGTAGTTTATTTTACTTTAGTACTTTTAAAGATTTATTGCTCAGTTTAACAAATCATTTCTTTATTGAAGCTCTATCCTGCCTCATGGCAAAGAGGACGCTTTGAACCTATAGCTCGGAAAACTTCCTCTTTACAAGCTTTTAAATTTAAATAAATTTACTCTCTTAATTTTAGTGGGTTCTCCTTTCGTTCAACTATTTTTCTTAGGAATACAGTCAAACGAATGATGGAATTACATATCAAAATGGTGGCAAATGAAAACGTTGTTCTTACACTTTTTCTTATTTATGAACAGTTATTTTATTTATGAAAATTGTGGGTATTGAAACCATTCTCGTTATTCTCTTCGAGGGGAATCTGTGATATTTTGTTCAAATCGTATCATTTAATAAACGCTGTAAAAAATATAATGATACAAATTTTATATTGAATCAATCTATGCTAATTAGGTTAATAACGTTCACCGTAATTCTTCCATTTCAAAATCGTTAACACTGTCACACAGCGTGTGAGAAAGCATTGCTTTCTTATTTCTTTACATTCTGCAAGAGAATCTTCAAACTATTTTGCTTTAGTTACACTCCATTTTAGACGCACGCAAGAATAAAGTAATTATTCGCAATCTTGTCGGATATTTCCAGTCATAATCGAAATAGTGTGTAACGATTTTGTAAGTATAAAAAAAATCAATTGATTTGGTGCATGAACTTTTTTGACGATCGCAAAAGCACTCTTCTTAGTGCTTTCCATGCCTGGTGCACGATTTTGGAAATAAAGAATGTGGCGAAAATAAAATGTTATAACCTAATGGGCTTTTGTATGAACTGTTGCCATCTTAATTCGACTACGACAACATTTTATGGAGGCAAGAATTATGAGGAATAATAAATAGATTTCCCCCAACCGAATAACGGTAATAATGTGTATATATGCATATCGTTAGCTGAAATGCAAAAGCACGTAGTGGTAAAAACAGTATTATAACATATGTATATAACCAAAACATTTTCCCATGTTATTTACGTGGTTTTGCACACTTTGGGACTTAAAATACAAATTTTATTTATAGATTTTGGCTTTAAGGACTTAAAACGTCCGTTTGTACTTTTGGCCCACAAGTCAGACCACAAAATTTTGCACTAATTAAAGGAAGAAGAAAAATTCAACGTCGTTAATGCCAAGTTCTTAACATGAAAATACACACTTGAAACTCTTAACCTGTGCGTTCATTCAGCGTAGTTTTATAAAACATTTTCAATTTTGCAATGTTTTTTTTTTTTTTTCTTTAACAAGCTAAACTTTATGTCAAGGTTGTTTCTTGAATTTAACCGAATTGTTGTTTTATTTTGATTCCATCTGATTTGCAGATATAAACTGCAAACTCAATTTGACCTTTCAATTTCATCGGTTTCTTCTTTAAAATATCTCTTTTGAAATAAATTTTACAGAAGTGGCAAATGAAATATCATTTTAGAAAAATGTAACTTTTCTCTTTTTTGTTTTGGTAGCTTTATTTTGCTGTTTCCTTGATCGCAGACACGAAAACCAGAAAAAAATATGTTAAATCAACAGTATGTATGACGTCATGAAGAGATAAAAAAAAATGGTACACAAATTTTATTATCGGTTTTAAAAGCTTTAATGTTTGTTTTGTTTGATTTGTACGGAAGTAAATAAATAAAACAAATCCCCAGTAACATTAATTTAGTTATTTTGTTACTCAAAATAACTAAATGAAAAAGTTGCCGGACAAAAGTAGTTATAAAACGCCATAACACATTGAGGTTTTAAAAAATTATTTTTTTTTTACTTATTGAATTTTTTAATGTAATTTTAATTATTTTAATCGATGTATTTAGTACACACTCGTATGTAGTTAAACATGTGCCTGTTATTTATTTATACTTTCGTTAATCTGACTCTCAACCATTTCAGAGTTGTTTTTATTTTCGCAATTTTGTGCTTTTTTCCATCTCAAACAAAGTGGCTGCCGTCGGCATTACTTTAATTACCTTTTTTAACTTTAAATCTTTTTTTCTTTCACCACTATTTAATTGCCTTTGAGTAAGTTCTAACGATTATCAAATAAAATACAAGACCGGGTGTTTTTGATTTTAAACCTACGAGCTTGAGCTCTGCACACCAACTGAATTTTGTGCCGACAGTAATTTTACACTTTGTATTAATTTTTTTAACGAATTTCAATTAAATTCAAAAATAACAATAACATAAAAAAACCGAAAAAATATAACAATAAATGATGTTAAGATATACATGTATATATTTAAGAGATATTCTGTTAATAGAATTTATTTGCTCTGCTTGTTCTCTTTAGCAACGAATTGAATGCATGATAAAACGAAAATTTCTCATTCTCTTAAATTATCATATATAAGAGGGCAGATATGCATGTTAATTGATGTGATGAAATTATTTTTAATTGAAAATTATTCACTTACACAGCCCTCAAGACACTCAAATTATGTTTGTATATACAATATATATCTTAAAAAAGATATAGGCTTCTTTTAAGTAAATTATTGCTTGCTCGTATCGTCCGCTGAAATGCAAAACCGCTTAACTAACATTTTCACTATTTTAGATTGGCAACGTAATACAGTGCACGCACGTTCATGCTTCGGCGTCCAGGGCGAGCGACGTCATTCACAGGTTTTACTACTTGTAAATATATATAGGGTGTTTTTTATTGAGGTATAGAACTTTAAGTTGGCATCACTTTTTTAACTGGCGGCCATTTTGTCAGCTGTCAAGTGATTAATATTTAGTTTGGTTTGCCATTTCATCATGAACAGGTTGACAAAAGAACAACGCTTGCAAATCGTGCAAATTTATTTCGAAAATAATGGTTCAGTTCGCGAAGTTTACCGCAAGCTCCGTCCATTTTATGGTCGACATAATCGTCCATCAGAGCAATTAATTCGGTTAACCATGGATCGTTTTCGCACTACGTTTACTCTATGTGATAATACGCATCCGCAGAGACGTCGAACAGTGCGCACCGAAGAAACAATTGCCGCTGTAGAGCAAAGTGTTGAAGAGGACCCGAATGAATCGATTCGCCACCGTGCACAGCAATTGGAGCTTTGTCCATCAAAAATTGGACCTGTAGAATTGGCTTTATTCGAGCCAGCCGCGGCGGCCACATGCCCGAAATCATATTTAAACATTAATGGCATAAAATTATCCTTCCAATAAAGCCAAATTGATGGACATTAAAACGATTTTCTTCTGTTTTATTTCAATTCGAAGTTCTATACCTCTAAAAAAACACCCTGTATTTTTTACTGTTAATATTTTAAGAGCTTTTGAGCCCTTAGTTCCATTGTTTACAAAAATGTTTATGCAAATTCTTTCATCTACTTTTTTCGACAGGAGAAAATATGCCGAACAAGCAAAACACTTCTAACTTTTATGCCTCTCACAAACAAAATTGTGAAAATAAATTTGAAAACTCATCTTATTTCTGCAGACCTCGTATAAACTGGAGTTTGAGTTTTTGTGATTTTACAGAAATCCGAATTATTTTTATAACTCCGAAAATTAATATCTATTATAATGAGTCCGATACCTAATTGAAGAAAAAGTGTCCTCTTCTACTTAAAATTTTATGTACAACATAAATAAACGATGACATGAATTTTACTTAGTGCAAACAATAATTCCCAACACATACATACTATGTATGGCCGCCTTCCGAACTCGCTACATTTGCCTATCAACGATAATGCTACAATATATCTCAGTAAGCCGGATGGATCACAAAAACTTATTGTACCTTCAATTGTAGATATTGCTCTCGAAAACTTTCCTCTTATTTCAAACATAAGAGGAAGATGAGAGAAGAATCAATCAGCTGTTCTGTTATTACCACTTTATATTGCATACAAGTGCCGTTTAAAAAGTAAAACAGGAATTTATATTTTAAATATTTACTAAAGTTTCCATTTACAACAATAGTTTGTGCTGATATTAATATTATTGAAATATTAACTTGATTGCAGTGCCAGCGGGATAAATTTCAGTTTGCTTAAAGTTAATCCTTAATTTCCTTTACCAACTGCTATATTTTCAAGTTTTTAGACTATTTTGTATGGTAAATTAAGAATTATATGACTATCAAATATAATTCTTAATTTTATTATCTTTCGAAATTCTAACTTTTTCTTCAAGGTAAAAATTTTAATTCATAATACAAGGAATGTAGGACTAAAGCAGATTTTTTTTTTTAATATGGCCAATTATCTAAATGTTAATCTAATCTATTAAAATGCTAAATTATAACTCCCTAAAATTGGAAACCCCAATTTGCATTTTCGACCAGTGTTATAATTAGTTAGCAATGTCCTTAAGTCATTAAATTATTAATATTTGATTTAGCGATTTTTCACAAGCTACGCGTCATTCAGTGCTATTGGCAATTTCGAACTTGACAACGCTGCCAAAACAATCCGCAAACAGTTTGTCAATAGTGGGCAATTGCATGGTAAATGACAACGCTAATTGTAGGGCATTTAAACACTACGTTATATTGTGTTTTATTTTATTTCAATAGATAAGATTATTTTTGTTTTAATTGAAATCATGGCTACTGTGTATGCATGAAGATCAGCAAATGAAACACTATGTTCGCTTTGTTTTATTAAAGTATTTTGAATTCATTTATGCAGCAGTATGTGTTAACTTTTTCTACGACATTAACTTGTTAAGTCAGTGTTGAATAGTTGTTATCTTTTGCTTTCTCAGCAATTAGAAACACAAGATTTCAGATCAAACGAAAGAGAATGCAAATTGTATATGTGAGAACTTTTAATGAAAAAATATTCCTGGCAGCCCATACATCCACATTTGTACATAAATAAAATACATTGGATTATCAATTCTTAATTCATTAAAGGCATAATAACTTTACTTTAGAGCTGAAATACAGAAGCCTTTAAGTTAGAAGTATGTACATATCACGCACTACTGAGCGTATAAAAGCTAGACTTCTGTCAAACTATTGTATTTGCCTAGAACAAGTTACATAAAAAAGATTTTGACGCGTTGGCGCCAGAAAGTTGGTTAACTTTGAACTTTTTAACGCATTGCGTATATTTTATAAGTTATGGACTGACAACAAAAAATATTAAATCAAATTAAATTTAAATCATGTGCGGAAAAACTTATTGAAGAAGTTAAAAAACACACAGTTTTGTACAAAAAATTAACCCAAGAAAACAAATTAAAAAAAACCACTCAAGGAAAATGTATTTTTAACGTTTGTTGGGTAATTTTTTTTGCGCATAAAATTTGAAACGCGCCATACTACGCATGTTGTCCACTTCCACCTTTAGGATTCCAATGTTGAATATGGAGACACACAGATTTTAAAACAAGGCAAAATTATGTTGTGTTCGTTTGAAAGTGTTTAGATAATATATATTCAGTTCACAGGTAACTGAAATTTGTGTTGTTCCAAATAACTGCCGCTTACTATTCAATATGTGATTGATTCCCGAGTTTCAACAAATTGACCTTTCAATGATGTTTTTAGTACTGACAATAGAGGGAACGAATAATCGTCTCGCCTAAATAGATTAAGATTTAGTGAACAAGCCTTTATTTCCAAAGAAGATGATAATCGCCAGCAAGACTGACGGCAATTCGACTGAAATTTAAACCCAATGCGAGTCAGAATAACTGAAGATGATATATCTCAAAAAATCGTTCGCAATCCCATTCGCCAGACAAACATAATAATGGGAAAAATTTTGTGTCAGGAGCATTCTCACCCAATAGAATAATAACGATCATCATGTATCATCGAGATCATGTTCACCAAATAGAAAAATTAGCAAACAGTATAATTATACAGGAGAAAATGTCGTAGAAGATGAACGTTTTCTATCACGTTCTGGTTCACCAAATAGATGCAACAAGCCGAGAGCATCCTCTGCATACTGATTTTACGCAAGATAAATGTTTTCGATCATGTTCACCATGTAGAATTACAAATGAAGAGTATCTATTTTACACAGAGAAATGCTCGCAGAGACCAACATTTTCGAGCAAATTCACGTACCCATTTACCAATGAAAAATTATTGCTCATCAAGACCACGTTCGCCACATAGCAAGATAAATGAAGCGTATATGGTCCATATCCTCAAGCAAAAACTGATCGTGAAGAGGAACCCTATTACAATCCACATTTTGTTAATTAGCAAGACGACGATACAATGTATTTTAGTAGTGAAATAAATAAAAGTTTCGTTTGGTGATTCTTTATGTGATATCAAACAAAACTATCTTATTAGTTCAGAGAGCAAAGTCCGGTTGAATTTGATACACAACATTATAATTTAAAAAATGGTTCTTGGGGGCACTCGTCCGATAGAAATTACACAATTTCTCACGATCGGAATATTTTTTCATTACTCACACTCAATGTTCATACCGAAAAGGATTGTTTTATACACACGGTGAACGCAAAAAAGAATTACACTTCATCAACAGAAGAATTGAAAGCACAGTGTTCTGAACACAATGTCAAATCCAACCACCAACCATATCCTTGCGAATGTATTATACCTTCACCTCTTCTTCTTGAACATCCTGTTTATCTGTACTTGGTGAACGCGCATAGAATCACGCGTAATCATCAAGGGAGGACAAGTGCCTGCCATTACCTGGTTTCTTAAAAGCTGATCCGCGGGGATGCTGGTCGAAATGGTGGCCACAATATAAATATATTGACTATGCAGTTGTCTAAATTAGTCCTAACGATAGCGATATTAAATCTAGTCTCTTTTATATATTCCAACAGAACACTGCTCATGCTCGCAGTCATAAGTTAATGCTTAGTGACAGGGCAACTACAGTAATAATGAGAATGAAGGATGTTAACGAAACCAACTACTATACACAACAGATATTTCAATTATTTCTGTACAAAAAACACTTGGAAGATCGAAATTTCCAAAGTAGTTTAGCTCCAGCCGAGTTAAATAGTTTTGCGTCTGTCCTGCTCCATTTTCAAATTTCTACTGTTGTGGCCTTTATGAATCAGACTTTGATTGTCAAATGGCACCTGCCACTGGAAATAAGAAGAAAATTGCCAACGCCTCCCACTTGCTCAATAATAAAAACTTGTATTACTTAGTCATGGAAACCATTCAGGACCTTAAGGTACCCCGCTAACATGCACACCTTACTTGGTTTCTAATGCTGCTCACACGCCAACAACAGAGGCACGATCTTCCAAAAGTCCGTGCAACTGCTAGCATACGCTGACAACATTGACGTGATTGGTCGAACACAGCGAGCCGTCAATGAAGCGTTTGCTGGTATTTCAACTTAGGTGGCCAAAATGGGTCTAACCGTGAACGAGGGCAAAACGAAGTATATGCTGTCTATATGACACTATATACCACTTTGATAATCCCTGTCTTTCTCTATGGCGCGCAAGCATGGACAGTATCGAAAGCGGATGAGGAAGTCCTTGGTATTTTCGAGAGAAAAGTTCTGCGTTCAATCTTCGGCCCTGTTTGCGTTGATGGTTTCTGGAGAAGAAGATTCAATCACGAACTGTACGGGTTGTACAGCGACATGAGCCTAACCAGGCGTCTACGGATTCAACGGTTAAGGTGGTTATGCCATGTACAGCGCATGGAAAATATTGCTCCGACCCGTAGAATCTTCGACTCTGAACCAGTGGGACAACGCAATAGAGGACGCCCACAGAACCGATGGCGCAAGTGGAGAGGGACCTGAGCCAACTTGGTGTGCAAAATTGTTGGTTGAGGCCCACGTCCACCCCGGACTGTAGCTCCAAAAGAAGAAGAAGAAGAAGAAAGAGGATAATGATTATCATCAACACATACATACATATACTACACATGTATGAAAAAATACTGCATTTTGTGAAAAAATAATGAAGTGCAAAACCTTAAATAAAAATACTTGCGCTTCTTTCCACCTTTTTGAATGGTTTTACTTTTTGGGGAGTGCGGCATCCCACAGTTGTACCAACGCCAGTAGAATAATGAATGGCTAACGAAGAGAATCTGGTTGGCCAATTTTAATTATTTATTTTCTACAGTAGCGAATCAATCCATCGTTATAACGTCATTAAATATTTGACTAGAGCTTCTCAACAGCGGTCTTAAGGTCAATTATCCAGCGCAGTTATATTCCAGGAAAACTCAGATTCTTCCATAATAAATTCTGCAATGTGGCGGGATACAAAAACCGAAAACCCGCCAACAGAAGGTGACAGTGTTTTGAAAATCTGCTGCTTCTGCAGCACTTTTGTTCTTTCATGTTATTCTTTACTTTTTCTTTTTCAATGTAACAATTTTATTGTGTTTTTTAAAGCCAATTAATGGCAGGAATTTTAATAGCATTCCTGCCATTCAGAAAACGGAAGCTGTTAAAATTATTGAATTGTGAATTGCACAACTTATTTTACAATTTTTTTTATTAGGGATTTGACAAAATTTCAAATAAACTTTTATTAAACGTAAAATATTTTTATGTATGAGACAGTCAATTCAGCAGATAAAAAGTAAATCACACATACATACGTATTTTATCCGGATATTTTAAACAATTTTCCACCCTTTTCAGGATTCTGCATTAAAAGCTTCAAAGTTAATACCGATGAAAAATACTTTATTAATGTGTGCCAGACCGAAGAGATCCCCCCACCCGAAGATATAAGCGAAGCTCAATTAACGGCAATTCTCAATTCGGAAGAGCCAAGTTCATTTCGCATACCCATGAGCATCTCGGAGCCGCGCACAACAAAAGATAAATCCAATAATCCAGTTGACGCTGTTGATATTGCGGTCAATCCAAAGTTTTTTACTAAAATTGAAAAATCTTTACTATTCCGCGATTTCTTTTTGGCTCTAATTGCCGAAGCTCTGAATGACAAATACAACGTCCAGATCAAAATCGATAAAGCTATAATTTTATCGAATCGCAAATTTATTGGTACTTTAATGTCACATCGTGTCCGCCAAAATGATATTAAAACTATTTTAAGTTCTTATCAAAATCCCAGCAAAGAGGATAAGGAGAAATTAAAATTGCTCGAGGAGGCTTCAACGAAAGGACAAAAACCTCTAGTACAAGAAATTGATGTTAAAGAGTTAAATGCCTTAAAGCAAAAAACTGAGCAAGTTAAACAACTTCAGTCTGCAGACTCTACGCGCATTAAAAAGGAAATCTCCCAAGCGGCTTTCATCATACCGGAATATAAGTTGAGTGCTCGCTTTAAAGACGAAGTTGTTGAAGAAGTCCAAGCTGAATTTTATTTACCAAAATGTGTAAGTACTTCATATTTGGTTTTAATTTGATTTATTTGTTTTCATAGTTTTTCCCCCTCCCCACAAAAATAACAGATTGCTTGTCACGAGTTGGCTTTAGATGTCGGTGAAGATCGTATACTTTTGGAATCCATGAAACATGGTTATTTATTTGATAAATTTGTGAATTATCGTTTGAATCAGGAGAGAGCGCGCGCTATATTCGATAAAACTAATAAGGTACTTAAATTTTTATTATGCATGTGTACGGCGACCATCCGTCCCTAATAAGAACAGCGTGCTTTAATATTGCATCAAATCATTTTACAGTTTATTATGTAACTGACTCCACATTTCTAATTTACAGATTCTGCAGATTCGTATACCTGTGCTGTAAAATGCCATAAGAGGGGAGAGCTTGCTACAAACAACTCAACAGCTTGCTTCATATCTAATGTGTACAATTAAATATTTTAAGTTTACAAACAATATACGAGTATAGACAGGTGTGTGATAGAAAACGATCGTTTCAAAAAATATAATTTTCAAACGCTGTGCTGTGATGGACAAGATCGATTTTGAAAATATTTTTTAGACAACCGTAGATGCTTGTCGTTGCTTTTTAGAAACTTTACTATTGTAAAAATTGTAATGAAACTGAAATTAGCGTAAAAAAATATCTAAAAAAAACTTGAGAAAACTAATTAGTTATTTACGAGTTTTGCAGTAGTTTTCAACACTGATCAAATATTTTCATCACACCCTTTTTTCCTTTTTTTAAAACGAACCTGCCTTCTCTCACACACCTCATAATAATTTCATAATATAACTTTATTAAACCATATTATATGTACATATGTATATCCGATTCTTTGTTGTTACCAAATTTCGAAACTGAATAACGTAAAACGTGTTGGAATTAGAGTTAAAAATTAGCCA
The DNA here is from genome assembly GCA_932526305.1 of Epicampocera succincta. Lineage (NCBI taxonomy): Eukaryota > Metazoa > Arthropoda > Insecta > Diptera > Tachinidae > Epicampocera > Epicampocera succincta. Next base: position 50,944,718 of record OW052037.1, on the reverse strand, counting down.
AGAAAATTTAAATTTTATTTTGGAAACATTTAATAAAAAGGAAACGGCAACAGTTTTTTTAACTCGCAATGTTCTTACCTTATCTTTGATGTTTTAGATAAACTTTTCTCTTTCAAGAGTTCTTTTAATGGAATTTTTTTTAAATGATTTTGATACTGTACAGTTTTTTTTGGCATATTGAAATCGAAGGAAATATTTTCAGTTCGCAAATTTATGTTCAAGAGAAATAAAGCTCTCAGGTTCTAATGTAATTGTAAATGCAAGTTTTTGGTATAAAATATACATACATACATATGCACACATAACCGATTTTTAAAGCAACAGACAAAATGCCCTCATCTTGAAAGAGCTGCTTCTTCTCACGAAAACCGTCATTTATTGCCAAAGCCTTCCTTATTGGCAAAAATTTGCAGCTATACAAGAAAAACATGCTTAGTTGCCTAAATTCTCAGAAGACAAAGAGCAGCACTGAAAGTTATCTGGAAGCTGTTACATCATTGCTTAACTGGCAATGTCTTTATATTGTTCTGAGAAAGTTAAGCTACGTACATATGTATGTACATTTTAATAGTGAGAGTGAAACAGAAAAAAATCCTAAAGCAGCAAAGGGTTCTGAAGGCACGAAAAATCTTAAAGAGAAAGTAATAAACGGGACAGACTTCGCGTACATATTTGTGCATAAATTTGATGCATCCATAAATTCTAACCTCGCATGTTTTTTATTTACATTTAAAGAACATATGTAACTGGAAAAATGAAAGATTATCATCAAAGAAAATATAAACCTATCAGGTTTGTGGCAGTGTATGTACGACTTACACGCGTATCGTTAGCCAATATGCAAGAAGGCGTAACTAACAAAACCTTTGCGAAATTAAAACTATAAACGTAACCAACGCCAGAAAAACATGCAGGGTTACGTCGTCCATGCAATTCTTCAAACAATTTTCAAGGCAAACCATTTCATCATATTTTGTCGGCAGAAATGTGTAAAATTATGTTCGTCGTTTTGCATTTATCAAATAAGCACACTTTTAGTTACGATCCTTTGTTTTGTTAATAAAGGCGTCATGCCATTTTTTATCTCCGAACTGTAAAATATTATCAAGACATGTGTTTTGCTGGCATTTACATACATACATACATATGCATGTATAATAATCAATCAAAAAGTCGATTTTTTGTCACTCCTTTTTGCATCTTAGCTATCGATATACATATGTATGTATGTGTGTAGTTTTCAAATTTTGGATGCCAAAAGTAACGCAATCCCTAATACATACATACATACAATTGCTCAAAAATGATCTTTAAAAGATTTCACGTGTGAAAATTTATTTGTCTTTTTTAAAATAATAGATGCACCATAATTACATTATGTAAGTTCTGTTTTATTGAAAAATTAATTGTACCGCACACCAATTTACTTGCCTTCCAGTTTAGCATACAATTTGGGAACGTAGTCATCAAACTCGGCTTGATAAAAGTTGCCTGCAACAGGGTTTCCCAAATTATATTTTTTGGCAAAAGCAGCAATTTTAAAGCCTCCACGACCATCACCACTATTGTTAGGTAAACGTTTTTCATCAAACGACAATTTTGATGGTTGTTTGTACACAAGAAAAACGTAACGGTGGAGGCCAGTGCCTGGTGGTGGACCCGAACCGATGTAATCGGACAAAACCTCGCCGCTGTCTACCTTAGAGCCGGGCACGTTCACAACAAGCCAATGGTGCCATTCGCGGAAAGTAGGCTCTTTGCGACTTGGTGCATCAGGATCGGTCATGCATACAGTATAGAAAGTATTCGGATCAGCATTCCAATTAATTTCCGGTTTGTTTTGGACTTGGGTGGGCGTCAGCACATTCCCTTCTTTAGCTTCAACGTCACTGTAGCAAACTCGTAACAATTCAGTTGGAGCAGCATCAACAACCTCTGCTACAATTTGATGTTCAGCAAAACTTTTTAAGGCCATCTTTGCAAAACTTCTTCTTTTAAAATTAACAATTTTATTTTCCAAACAAAACGAAGTTGAAGTAATTTTCTTCTGACAGCAAATGTTATACTCTCTCACAGCCAACAAGAAAATTCTGGATTTTAATAAAAACGTTTGTTGTTGTCGTTCTAGCGTCGCAGCTGCGATTAGCCTAGGAAGTGCGTTTGCAGTTGCTGTTGCGCCGCGAGACAAACGTGTAAAATTTGCAAACATTTTTGCACAGTAACTCCTTTTTAAAAAATCTACCGCCGCCTAACTGCAACTGCAATAAAAGTAAATTTCTTTTATGCCTTATATGATTAGGCAGCGCTGTCGACTGCACAGTTTTTGCAGTGGTGAAGCTAAAAAGTGGCATCACCGAGCTAAGACTCTGGCATGATAAATTCAGTATAATAGTTACTTTCTCATACTAATTGCTATATTAACAGAAATTAAACTTTGCCTTCCAGGGTGCTGATATAACTTTATTGATCTAATTCATTATCCTCATATTACGATATTCATATTGAATGTAAAATTTTTATTTATGTTATTTTATTATATAATATTAAAATTATGCCACCGAAAAACAGCCAATTCTTGTGGTTACCGCAAGTTTACACAAACGCTGTACAAGAACACAAGAGGGCTAATTATGTATATGACAATCGTGTGATAACAGTCTTATTCAGCTCAGCTGACTTACCAGCAAACAAATCCTTTTTTATCGCCGTCATTGACTCTAGTAAACTGCGACGGCTAATATCCGGCATAACGTCAATCAGCACTGTTGACTCGTTTCATAAATAAATAAAAGCAAAATAAATACAAAGAAATATTTGGTTAATCTCACAAACTATAGCCGATGCTTTTACAAGAATCGTAATTTGAACAGTAAACCAAATAAAAGTGTAAACGATTTAACGAACGAATTAAGCACCACGGCACTGCTATTAGAATATAATTTATATATTGAAGTTCATATCAGACAATAGTTAACTGAGTTGTTTGTATAATGGATTTTATAGTTTGCAATATTTAAATCTTATCATTATTTATTTTAAGTGGAATATACATATATATAAAGACATATAAGCAAATGACGACTGAAGCCTCACAAGTAGCAAAGTCTCCCTCGGAGATTGCAACCGGCAGTAGCATTTCAGTTTCTGGTGACTCTTCTGTGCCTTCCTTATCAGAACTTTATGACCAAACCGATTTTTATATTGGGGTTGGTTTGGCGATAAGTTCATGTTTTTTTATTGGTTCCAGTTTTATAATAAAGAAAAAGGCTTTAATCCGATTGAATCGGTATGGTGAAGTAAGGGCTTCAGCTGGAGGCTTCGGTTACCTCAAAGAGTGGATATGGTGGGCGGGGCTGTTAACAAGTGAGTATTAAAGGATTTGCATTCGAAAATATTAAATTGTTTCTACATTATCATAAAAATGAATATGGTGGAACATGTATGAATTTTGAACACTTAAAGACAACGTTTCGGAATCGCTTCTCAAACTCCAATAACATATAATGACACTTTTTTCAAATTAAATTTTGTTTTCTTTCCAGTGGGCATAGGTGAAGCTGCCAATTTTACTGCTTATGCATTTGCTCCCGCATCTCTTGTTACTCCGTTGGGAGCATTAAGCGTTATAATATCTGCGGTAATGGCTTCAAGATTTCTCAATGAAAAACTAAACTTGCTCGGCAAATTGGGTTGTTTTCTATGTATAATTGGATCTACAATTATTGTAATACATTCGCCTAAAGAAAAAGAAATAGAAGATTTACAAATACTGTTCGAAAAGTTACAAGATCCAGGCTTCATATTTTATGTAATCATCATAATTAGTTCTACAATATTTGTCGCCTGTTTCGTAGCACCCCGTCGTGGTCATACAAATGTTGTAATCTATATTTTTTTGTGCTCCGGTATCGGTTCTCTGACGGTCATGTCGTGCAAGGCTTTAGGCTTAGCTTTGCGAGACACTATTGCGGGAAAGAATGACTTTGCCACATGGATGCCATGGTTTTTGATATTTGTCACAGTGACATTTATAGCCGTACAAATGAACTATTTAAATAAAGCGTTGGATATATTTAACACTGGAATAGTTACACCCATTTACTATGTCATGTTTACCACTTTGGTTATAACTGCTTCGGCCATACTTTTTAAAGAGTTCACACACATGCGTTTCGACGATATTTTGGGTGATATTTGTGGCTTTTTAGTGGTTATTAGCGCTGTTTTCATGTTAAATGCATTCAAAGATTTGGACATATCACTAAAAGACGTTCGTAGTATTATGCGTCCCAAATTACAAAAACTCGACCAGCACGATGATGAAGTTTTGATGTCAGGTAGCTTTAAAGAACGACGTTTGTCTTACGGTTCAGGTGATATATATCGCAAAGCATGACATAAACATCGTTATCAAGTTTAATATTATGTATAACTTATTATCCCATAACTCACATCACTGTTACTACATATGTAATACAAAAAAACAGAACTTTTCATTTACTTTGTATAAGTTTCTAAATTATATCGTAAATTTAAAAAAAAAAATATAATGGACTTGTTTCACAATCTTGAACATCAACGTTTCCATAGAATAAAATATTAACAACATGAATTAAAATGTTTTGAATGTTAGATTTTCCTACGATGATGATCTTGATAGTTGTTGCACTATACATTAAGTCGAACGCTAGCAATTTATTTTGCTCCCACCATGCGGAGATAATGATTATGAAATTATGTTCACGACGAACAAACTTAATAAAAGCGCAACCTTTGGAGACTCTATGCTAATCGTCAGTTTTATGTTTTCAAAGTTTATAAGAAACAGAATTTCTTTATTTAATTAGTATCAATAATATTTTAAATTGAAAATTTAACGTTGACGGCATGAAGCCATTAATTCCTGAACAAGTTTACGAAGCCAACACTTCCACCATAACCAAAAATTTTACTTTCAAGTATTTACATATGTTTTCACTAATGTTCAGAAATATTTTATTATGTTAAATATCTTTACAAGTAAAATGTTAGCCCTTCTAAAAAAGTTTTATCAAACTACTTAAATGTTCTTACATAGCCACATTAAAAGATTGATTTTACAGATTCAAATACATATGTATGTTATTTTTACATTTTAGTTATAACATTTTATGTATGTATGTAGTCGTTTTATTTTTCAAACACAGTAGATTTATTTTTTGTAAAACTTAAAATATTTTGCATTTAATCTACAACAGACGTATCTAACAATTTAAAAATTTTGAAGAGTCTAGTAAAACATAATAAAATTAAAAGTTTTAAAATATAAAATAATTATTCTTTTTGCACTGAATTCTAACTTATTTAGTGATGTATTTCAGGGCTTGACGTAGAACGTTTAAGAAATGCAAATAAAAAAATAATAATGATACATACGACTTTTGTAAATTAAAGTAACGATTTGCTCTTTTTAACCAACGACAACAAATTTTACATTCGCGAAAAAATTCACGAATTCGCCTTGAATTGTTCCAACAAATATAAAAATGTACTTAAATATGTAGTACTTTATTTCCAACTCTGAAAAATATTATACAATTTGACTATTGTAAACAAAACACACGTAAATATACCTTGATTGTAAATAAAACAATAACTCTTACCGAGGGGCACTAACCATATGTGCATAAGTCAAGGAATTATTTTAACAGAATTGTTAAGTGTGTAAAATTCATTGACAGCTAACCGTACCGCAAAAACGTATTTTTTTTATATAATGGATAAGAAAAAGAACTTTTTGGATATTAAGCTGATTGAGGAGGTAAATAAGTATGATTGTTTGTATAATATGTTGTGCCCACAATATAAGGAACGCGTATGGGCGAAAATTGGAAAAGCAACTGACAGAACCGGTAAATATTTTAATCTAAAACTATAAAATGGACTTAAGATGTTCCATAATACAATTCAATGGCTGGTGGTCTCTGCAGCTACTGCTCAGATATGTTAGTCTCAGAATTAATTCTGTGGTTAAAATAAGCGAATAATAATAATTGTCGGAGACATTTGCTGCTAATTCTCATATGAATGAATTCTTAGACTAAATCAATAATAATAATATTCATTGGCTTCGACCAAGAGAATATTTCTGTGGAGTTCATTTTATTCTTAAATTTTTTGTTATATCCTATAAAGAATTAAATCTAGATTTAAAGCAGACGAGCTTTTAACATTTTCTAATAAGAATGCAAGACAAAATCGGTACAAAATACTTTTTTTGTAAAAGTTATAGATTTAAGAAAAAGAAAACAAAACGTAAAAATTTTTTAATAATAATGATGAAATGCATTCCATAAGTTTTCTTTTAAAAACCCTAAACCTTAAAACCATTTAAACTCCTGCTCTCCATATATTTCTGAAATATATATTTATGTATGTAGTAATAAATGTTAACTCTAGTTTCAGAAAGCAAAAAGAAGTGGAAGTATATAAGAGATGGATATAGACGAAGTCAACACAAGGCTTCGTTGTGTGGATACAATAAACCGTACAAATATGCAGAATACATGAGATTTCTAGACAACATTCCTCGTCGAGAGTAAGAATTAAATATGAATGATATGAGATTTGTGCATTAAATTAAAAAAAGAAATAACAGTGTTATTTACGTTTTCCAGCATTTCTATACATACGTATGTATATTCTACTTTATTATGAGGTTAAATATGTCAACATTATTTTTAAAGTTTAACGTCTACTGTAGTGGTAAGTAAAATGGCGTCTACAAAATATCGACATAGTATAGACAGCTGCCAAAAACAAGAACAGTTTATTTTGATTTAATAGAAATAATATAGATTTAAAGCGAATTACAAACTTATTTGTTTAATAACAGATACATACATATATTTTCTATATCTTTTTCTATTTGCTTTAAGATCAAATCCAATTTTACCTGCAACGTCAGATGTTGAGGTGAGCACGGATTTATCTAGCAACGATGAAATTCCAAAGAAAGAAGCTAGATACGATTTTGATATTTCTGAATCATCAGCTGAATACTCCAGAACTGAGCATTCAAATGTTGATGCTAACACAAATGCTGCATTTGAAAGACAAACAGAAAATATGTGCTTAACGCAGAATACCGAAGAATGTTCAATTTCATTCAAAGTAAAATCTTCAATAGCAATCTTAAGAAGTATTGATTTAATTTAAACTTATTTCAAGTCGAAGAACAAATTCAAGAAAAACGCTGGATAGAGAGATTAATAGAGGAGGTAAAACGACATGATTGTATCTATAACAATCAGACAGATAAATATAAAGATTTCGAACATAAGAAACGTTTGTGGCACAGAATTGGAAAAAAATTAGGCGTAAAAGGTAGTTCCAAATACACACAAAACTAAAAACTTTCAACAATGCGCTAAAATTTTCTCCAAAATTAGGAAAACAAGCCAGTAGAAAGTGGAAGAATTTAAGAGATGCTTACAGAAAGTATAAGCGGAAGGCTAAAGTAGAAGGTTTTGTTAAATATAAGTATGCCGTTTCCTTAAAATTTTTGGCAGACCATATTTCCATTGAACCGTAAGTGTTTTCGCTAAGTTTGCAGCAGCACGTAGGCGCTTTTAATTGTAAATAACTTCAATTGCTTACAGCTTGCAAAGTAAATAAAATATTTAGTAAATTAATGTGAAGAATGTCTTCCCGTGCTTCAAAAACTTTCCATATAAAAAACGTTTGTGGTACAAAATTGGAAAAAGGGTTGGACTCACAGGTAAAACCCTTTCATCAACAATTGTCAAGTAATAAACGCGAACTGTTTATGCTTTTAGAAATCGAAGTTAGAGTAAAATGGAAAAGTTTAAGGGATGGCTACAGAAAATATAAACTCAAATGTATAACCGAAGGTTTCCAGGGTGTGCACAAACATAAACATGCCGATTCCTTAAAGTTTTTAGACGACTTTATAGATTTACCAAAGTAAATATTACTTATTTAATGAACGAATGGCATATTAAACAAATAATTTTTCTTAGGACTATAAAAAGGGCCAATAAGTTCACAGCAACAAGCGAAATCAGCACTGACTTGTCAAGTGGAACTGATTTTCCTACAAATCAAGAACTTTTACCATCTTCATCTTCGGGAGTATCTGTTGATCCTATTCGAAATGTTTCAGAAACTGCATCTGCAAATACAATAACAACTCGTTTGTTTCAGCTCTTGGTTAATAAAATACAAGAAGCAAATCTAACTGTGGAGCAAAAAACTGATATTGAATACGCTGTAAGTAGTGTGGTGTATTCGAAATTAGCGGAGTATAGTAAAACCGAAACTAAATACCAATAATTTTTTTAAAATAAATATATACATACATTTGTATGTACATTGTATATAAAAATGTGTACTAAAAACACGCAATTTTTCTTTTTCTTATTTTTGACTATTTTGATTAGATTATATTTTACAACTAATTTTTGTAAATGCCGCAAATATTACCTACGCAGAAATATTTTGTTTCTTGCGATTTTAAAAAATACTTTTCTGGAAATAATTGGAGATTAAAATCAAATCAAGTTTGTGGATTTAAAATGGCTAGACATTTAAAATTACATATATCATTTTAACTCTAAAAAACACCCTACTTTTATGTTTTAACCTCTTTCAGTGTCAACAGTGCACAGTTCGACGTTAGTCTGATTTTTGTTGTACTGGTGAGCTTACTTGAACACTTATTGAGAACATCTATGTTTTCAGTTTCGCCTAGTTGAAATAAATTCGCCTTAGTATAAACGAGCCTTCCCATAGAATTTTCATACTTCACTTTTAATCGGTCGCCCTAAAAATCTTTTTCGTTTACCAGCACTGCAACATTGTCAAGGACATTTTTTATTTTGTTTACGTTTTATGCATAAGCAACTGCAAACAACATTCTGATTTGCACAACCAGATTTCTTATTGAATTACATACTACATACATATTTCGGCAAATGGATACTGCATCGGAATATCAAAAAATATGTAGAATTTGCTTAAAAAATGACTTACTTGTTTCAATTTATAGTCCAACATTTTTGATACGTCCTATAGAAATGTTGGAGAAATTGCACATTTTAAAGGTATGTATGCATGTACATACATACTATTTACCTACATACATATGTACATATGTATGTGCAATAAAAAAACAATTTTTATTCCAAATCTTTTGTTAAAGTTGCCGTCAAATGATTCTTTACCATCTTTATTGTGCCAGTCCTGTCTATATCGCCTTTTGGATGCCTACAATCTACAGCAGTTAGCAGAGGCTTCTGAAATGCGCTTAAGGGAGTTTTTCGGCTTACCAGCATCATCGTTTTCATCTACAAGGTGAGATTAAAGTGGGTTTATGTTTTTAAAGAAACTAAATTTTGCTCTTAAAAATTCACTCTAATCTCTGTAGCATCTTAAATTGTAATGAGTTAACAAATACTGACTTGATAAAAGCAGATACAGAATGCTCCTCCGTATCCATGTACGCGAATATTTGTGACATGTTCGATCGTCATGATGTTACAAACGATATAGTTGAAGTGGTGGGCGGTACAGATGATGTTGAGCTTTTAAATGATGTGGAAATTGATGTGAGCAGCTTAACAAGATCTGAAGCTGAGGATACCTCGTTGAGTAACGTTTTCAATCCAGCAAAAACAAAAATCTCATTCGGTACCCCATTACTGACCAAAAATTTAGAGACCTTCAATATGCAACAGCAGCAAGATTACACAATTGCTTTTACTGAAGCAAAAAATGAGAAAAAACCCAACACTGCGAAGAGATTAAAGAATGTTTTAAAAACTCCTGATAAATGCTTAGTATGCGATAAAGTGTTTCATTACAAGGGTTATTTAGAAATTCATAAACGTGTACATTCTGGTGAAAAGCCTTTTAAGTGTCTGGTAAGTAAAAAAAATATTCCTATTAGCCCAACAAAATGTATTTTCCAAAATTTTAAAATTTTCTATAAAACAATACGAAATATTCATAATGGAATTACATTACTGGTATTTTACGTCATTATATTTCATTCACGCAGTAAATTTTTCAGATTTTATTATCAATTCAGACAATTGCATTGCTCACAGCAACTGTTGAGCTGCGTATGAAGCACCTTTAAATTCTCTTCGATGACCCAAAATTAGACTTTCATCTAATAAAAATAGTAATCCATTAGTTGACTTTCTGTCACTGTGATCTAAGACAAAAAAAAGTATTCTCAGTTACACCTGTTTTTAAGTCGCCTTGATACTTAATTATTTATTTTCATTTTATTCATGTTTATTACAATAAACTAAAACTAAGAGAAGCACTAGCAGAAAATGGCTGTCGGCCATATGTATGTATATATAACAAAAACTTTTAAAGAAGTAAAAAAGTAATTTATTTTCCTTTGTGATAGTTGTTAAATTTCGAACAAACATTAAAATTTTTTTGTATACCAAATAAATTTTTCTTAATTAAACAAAACGCCAACATCCCCAACTTTAATATCAGAAGAAAAATAAATTAAAATTTCGTATCTGTTTAGAAATAATATGAAACATTTAAGCTGCTCCTACAGATTTATTTTTACTACTACGCGGATTTAGCACTAGTTCCATCTGATTTTTTACTACGTAAAATAACCTGACCCACAATTACAGCCAAAGAATAAATAACTGCTAACGCTATAAAATACACTCCATAAACAAGGAATTGATTGCGTGAATTTAAACCAAAGCCGACTGAGTCGGTTACTACAACCACAGTTAATATTGTCTGCAACACTAGCGCCGCTAAGGTGTTTATGCCAAATATTAAACCAAAACTGTCATCACTTAAATTGTGTGCCACAATGGCACTAGCAATTGTGATGACAAAGAAATAAAAGACCCCGAAAATAACGTACATAACGTAAGCCACCCATAGTAGATTCGTTACGGCACATATTATTAGAAACGCGCCCATTAGTGTTGAACAAATTGTTAAGATCCACATATGCCATTTATTTTCTCGAACACCATTTATATGACCAGCAACCATTGCTGCTGCAGCTCCCAACAGCGTAACGGTCGCTTCTACTCCGCCGTTGTAAGAACTTTCATGATTTTCATCAATCTCTTTCCACAAAAATTGCGCGTAGGAAATAACTTGAAGTTGGCCACACGTTGCCAAAGACCACCAAACACTCCACTTAATAACAGTGTGATTGGAATAAGCACTGACTGTGTGGTGTAAGAGCAAACCGAAAGCATTTTGCCAAGAAAACTTTGGCTTAACTCTTGTAGGACTTTCAGCAGTTGAAGACACTGAAATTAAAAAAAGAAGCAGTCAATATTAAGAAAGGTTTTTTTTTTTAATTTTTTAAGGACGCTTTTCTGAAAGTTGAGGTTAAAAACTGTTTGTTTGTGGATTTTCTAAAATATTTAATATATGTAATAATAAAGTTTTTTTAGTTTGGGTATTTCTGGAAAATATTTTAGAAAAACAAATCAAGTTTTTCATTTTATACAGAATTTGATTGTTAAACCAGCGTTAACAACAGAGTTAAAAAAAAAATCATTTTACTTTTATATGTTTAGTAAGTGCCGGCTTACCCACATCAGTTTTTATTGTTCACTGCTAATATATTATGTGGGAGAGTGATGAAACGGCAATGCAATTATATGTAGTTATTTATTACAGAAAAACAAAACTTGGAAAATAACAAAATAAATGCATTGAAAAGGGCAAATTCGATTTAAAAAATCAGTTATATGGCCCACGGAGTTACCTCTTTTTCTGAAACATATCTTTCCTTTAGTTCAATAGTTCAGTGCTCAGTAAATACAAATAATTTTTATTTACGACATTGTTTCAGTTTACATAAAATAATAAATATGGCGCGTTCAAGAAGAAGGAAAGCTTGTCCAAATTACCGTAAACGGAAGGAAAGTGAATAATGCGCCCCTACAAATATAAAGCAAAAAAAAAAAAAAAATACGACAACGACAATCTTAATCGCACATTCTTAATAATGGCATTACAGCATCGAACATTACATTTTTGTTGTTTCACGAAAGTAGAAAGTTTTTGGTCGCACGAAAGTTGCCCAAAATGTAAAAAAACAGATCAAAAGTCTTAGTGTTGAGGGATTTTTTGGCGTTGCATTCCGATTTATGACTATACCCCTTATCTGTCTATCTATCACTTTGTCTAAAACTTATTTACGTTATAAATTTTGATAAATATACAAATACATACATACATATGTATGTATGTATGTATATGTTTACTTAATATCTTTTGTCTAAAAAGGAAAACAACAAGGGGTATGAAAAGCGATAAAAAAATTATTTTTTAATCATGCTGGAATAGACGTATTTCGAATGCTCTTGAGGTATTAAGTAAACTTACCTTTTCTTTCCACTGGTAATTGCGAACTACCATTTTCTGAAGCTAATGTGGACCGTATGGAATCAATGTTTTCCGCAGCACTATCGTCAGCCGTATAAAAGTAAATACTTTGCTGCGCAGGCGGCAATGTAAATGCAATTAGCAATGAAACAAGTTGTGAAGCAAAAGATATGTAATTCAAACCTCGATAATTAAGACTATTTGTCGATATTAAGATCTGAGCTAAAACGCCACCCAAAAATTTGCCGCAAAGTATTGCCGAACGTGTATGTCCCGAAACAATTTGATAATGTGATTTTTCCACTTTTGCATAGATGTACGTATAGTAGGCTACCTCACTGGCCATAAAAGTACCAAAAAATATTTGTCCAATCATCAGTTCCCATAACGTATCAGTCCACAAAAGAATGGCAAAGAGAATAATACCGGCGAATGCCGAAAGTATTATAATGGGCTTATAACGTAAAATATCGGTAACCAAAAATATCAAGATCAACTGCACGAGTATCGAATATGTACCTGCGGGATAAATTTCACGATTTAGTTGCTCACTTGTAACGTTGCGATCTGGACCGGTTAGATACTCGACAACAAACGGTTCAGATGGACGCATTTCGCGAAAAAACCCAAACGTGCATAATAAAAGTGATATTCGCAACCATGTTTGCATTTCGTTTATTTTCTTTATAATTTTATTACAAACACTTTTACGCCAATAGCTGTTGTGATTATTGTTTTGTTATTTTTTATTACTGGTATTTGTAGTTTTAAAACGAGTAGTCTTATTTATAGGAAAGGTCTTTGCCTCTCGCGGTGTCGTTCTACAAAGTATGCGCTGAGAATGTCAACTGAAAATGTTTTTTGTTTTTGCATTTTCGTGAACTAAAACATTTTTACTGCCTCAATTACTACATGTTTTCGATATTATTCGGCTTTTGTTCGCCATAATCTTACTTATTTTACTGCATACATACATATGTACATACATACATACTTACGTATTTCATAACCAAACTCTCCCATGCAACGAAAGAAATCGCACGCTCATATTGATCGCTTATTCAAGTTATTAGAGAGCAAGAGATGTACCAGTGATTGTACTTTTTCAAATATGAAGAAATCCGAATGGCTAATTTAGGTGACAAAATGTACATACATACATGTGGGACTCTGCCCCAAGGCCTTAAGATAACATAAAGAAGAAAAACAGGCAGAAGGACATAAGAGCAATAAAAAAGTTGGTCGAAAGAAGAAAAGAAACAGGAAAAAGAAATTAAGTGCCAATTTTTTTTAATATAAAAGATTTGAGAGAAAGATACGTTTTTTTAGCACCCCATGCGCGTCACTATGTTATCACTGCAACCGTTCATCCCCAATTAATATATGTATCTATAATTCTTATTAAAGGTGCTCTTCTTCGTGTGTTTTTTTGTTGTTGTAAAATAAAGTTTTTTCGCTCTTTTGGTACTAAAAACAGGTGTTTCATTATATGAGTTCAATTCTCTTTTCTGAATGAGCCATATAGTAGGAGTACGTTACAGTGCTGGTTAATATTTGCTATATAGGATAACGGTTTTTTTTTAACAAGAATTTTATTTTCCAACAAGCCTATGTTAATATATTATCACGGTTTTTACATTTGACTTATCACTAGTAAAGAATTTCAATTTGTGGCCGTTTTATAGCAGTATTTCAAATTAATTATGTATATACCGATGGGCCGGTAAATGAGTGTTTTTTTATATTTAGATTATAATGTGAAATAATTAAGGTCTTTGGTTGATAGAACTTAAAAAATTAGATAACAAATCCTGAATAATTTTAATTATATATATAAAATATATGTAAATATTATAAAAACAAAATATATACCTTATTTTTGTGTTCTCTAGCTGTTTATGTGGGGATATTTGAAGTTGTTACCTACAAACTCAGTTTTTTGTATAAGTAATTTATAAAAGAATTTTAAAAAACTTGATAGACGTTTCGTTTTTTCAAACGATTAGCCTAGAATTTGGTAAAAAAATTTCTATATTCATTCTGAGCTGGTTTAATCATCTCAGAATTAATTTTTAAAGTCTTCTTTTATGTTGGAAACGCTAAAAAATTACATTTTTCTTTTGAAACCATTCAGAGAAGAACGAGCAACAATTAAGCTCTATTTTTGTAAAAAAATTTCAAAGACTTGATTTCGTTTCTTATCCACGATGTCCAAGTATATTTTTTTTTTAATTTTAACTATGCCTTTATTATACTCACAAACTCCAAGCCAAAAACGAAAGTTTTAAAGTTCCAAGCCAAGTATGTCTGAAAATATTAGATCTTTAATAGAATACTCATTTTCCACACCAGTAGATCATCATGTGTTCTAACAGGGTGGTCCAAATATTTGTTCCTTCATACATACACACACATACATATATGTACATATATCGTTTTATAATCGAATCATTGATTGATTTTATAAAATACATAGTTTCATATGAAAGTAGTATGCACATATGTATATGTATATATACATACATATATTTCCAGTGATATGCAATAAAAAATCAGTACCTGAGGTAGTGTTTTTTTTCTTTCGCCACCTACTTACATATTTATTTAGTTTCGTATAATCGTGCTGATCAAAACAAATATGTATCCATATTTAGGTATATATGTATGTACATGTGTATGTATGTATGTATTTCTCATCTGAATCAAAATAACTTAAGTTAACTTTTTATGCTTACACAGCTTTCTGACAAGCTGATGAAAGGAAATTTAAACTTGCTGATTACCCTACAATTTATCAGTAACGCACTTCATTTATGGGTGTCAATATGTTACTGGCGTCGTCAAGAAATCAATTTGCGCCGCCTAAATTATGCGAAATGCTCTTCTCTGGGTTTTATTTTCTAATTATTGAAAGTATAAAGCATCGTCGATCTACTAGTCACAACTCAATGCCCGAGTGTAAAAACCCGATCAAAACTTTTTTAATTAATACACTTTATTTCGAATAATCGAAATATTTTCTAACGTTAATTATTTTTTCCAGTTGTTCTAAGATGATTTCGGTACAATTTAACTCTTTGCTGGAATTTACATGTGTAGATATGTATGGATCAGTAAGCACATGTATGTATGTGTGTGTAGGTGCAAGAAGTATATCAGCTTTTTATGAAATCGCCAACACTAAATAACACAATTACCAAAAGATTTCAAATTTAGGTATAGTTGACTACAATTTTCCAAAAATAGATATGTATATATGTACATGTACAGATAGAACGATCTGAATTTTTTAGTCCAAAATCAGGGCTTTTATACTTTTTCTAATCAATGATAGTAAATAAACCACACACATACAATGTATGTACATACATTTTTTTATAATTTTTTTTTTCTTTTAGATCTGTTCTCGCGAGTTTATAACGCCAAATAAACTTTTATTACATCAACGGACACACATTTCCAATAATGATACTGGCGATATTAACTTAAGAGATTTGTTGAGAAACGCGTCATCAACATTTTCAGCCGGCAAACGTTTTCAATGTGAAATTTGCTCGGCATTTTTTACAACGTCGAGTAATTTAAAGTCACACAAATTTACACACATCACTCAGAGAGAATATCAATGTAAAGATTGTCTCGTGGCATTTAAGTCTCCAAGAGACTTAAAACGTCATGAGCCAGCGCATAAAAAAATAAAAGATATTCATTGTGCACTGTGCGAAAAATCATTTACAAAACGTGCTTCGCTCAATGCTCATATGATAACAGTTCATCGTAAAATACGTAAACATAAATGTACGGATTGTGATAAGATTTTTGGCAAAAGATCAAATTTAATTAATCACATGAGGTAAGTAAGAAAAAGTCGATATACCTACATACATACATACATAAATATGTATGTACCTGTATAAAAATGCAGGAACTGAAGACATACATACATATGTACATGTATACAGTGAGCTAAAAAATTTAGCATACTATGAATGTTGGCACAATTGTAATTACAAAGGACTAGATAATAAAAAATATATTCAATCGACATTTTTGCTTCTTTCACTAATGAAGCACTTCGTACGAAATGGGAAAACAACACAGATATATGTATGTACATATGTATGTACATAGGTATGTATATGCCATTATTGATTTATTTTATTTTGAACATAGTAGTGGCAATCAAATTTTGTACACGTACTATCAACGAAATATTCGAGACTTGCAATTTGCGTTTTTAAATACAATTGCGAATGCAAGTCCATTTTTAAAATGTCATCGAAGCACAAAACTTTGAGCAAGTTTCGGTTCACAATAGTTACCCGGGTATCGGGGATATACACGATATGCCTCAAGCGAGCAACCACATATATACACTTCTTTGATAGAAAGTATAGAATTGTATTTCCGACAAGGAAAGAGTCGTGTTCAAACCCCAATATTATACACTCATTTATTCAATTATTTGTAAAAAATTTCGTTTTGATATGCTCTTTTTAAGACTTAAATAATAATAATAATATATTTAACAACTTTTAAATTAGGTTACATGGTTTATCGTTTGACTTTTTTCTCGCATGATAATTTTGCTGCCACTCCAGCTGCTACAAAATTTGATAAATGTGTTTGCATGAACCAAAAAATATGTGAATGTATTTAGTGTTTCGCACCCTAGTGACATGTGTAAACTCTAAGTTACGACCTAAAATAAATGATATTTCGTTAGTAATAAGATCGCCTTCCATCCATATACAATAACGTTTTGATAGATCTGAATATTATTATCGTGTAAACTCAGCTTTAGATGCCAACAAGCTATTGTAATGAAATTTCTAAAATCGCTGTGTGCTTAAATTTCTGTAGCACTGTATACATACATACATACATACATATGTCTCTATGTGTAAGTTTTTATGTATAATTTTATTACTTTATTTGATGTAAGTATGTAGGTACTTACACTTACCTTCTTAGTGAAGGTACATCAATGTAGAAAGTTAATTTACTTGAAGTACATACATACATGTGTACATATTTTTATTACATCACACGATTTGTTTCTTTTCAGAATTCACAGCGGGGAAAAGCCATTCCAGTGCACTATTTGTTCGTGGAAGTTTGCGCAATCGTCTGCTTTAAAGAGACACATGAAAAAACATACTTAAAGGTTTGTTTTAATTATTAAGCTGGTTTTAAATACATACATGTTGTTTCATAATAATTTGCACAGATTGTTTTATCACATTTTCATAGGACAACAACAAAATTTAAATCAAGTGAACAAATTACAAACTTTTTCATAGTCCTTTTCGAGATCGAGTGCAAAGATGCACAAGCTCAGTTTTTCCAATTTCTATTCCTCGTTTTATTTTACTAAAATCTCTTAATGAGAAGCGATGTGCGTTGACTTTTGATACCTAAAATCTTTCGCAGAGTTCAAAGGGTCAAGAACTAGTGCATAAAAAACAATGCGATTGTAAATATATAACTAAGTTTTTGCTTTGCATTATGAAATAAGTACATATATGTATAAGTATTTCGATGTCCCTTGTGTTCAATTTACTTTGTTGTTTACTTTGTTATTTGTGGACCAATCTTCAAAATTCTTCTAGCATGTGGAAGAACTGTACTTTAATTTTTTAAAGGGGGTTAGCACATAATTAGAAAAATAGCTGCAACGACTATAAATTTATAAAGATATTGCACTTTATATATACATACATACATACATGCATATATAATAAGCTATGTAAATTTATAGTCTGCTCGATGTCTTTTTTTGTTTTATATAAAAAATTTATTCTTAATAGTTTGGTTGCTTTTGTAAAACTGCTTCAAAAAAAAAACTTGTTTATGTTTATTTCAAATTTCTGCCACATTCCAAATCTCCACTTTTAAACTATTTACTGAGGAGAATTATTTATGACTTATTCATATACTCTTCATATAAATGCAACAGATCTGGACTGGTTCTTGGTTGAACTGCTTTTAAAGCATATTCGAATTGCGACCACGTCACACATGTAGAATCAAAACTCTCCTCTAAAGTCTTTAAAGCTGCTTCATGACACACTGCTTGAATTTCGGCGCCCGAATAACCGTTTGTTCGATTAACTAGTTCCTGCAAATGAACATCATCAGCTAAAGGCATTTTTTGCAGTTTGATATTAAAAATTTCCAGGCGTGCCTTGGCATCCGGCAAGCCAACATAAATTATGCGATCTATGCGCCCAGGACGTAAAAGGGCTTTATCAATCAAGTCTGGCCGATTTGTAGCAGCAACAATTGTTACATTTTCTAAAGATTCGACGCCATCTAATTCGGTCAAAAGTTGCGTAAGGACTCTTTCTTTAACGGAGCTACCCGAACTTGACGAAGAACCATCCGATCGTTCGCCACCGACTGCATCAATTTCATCAAAAAATACGATGGCTGGTGCCACTTGTCTTGCCTTACGAAAAACTTCTCTTACTGCTCGTTCAGATTCACCCACCCACATAGAAAATAACTCTGGACCTTTGATGGATATAAAATTGAGTTGGGACTCGGTGGCTAAGGCCTTAGCAATCATTGTTTTAGAACAGCCTGGCGGACCGTACATCAATAGGCCTCTAGGAGGTTTAATGCCCAACCGTCGAAATTGTTCAGCATGTTTTAAAGGCCACTCAATGGCCTGCTTTAATTTCAATTTCAATTCATCTTGACCTCCAATGTCTGACCATTTAACATTGGGGCATTCTATTAAAACTTCGCGCATGGCAGAGGGTTTTACAAAAGCCAAAGCACTTATCAAATTCTCAACTTTAAGTTGTACACATGGTGACGTATTATGTTGCATTGACTTTAATGTGGCATTATAAATCAGATTAGCTAAATCTGCTCCAACAAAACCGTGAGTTACTTGCGCTATATTTTCCACATCTTTAATTGATAAAGTATGATTTTCTATCTTCCTTAGCAAACACTTCAGAATCGCTTTGCGACCCTCCGGCGTTGGTGGTGCCACCTCGACTTCACAATCTAATCTGCCACATCTTCTTATGCCAGGATTTAACAATTCTATTTGGGATGTTGTTGCCAATAAAAAACATTTTTGAGCTTCTCTTTTATGGGTCAATGTGTCCATCATGTTCAGAAATGCAACGGAAACTCTTTTGACTATTTCGTTTGTTTCATGTTTCGGGCATAAGTTGTGTATATCTTCAATAATCATAAGAGAAGGCTGCGGATAATGCTTATACACTTTATCAAAATATGACATTAAATTTTTTTCTGTTTCTCCCAAAAATTTACTAAATAATTCACTGGAATTCAATTTCAAAATTAGAGGCTTGAAAGTGGATGCAGCCTGAAGTTCCTGTTTTTGTAATAACCTGCTGCACATGGCTTCGCAAATCATAGTTTTTCCGCACCCTGAAGAGCCATAAACTAATAATCCGCGTGAAGTTTTAATTCCTGTAATTTTTTTTTTAACAAAATGTAAGTTTATTTTTCCTCTATTATAAATATATAAGTACATATGCATATAAAAACTAAAGAAATGACTGAGCTTTTTCCATATCTTAATAAAAAAAATATTAAATTTTATACACACCGTGAGGAATTCTCCTTAAGCCCAGTGCAAAATCTATAGCTTCCGCAATTGTTTCCAGCTGCTCGTCTAAACCACCGATATTGTTTTTTGTAATCATATATTTTGGAATTCCTTCAGATTCTTCATCAGAATTAGGTACGTTCTCGGAAGACACTTCAATTGTCGTAAAGTTCGTTACTTTAAAAAAATCCTCTCCTAAATGTTTGTTAATATTTAAATTATTAATTGACTGTTCCAAATCGCTAGATGAATCGTTGCTATTGTTAACAGCAGACCAAAAAATTATTTTTAAAATTAATGGTTTATTGAAAAAGTTAAAGTGCACCACCGAATCTGTAGTGAATGCTAAATTTCTTAGCTCCAACTTTAATAAACGATCAACGTCTTTAAGCTGCTGGCTATTTAAAGTAGCATCTCCATTTGGTGTTTGAATGTGCATTAATAGGGTTTTAGCAATTTTTGGTTGACCCGGAGGCAGTGCTGATATTCGTAAATATTGGCCTTTCAACGATGACCAGTAAATGTCAAAATCTGAAACAATTTCAATTCACTTATAGTATATTCGTGCAGAAAAACAAGTGTTGAAAGTTTAGTTACCTTCTTCGCTTAGAAAAACTGTAGTTAAAAACTTCTCTGGAATGGGCCAAACGCTGCGTACCACAGTTGAAGCATTTGCTCTTATTGCTAGCAGTTGCCCAATGTGCCACCCAGCCAAATGCATAGCACCTTCCGATATAAATACTAAAGTGTTTTTATATTTATCCGGCATTTCTTTTAGTTCCTCTATTTCAAATTTTCGCTTTTCATAACTTTCCGTGTATAAAGTGCCTTTTCTGATATACTCCAAGTGCTCGCTATTATCAGTCTCACGTTGATGTTCTTTAATTGGACATTTCTGTTCGTGTTTTTCCCTTTCTTTGCCTGTAATGTGTACTTCACATTTCTCGCAATGATACCAAGAAGGCGTTGAACTGCCCGCCGACTTTTTATTTGATGATTTAGGAGGCATTCTCGTATTTATATATTCTGTATTTTAATAAAACACATGCATCTTGTTAAAAATGAAGGGGAATGTTTGTTTATGTTCGATACATTAAGTTGATGCTTATTCACAATAATGAAATTTCAACAGCTGTTTGAAAAATCATATGTATGTATGCATATGTGAATACACATCTACGACTGAGGGTACTTTACTTTAAAATTAAGTGATGTTTCCATATAAATAACGCTCTACAAGAAGAAATTATAGGTAGACACGTCCAGACGTATTTAAGTAATTTATTTTTTGAGTGATTTCTATATAAAACTATTAAACAAACCGCTTGCTTGCATTGTGGAAATATCACTTTGATATGACAAGTACCACTTTTGTTAGCATTCGGTCAGTTTATGCAGCTGATTTACAGGACGAAAAAACAAAGTTTGTTAAACGGAAATAAATTATATACTTACATACATACATATACATGTATCCATGTAATTAAAGTCTAGGAATGTTGTGGGCTCGGGTGAGTCGTTCGGTGGTAGTTTATCAGTAAATGTCCGATATTATAACACAAAGAAAATTATGGAATTTCAGTTTTCAAAATGCAAGCATCCAGAAATATTGGTGTTTTATCTGATCACCAGGATCATTACCGTCGAAACAATCCTTCAAAAACAGTCCATATTTTGGCAATACAAAACTTTGTCTGTTTAATTCATCGGACTTTAAATATAATTGCAAAGGATCGTATAGATTTCAGCCCTAAAATTGTAACGTCATGTGTTTCCTCCAGACACTTTGAATCATGAACATAAAAAATTCGTTGCTAAGACTGATTTCTCCCAATTACCAATACACATTTCATTAAATAAACGATATACTATTTTTCTAATGTTTATACATACATATGTATGTATGTATGTTTTTAAGTCTACATAACAAATGCATACAAACATACATACATATGTATGTATCGAATGTTATCCTTGTTTTACAATGAAAAATTTACATAATTTATATCATTTAGCTGTACCATTAGATTATTAAGGCTTTGACGATCAAAAGCACTAGTTTGGATAATACGAGTTTGTTGTTTAATGGCTTTTAAGTTCAGTTTCTCCTTCAACTCTGCGTCACTTGCACAAAACATCTTGTCGTGCTTATTTGATACCACAAATAATATAACATTATTCAAAACTTCATGGGCCATAGTTGAATGCAGAAAATCTTTAGCCTCTACAAAACGTTCAGAATCGGAGGCATCAATGACGAAAATAACAGCAGACTTTTTCTCAGCGTAAAATTTCCATAGTACACGTACAGTATCACGGCCACCAATATCCCAAAATTTAAAATTTTTATTTTGAAATTCAACAGTTTCAACATTGTATCCAATTGTTGGTATGATCTTTAGATTATTCTTGTCACCCACTTTAAGTTTGTATAACAAGGTGGTTTTTCCAGCCTCATCCAGCCCCAAAATAAGTACATCTACATGTAATTTGTTTTCATTATTTTGTTGAGTTTCCATTGCAATCCAAAGTTGACTAGAAACAGCACATGCAATAAACCTAAACTGTGTTCCTGAACTAAAATCTACTAATACAAAAGCAGAGTTAAAAGCTTGATACAGCTTTTGAACCGTACAAATATTGCTGCCAGATTTGGTGCTTCCCTTTTTTAAACCGCGCGATTTTTATATGGAAATGAATACAATCAATCTCAAGTTGATAATTTTCCTAATGCGAATTCCTCAAAAAATCATCACTAATTTTATTTCATTCATTTTTTAAATTTTAACCAAAATCTCACAATAAGATGTGGTATCCGGTTGCTTCAAAATATAGCGATATTTCATAAGATGGAGCCACTCTTTAAACATAAGGGCTAAAGTCTTAACTACGAGCACCTCGTGAATGAGTTGGTAGAGTATTCGATGAATAGTCCAGAGCTCGTAGTTTCGATTCCTAACCAAAGACTCTGCTGAAAAAAATAGCCAAAAATTATTTCAAATAAAAACAATAACAAAAAACACAACACAAAATAATCGAAACACTCAATAACCCAACAATCAAATCCATATAAATGCAACACAAAAAACGCAATGTTGGAGATGTTGGGTTAACTGATGTTTGACTGTGCATTGTCGTTGCTTTACGAATACACAGTTAAATTTGAAAATTTATTTGTTTTGGCAATATGTATTAAAAACACTGTATATTTGTGCTATAGGCATTTGAAAAACTCCCATTAGATTTACGCACTTGAAAAATTGGCAGTCTCCGCAATGGTAGCAAGATCCAGCCGAACTTTAATGTTAGAAAATTTTGAGAAATTAAAATGTGAATTTTTCTAGTGCGAAATCCACATCCTTTTTTACTTTTGTCTGGCATCCCTGGCTACAAATTGCATCTTGGTTTTTGCAAGTAAAGACGAGTTTTATTGCTACAAAGCACCGCTTTCAATTACGAAAATACTTAGTATGTATGTATTTATTTGCTTAGTAAGCAAAAAATTAAGCTTAATGATGAAATTTATTTTGAGATAAATACATTCAAAACAATTTTATAATTTAAGGTTCTCAAACGTTTAAAAACTCAGAAGATATGATCGATGTTTTTAAAACTCATATCACATGTATGTATGTACATATATGTCGTCACCTTAAATGCAATCGGGCATAAAAACACAAAAATTCGAAATCGATTATTAGATTGATTATGGTTGTTTGTGAAACAACTATAAAAAAGGATTAAAGATAAAAAATTTCACATTTTAAAAATCAGACGAGATTATGAATATAATATCCATCCTAAAAAGTTGGTAATTTAGAAAACAAAAATTCAATTTGTAGTTGTGTGTTATTAAATTTTTAATATATGTACATACATGGCATTAGTATGTTGGTATGTTAATATATGTATGTATGTACTCGTATATGTATGTATGTATGTATGCGGGAATAATAGAATAGCTCTCAAACTCATTCTGAAAATAGATAAGTATAAGCAAAGTTACGGTAGAATGAAAAAAAAGGCAAACAGATTTTATGTGAAAAACTCTTGTAATTGTAGTTGTTACCATAGTGTTAGGTATAAATATTAGACTAGCTACATACATATATACTCGTAGTAAAATAGGGACGATCGCTGTAGTACTTTACTGCAATAGCAAATCAGTTTGCTGAGCATTTGTGGCCATTAAATCATTTCCGAATTGAGATGCGTTAGTTGCTGGCATTAATTGCTGTGCAATTTCAAATTGTGTCGTTGTTTTTGTGGAGGTTGTTGTTGTTTTTGTTGTTTTCTTTCCGGATGTTTGATTGACGAATAGATCAAAATCATATAAATTATCGGGTGATACGTTTTTCTTTAAGCATGGCGTTGAAGTAGTTGAGGTTATAGTTAAATCTATCCCTAATAAGCCTAAATCTTTGAGGAGCTGGTCACTTTCCCTTTCGGCCTGCGTCACAGTGTTATCAGATTGACTGTCTGTTACAGATAATATGCCTTGTTCTTTGGCAGGTATATTAAGTATAGGTGCCGGTTCTTCGACTGCTTCTACACCGCAAACAACATCAGAAGCCGCAGCAGTTTTTGTATCACTTTTCATGTTCTCATCTCTTGCTGCATTAAGCTCTTGAGTTTGACCTTCCTCTTCATTATCGTCTAATTTTTGAGGTTCTAAAATGTTAGATTTGTATTGGAAATCAGTGTCCTTAAAATCAACTTCTATAGGAAACAAAGTGGGTATGGCGTCCATTCTCTCGATTATCGATTTACTAAACTGACCCAAATTATCGAGTAAATTTTTAAGTTGCTTGGACAAGTCGTTGGCATGCTTGCATTCTAGGAGTTCCATTTTTTCTAATACATCTGTTCTTAGTTTGGCAAATTTAGCCCTGGCATCTTGTCGACATCTTAAAATTAAACGATATTCATAGTTACCGGTTTCAACGCGGTACAGTGGCTCTTGAATAGCAGCAAAACTATGCTCTTCGTCATCCATTTCCTTTACTTTTAAGCAATAAGACAAATATGTAAATTTGGCATCCATATAACGTCGTACAGTTAGTTTTGTGTCTGGTATGGCCTTATGGAGATATGTGCCCAAATCATCGAGAATTGGCTTAATATTTCTTATAGTGTCCAAACCATCCTTTTCCAAATTCCGATGTAATTCACCAAACATGCTAAACGCTTCTGAGGCTCTTAGCTGAGGTTCTCTGGTGCTAATTCGCATAAAGCAGTCCCCAAATTCGCGATAGCTTTGCAGAATATCACTGTAGGCTTTCAGCATGCGGCGAGCATGATCCACCATGCCTTTGTACATCATTTCTGTGCCCTCCAATTCCTCTAAACGTTTTACCAGCGAGTCATTGCATAAAATCGCTCTCGACAAACCCAGAGTATCTGCCGTATTGCTGGACATATTATCAACTATGCGATGCTTAAGTTTTTTCAGTATTATGTCAAGCGATTTTCCTCGCTCCGGATCAGCATGCAGCTTGTTATAGTGTATAACAACTTGTTGTGTAGCTGTCTGAATCATCTTGGCAACTTGCACTTTGGTTTTACCTTTAACGCTTGTATTGTTTATGGCCAACAGTTCGTCTCCGCTTTCCAGCGAACCTTCTCTGGCAGCTGGTGTTCCGTCAAATACCTTTAATTATTTATAATAATTATTCCTTTATATGTACATATATATATACTAGACATATATAAATGTAAACCCCAGCAGCGTATCTTTTGAGTTTTATCAAATCGGTCAAAATATAACATTAATTTCTGTTTTTATTTATATACGAATACTGCGTGGGTTCAATATTTAAGTTAAAATTTGACTGACATATTCACTCATGAATAAATTTGATAATATCAGAAATATTTTTTAATGAAAAATTAAATTAAAAAAAAAAAATTAAAATCGGACTGATTTAGCAGCAACCTGTTTTCAAGTAAATACGAGTATTAAACGCTAATAATTATGTTTTATCAGTGAAACCAAAAAATATTACTAAAATATTGAACTTTAATTATGACACATTTTTAATACTGAATGCATCAGCTAATAAGAGACCAAGTCTTTCGCTGCTTATCTTTTGAAAGGACATTTCGGAAATAACTTCAAAGGAAAACAAATTTACCTGCACAATGTATAAACAAGGACACAGCGGTGCCCCTCCTCCTATGCTAATGCCAATTAGATTTGTGTCGTCCTTGACTATAATCACCGATTTTGTGCTGACAGTCATACCCCTGTGAACACATAAATTTACTTGATTTAAAATTGTATATTTATGAGCATTGGCAGCCAAGAGAAAGCTTCTAATTCCAAATCTTATACATGAATAGCAAGCACGGCTTCTGTTTGTTATTCTAAGAAGCATAAATTTATGTAAATATGTATGTATGTATAATTCTATATAAATAATATAGCATAAGGGGTTAATATAACTAATTTTCTTATTTAATGATAGCTTATGTAAATCCCACAATTACATATATTTTCTATAATCTCAGTCAGTCAGCAGTTTAAAAATGAAAGAAATTCGATTCGTTTCGTTCGCAAAAACGTTAATGCAAAAATAATAAGACGAGAATAATATTGTTTTAAATTAATCCAAAATTTGAAATAAAAAAGTAAATATAATTTATCTATGTATGTATATTTGAATGTTAATTACATCTTCTGAATATTGTTATTGAAGTGCTTGTGAGATTTTTTTTTTTTTAGTTGCACATGTTACTTTCTTTGACATATCTCAAAATATTGAGAAATGTACTGGCTTTAGCGTGATTCAACAATCGGTCAGGCCTACTTAAGGCCGTCACGCTTTATCCGTCGCCTTTTTTGAACTAGTCCTAACGGAATGACGCTTTAGGTTGGCCAAAGGAGTACTTTGTTAGCGCATGTAAAAACACACACTCACATACACACACGCAGCCTTAATTTATTTATTGTCCATTTCAAGTTTTTTTTTATTTTTTTCACGTTGCACAAAAAAAAATAAATATTTTCTTTACTAAAATCAAAACAATGAGAAACTTTACTGAAAGTTGTCAAAGTATTCAACGTACGTTTGTATGTTGAAATCCACAAAATTTTCTGCGACGGCCTAAATAACTACTGTATGTATATATGTATGTACATATGCATATAAATATTTATGTGTTCTAGTCAAACGTGGGTCCAGAAACTATCAATTTGCGGCTAAACTACGGGATTCATTGGTAAGAGCCCAGTGTGCTATATAAATGCACTGTAATGCATTTAAAGAATTTTAATTTTAAAAATTGTAGATTTTTGAGCGGGTTGGGAAAAATAAAAATTTTGTATGACACGTTTCTTCGGGTTGGCAGTTACAAAATAACAGATGCCACATCTATATAGTATGTAAATCTGACATTTTATATTCGTTGGAACTCTGAAATATCGAGAAACTTCTATGTCTACAAAACATGTTAGAAACTCGTCAGAAAATGACGGCAGTGACAGTGCATAAATTATATTGATTTAAAAATAGTAGCAAATAAATTAAAAAAGGAAATAAATTCTGCAACTAATGTCGCTAGCATACGCGTACATATGTATGTACATGTAAATTACATATGTAAATGTTTTCAATACAAATGAATTCCTCTACAAACCAATAGTTCTCAAATGTGCTCAAATACAACTTACAATCGCTCAAGTTCGAAATTTTGTTTTGCAAGTTCAGTGAATTTGTCTGCCTCAAAAGCTGAAGCAGTATAAACAATCGTTGCAGTAACATCATTCGCAAGCAAGTTGTCGTCAACGAGCTGACAAACTGACGCAGCTGAGTCATCAGTTTCTTGGGATAAAGACGTTTCCTCTGTGGCGTCAGTAGAAGCAGCGACAGTTGTTGACGCCGACAGTAAGTCAGACGTTTTGGGTTCAAATGTATCCATACATATCGGGGTTATGTCCAAGCTTTGAAGTAAAAACACAATTCGATACATGTACATAAAAGCCAATATTGTTCACCAATTGTCTTAAATTTTATAAACTCTTAATTATTTTCGTTATAATATTAACTTACGATAAGGCCTCGATAGGTAGTAAAGGTGAAATTGTATTGTCCTCCATTGCTGAATTTGAACTTTTTCTTTACATTTTTATTGTATAAGATAACATACAAGTGTATATATTTCAAATTTCTTAAGACTTTGTTTTAGATTAATATAGAGAGCATCGTAAAAAATACATATAAAATAATTTTGTGGGCTTCGCAAACAAAGTTTAATAAAAAGTATCGATTTGTAACCAAGTAATAAAAACAGTATCAACAAATTCGAACCACTCATACACATGTACACATATTTATACTTGTGAAAATCACAAACGTTCAACCACCACAATCAAAGGAATTCAATCAACATATGTTAAGTAATTATTTTGATAACAAACCTTAACACAAAATATCGAAAACTTACATTTTATCTTCTTCAAAGAAGAAATCGTCATCTAAATCTGTTAACATTTTGTAGAGGTAAAATTATTCCAATAATATATTCCAATATAGACCGTTACGAATAATAAGATATGCAGAAATTCCTTTTTACGGAAATGCTCAAATTAGCGTAGAATAGAAGTATACTTTTCGGCAAGCAAATATGATAACAGGCGTACGCACAACATTCACAATAACATTCAATGTCAGTTGATGAGGCCACGGATGGAAAACATATTTTTTTAATTGAAACGATATCTCAAAAAATTATTTTATTAGATATTCCCGGAATGAAAAATATTATAAAAAGTTACTGCCTACATGCATGCAGATTTTCAAATTTGGATTGAAATACAAAAAGAAATAATTTTGTTTGGGTGTACCAGCCCTTCTTGCAGTTCTTTTGACTTACAAATGGTTATGTTACGAACTGTATTGTTGGCAGGGAGTTGAGCACTGCGTATAAAATGTATTTTCTATTAAATAAACAAATTATTTCACTATTTCGATGAACCAAATACTTATTATAATAAAGTTTTATCGTAAAGATATATATGTAGCTGGAGAGACGGGACAGCCGTGAGTTTCCAGCTTGCCGGTCGAGCCAACGTCAGAACACAGTGTATCATTCTAGTTGCTTTAAAACGGTCGTGTTGCGATTTTTCGACTTCACAGTCTTTTTAAGTAAAAACATACTTAACATTGTGTTATTATTTTCTTTCCGGGCAATAATATAAACTCCGGACATTCAGGTTAGAGTTTTTTAGAACCAACACTAAACTTATTAAAATAGCATACAAAGTTTGAGCAGCTTTTGTTTTGTTTGTTGTTGTAGACATGTCCAGGAAAAGAAAATACGATTTGGATGCAGAGGATGATGATGTTCTGCAAGATATGCATGTTAGCAACAAAAAGCATTCGTTAGACTCTGATGAAGAAGATAGCGATGATTACGAGCAAAAAGAGTTGTGTGAAAGTGATATTGAAGGCGAAGAAGAAGGTGTATCGAAAGTTCAAGACGAAGTCAAGATTACACCATTTAATATGCGGGAAGAATTAGAAGAGGGCCATTTCGACAATGAAGGTCATTATCATTGGAACAAATCGAATGAAATCAAAGACAATTGGCTTGATAATATTGATTGGGTTAAAATTGAAAAAGAAAAGACCAATAAAGAGTCAGATGCTCTGAATGACGGAGAGGGCTTAAGTGTATATAATGAAATATCATTGTATAAGCAAGTTTTGTCCTATATGGCTGAAGGAGAAACTGTAGCTGGTACCTTACGTCGCCTTGGAAAATCCAGAGTAAAAATGAGTTCCGTAGAACGTCTAAGGTTAAAAAAACAAGGCATTTCTGACGAAAGTGGGGAAAAAATAACAAAACTTACCGAACTAGCTAACGAAATTTTGACTAAAACTGGCGATATGGACATATATCAAGCCACTTACGAGGCAATACAAGAAAAAATCAACTCTTCTCCAAGCACCAGCAAAGAGTGTGATGTAGCATCAGAAACTAGTTTCGATATGTATGCCGATGATTTTAACGAAAAGGAAAAGCTTCATAAAGAGAAAAATGTGAAAAAAATTTCTAAGGTGGATTCAAAACCAAAGGAGCTACTTTGGGAATTTAAATGGAAAGAAGATGACACTGATCTTCAAGGGCCATACAACACCAACCAAATGTACAAATGGTCAAAAAATGGATACTTTAAAACTGGTGTGTATGTAAGGAAGGTGGGTGAACTTACAAACTTTTATTCAAGCAGTCGTATTGACTTCGATTTGTATTTATAAATAGTGTATTTTAAATGAATAGTTTATGAAATAAATGTGTTCTTAAGTTTTCACTGATCGTAATCTTGAGTTTGATTTAAAACTATAAAATTTTGCACAATGGTCGTTAAGGATTCTGTTTTTTTAATAATTCGGCTTTTAATGAATGTTGAAAACTATCACGTGATGCCGGAAAGCAGAGCCTGCTTTCAGTTTCCATTTCTGAATTCATGCTATTCCACAACAGCTGAAACTGATATCAGCTATACCCATGAATTTTTTTAAGATATCCTTGAGGGCTCGATAGAAGCTAATTTAATTAGAAAAATAATACGACAAAACAATTCATCAGCTAAAATTCAAATGAGTGTAATAGTGTACGATTCAATTATTTAATTGTAAATTGAATTGAGAATTAACTTAAGTTGTTCATTCATTTTATTGCCGATACCATAAACGCCTTTATTTGGAGAATACCGGTGCTAAGCTACCACGTTATCCTAGATAATCCCTGAACTTTAAAGTACAAAAACCTGAACTTTAACCAAAACTAATCTTTCCATTTCTTTTTTTCTTACTAAAGCACCTGCGTGCAAGGATCTGGCAGCACTGAATGAACTAAGAAAATTCAGTGGCCAACTTTTCCAAAATTCAAAATTCTTTCACCTGGAAGTTGGTGGGCATTGCCCAAACCATTATGAGTTGAAGGCATTTTATGGTCTTCTCTGAGATGAGAGATTCAAGTGGTCTTAGAAGTATGAACTCCAAACTCTTCGAGGCAAAAATTCATTTACGGATTCTGAATTTAATTTCCAGCAAAATCTGAATGCAAGAAACGTATGTACAAAAATGTCGAAAGAGCATAAAGCATATGTATGTACATATGTATGTAAGTTGTACAGAAAATACTTGGTGAAGACATGCTTTTTTCGGCCACTTTCAAAATTTTTAATGATTGCAGTTGTTGACAACACTGTACAATAACAACTTGTTGCTATAGGGATCAGTTTTGAAAACAAACCGAATAAAAGAAGAAAAACCGAATGTGTTAAAGAATTATTTTCAAGCAAATTATTTGGTTCGCAATGGATTGGGCGGAGGAATTGAAAATGTCTATAAGAAAAGTAAAATTTTATTGAATGTTTGTTTATTATCGGTTAAAGAAAATTGTTAATTTTAGACAACGGCTCGAAAAGGACGTCGTTCTAAAAGCCGCGACTTGCTTAAAGATTCCACACAAAATAGTGCGAGTTCAAGCTCAGTGGGTCATTTGGCTGGTTCAAATAATACGGATTTGAGCATCGATATAACGCTGGATATGCAATCTCAGAACCAAATACAGCAACTGGCCTCTACCAGTAATAATATTTCTACACAGCAAACAGGTGATGGTGATGGTGATAATACTGCAGGCACATTTAACTCATCATCAGGCTTCAACCGTCCGCCAGCTTTAAGAAGAATATCAGGTGGATGGGCTGATTCAGCTGCAGGAAATAAACTCAAGTAAGGCACTTCTTTTAAATAGTTGACGTATGTAAATAATTTTGCCATTAACTCGAATACTAGATATTAACTTTTATCCTAAGCAACAGTAAGTGTAGCTATGGTATAGCTAGATAGAAGAAAATTATCTTGAGTGTGGAATAGTCTAATGGTTTCTTTTATTTCGACACCTACTCTTTGCCTTTAAAAAGAGGAACAACAGTTTGTAATTATTTTTAAAATATTTTTTCTTGCTCTTGGTTGCGGCAAGATAAAATATTTTTAAAGATAACCAAATACATGTGTACATAACTTCACACATGATCCCATAAATAATTCAAAATCGACAAAAAAAAAAAACTTGAAAAATAAAATTTTGTATTAAATAAGAGAAGAGTGGCTGGAAACAATAATTTAAGATTTACCAGGAAATTTTGCGATGTGTAAACAAGATGCTTAAATCGTTCGACAAAATAATATAACTTAATATAATTTCAAAAATTTATTTTTTATACAATACGTTCTTTTCGCTTAATAGATAATTTCTTTTTTTGTATTAGGTCCAAAAAGGGGTCATTTGAAGAGTAAGTGCATTGTTTCCTTTATTCAAGTTAACCGAATCAATATTTCTATTTTATCTGAAGCGATCGATTTGGTCTTAAGTCATCCGCCAAAAACTCTCCCGCAGATGAAATACCAGTTATACCAGATTTGGATGATATTAAAGATGATATTTTATTGGATGAAATCACCAAGCCACCTTCGTAAGTTAAACCAAAGAAATATACATATAAATATGAGTAGGCAATTCAAGAAACTTATTGTAGAGTGTATGTTAATCGTGTAGTAACACTGAAAGAACTTAATACAGATTTGCTGTCGCAAAATGCTTTTTCGGCAATTGAAGATGTTGATCTTTCAATATTGACCAAATGCTTACAACCTCAAGAATTCTTAGACGAAGCTGACGAAGTCTGGGAATGGGAGAAACTTTTCACTGATGTTATAGCTGAGATTAATACCGACAAGCCTCGCGAGAACCACATGAAAAGTTTGGAATTGAGACCTGATGAACTACCAACGCAAAATGATGATTAAAATTCCCAAACTTGATATTATTATGGTATCTTTATTTTTAAATTATGTTTTAAAAAATCTTTATGCATTAAAGAAAGTGAATAAAATTCCTAAAATATAATCACGATAACGTAAATTTAGAACAATCCACTATAGTCTTACATCCATCGGTGTATTTACTTCAATAGGGTATTCACCGCTTTTCAGTTTGCTAGATTTATCGTTTTCTGTTGTTACCGTTAGATGTTTGTCGTGCATAGCTTTTGATAGAGTATTTTCATCTATAAGCCCATAGTCGTCGATGTATTCCATAAGCTTGCATACCATTGGTGATTCGAATACCAAAATGTACTGGCATGTTTTTGGTTCTAAAAGATACATAGAAACCGCAGTGGGATTCATAGAACCCATACCAATACATGTAAGTTTTACATCCACTTCACGAGGCAGACCAGTGCGATCGCATTTTGTTCCTTTATCATAGTGGTGCCAAACAGACGACGATTGCTCTTGTGGGCTCTTATCTGGATTCATTTGCAGCCATTGACGATGA
Source organism: Epicampocera succincta (assembly GCA_932526305.1). Taxonomy (NCBI): domain Eukaryota; kingdom Metazoa; phylum Arthropoda; class Insecta; order Diptera; family Tachinidae; genus Epicampocera; species Epicampocera succincta. The sequence goes on along the minus strand of OW052037.1, from coordinate 50,911,369 downwards.
GATTGTGCATCAAAATGTCCCAAAAACAGTTCAGTTTCTGACTTTTTGTCTTTATGAAATTGCCTTACATATTTGCCATAGCAAAATTCATATTTCCACCAACCGGAACCCTTTACAAAAATATAAAAAATTATAAAGAATTAAGCAAACTTGACAAATGTTTTTTTACCCCGGTTAAACATGACGTTCCTTTTACAAAATCCAAAAGCGGTGATATATCCGATGCAGCTGGTGACATTGGCGCCGGCTCAGCTGCACTAGTTTCTTCAGAACTTTCAATTTGTACTGGAGTTAGACCTCTTTCTTTGGCGAAACTTAATACCAGTTTGTCAACATCGTCACGTAAAGCTATACGATTCATAAAAAGAACCCGTTTATCGTCTGTTGTTTGCGTTAGAATGGTAGTAGCGCCTCTATCTTCCTTCGCGATTGGTAAATCATCCAGTGATATCTGCATATCACTCAACTCTTGACGCAGCATACTTAAAGGTTTATTTGGTTCTGTAGGTGAATCATAGCATTTGATTGGTACTTCTTTATATTCCTCTGGATGAAATACCTTATATGCACACAGAGAAGATGTGAGGACGATCGCTTCGTAGTTACAGGAAGAAGTTTCTTTTAACGAATAAATTTCATTTTTACCATGAGGATAACAGACATAACGTACAACAGTTGTTCTTGGAGAGTTTATAATATCACAAATAGTGCCATCCTTCATTACGATTTCAAAGTAGGGATAACTTATGTTATCAATTTTTATAGTCTTATATTTTATTGGACCAGCTTTACTTTTCTCCTCCCACTCCATTTCCATTGTTTTAATATCTTCAGCTTTATTTTTGCCCAAGTAATACTCTTCGAAAAAAACTTCCTTTCCTTCGCGCTCCTCATGATATTGCCGCACATGATAACCGTGGCAAATTTCATACGACCAGTATGCCTCAATGCGATATGAACAGCTGGGTTTGGTGAGAAAAGGAGTAAGCAGAATATAGGGATCTACAAAATAACAGTGGCTTTTATGTCTTTCAAGTGACAAAACAAAATATTTGCTCACTTATATTTCCAAGCTTATAAGTGTCCTCATCCTTGGATTCTTGAACATTCGGTATGACACAATCATACTTCTCATGTTCATTTGTATAAAAAGTTCTAACTTGTTCTTTTAAATGCTGTAATTTAATTTTTTTTAATTTATTTAAAGAAATATATCATATTTGAGTTAGCATACTGGGTTTTTATCGAAATCGGGAACATCAAAATCAATTCTGTACAATACAGTATCGTCAAAGTCTTTTGCATCATGCGCTTCTACAATCCAGGTAAAGCTTGCAATTAAGTTTTGCCAAGCCAGAATAATTATGAAATATCCATATTTCATTCTGAGCACTAAATATAACAATTCCGTATTTCCAAAAGAAATTTTCTCGACTACGTGTTTCTTCTCTAGTAATTAAAATAGTTCTACTCAATGCATATTCGCTTTGGTTTCATCGCCATTGTGAATTGAATTTTTAAATACATATGTATATCAGTGCTGCCAAGACAAATTTTTGCAAACAAATATATTTCAAACGGTTTAAACATTATTTTGAAATATTTGATCCGATCACTGAATATTGGTTGCAGCTCACACTGTTTATTTAATAATGTAGAATTTAGACAGTTTGTTTTAAAATATATAAAAGCGCAAAAACGTAGCTAACTTACTTAATTTTCTAAGAGCTAAAAGAAAAATATTGGCTTCGTTTATGTTATATTGTGGATAGTGCTTAATTTTTTAACATTAACTTTTAGTATTTATGTATAAAAAATCTTGTTATACCAAAACAAAAAGACAAAAATTTTCATATGCAATGAACATACATAGTTTCTGGAAAGAGATAAAATTTTTCTCAGTTTTTAAACCACTTAAATAATTAACTTTTTTTATGATTTTGATCACAATTGACACACTGGTCACTTGAAATTCTGTTTTACTACAGCGACTATTAACTACTTGAGTCATATGTATGTGTGTATGATTCACATATTTTCTTTGTTTAGTGGCAACACTTTATAAAACAAATTTATCAAAAAAAAAGAATAACATTTTCGCAGGTTTTAATAAAGTAAATAATTAATAGAAAAAAATGATTTCTATAAATACTTCAGATTTCATTAAAATAAATGTTACAAATTCTAAAACGGACAATATAGCCTTTGATATAAAATTTCCAAAATCGATGACAGTTGGCGAACTAAAAACTAAGTTGCAAATTATTACTGGTGGAAATGCCGGCACAATGGTGGTAGATCTTTACAAAGGCGAACAGTTAGTGACATCACTCGCTGATGATTCAGTAATGTTGGGCGCGCTGCCCATTGAAGCTGGCATGAGATTCCATGTGAAGGACGACTTTTGCTGGGATTTAAATGGCGAGCTGGTGGAAAAATTTGTTTTAGCAGAATCGGAATATGATCAAAAAGAAAATACAGTGAGAAGCTTTTTGAAAAAGAATCGCATGGGCAAATATAATGAAGAGGAGCATCAAAAAGAAGAAGCTAAACGGAAAGAAAAAGAAGAGTTGGAGAAACAAAGGGCTGAATTATGCACAGTTGGATCGCGTTGTCAAGTATCAGTAAAAGGTTGTCCAACGCGTCGTGGGGTTGTTATGTATAATGGCCCGTTAGAGAGTAAGTCGGGTATTTTTATTGGTGTGAAATATGACGAACCACTGGGCAAAAACGATGGTTCCATGCAGGGCCATCGCTACTTTACTTGTCAACCAAATTATGGTGGTTTCGTATCTCCTCTCGCTGTTGAAGTTGGAGACTTTCCGGTGGAAGACTTTGACTTGGATGATGAAATCTAAAAACTTTTGTGAATTGTTGGGGATATAGAGAAAAGAAAGGCTTCGCTCCAACTTAAGTTTTCAAATTCCGTCAGAACTGTATAAATTTGTGCGTTCTGAAAACGGTTTAAATATAATTCCTCTTCTTTTGTTCGAAGCCTTTCTTCTATTTGACCGCATACCTACATAATTTCATAAACATTGCATTCTGTTTTTATTAAAATACAAAATTAGATTGACCTCCATTACTTTGCCGCTTTTTTAATTAGCATATAAAATTTTAGCATAGCTTATCAATATTAATATACGAGTAAATATAATTTATTGAAAATAATAAATTTAGAATACAAAATTTATTTCAAATGTTGTTGACATGGAATTGAATGATTTCGCACACTTATAAAACTGCAATAAGATGGATTTTCCAAAGGTAAAATCTCGGCGGGAAAATCGAAACAAACGATTAAAATTAGTTTCATTTTTTCAATTATATATATACACATCTATCTATTTATGTATGAATAATCTTTTTTTCGCTGTCCACAGTATATCACTAAATTTGCGCGATTGTAGTTATTTATAAAATCAATTTATAAATACGCATCATCTTTGTTTTGCTAGGTTTAGGTCTAGATTTTTTGAAACAATCCAACTCTTATAATAGGAATTTCAAACACAGTGATGAAAAACCCCTCGAGTTGTTTTTCAAATTCACTAACCGAGGCAGGAACTAATGAAGAAATCAAGGTTAGGGCTTTAAATTGGTATGCCAGTACGCATTGCCTCCTCAATAACATCAACTAGTACCAGGAATAATCAGTGGTGTTTAGATATTTTGTGTTTTTCAAATGCTTAACGTGTTTAAACTTTTTTAAAACCTCATGTATGGACAACTTTCTATGTCTTCCCAGCGACATATTCACCTAATCTTGAAAGTATACAACTTTCTTCTCTGTGCCATTCTTTAATCGAAATAGAGTCCACGCTTCACTATAAAAAATTCATCAAAGCAACGGATTGCTGTAATGGTATTAAATAGATTTTATTTGTTATAAAGTTCGATGTAAGTAAGCGTCGTCTTTAATTTTTTACTCCTTCAATATTAGCAAATCGATATTCACTATAGATCTGGGTTTTCCCACTTCAATAACTGGATCTCCTCTAATTCATTGTGTATTGCATTGTTCTGTAAGGACAGTTTATTGTGAACAGTTCAAGATATTTTCTCATGTTTTTTGTCGAAAATTTTCTTCGATCTAATAAAAAAAATGTTAGTATAAATATTTATTTAAAGTGTATTTGAACAAAATTGTAGATTTCTTAAGTCCTTCATCCCCTCCCGGCCGGTTTATTAAATTTTCCAAAACGCGAAACGCTGGCATTAAAAAATTGTGTTCGTAAAATAAACAATTCCATTTAATTGATTTGAACGACTCAGATAAAAATGAGTTATTAAGAACCCCTTGGAAAACAATGTGAGTTGAAGAGCAACAACTTATCGGTCATTGCCGCTAGACATGTTCAAAGCCCCCACATTCAGCACCATGCTTTTATTTATGCATCATTTAGAATATTGATGGTACAAGACGCCGGCTAAAGTTTCTATTCAATATCGGGATGTATCAAAACTGGATTAGAATTGGCTTGGAACTCTTTTCGTGATATTGAGTAAAATTTAATCACTTACATATATTCAGCTAAATTGAAAATGGACTTTTGATGTCATTGGGCGAAAAACAAGTTTCCAAAAAATGCCTTAAAGTTGGAATTTAGACTGCGCAACATCTTGTAAATTTTATAAAACCCGTTACTAGACTAATAAAGAAGCTTTAATAGAATATTATTAAAAACCTTTATTAGAGTTATTAAAAACCTTTGATAGAATTATAAAACACAAATTGCAATTACATTAACCAACACTGCTGTGTTGATGAGCTGACCTTTAGTATTAGACTCCATAGAGTAGGTGTCTTCTTCACCGATTGCTTCAACATGTAAGAAAGAAATACTTACATACTTTGTTTCGGACAGCGCCTTACTTTCTAATTCACTTAATTTAAATAGTGTCAAAACTGAGGAATTTTGTAGTGATAAACCGTTAGGTATAAAGTGTATGTATGTACTTATGTATGTACATATGAATAGCCTTAATTAGCAATTCCGATGTTTCTTATATTTACAAAGCTCCAATCCACTTAAATGATATTATTACTGTCAACTTTAAATGAAATTATGTATGTAGTTTGAAACCATCTGATTTCAAGTAACGTGATTTTCAGAACAGGTCTCAAGAATTCGGTTTAGAAGGCGAACTAGCATTTCTTTCTTGCATGATTACAAAAGAGAGAATTTATTATATGTTTATACATACATACATATATGTGTATATGTATATCCGAAATTTTTATGAACACAGAAGTTTGCTCATATTCCTCTTTATCTAAAACTAGACGAGGTCATACTAAAAATAAACTAAGTATTACATACATACATATGTACATAGTTTCATGGATACATACATACATATGTACCTATACATGTACATACATACATATGTACCTATACATGTACATACACACATACATATGTATGTACGTACATTGATAAATAACAAAAACAACAAAAACCTACACAAAGGAAAATTATAAACAAAGAAAGCTAAAAGTCAAAACATCAAAAAAAAGCTCCCTAAGCTTTCGCCTCTCATCGCGCCATTTTCCAACTTTCACAAAAGAAAGATGTGCATGTTAAGTTAAAATAGGGAGCCATTGCAACAGCAAAAGGTTTTTGCAGTACAGAGCCACCATTTTGCAAAGAATGCACTTCAAAAGAAAATATATAAAAGTGCAATAACTGTTAAACAAGTGATAAAAAAGTAAAGGCCATCAGTCACCAATACTTTCACATGCATTTACAAGAGGACAAGCATTCTGTACCAGAAATTATTGTTACATGCATTTGTAAATACATTTACATACATACATACATACATAGATACATACGTATGCGCATGTAAATAATTGACTATAAAAGAACAAATGCTCAATTCAGCAAAATTTTAAATGCATGTACTATATTTTTTGAATTAAACTGTATTTTTATTTTATTTTTTATATTATAATGATACATAATAATGCAATATTGTTTTTATTCTTTTTATAATGTTATATAATAAAAAGTATATTGAATTCTGTCAAAGCAGTTGAGATTTGATAAATTGACAAAAATTATTATAAATCCCAAAAGTTGTGATAACTAATTTTAAACAAAAGCATTAATATAACTTAAAAAAGTGTTCTTAAATCTATAAAGTATAAATAAAAAATTTGTTTTCAATATTTTTTTTTTATAATTCAAACCTAATATGATAGTATGGCTACAGACAACAGTCTAACACTGCATAGCACTGCTAAACTGTCTCTGTAACCACTAATTTATCTGATTACAATTTGAAATAAGTTTTTAAAATTAATATATTTTTTTTTAGTTTAAAAGTACTTGTTATAATGGCTAGTTCAATTTTTTTTTAAACTTTATGTATTCCTCTTCTCAAGTTTTTTTTTTTGCTTTTTTAAATTTCCTTTTTGTATAGGTATTTTCTTTTATTTTTCTTGGCGTTTGCTTCGTTTTACGACAACCTATCAATTTTTGTGTCCAGCGCAGACAGTCTTTCTATTATTATTTGTGTTCATAAATTTGGTTAAGAGTTTTCTAGAATGGCCGCTGGGATCGAAATGGTTACTATGTTCAGTAGCTTCCCTTTTGGAGCGATTTTTTCCACTATGGGCGGAAAATATGTATTTGTCCTGGTCATAGTTATAATGATCATAAGCATCAAAATAAGATTCAGACATTTTGTTGTTTATGGTTTCCAGCTCTCCGTTAACAAACTTTTTTGAGTTTATTTACGCCTTTCGAAAATGTTGATTTTTTCCCTTGTAATCACACAAGATATTTGTTTGCGGTTATTTTTTTAATACTTTATTGTTTTTTATTTTTGTATTCTTTTGTTAATTTTAACGCAGTCTTCTAAGCAGCCCAATAACGCACAGAGTATATTTCACAATAAACTTGTTTTGCGTATTATACCGGGCTTTTATATATACCTCCAACGCGTTGAAAAAAATGAGCAAATATAGCATTAGCGCTCCACTAAATCAATACTAACTTTTAGTACTCTCTTATCTATTTCGCTCTCTGTTTGCTCATTTTAATTTCTCGGTTTCATTTTGATTAGCACTAACACTATTGTTACCGTTATTCCTCTGTATCCTTACATCGGAAGAGATTTGGCTACTATAAATCTCTAAAATGATTGAAAATTTTCTAATTGCAAAAAATGGGCAAGTGCAAAAATGTCCTCAGCGTAATGTTATTTTCTAATAAGTATAAACACTATATTAATAACTAGTACACCTCAATTAACTTTTAGCAATCTGCAAATGTTTTGTGGAGACCAAACACTGTTCTTTTAGCCGTATGGACAACAAGTACGACATTGGCTCTTACTCCAAAAAGGACATTCTTCTCGTATGATATCTTACTCCCTAGCAGCCCTCAAATTATATACATATATTTTAAAATATACACATGTATGTATGTATGTATATGTACAGGTATGTACGAACATAAGTGTGTACATAAGTATGTGTATGTATGTATATGATATCTCTATAGAAAAATGGTTTCTAGAAAGTCCAGCACATTATTAAAGGAGGAGCTATATACATACATACGTATACTGTATATGTTTTATGGCGTTCAGAAAAAAAATTAAGCATAGAATAAGCTAGAGGCTGTTTCCATATTATATATCTAAACAGGTCCAAAAAGTCACATTAACACAAGCATAAGTTAAAGAACAACATTTTACCCTTAAAAATACCAAGCGGCTTGTATAGTGTTAATTTAATTGTGTATACGGTTAAAATTAATGCGCATTTTTTTGGTTTTGTGTATTTTATTATTAATTCTTATTGTTTTCTTTATACATATGTATGTACATATGTATAAATAATAATATGTATGTATGTATTTATAAGTTCTCTTGTTTTAAAAACAAAATAATCGACACGTAATGAAATTTTTCAGAGGCTTTTACGTGTTAAATAAAATTTTGCATGTGTATATGTATGTATATATGTATATGTACATGCGCATATATGTGTGTGTGTACATACATGTGTAAATATGTATATGGATATGTGTACAGAAATCATAAATCTATAGCTGAATAAAGGAATGGTGTATCTCGATATTTCTAAAAGTGAATTTGCTTTATCTGTTAGTATTATTTTTTAAATACTTAGTACCCAAATGTCGGTGACCAATAAAAAGGTAAGTAGGTACAAAATATGTATGTATGTATGTGTGTATGTATGTAAACATGAGTGAATGTACATACATATGTAATACATACATATCTCTGTATATGGTGACCTTGGCTGAGATATTAAAGCATACATACATACATAAGTATTTGCGCATTACATACATAACTATGAATCTATGTACATATGTATGTATATGTACATAGTACATACATTTGCATATGTGGAAGTACATACCGAATAACTGTAGCCGGCGTATGAATAAAAAATGCCCAATCAATACTAAAAAAAATTAACTGATCAACTACATATGTATGTACATATATATTTATGTACACATGTACTTACATATGTATACAAATGTACATACATATGTATGTATGTACATACATACGTATGTACTCTTTCAAGGCAAATTTATTTCTGTTAGATGAAAATGAAATTGCAATGAAACACGTTTAAGTATTAAATTGGCTCATGTGTCAAAAGGAATATTCATACATACTATGTACACATGTAGTATGTATGTATGTATGCACATACAGTAGTGTACATACATATATCTGAAAATTGGGAAAGGTCAACATTTTGCGTTTTCAGCTTAGCCTACTGGGAATGGTATTCGTTATGTTCATTCATATGTTCCTTTTGATTTTGATACATACATACAACATGCATAGTGCATACATACATACTTACATACATATTCATACATATGTAATTGTTTTCGAAATCAATGAAAACATTGGCCAGTCCATGGGCAAATTATCATTTTGAAGCTCGAGATTATATTCGTAACAAAATCCACATTGTATTCACTCATACTTACATACATACATGGTTATATGTATGTATGTATATAGGTATGTATGTAGATGTTTGTTTCCTTTTTGCTGGGCTTTTGCTCAGCTCTTCTCTTGTTGCAAGAAAATTGCATTTAATATTTCACCGATGCGCATGTTTTTATTTTCGATGAGAAAGTTGAATGTGAAAAATGGATAGCGTATGTAAGTATGCATGTATGTATGTATGTTTTTTGTATCATGTTCTTTTAAAAAATCTTTTTAAAAGGAGTACACTTCCCACACGTACATATATATTAATGTATGTATGTACACACGTTCTTACACAAATACATATGTATGTATGTCAAAACCAAACAATAAATTCAGTTGACCTACCACAAGATGCAACTATGTACATATGTATCTGCATATGTATGTATGTACATACATACATACATACATGTGCAAGTATGTATTTCCATAACACTGTTTGGAATCTATTTTCAGCAATATATGTATGTACATATGTATGTAAGTATTTATATTTGTAACTTCCTAATCCCCAGAAATCTTTTTCATTAACGTATTTTTCATACATATGGATGTACATACACACATAAATTCATGTTTCGTAGGGTTCTCGAAAATGTGTAGGATTTTCTTCCATATTTTGAGAACCTTTAGCAAAAATGTTTAAGCTTACTGTATTGCAATATGTACATACATACATATGTATATGTATGCGTGTACATATGTACATATGTAGTGCATGTTTATAAGTATCTCTTTTGACCTACATACATACATATATAATTATGTACATCCATATAACATGAAGTCTGTTTTTTGTTTAATTGAATTAGGAGATATTCAATGCTACATACATACATATGTATGTATGTGTGTGTACATGTTTTCAAAACATGTTTCTTATAGTTCTACGATATGAACATGAGATAAAGGTGCTTTCCTGATATTTGTGTTTGTGAGTCATTTTATCAAGTTTGTTTGCGTGTTTTGTTTTTATTTATTTGCGGATACGTGCATAAACAAATTTAATTCTATTAAATTCTAGAACGCATTGTTCAGTTCTATCATTTTAAAGAACATATTTACGTACGTACATACATACATTTGTATGTATGTAATACAAAGAACAATGAGGCTTTAAATTGGAAAAATAACATACTATGTGCATACATACTTACATACTGACATACATATGTATGTATTTACCAAACAACAAAAGAAAAAAATATGAAATGTTCATGTTATTGACCTATCTTTTTTAACTAAAATACACATTCATATGTACAAACATACATACATAGTGAATAATACACAAAATTTTTTAATTTGTAAATTCTATTGATTGGTTTTCTGCCAATTCTATTACAATTTCATATGAGAAACAAGAAACCGAAAAATCTATAAGTTTCGAAAATGGGTGAACGGTAAAATATCTTATTCATTTGAAAATCGTATTATTTTTGCAAGTAAAGTGGATTTCAAGTCTAAAATAGTGCAAGAAATTATCTTGGAAATTTTTATATAAAATGAGTTTTACCAAAAAAAAACAAGCATTTCTTGTCGCCGTAAAGCTTGCAGCTGAGAATTATTAAAATGTGTGCGCACATAGAATAGAATTCACCTCCCGTTTCACTAGAAGGTTTCTAATGACCTTAAGCATCAAATCCAGGCGACGTCATGAAATAAAATTACTCACTTTGAATATGCTTATGGAATCAGATAACGTTAACCAAACAACCACATGTACATAAATGAATTGAAAAAATTCTCCTCAGAGATAAAAGAAGTTACGTACCAGCTGTTAATCTTCAAGACGAAAAAAGTATTCGTACATGCATAAACATGTCTAATAATTACGGGAAACTTACAATATCAAAAGAAAAGATTTGTGCGTCTCCAATAATTTAGATTTACAATATGCTAATTGGTTATATGTATTTCTATTTTGCTTTATGTATTTGTTTACACTATATTACTTTTCGGCATTATTGGTTTCAATTTTCTGTCTAAGACAAATTTTGTTACACATTTTTTGTGCACCTTTTTCTTTTCCTTCTCCTTAGATCCTTGCGAGCTATTGTCTGAATTAGGGTTACTAATTTCGGATGGCAAAATTGGTAATGCAAATTCATCCAAATCTGTTTTTGATTCAAAAGCATTTTCAACGATTTCTGGCAACTCCAGCTGCATAGCTTTTTCTGTGTGCACTCGCTGTACATGCTCTTTTAGTTTATCCGACCGATGGCTGCTAAAGGAACATAGTTGGCACTTAAACTTACTTATATTATCTGTAGAATGTTTCATAGCATGTCGTTTGAGATTCTTGGATAAACTAAACTTACAGCCACAAATTTCACATACGAATGGGCGTTCCTGCTTGTGAGTTTCTATGTGAAGTTTGAGATTTTCTTTGCGATTTGCTTGATGATGGCAGCCAGGATGTGGACATTTGAAAAATTCAGCCGCGTGACGTAGTTTATGGGACTTTAAGGCTTTCATATGTGTTGTACTGTAACCGCAAACATCGCACAACATTCGTTTTTCAGCATTGTGAACTTGAAGGTGAGTACTGAGCCCTTGCTTCCATTTGAAACCTTTGCCGCAGTGGGGACACAAATGAGGGGTTTCTTTAGAATGTTTAGGATGATGTAAAATGAGAGCGGCCTTTGTCATGAAACGTAAACCACATTCAAGACAGTAAAATGGTTTCTTAACATCAGCGTCGTGGCGTTTTAAATGAAAATCATATTCACGCCAACTTAGAAATCCTATTTCACACAGGGAACACGTTAAATGAGAAGCTTCGCAGCTACGCATATGAGTTATCATCTCCTGCACACGATAACATTTAAAATCACAGGCTAGACAATAATTTATTTTACTTTTAGTAGAAGATGAACGAGGATTTTTAAGCTGGGCAAAAGAAATTAGATTAATTAAAATGTCTATTTATGAAGAAGTTTAAAAAACGTGTTATTTACCTTAAAGTACGTTTTCTTCCCATCGAAAATGTTATCATTTCGCTTTTTATGTATATTGTTTCCCTCACCCTTTCTACAGCCTTCTGCATTAAACTCCTGCCCATCACCGCTTTTAACTAAATCTTCTGCTATCTCAGTGAGATCTCCATTTGTGATTTCTATAATTTCTTGAGCTTCCTCTGGTATTTGAAAAATTTTCATTAGTTCCCCAATGGACAATATTTTTGCCAGTTGCTTAAAATGTAATTCATGTTCCTTTATAATAGTGACCATGTCCTCATAAAAGAAGTCGCCTATGGTCTTCAAGCAATCAGAACACTGAAAATTTTTTATAGTTACTTTTAAAGGATTGTGTATAGAAAATTGAAGCGCTTTTTGTTGGAAATGCGAACCGCCTATAAAATGACTTTGTGCTGCTACCACACAAAAGTGGCCATAAATTGAATCACCGTTTTCCAATTCCAGTATCAAATCACAAAATTGGCCCTGTCTTCGTTGATCGTTTAAATAATTTGTTACTTTGGAGTGCAAAGGTTGGTGTAATGTTGGACCGATAATTTCTTCAGCGGACTTTAGCATGTTTTTACAAATTTGCAGAAAATATCAAAATATTTAGTAGTTTATTCTTAATTAATACTGTGTTTTTGTTTGTTTACTTCGGCAAGTTATTGTTTTTATAACCATTCACAATAGCAATGAAGAAGGATGCCAGACGAAGCTTTCTTTTATTTCCGTATACAAGAGAATAAAATACTATTAAGAATTATTTAAATATACATACATATAATATGAATACAAATTGGATATTATACTTTTTTTTATTTGTTTATTAAATTTGGAAACAAAGCTATGGAAAATGTTTTTGGTTGTATTTATCAAGAAAGAGTAGGCAGAAAAATAAGCAGGAAGAGACGGTATATAGTATGTAAGTACATATTAACCAGGTAAACTGTCACCTTGTTTAAAATTTTCTTCAAATTCTGTTTAAATTTTTCATTTTTGTTGTTACGTTGATTTACTGTATATTTGAATTATATTCTAAGTTTTCGGCGTATTTATATTGTGTTTTCCCGATTCACGCGCATAAAGATGTGTATGAACCTCTAAATAATTGCAATTGTTTTACTTTGAGCATATAAATACTTACAGACGTATGTATGTATGTACATACATAGTATATGCATACATTCAATGAAAGTACTTATGAGCAAATCTAAAAGAAAATTCAAAATTTCCACTTTATAATTTCGAAAGATAAATGAAGAGCATATTACGGAATCGTTTAGTTCTGGACAGAGACTTACTAGAGTATTCACTTCTTTTAATATAAAATTAATAATTTAATGACATTTTCGTTAGATTCATTTATCAGTTTTTTCTATTTTTTTGGTTATTGAAATATTTGTTTAGATATACTACATATCGAGCCTTTGGTAACTCAAAATTTGAATTTTTTGAGCTGGGTATGCAGAAATTATCTTTGGGAAATATCTATCTAGAGAAAAAAAGATTATGGTTCCGATACACTTCACGATTATGTTTCATATACACTTATGTATATGAAACATATCAAAGTTTTTGATTGGAAGATTTTATTTACAAGTTATAAAACAGTTCAGTTTAAATACAAAAGTTCAAAGCACGATGTTTTTCACCTGCATTTGTTTTTGTCAAAGATGCATAAAAATTTGTATGTCATGCATACACATTTTTTCTTAGTACTTGTTCCTAATTACATACGACATGTATACACGTATGCACTTATTTTATTTATAAATTGTTTTTTTCTTATTGTATTCTAAAGCTGTCTCAATTATGGTCGTACCACGATAAAAGTCGACAGCAACAATATTTGCATTGTCACCAAGTTCATTCATGTACAATTGTGAAATACGCCAGTTAGTACGATCGGCCATTTTTCGTAAACCACCATATTTATTGACAATTACATCCCAAGTTTTGGGTGTCAGTTCGGCCATGTCGGCTACAGGACGACTAAACAGGCGACTGTAAATAAATAAATAAATTTCAATAATAAACGTTGTGTACTTCTAAGTAAAATTTAATGACTTACGATATGTCTTGACCATTTACATCTCTTAAATACCTCTCCAAATTTGGCCAAGTTTGAACGTTTCCCCATCTTTGCTCAACAGAACCAAATAGTAAATGTGGGTATAGATTTACAACCGAGTGCAGGTCATAGGCTAGAATCACATTCTGTTTACGTAACCAAATATCATTCAGCGATGCCCGCCATGTAAGCGAGGGATGTACAATTAAATCACCAAAATTATTTTTCAAATAACTAACAAGCTTATGATGAACTGTTAAATTTTTTCCAAAACCTAAAAAGCAGACATCGAAGAAAAGCTCCAAATGGATGAATATATATAGAATTATGTACATATGGTATATATATGTATGTGAACATGTGTGAATTTATGCCTATATATGTATATGTATATACATACATACATATACATGCATGTACCTACATATGCGTGAATATATCAGGTCTGTTCATTCGATGATCGTTTTGTGCTTAAAAGCACTTGAAATATTAACGATAGAATACGGTATTCGGACTCTGAGTCAGAAAAATATTTAAAAATGGTAGAAACCTTTCAAAGAAGGTCAAGAAAATATGAATGACAACGATCGCCCGGGACGTTCTACCACATCACCAACCGATGAAAATGTTGGAAAGGTGCAGCAAATCGTTATGGATAGTAGTCTTTGTATGTAGGTGGTTAAGTACACATGAACATAAATCTTATAAATACTTTAATATTGTTATTTTTAGTTTAACATGAAGTTTGGACGACTCCGCTGCGCTATTTCGTATCTTTTACACTAGAATCACAAGATAAAATAAAAAAATCGTTTAATGTTGAAGCCATTTAATCCCACACACAAGTTTTTGACAATCGCAACATCTCAGGAGTGTAACTAACTTCTATAAGCAGATTTCCCTGCCATCAGTATTCAAATAGCAACGCGAATTTATATGAAGTTTTTCAAATTGTAGAAAACATTTTTAATACAACTTACCCACTGGAAATTCTTTTAAGCCAAATATAACAATTTCATTTGTTTTCTGGACAAACTCCTTCACCTGATCTATTACTTCGATCAGAGGTCTTTGTTTAGTTATACCATGATTCACAAAGAACATATCCGCGGTATTGCGATAACAACCAACACGTATGTCCAAATAACGTATGCCATGCATCAATTGGCCCATAATATCATCATCTTGTGTTAGCGAATATTTCGTCACTAAAGTTTCTTTGGCCAATGGATCGAAATTAATGCGATAAGAGCCAGAATCATGGCTGCCGGGTATAAAGAGATCACGAAAACGAAAGCCGCCTACAATGTTTCGCATATCGTTCATCCATTTAGGATAAGCGCGCAAACTTGTCGAAGCCAGTATCGAGCCGTCACTTCCGCGTACATATGAAGCCCAATAGCCATACGTACCGGTGTCATACGTAATATTTCTGGATAGTGCATAATCGAAAGGAACGCCTGTTGTAAACCATAACGCAGGTGCAGTCGGTACTAAGGCCGCCACAATCGGATTGGAGCCATTATTCGATATCCAATAATGAATATCTCGGGCTTTGTAGGGAGACTCAGTTGTTGTCGTTGTAATAGAGTTAAGAGTATACTTGTGCCCTCTGCCCTCTTGCAAATCTAGTTCACTTGTAGGCTCTGGCGTTTTGAATGCAACCATTGGCGGTTTATCGGTTGGTACCCATTTTAGTTTTTCAAACGTTACGGGTTCTTCAGAAGTCAGCATTATGCGATCATCTTCATGAGCAGGAGCATTCTGCCATGAGATTTCCAAAAATCGTTTTTGAGCACTTATCGTTAGCCACAGTTGCAATTTCTTAGAGTCTTGCTCCTTTGATTTCGTTTCACCCCTCCACTCCAAAAAGGTATAATCGCCATTTGATTGATCACTCGAACATTTTCCGATTTGTATAATTGTAATAGAAATTAAAATATTTATTACATTTTTCATTATATATGAGTGTTTTTAATATATTGAAATAAATTTTGAATTATTTTGTTTTATATATATAGAGTTTGCTTTCAAATTGGTGTCCTCTTATTTATGCGTTTCACTTAATTTAATTTATATTATTTTCAAATTGTTCGGCTGCATGTGCACACTAAGCGTTTTGTTCCGCGGCCTTTACTATTGCTGACACTCAAGAAATGACTAACTTAAATTTAACAGGGCAGAACTTTTCAATTGTTTTTTATTTAAATCAACATTCACGACTAAGCAATTGTATTAAGTCAAGCTTGTATTTATTCATCTAGTAAAATTAGTTTTGCTAAACAATTTAATCAAACAAAGCGCTACAAATGTGTTTTCGTCTGCGAATGGTACATACATATGTACATATGTATATACATATGTGCACATCTATTTTTGACCATAATTGTAAATTTATGCTGGGAAGTGTAGAAATATATGCATATGTATGTATGTATGTTTATTACTATGAAAGATTTCTAAAGTGTTTTCTTAATGTACACAGTAATTAAAAATACACAAAAAGACAATGTACAATTGACATGAAATAATTTTGATTTTAAAAAATGCAATTTTTTTCGCCTTTATTTAATTACAAAATTACTTAATTTAATATTATTAATATTAAAACAGTGTATGAAATATTTTTCATATTAATTTTAACCAGCTACTGAGTAAAAGGAAAAATAACATTTTAACTTCATAAAATGGCAATAGATACCTACATATGTAGATACTCGTCCATATAAAATAAATACCCAAGCTTCTTTGTTTGTTTTCTTTTTGTAAAAATAACATTGTAAACGCGGTTCATAGAGGTTGGGTAATTATGACACACACACTTTATATTATTGTGCAACTTAATAGCATGTTTTGTGGTGTCGGCACAACTGGCTCAAGAGTGTGAAAGTTGGAACATGAAATACGAAAAGCCACAAATCTATTTATGCAACAGGAGACGGCACTAAGTTTTTTGACAAAAGATTTTTCAAAAATAAACCATAAAAATAACCTTTATTTACACACAAACACATATACATACATACATACGTATGTGACAGTTAAGAGTAATTCCGGATATCTGACATGACCAGCTTAAAAAAAAAGGAAATACAAATTTTGAGAAATAAAACAGATATTTTGTGAAAAAATTTATTGTTAATTTACAATACCATATAAATAGAGAGGAAACTTGACTTTTTATGGAGTTTTAAACGAATCTCTTTGTTATACTTACATATGTATGTATATGTACGTAAGTGTGGAAATATGGACGTTGGGATATTTTACAGTTGAATTGATCTTATAAACATTTGTATGCATATAATAGGATTTACGTTGTAAAAAAGCAGCATAAAAGTGATTAAGTTTGTTACTTGTTAACCGAGAATACGATACGGAAATAGTTAATTATAGAAAATAGTTACTAATAGATGGCAGCACTGTGGTAACTATTCCGGTGGAATATCAACATTTGTGTAAAAGATTTCTTTTTTCTTCAAATGCCCCAATGAATCAGTTTTGGTAGAGTGTTCAACCAAAATTCTGGAGATTGATGTTCGATTTCTACCAACAACTCAGGCTGTTTCTGCAGACATGCATAAAGCTTTGCAATTTATATTCGTTGTTTCGAAAAAATATTAAATATTCGTTGCTGTCTTTTATGCTGAATAGAGGAAGGGAAGGGAATAGGAAATTCTTTCAAACGGTTTTAACAAGAATTTTCTACTAACAGACTGTTTTTATTGTATTGCTGTAGTTTGGCTCCAGTGCTGTTAATACTTATTGATGTACATATGTATGTATGTCGCCATCTGGAAGCCACTAAAAAAATTTATATTTACAAACACCAATATTATACGTACATATATTTGTACATAAATACATACATTATTTTCTTTGTTAACTACATGATTGTAATAGAATAGATTTTAATTAATAAATCCAAATTACATTTTTAGGTTTATTTAAATGCCTGTATGTACCAATATTTGCTTTGTTCTTGCATTGTTTTCCAAATTAAAAATCAGCAGAATTTGTGGCAACATTTTACTATAAAATCCCTTTAACGGACAACATTCAGAAACTAACTTCTTGTTTCTTTTGCTACTATTTTGCATAAGTACGGATTTTTGTTTGGTAGGAGAGCTTCAGAAAACAAATGTTCATTCGGAATTAAATATACATACATACATATGTATGTATGTACATAGAAATATTGTTCCTTGTTTTGTGCCAATAAATAAAAAATAGCAAAAGAAGTACTCATCTTTATCATTAGAAAAACTTTTAACGCAGCAGAAACTTTTCATGTCTTGATATAAAAATAACAACTAAGCCAACAAATCAATAAATGTTTGCTTAGATTTTAATAAATGCAACACGAAGCTACCAGACTGAATTTAGTTGCAGAGTTTTCAACCTGAGAATAGCTTAAGTGGAATTAGATATTAAGGTTTAAGGCAAATTTTTTATGTAATATAACAATGCCTTAAAAAATGAGAAAGGATGAATACGCCACCAGCGGTCGTTCGGTCGTTACTAGACATCTTAAATGTTTGGAAAGCAAAAGAAGTTACGTATGTATCTACATACATACATATGTATTTACCTTTGTGTGTTTGTGTTTATATTTGTTGATTATCTTATTTTTGTTTTCCTAAAGCAGTTACAAAGGTAGTTCAAAATCATAATTGCCACATAATCAGTAGAACAACTTACGTTTCCATACTATATACTTATTTAGGTTATTATCACATTCCATAGAAATATTTAGCAAGCAAAACTCTGTCGGACAAACATAAACTGCATAAAGTACTTTTATATAGCACTCATTGCAAGTGTTCAGACAAGAAGAAATGTTTAATTTAGATTTGAAAACGCCTTAAAGCAAAAATACACATACACATATCAACTATCGCATATAAGCTTCACTCCTAGAAAACTGGCTAAAATCAATATGAACTCTTCCATATTATTGATGAAACACTTAAATAAAATAATAATTAAATTTAATAAAACAAAATCGATTAGAAGCACCGAAAATGATAAACGATGTGGGAAAATGTTTTCTACAAGGAATCTTATTCACTAAGTATGCATTGAAATCGAATTCACATATGGATTGAAATCGCAAGCGAAACTATTTATATATGTAGTTCTAAACAAAATTCGAAGCAAGTTTTATAAACGTTAAAGTATATGTATGTGTGTACATATGTACATACTTATATGTACATACTTATATGTACATATATGTATAAGTATCTGTAAATATTAATGTTTTACGTTAAAATAGAAAAAAGTTACATTGAATTTTTTCTTCAATTTATTGCATAACATTAGTTTTATCTACCATGACCAATCCGAACTATGGTCCTTGGAAAGGATATAGGTCGTCAGATATACACACATATACATATGTATGTATATGTATGCAATATATACATATGTATGTATATACAGGTATATGTACATACATATATTGATTTAAAATATGTTTATATAGTCATAGCACAGTTTAAAATTTTTAAATCTTCCAATCTTTGGAGGAAATTTTAGATTTTTTTTAATGTAAACGATATCTCGTTCTTAAGTTATTACATACATACATATACATACGTGGACTATTACATGTTTATATTAAAATTAAAAGATATGGCTTAATTAAATATAAGTAGTAATATATTACGAGAAGTCAACTATGAACTTACATACATACATATGTATGTACTTTTTAAAAAACACCTGCATATAAAAATACAGTAGAATCTCGAAAATGTTAACCTAAATGTTTTCTAAGCGTTTTAAAGAGCGGGACATGGATGCTGAAACACGCTTAACTTATATGACAGTACAGTTTTTACGTGAGTTAACTCTTTAGAGACTCTATTGTACATAAACTTTAAATAGAAACAAGCTTCTTATAAACAATAACTAATTATGAGAAAAAGCCGCATATAATAAAATATTTTTCTCGGCTATTATGTATTTATGTATACATACATATTTATATGTATACATCACTTAAAACCACGAACTTGATTTAACTGTATACATATTTATTATTTGTTTGTCAAAAAAATAATATTCCATTTTGTTTAATCAATTTTGATATTCAGATAATTTTTGACAAAATTTGTTACTATGTATTTAGATTTTTTTGTTAACACCATGATTTCGTCTTTCACTTAATCGTCAGCTTCCGGCTATTTTTGAGTTCCGAGATTTTTTTCACAATTAATACGACTTAAGGTTTATCATATTGAATTCTTATATGTATGTATGTACATAGTTTTATCCGCTCTGATCCAAGTTCAATACTATACTAAAATCTTTTCACTACTCCAAGCGAAGATAAACAACAGTATTTGTTCTGGGAGAGCATTTAAATTCTCATATCAATTTTCCCCTATTGTATTGTCCAGTAATTTTTAAATATGTATGTATGTAAGCATGTATGTGTATGTATGCATCATCCGCTTGATTTTCATCTGAATCTCTGACTCTCTACTTTTATATCGAACATTATTTCGCTTTACAAATTGGAATTTGTAAC